>CM043699.1:39045637-40245637 GCA_023935145.1 Bretschneidera sinensis
TTCTTTCCATGTGCGCAAGCTGACCACACTTGTGACATTTTATATCTAGCCTCCACCAACACCTTTTCTGTGGATGATTGGTTTTTTTGCAATAAGGACTAATTAAGCCCAAAACATAACGCGGTTATTGTAGTATAGTTTTGGGGTGTCGATTCCACAGGAAAACAAGTTAAGTACAAAGGAAAATGTGTGAACCTTAAAACGAACGATAAAAGTTAAACTCAAGATTTTTGAGCTTTGATGGTGAAATAATGTAAAGGAAAATTATGTAAATGTAAATGAAATATAAATGAGAAATAACAAGGTTCCGGGAATCCTCCTTAGGTTTGTTCCCTATTTCCACTCTTGATTCAATTGATTTTATCTCGATTGCAAGTTTCAACTCCCAAACAAGCAATCGGAATATATTCAATCAAGTACATTTACAACTCTTATATAATTGCTACGAATTAATCATTGATTTCGGTTCATGCACACATGACCGATCTTAAAGATTATCAAGAAACGACAATATATCTTAAAAGTCAATATCGCAGTAATGGACAATCAATAAGATAAATCTACCGGAATCAATCACATCCAAGCAACCTCAATGGAGGAGAAGGATGCAATCACCGGATTAAGAGAGTCTAAAAGAAGAAGAGTAAAAAGTACATCTATCACATGAACTCAAATCTTCTTACTTAATCAATGAATAATTCATAAACAATATTTAACAATAAATCCATACAACTGAATCAAGAACAGGAAATAAAGAACAAGAAATCCCTAAAGATTCATCCATTTCCCTTGTAAAATGATTAGTTGGCCATGGAAAACAAGGTGGAAGAACAATAAGGATGCTCGCCCCTTGATTTGGCCATGGAGTTCAAGGTGGATGAACAATATAGATGTTCTCCCCTTGATTTGCAACCAAAGAAAACTTAGAAATAAAATGGAAGAATGCTGGATTTGGATCCCTTGAATCCTCTCTTTTTTCTCTCTTCCTTGCTTTCTCTCTTCAATATTCAGCTGCACACTCCATAAATATATATTTATAGAGCATGAGGGGGGTGTTTTGGTCTTGGAGAATGTCATTTGCTCACCCTAATCCGGTCAAGAGGCGAGTGGGCCGTGCTGTGCGCCTGGACCTGCTGTGCGTCTGGGCCTGCTGTGCTGGCCTGAACTGTTTCCACTAAAACTGCCATAACTTTCTCTAGAAAAATCCTTTTTACAAACCGTAAAATTATTCAGAAAATAGACTTCCGCATATTTCTAAGCATATATGGATCATTATCTGGTTCTTCCTACATCAATACAGTTTAATCTGCAAAGATGATTGATCTGTGCAGGAAATTCTGGCAATTCAGTGAAACTCCTTCAGCTTGTATGCAGAAGTGCACACACTAGTGTGCCTACCCTTAACTTGCTCCAAAGTGATGCACACACTTGTGTGCAGTCTTTTAGCTTACTGTAATTTATTACTCCAGCCTTGGTTTAGACTTTAACCATCTTTGAATCATGTTTGGACATGTCTAAACCTTGGACAAAAATGAGCACTGACACCCAAGATCTTTTGGTGCTTTAAACATGGATCGCTTTATTATCTCTTTTGTACTCAAAGCACCTGAAAATGCATCGAATTAAGTCAATGATTTATGAATATCACTTTAGAGTTATCAACATGTAAAAGTGTGATTATGACCGAGATCAACCCTAAAATGTTAACAATTAAGTATTGTTTAGATGCATTTTATGACTCTCATCACAACCCCCAACTAGCTTATTGCTAGTCCCTAGCAATTCAAGCAAAAGGCATGAAATGAATTCTTTATTTAGAAATCAAAGCACAATACAGCAATGCTGGCGTTAACCAACAGTGATTCCAAAATCTAACTCAAAAATCATGCATAACATTCAGCACATAGAATCATTAAATATCACTCAGGTCCAAGAATAATCCAAATGTCAACCTTAAAATCGTTATCGACTCTTACCATCCATCTTACCACAATACATTAGTCCGAACACCCGGATGATTTTATGTACAACATAGCATGAATACAAGTCTTGGCCTCTAAAAACACATTAATTTGCGTGACATCAATCACAAATCAAGCTCCATATGCTCACTTTTCAAATCACTCTCCACTATATAGAAAAATCACACTTCATCGGATCAATAGGTCTTTAATAAGCTTGCAATGTTAGGCTAGGGTAAAGGTCAAGAAAGAATGGGAAAGTTTAAACAAATAAAAGAACTAAGTCTTTTAATTTAAACACAACCACTTTAAGCACAAGATAACCTTACTTCAACACCCAACTCTTTCAACCATTTTTCGAGCATTTCTGGCAATAAATCACCATTTTTTTTTCTTCTTTCTTTGCCATAATTCATTTTTTCTCTTTTTTTATTTTTTTATTTTGGCATAAGACCATTCACCTCCTCTTTCATTCTTTTCTTTTCTTTTCCACAACCCCCAACTTATCTCTTTTAATGTACTTGGGTTATGGTAGTAATATTTTCTCATATTTCCACCCTTACTCCTTTTAAGTGCTTCTCACAACATGTGTATAACTAAGTTCTTTTAAAAGAGAGGTAAGGATAAAATATTTTTAGGCTCATAAAGGTAAGTAAATGGTTTATCGAAAGAAACAAGGCTCAATTTTTCTTTTCAAGAAAAAGGCTCAAATAGGTGACTAGCGATAAATATAACAAGGGTAAGTTTAAAAAGGCTCAAACGGTCCAAAAATGGCCTATATCATATCCTAAGTAGTGTGCATTCTATGATTTTTGCCTCAAGTGATTACCAAATAAGTTCTAGAGCTTGTAGAGACCGCAAAAGTATTCACAAAACAACCGCGCATAAAACTTCTCCAAATGCTTTAGACTAATCATGCAATCTTACCACAAACCAGAGTCTCAAACCAAAGAAAAATTGACACTTAATTTATTCTCAAAGCGAAGCAAGATTTAACTTCTTCTAAATGCTATATGCTATCTCGATTAAGCTCATATCATTGACATGTGAATTAACTCCAAGGCTAACACAAAACATGCTAAAAACAAACAAACATTTTTTTTTTTACCTAACAAAAAGAAAGAAAGTGACACCAAGTAGTTCAATGAAAAAAAAAAAATATGTTTTCTCCACCCCCAACCTAAACATTGCATTAACCTCAATATAAAAGAAAAAGGAAAGGAAACTCCCTGTGTGGCCAAAAATGCACAGAAGCTGAAAATTGCATACCACCAATTGAATTGCATACCGTTCTTTTCGCTGAAATCAACTAGAAACTAAAAATTAAAATAGACTTAGCACAACCAAAATTCAAAGTTAATAAAGACTTGACAACGAAATATTAATATTTTTTTTTTTGAAATTTGAAGTAAACTAAAAACTAACAATTAAGATTGAATGAAAACTAACTAAAAACAGAACAAAAATTAAAAGGAATAACGTACCTTTGTTGTGTGGTCAAGGTGAATAGACCGGATCCATAAGCGGAATGTCTTCTATCTTCGGATCATGTCTATCAATTAAGATCTTAAGTCGTTGACCATTTACTTTAAAGACCCGACCATCTCTAGTATCCTCAATTTCTACCGCCTCATTTTCAAAAACATTTTTTACTATAAAGGGGCCGGTCCATCTTGACCGAAGTTTTCCAGGATGCTTACGAAGTCTAGAGTCGTATAAGAATACCCGATCATTGGGTTTAAATGTTTTCCTCAAAATGTTTTTGTCATGGAATACTTTCATCTTAGCCTTATAGATTCTAGAATTTTCATAAGCATTGTTTCTTAATTCTTCTAACTCGGTCAGCTGATATTTTCGAAGTTTACCCGCTTCGCCCATGTCAAAATTGAAAGACTTGATGGCCCAATAAGCTCGATGCTCGAGCTCCACGGGTAAGTGGCAAAGCTTTCCAAAAACAAGCCGATAGAGTGACATACCTAAGGGAGTTTTAAAGGCTGTACGGTAAGCCCAAAGCGCATCAGTTAGTCTCAAAGACCAATCTTTACGATCGGGGTTAACCGTTTTTTCTAAAATTTGTTTAATCTCCCTATTAGCAAGCTCTACTTGTCCACTAATCTGAGGATGATAGGCAGTAGAGATTTTATGTAATACCCCAAATTTTTTCATTAAAGCTTCAAAGGAACGGTTGCAAAAATGTGTACCTCGATCACTAATTATAGCACGTGGTGTACCAAATCGAGATAACACATTTTCTTTAAGGAATTTAATCACCGTTCCATTATCATTGTTTTGGCGAGACACAGCTCCTAACTTTTGACATCTTTCACAAGAGCGACAATGGGTGTTTGTATCTTTAAACAAAGTAGGCCAATAAAATCCACACTGCAAAATTTTTACAGCGGTTTTTTTCATCGAAAAGTGGCCTCCACAAGCTTGGGAGTGACAAAATTCTAAGACACTCGAAATCTCTTCA
Source organism: Bretschneidera sinensis (assembly GCA_023935145.1). Classification (NCBI taxonomy): domain Eukaryota; kingdom Viridiplantae; phylum Streptophyta; class Magnoliopsida; order Brassicales; family Akaniaceae; genus Bretschneidera; species Bretschneidera sinensis. Next base: position 39,050,072 of record CM043699.1, read on the forward strand.
TTAGGGATGCAACGCCTTAGAATTTGGTCAGGGCAGTACTTGAAAAGATAGGGGTCATCCCAATAAAAATTATGTACCTCATATAAGAATTTCTTCTTATCTTGAGCGCTCCAATCCATAGGTATCTCACCTGTAGCCAAATAATTTACGATGTGAGCAAACCATGGTAGAGAAGTAATGGAGAGTAATTGCTCATCGGGAAAATCATCTTTGATTGGCATATCATCACAAGTGTCCTTAAAAGTGAGTATGGATAAATGGTCAGCTACTACGTTCTCAACTCCTTTTTTATCCTTGATGGTGATATCAAATTCTTGCAAGAGGAGGATCCATCGGATTAGTCGTGCCTTAGCATCCTTCTTCGTAAGAAGATACTTGAGGACTACATGATATGTAAAAATAAGGATAGGAGAACCAATTAGATGAGCACGAAATTTATCTAAAGCAAATACTACAGCTAGCAACTCTTTTTCAGTTGTAGAGTAATTCATTTGAGCACTATTTAAAGTCTTACTAGCATAGTAAATGACAAAAGGTTTACCTTCCCTTCTCTATCCAAGAACAGCACCTACAGTGTAGTCACTAGCATCGCACATGATTTCAAAAGGTAAAGTCCAATCTGGAGACTGCATTATAGGTGTAGAAGTAAGCTTACCAATCAATGTTTTAAAGGCCTCTTGACAAGCTTGACTCCACTCAAAGGGGGTATCTTTAACTAGAAGGGCGCATAGCGGTCTAGATATTTTTGAAAAATTTTGTATGAACCTCCTATAAAAACCAGCATGACCAAGGAAAGATCTCACATCCTTTATTGTCTTAGGGGTAGGCAACTTAGAGATTAACTCAATCTTAGATTGATCAACCTCTATTCCTTTAGAAGAGACAATATGCCCTAAGACAATACCGGATGGTACCATGAAATGACACTTTTCCCAATTTAAAACCAATTCCTTTTCCTCACAGCGGATTAATACTCTTTCTAAATTCATTAAGTATGTTTCAAATGAAGATCCAAAAACAATTAGGTCATCCATAAAAACCTCCATGCAATTTTCAACCATGTCACTAAAAATGCTCATCATGCAGCGTTGAAAAGTAGCAGGGGCATTACATAATCCGAATGGCATTCTACGAAAAGCATAGGTGTCAAAGGGACAAGTAAAGTTGGTCTTTTCTTGGTCTTCTAATGCAATTTCTATTTGATAGTAACCAGAATAACCATCTAGAAAACAGTAGAAGGGATGACCAGCTACACGCTCAAGAATTTGATCAATAAAAGGGAGTAGGAAGTGGTCTTTCTTGGTGGCAGCATTTAATTTTCTGTAATCAATGAAAACACGCCACCCGTTCACAAGCTTGGTAGGGACTAATTCTCCTAGGTCATTTTTTATCACAGTGACTCCGGACTTTTTCGGGACGACTTGCGTAGGGCTTACCCACTTACTATCAGCTATGGAATACATAATACCCGCATCTAATAGTTTCAGTACTTCATTTTTCACTACTTCTTTCATAGTGGGGTTAAGCCTACGTTGAGGGTCTCTACGAGGACTGGTTCCTTCATCCAGATTTATTTTATGGGAGCAGATTAGGGGACTAATTCCCTTTAAATCAGCCATGCTCCATCCCAGGGCTGATTTGTGTTCATTTAAAGTTTGAATTAATCTCTTACCTTGGGTCTCAGTTAATTCAGAAGAAATTATAACAGGAAAGGTATCACCTGGACCGAGAAAGACATGTTTTAGACCCTTAAGTAGTGGCTTCAATTCAACTTTAGGTGCTTCCACACTTGAGGGGACTTGAGTCTTGCTTCTTTCGGGTAGCTCTTCAAACCTTGGTTGCCATGCCCGATTTCCATAATCCTGAGATTTGTCACAAACAACACATATATAAATTATATCAGTTTTATCATCAAATAAATCTATCTCAGAATTAACAAGAAAATTTTCAAGAGGGTCATAATCATGAGTTAAGAAAACTCCCTCATTGACGAGTGACTCGATCATATAAAGCTGGTGGTTTTCGTCCTCATCTTCGGGTTGTTTTGCAACATTGAAAATATTTACTTCAAGGGTCATGTTGCCAAAGGATAGTTTCATGAGACCATTCCTACAATTTATTAGAGCATTTGCAGTAGCAAGAAAAGGTCTACCCAAAATCAAAGGGATTTTAGAGTTAGTGTCTACAGCAGAAGTAGTATCAAGAATTAAGAAATCAACAAGATAATAAAATTTATCAATTTGAATCAAAACATCCTCAACCACGCCTCGGGGTACCTTGACTGAGCGATCAGTCAATTTTAATACCACGCTGGTTGGTTTGATTTCTCCTAACCCCAGCTGTAAGTAAATGGAAAATGGCATCAGGTTTACATTAGCTCCCAGATCTAGTAAGGCTTGTCCAACCTCATGATTTCCAATGCTGCAAGCAATGGTAGGACAACCTGGATCTTTGTATTTCGGGGGAATTCTTTGCTCAATTAGTGCACTAACTTGCTCAGTTAGGAAAGTTGTTTTCTTGACATAATGTTTCCTCTTAATTGTGCATAAATCTTTGAGAACTTTTGCATAGGTGGGGACTTGTTTAATCACATGCAAAAGGGGAAGATTAAGTTTCACTTGCCTTAAGTTTTCAAGGATTTCATCATTCATTTCCAGATTTTTCTTGTTGGATTTTAAGGCTTGGGGGAATGGGGCCTTAACAGGACTTTGGGTCACTTCAGGGTCTTTAGGCAACTTGGTCTCACTACTGGTTTGACCCTTCACATTCTTGGGTTTATTCTCTGGTGGAATGTGTAGTGACTTACCTCTTCGGGTCACAATGGCATTTACATTTTTCACATTTTCTTGTGCTATATATTGACCGTGAGGTATGGACTGAGCTTGGGCAAAGAACTTACCTCGCTCAGTCACACTCAAGGAGCTCATCAATTTAGACACTTGGCTCCTTATTTCTTTGTTTTCCTCAACCAACTGTGTAATTAATGCCTCACACTTTTGGTTTGTCTTGCCTTGTGCTTCTATAAAAGTATGTAAGAAGTCTTCTAAAGAGTTCCTAGAAGATGAGGGTGCATGATAAGGTGCTGGGTACGATCTAGGGGGCTGCACATGCTGCTGATTTTCAGATTTCCAACTGAAGTTGGGGTGATTTCGCCACCCCGAATTATAAGTGTTAGAGAAGGGTGCTGATGGCTTCTTGTACATGCCTAAGGTATTGCATTGTTCCTCGTACAACCCTCTCATGTCAACAAAAGTGGGACAATCTTAGGTGGGATGATCAACCCCGCCACACACAAAACATGATTCTAAAGGTTCGGCCTGATTAACCATGTGTGTTGGTTTTTTCATTTTTAATGCCTCCAACTCCCTAGTAAGCATTTCGACCTTGGCCTTGAGGTTATCCTCTTCCCTAAGATGGTAGATTCCTCCACCACTAGGTCGTGACCTATTTGTGCTCTCAGTAGCACTAGGTCCAGTCCATGTGTGAACTTTCTCAGCAAGCTCATAGAGGTACTCAATAGCCTCATTAGGGTCTTTTTGCAGAAACTCTCCATTACACATCATCTCGACAAATTGGCGTTCTCTATAGGTAAGACCCTCATAGAAATAGCTCACTAAACGCCAATTTTCATACCCATGATATGGACACATACTTAACAGCTCTTTAAATTTCTCCCAAGACTGATACAAAGTCTCGTTTTCCTTTTGTGCAAAGGTAGAGATTTGTCTTTTCAAAGCATTAGTCTTATGTTGAGGGAAGTACTTGTTAAAAAAGACTTGGGTCATCTCATTCCATGACCCAATTGATCGTGGTCTCAGCTAGTATAACCAACTCTTAGCTTTATCCTTTAAGGAGAAAGGAAAAAACTTGAGTCTCACGATATCATCAGTTGCATCGTGACTATGGAAAGTCGCAACTACTTCCTCAAATTCTCTAATGTGCACATAGGGGTTCTCATTTTCCATGCCATGAAAAGTAGGGAGAAGTTGTATCATCCCTATTTTAAAATCTTGATGACGGGTATTGGCTGGAAACATAATGCACGATGGTGTGACTGTCCGTATAGGATGTAGGTAATCTTTAAGTGTCCTAACACTATTCTCATTAGGATTTTCAGCCATGTTAACAAAATCCTCTAAATTCTCTGATGGGGGTGCACTATAGTTTGATCTAAACGAGGTTTCACCAATGGAGGTGGAAGGAGAGGGTAACTCTAATTCGAGTCCTCTAATGAATTTACCTCGCGAATCTCTCGGTCTAAGCATGCACCAATTAATTTAGAGGGGGAATAAATAAATAAAACAAAATAATAAACAAATAAATAAAACAGAATAATAAACAAATAAATAAAAATAGAATAATAAACAGATAAATAAAAACAGAATAATAAACAGATAAATAAAACAGAATAATAAACAAATAAATAAAAACAGAATAATAAACAGATAAATAAAATAGAATAATAAACAAATAAATAAAAACAAAATAATAAACAGATAAATAAAAATAGAATAATAAACAGATAAATAAAACAGAATAATAAACAAATAAATAAAAACAGAATAATAACAGAATAATAAAACAGAATAATAAACAGATAAATAAAAACAGAATAAAATAATAAACAGATAAATAAAAACAGAATAATAAAAGAAAATTAAAAAATCAAAACAAAAGTAAAGGAATAATATTACTGTATTTACAAACTGCTGAAAAGAAAAATATTTTCGATTTTTTTTTTTTTTTTACCGTCACACTCAAAGTTGACAAGTTTCCTTATACTTAAGCGCGTTTCCCCGGCAACGGCGCCAAAATTTGATTACGCCCAAAATATAACGCGGTTATTGTAGTATAGTTTTGGGGTGTCGATTCCACAGGGAAACAAGTTAAGTACAGAGGAAAATGTGTGAACCTTAAAACGAACGATAAAAGTTAAACTCAAGATTTTCGAGCTTTGATGGTGAAATAATGTAAAGGAAAATTGCGTAAATGTAAATGAAATATAAATGAGAAATAACAAGGTTCCGGGAATCCTCCTTAGGTTTGTTCCCTATTTCCACTCTTGATTCAATTGATTTTATCTCGACTGCAAGTTTCAACTCCCAAACAAGTAATCGGAATATATTCAATCAAGTACATTTACAACTTTTATATAATTGCTACGAATTAATCATTGATTTCGGTTCATGCACACGTGACCGATCTTAAAGATTATCAAGAAACGACAATATATCTTAAAAAAGACAATATCGCAGTAATGGACAATCAATTAGATAAATCTACCGGAATCAATCACATCAAAGCAACCTCAATGGAGGAGAATGATGCAATCACTGGATTAAGAGAGTCTAAAAGAAGAAGAATAAAAAGTACATCTATCACATGAACTCAAATCTTCTTACTTAATCAATGAATAATTCATAAACAATATTTAACAATAAATCCATACAACTGAATCAAGAACAGGAAATAAAGAACAAGAAATCCCTAAAGATTCATCCCTTTCCCTTGTAAAATGATTAGTTGGCCATGGAAAACAAGGTGGAAGAACAATAAGGATGCTCTCTCCTTGATTTGGCCATGGAGTTCAAGGTGGATGAACTATATGGATGTTCTCCCCTTGAGTTGCAACCAAAGAAAACTTAGAAATAAAATGGAAGAATGCTGGATTTGGATCCCTTGAATCCTCTCTTTTTTCTCTCTTCCTTGCTTTCTCTCTTCAATATTCAGCTGCACACTCCATAAAGATATATTTATAGAGCATGAGGGGGGTGTTTTGGTCTTGGAGAATGTCATTTGCTCACCCTAATCCGGTCAAGAGGCGAGTGGGCCGTGCTGTGCGCCTGGGCCTGCTGTGTGTCTGGGCCTGCTGTGCTGGCCTGAACTGTTTCCACTAAAACTGCTATAACTTTCTCTAGAAAAATCCTTTTTACAAACCGTAAAATTCTCCAGAAAATAGACTTCCGGATATTTTTAAGAATATATGGCTCATTATCTGGTTCTTCCTACATCAATACAGTTTAATCTGCAAAGATGATTGATCTGTGCGGGAAATTCTGGCAATTCAGTGAAACTCCTTCAGCTTGTATGCAGAAATGCACACACTTGTGTGCCTACCCTTAACTTGCTCCAAAGTGATGCACACACTTGTGTGCAGTCTTTTAGCTTACTGTACTTTATTACTCCAGCCTTGGTTTAGACTTTAACCATCTTTGAATCATGTTTGGACATGTCTAAACCTTGGACAAAAACGAGCACCGACACCCAAGATCTTTTGGTGCTTTAAACATGGATCGCTTTATTATATCTTTTGTACTCAAAGCACCTGAAAATGCATCGAATTAAGTCAATGATTTATGAATATCACTTTAGAGTTATCAACATGTAAAAGTGTGATTATGACCGAGATCAACCCTAAAATGTTAACAATTAAGTATTGTTTAGATGCATTTTATGACTCTCATCAAGGACGTGGTGGAAATGTAGTGTTGTTGCTGTTTTTATTGCTATTGCTTTGCTTCTCTTTCTTGTACATATTGTTTTGTGATATAGCTTGAAATGCATTCTCCACAGATCCTTCTTGCCCAATAAGTCTCCTTTGTTCCTGAGCCTGTAGTGCATTCAACAGTTCTGCCAAGGTAATACTTGACACATCTTTTAAGTTTTCTATTGATTAGCCTCAAACTTTTCAGGAACTGTTACAAGGACTTTTTGAACTATTCTAGAATCAGAAAAATCAGTACCAAGAAGCCTTACTTTGTTAACAATGTCAAGGAGTCTGTCAGAGTAATCCTTGATTGTTTATGATTCCTTCATTCTTTGCATCTCAAATTCTCTTATCAGATTCAGAACTTGCATGCCTTTGACTCATTTATTTCCTTCATACTCCTTCTTCAGGAAGTCCCAAATTCCATTTGCTGTCTTCAGTATCATAATTCTGATGAAAATTGAAGATGAAACAGCTGCAAAAAAGCTAGCTTTTGCCTTTGATTTCCTTTGCCTCATCTCCTTGTGATTTTTTATTTGAGCCATAGTTGGATTGTCGGGCAAGGGAGGAACTTCGTACTTATTTTCAACGGCTTTCCATTGATCATTAGCATCAAGATTGGCTTCCATTCGGATAGCCCACACTTGATAATTCACTCCATCAAGCATCAGAGGCGTTATTGCATTCGATGAAGCTCCTGAACTCATCTTACGTTGGTTGTAGGCTTTTGTGTTTTGGATAGGGAAGTTGGTGAGTGTTTAATGCAAGTATTTAAGGTAAGTGGTTAGGCTCACTTAACCTCACAGGTCTCTCAAGAACTTATGGCTTTGATACCAATTTGTTGGTTTTTTGATAGAAATGAAGTGCAAGAGCTTGCAAAAACAAACTTGATTTTTTTCACTATATATTTGAGAATACAATTTCAATCTTTATATAGGTTGTTAAAGGAAAAAACAATCCTTAAAACAATGATGAAAACATGGCCTAAAGTAATCCTTAAAACAAGGATGAAAATATGGCCTAATAAAACAAGTATGAAAACATAGCCTAATAAAACAAGTATGAAAACATGGCCTAATAAAACAAAATAATAAACATAATCTCTATGTCTCCTATCACCAACAAAATAGAAGAGTAAATCAAGCATGTGTTTTATTAAGCCTCAACAACTCAAACATCAGTAGCTCTTGGGGCATCATTCAACAATATTATTGTATTAATATTTATTTTATTATTTTCCAAAATTTAGTTTATCAATATATGACTTTATATCAATATAAATAAATTATATAAATATCTTATATTAGTTAATTATATTATTATTATTATTATTATTATTATTATTATTATTATTCATATATGATATATTTACTATAATAATATATATTATTTAAATATATTATATTAGTTAATTATATTCTATTTTAGTAACTATTAGTCATATATTACTATATATATTATTTATTATAACAATATTATATTATTTTAATATTTTTTGTATGGTGTTATATTAATATTTAATTATTTTTCAAATATTTATTAATTATATATTTTATATTTATTAGTTATTACTAATATGATAATTTTATTTTATTTAAATTATGTTATTTACTATAATGATATTATCTTTTTGTTTTATTATATTTAGTATAATGTTATATTAATAGTTAATTATATTATGAATCAAGATTGTAATGTAATAATCATTACACTATTGAAATAGTGTAATGCCAATCACAACATTTTGGTTTAATGGGCTTTACAATTTAATACTCATTACAACCATTTTAAACCAACCAAGCAACTTAATGATAATTTCAGAATAAATGAGCATTTCATTACAAGCTTAATTACTATAACCAAATGGGACATAAGTTCATCTGTATTTTACTTGTTCATTTACTTTCTTTCTAATTTTTGGTTAATAGTATTTGAAAGTTTACTTATCTCTTATTTCTCATGTTTTAGTTGAGGAAATTGGGAACTAAGGACAGAAGAAGGCTTTGGATGTGGAGTTGTTTTTGGCCATGGTTTTGGAGTGGGTTTGTCCTATATTATCTTGGAGTGACCATTTTGAGGAATAATAAGCGCCATGATATATTAATATTGAAGTATTAACATGTGGTTATGCTATTAACGTGCCTTGAGGTCGCTAGTACCCAATTTTTAAAATGTATGAAATAAGTGAAAATTTGTTACCTTATTAGTTAATTGTAACTGTTGCTTCTTTTTGCCATTTCTTCAAACTGCACCATCTGGAAAAAAAAAATCATATTTGTTGAATAATTGCCTTGAATTAGTGGTAGGCCAAATTTAGTCAAAAGTTGAGTCCACTTTGTTGCATTATTTGTGGCTCAATTTGTGGCTTAATTTGTGGGTCAAAAGTAAAACTCATTTTAGGCTATGGTGGATGACAAAGTGGAAGACAAAGTTCACTTTGGTACAATTTGGAAACTAAATGATGAGCACCCATTGATGTTTGTCCTTTGGACTTTTTGTGAGCCTATAAAAGGCATTCCAACATGAAGTATTCACATCAAGAAACATCAAGAAGAAAGAGAGTTAAGAGAGAAATTGTGAGATTGTGTGTATTGGCTAAAACCAATTTTGTAAACACTCTTTGTATATTCTCTCACTATAGTGAAATTTTGCCTGCTGGCCTCTGCCCGTGGACGTAGACTTTAAGCCAAACCATGTAAATTTGCTGTCTCCCTTTTTATCTTACTTTATTGTTTTGTGGTTATTACTCGATCAATTTACGATCCTGTCACGATCCATTCTAACAAACTGGTATCAGGGTTAATTTTTGTCTGTTTTTCTATGAGGTTACTGTTCACATGAATAGTGAATTTTATGAATAGTAACATTTTGTTCGATCGAGATGTCGACAATGAAGTTTGATATTGAGAAATTTGATGGAAACAACAGTTTCAGTCTATGGCAAATTTGTATGTTTGCCATTCTAACCCAGAATGGCTTGAAGAAAGCACTACTGGGGAAAGCCAAGATGCCTACCGGCATAAGTGATGAAGATTGGGATGACCTGGATGACAAGGCTCTATCCACAATCTAACTGAGTCTTTCAAATGATGTCTTACAACAAGTTCTGTCAAAGAAGATTTCTGCAGCCTTATGGGCCAAGCTAGAGGAGTTGTACTTGATTAAATTCTTGGCCAACAGGTTGGTTATGAAGCAACGCCTTTATGGTCTCCGCATGACAGAAAGTTCCTCTCTCAAGTCGCATATCAGTGAGTTTATCTCAATTATTAATGATTTGAAAAATTTTGAAGTTGTTATTGGGTCTGAAGATCAAGCTCTCTTGTTACTATATTCATTACCACTCTCATACAAAAATTTTAGAGACACTATAATTTATGGTAGGGAAGAATTAAATTATGATGATGTGATATCTTCCCTTATGAGTAAAGAGAAATTGGATAATGAACTTTTATCTGGTAAATCTAATGATCAGGGCTCCAGTTTTGTTGCAAGAGGCAGATCCAATGACAGAGGCTTTAATGGTGGCAAGAATAGAAGAAGATCAAAGTCAAGAGGAAAGCACAAAAATTTGACTTACAATTATTGCAAGAAGAAGGGACACATCGTAGCGAAATGCTACAAGCTACAGAACAAAAGAAGAATGAATGGAAAAATGACAAGGGCAAGCAGAAGGAAGAAACAGCTGATGCTGATGTAGCAGAATAAAAAGGTGATGATGTTCTATTTGCAACCGCCAAGTCCAGATCCAACGACGAGTGGATTCTTGATTATGGATGTTCTTATCATATATGCCGCAACAGAGATTGGTTCTCCACATATGATTCTGTTGAAGGTGGAGTTGTTCTAATGGGAAATAATACCACTTGCAAAACTGTTGGTGTAGGCACAGTAAAAATCAAGATGCACGATGGAATTGTCAGGACATTGACTGATGTCAGACATGTACCTAATTTGAAGAAAAATCTTATTTCTTTGGGCATTCTGGATGCCAATGGCTGCAAATCTATGATTGAGTCTCGGAACATAAAGATTTCTCGTGGTACTCTTGTTCTCAAGAAAGGAAAGAAGTTTGGCAGTCTATACACTTTATTGGGTTCAACAGTTATAGGCTCTACAGCAGTTTCCTCATCCATGTTAGATTCAGACTCTACCAAGTTATGGCATATGCGCCTAGGGCATATGAGTGAGCAGGGATTAGCTGTACTCAGTAAAAAAGGTCTTCTGCTTAAAAAAAAGATTGAGAAACTGGATTTTTGTGAGCATTAGGTCTTTGAAAAGCAGAAAAGAGTCAGTTTCAACACTGCAATTCACAGAACCAAGGTACTCTTGATTACATTCATTCTGATCTATGGGAGCCTTCCCGTGAAATTTCCAAATGAGGAGCCAAATACTTGCTAATGATTATTGATGATTTTTCTAGAAAGACTTGGGTCTATTTTCTCAAGCACAAGAATGAGGTATTTGGCATTTTCAAGCAATGGAAGACCTTATTAGAGAAACATACCGGGAAGCAAGTCAAGAGACTCAGAACAGATAATGGTCTGGAGTTTTGTGATTCAGAGTTTAATCAATTCTGCAAAGATGAAGGCATTGTCAGACATCAGATAGTGAGAAAGACACCACAGCATAATGGTGTTGCAGAGATGATGAATAGAACACTGTTAGAAAGAGCTCGATGTATGCTTTCTAACACAGGTCTTGGCAAGGAATTTTGGGCAGAAGCAGTCAATTTGGCATGTCATTTGGTGAACCGTTCTCCTCACAGATCACTTGAACTTAAGACACCTGAAGAGGTATGGTCAGGTAGCCCTCCTAATTACTCTAACTTAAGAATATTTGGTTGCCCTACATATGCTCATGTGAATGAAGGAAAATTGGAGCCTAGGTCGAAGAAATGCATTTTTCTTGGTTATGCTTTTGGTGTTAAGGGTTTTCGCTTATGGTGTCCTGATACTCATAAGTTTATGATTAGTAGAGATGTTATTTTTGATGGATCTGCTATGCTTCACCCTAGAAAAGAATTGCTTGTTCAGTGTGATACAGGAAAGGAGAATGCACAAGAGAAAGTGAAGCTTGAGGTTGGTACCTCATCATCTGCAAATCCTAATCTTATTCAGTCAGGAAGTTCGTCTGCAGGTGGAGAGATACATCATGAAGCTGAGCATCACACTCTAGCTGGTGGAAGACAAAGGAGATAGATAAAGCCACCTCAACGGTATGGTTTTGAAGATATGTTGGCTTATGCATTAAATGTTGCAGAAACCATTGATATCACCGATCCAACCTCATACTCTAAGGCCATCAGTTCATCTGATTCAGACAAATGGCTCGTTGCGATGCATGAAAAGATGGAATCTCTAAAGAAAAATGATACCTGAAAATTGGTTGAACCACCTAATGATAAGAAAATTATCAGGTGTAAATGGATATTTAAGAAGAGAAAATGAGTCACAGGTGCTGAAGACACCAAGTATAAGGCACGATTAGTAGCGAAAGGCTACAGCTAGGTAGAAGGAGTTGATTTTAATGATATTTTCTCTCCAGTTGTTAGATATACTTCTATTTGTGTCTTAATTGCTTTAGTTGCAATGCAGAATTTGGAGTTGGAGCAACTTGATGTGAAAACAGTCTTTCTTCATGGTGATCTTGATGAACAAATCTATATACAGCAACCAGAAGGTTTTGAAGTTGAAAGCAAGGAAGATCATGTTTGTCTTCTAAAGAAATCCTTGTATGGACTCAAGCAGTCTCCACGCCTGTGGTATCGAAGGTTTGACTCTTTTATGCTGAGTATTGGATTTTCTACATGCAAGTATGATAGTTGTGTCTACTATCAAAGACTTGATGATGGTACTTTCATATATTTGTTGCTATATGTTGATGACATGTTGATTGCAGCAAAGAACATATATGAAATTAATAGATTGAAATCTCAGCTAAATGATGAATTTGAGATGAAAGACCTAGGTGCAGCAAAGAAAATTTTGGGAATGGAGATCAACAGAGACAGATGTGCAGGTAGATTATTTCTATCACAACAAAAATATATTGAGAAAGTCCTAAAACGTTTTGGTATGCATGATGCTAAACCTGTGAGTACTCCTTTAGCTTCTCACTTTAGATTATCAGCATCCATGTCACCACAGTCAGAAGATGAGATAATGTATATGTCTAGAGTTCTTTATTCTAGTCCAGTGGGAAGTATTATGTATGAAATGGTTTGCATTCGACTAGATATCTCACATGCTGTCAGTGTAGTTAGCAGATATTTGTCCTGTCAAGGAAAAACTCATTGGCAAGCTGTCAAGTGGATTTTGAGATATTTGAAGGGTACTTCTATTGCTTGTTTAGAATTTGGTAGAACTTCTGACAATCTAGCTGGAAATGTTGATTCAGATTTTGCAGGTGATTTGGACAGGAGAAGATCAATTACAGGTTATGTATTTACTATTGGGACTTATGCAGTCAGTTGGAAAGCTACCTTGCAGCCGACAGTTGCATTGTCTACTATAGAGGCATAATTTATGGCTGTTACAGAAACTGCCAAAGAAGCCATTTGGTTAAGAGGTATACTTAATGAACTCAGTTTGGAAACAAATAAAACTACAGTTTATTGGGACAGTCAGAATGTTATACATTTGACGAAAGATCATATGCATCATGAGAGAACTAAACACATTGATGTGAAGTATCACTTTATTCAGGATATTGTGGCTCAAGGTGATGTTATTGTAAGAAAGATTGGCACTCTGAATAATCCTGCTTATATGTTGACAAAATCTCTTCCCATTGCCAAGTTCACTCACTGCATGGAATTGGTTGGTGTTACACAACATTTGCATTAGACCCTTCGGGGTTGTTTGGCGGAGGTTGAAGCTTTTATTTTCACTATTGTCAAATTCAAGTCAAGGTGGAGATTTGTTGAATAATTGCCTTGAATTAGTGGTAGGCCAAATTGAGTCAAAAGTTGAGTCCACTTTGTTGCATTATTTGTGGCTCAATTTGTGGCTTAATCTGTGGGTCAAAAGTAAAACTCACTTTAGGCTATGGTGGATGACAAAGTGGAAGACAAAGTTCACTTTGATACAATTGGGAAACTAAATGATGAGCATCCATTGATGTTTGTCCTTTGGACTTTTTGTGAGCCTATAAAAGGCATTCCAACATGAAGTATTCACATCAAGAAACATCAAGAAGAAAGAGAGTTAAGAGAGAAATTGTGAGATTGTGTGTATTGGCTAAAACCAATTTTGTAAACACTCTTTGTATATTCTCTCACTACAGTGAAATTTTGCCTGCTGGCCTCTGCCCGTGGACGTAGGCTTTAAGCCGAACCACGTAAATTTGCTGTCTCCCTTTTTATCTTACTTTATATTTTTGTTGTTCTTACTCGATCAATTTACGATCCTGTCACGATCCATTCTAACAATATTCAAATTATTTATGGCATTCAACTGGAATTACTTGCTCCTATATATTTATTTAATTTTTATTTCTTGGTGCTCTGCCTAGATCATCATCATTGATTGCTTAGTTGCATCTCAGGCTTAGACAGATTTTCTGACAAATGCAATTGTTTGACAGCAACCTCAAGTGCTTACCTATTCTTGCAATTTCAAAAGTATCAAATGTTTCAATAAGGAGTCACGTTGTTATATACCTATAAGTATATTTCGATACTTCAACTGATGGTTAGCACCCTTTATCATCATAGAGTATTAATAATCTTATAGCTCAGGCGTCCATTAGCTGTACAGGTTAACAATCTCTTTGTTAGATTCTGAAACGTATTGTTGCATTGCAGGCCTTGCTGTGAAACCTGGGGTGGTGCATCAAATTCAATCTTTTGTACTGAGTATTTTTTTTTTTTTTTTTTGATAAGGCAAAGTGGAGCACTTCTTATTTTGTAGTGAGTATTGTTTTCCCCTATAATGCAAATTTAAGCTGTTTTGATGTTAGGATTCTTAGAAAATTTTGAGATACTAGCAGTCAAGGTAAACCGGAGCACTTGTTATTTGATACAAGAGTGGCAGATGCAATGAGAGGTAATAAAGCATGTATGAGATCAAGAAGTGAAGAAACAAAGCTTGAAAGTGAGTAAAACAGTGCTATTTAATAACCATGACAACATTTTAAGCTTTTCACATTTGTCAGATTCCTCTCCATCTCGCTACTGTGATATTTATCTCTTTTATTAGTACCTCAAGCCAATCATATTCTCTCTAATTCTCTTTGCTCTCTTCTGGGGACTTCTGTTTCTCTCTCTACAATGGCATCTGATGTGGAGAAGAAGGCGAAAGAGGTGATAGATCAAACATTGGATTTCCTTGGCCAATCTTGCAAAGTCTGTCTGATCACTTCTAACGCTCCATAAACACAGATTTTATTAAAAATTCCAGGTACCTGATTCTAAATGCAATAGTATTGATTTATATGGTTTATGCCTTACTATAAAGATATAATTAACGAATAAAAAATCAGTAGAACAAGTTAGATGCATGTCTAAATTTGTCTAATTTGATACATTTCTAAATGAAATGGTGTTGATTGCAAGGCATACGGTTTTTTGACAAAATTGTTCTGAAATTTTGGTTTCATTCAGTTGTGTTTTGGGGTGAATAACGGGTCTTGAGGTTGGACAAATGGGGTAGATACATTGGTGGCTCACTAGGTGTCTGTTGATATTACTTAGTGAAAGAGTCTTCTGAAATTCAGTCTTTCCAAGATAACAATGGAAAACTGAATGCTTCTTCATTGACCATGGAATTTACCAGCCTTATTTACATTGGTTGTTGATCATTTATAAGTTTAATTCTACATTGGAGAAACTCTTGCATTTCTATTTTTTGCTAGTAGCTCTTGCTATAGTAGTTGTAATTGGGGTGTTGTAATTGGGGTGTTGTAATTTTCTGGATTTGCAGTTTATTTTGCGACCTATTCGGTTGTGCTGCTTCTAAGATTTAACGCTGGAACATATGCTTGGCAACTTGCCGCTACTCTTCGTGAAGTATTTCAAATTTCCTTGCTTTTCTTTCAATGTGCACTTTTGAAGTCTAAATTCTTTTTAACTCTTATGAAATCAAATGTTGATTTTATTTTGTTTTCTCTTTAATTATGTAGAATTTGATTTATTTATATTCTTAGTGTATGGTAGATACTGAAGTTATTGAAAATTTGATACTGAAAATAGATTTGTTTCATCATTTTCTCTTTTTTGGTACCTTAGCGGAGAAGGGGATCAAACTCAGGTCTCCTACATGGAAGATCCAGAATTAACCACTAGGCCAAGAGGCCCAGGTTTCATAATTTTCTCTTTAACTTCACGGTTTCTACTGTCTTAATTTTAATCACTTTAGATTATGCATCATTTAGCAATTACTTACCAAAATTTGGTTAGTTTTTCACAAAAAAAAAACAATGCTAATGAAGTGCTATGATATGTCCTTATTTGCAAACAACTTTTCATCAATTTGCTGAGGTCTTATTCATACTTTCTGCATAGATTCTTATTCATTTGGAGGGATCTGATATGCACTTTTGGTGATCTGAAATCTAGGATTGTTGTAACCAAATTTGCAGCTTTTTATTATTTTTTCTTGAATTGAGATGGCCTTTGGTTCTGGATGTTTTCAGAAAATGGCACGACTTAGTTCAAAGCACATTCGGAAGTCCACAAGGAGTTCTGTTCTTTTTTCTGAGCAGATTCACGAGGAATTTCTTCAATAATTTCATTGTAAACTTCAAAATTTCATAAAGACCATCTTGCTCTGAAATGGGTGTTTCTACCTCTATTCGAGGTAGTAAGATATTTCCTTCTTAGTTACCTTAAGCGTTGACCTACAGGTTCTAATTCCAACTTAATTTAATCCCTGAGAGAATTTGGAAGGTCATTGACTGACATTATTTCTAGAATACAATTAAATACTAACTTTTGTTTTTGTTGAACGGAAACATCTTTAGCACTTTACAGGGGTTCCTTGCCTCAACTAGGTGGCAAAAAGATTTTCTTTCACATGAAAGTACCTAAATTTTCTCTCATAGTTATCCAAGACATTGGACTGATTTATCTATAAATTGCTCTCTCATAGTTTCAAATGTCTATTTTGAAACAGGTTCACAGGTGGTTTATCATCTGTTTGGCAGGAAAATAGCAAACCAGGTCATCTGCAGATGTTGTGAAGTTGAGCATGAAGTTTGAAAAAGTGATCTCTTTTTGCTACTGGAACGCAAACTTTGTGCCTGATACTTACGCAAAAAAGACAACTGACCTTACCAGTTTGATTTTGTATAGTGATCCTATTGACTTTCTACAAGACCTTCTGTACTATGATAAAATACTCTACAAATTTCCAGGACTAAATGTACTTTTACTGCTTCCCCTATATGTAAATTAGGTGGAACCAAAAGGAATAAAACTTGAACTGTTCTTCAAACTTAATGGTTGAGACTAATTTTAACTGGTTTATGAGAATGCACTTTATATATTGAATCAAAATAATTTTAGAACTTTTAACTACAATATCAAATAAAACTTCAAACGAAATTTATTTTTTTCTCAGGTACATTGATTTGAACGGTTTTCAATAATTGGAACTTTGGTATCAGTGTTTTAAGATTTTACAGAAGGATTTTCTTAACAAACAATTAAATTTCACGTGAGGATGCACAGTAAAAGTTATAAGTAATCTATACTTGGTTTTTATTCTTGGGTTGCTGATAAGTATTTAAATATTCATATTTAAGCCCCTTAATTTACAGTTGTTAAGCTCTTTGTTTACGTATTTTAGTATATTCTACTTCATTTTTGTGTTTTCTGTGGTTTTTATAGGTTCTTGAAGAAAAGGTAGCATTTTGGAGCTCTAAAGAAGAAATCTGAAGACCTAGAAGCGGCCAAGTGCGATCGAGCGCAAGATATTTGTGATCAAGCGCACAAGTACTCATGCGCACACATAGAAGGCTCGAGCACAACCCTGCACTCGAGCACAAAAGCATGGGATCGAGCGCACACGTGCAGTAAAGCGGCAAAACTAGTTTTCGAAAGATTGATTTGGGTCTTGTTTTGGAAATTAGGGTTTGGGGGTGTCTTTAGAACCTTATAAATAAGCCTGTAAAATACAGAAACTTGACTTTTGATCTTCCATTGGAGGAGGCCAGAGGAGATTGTGGAGACGAATTGACGACTCTTCTCCATCATATTTTCGGGTTTCTTCTTTTCTTTATTTTTAGATGTTTAACATCACAACTATGTGTAACTAATTATCTAGTAGGGCTTGATTGAAGCCCTAATTATATTTACTCAATAATTCAATATTGGTGCCTTTGCGATATTTATGTTGTGATGTTTAACTTAATTAATGCCTATTTTTATTTAAATTCCTCATATATGTTTGTCTGATCAATGTATGCCTGTGGTATGGATTAGTTAGTTGAATCAATTTGGATGACCGAGTCCTGGGTTTAACAATAGTAACAAAAGATATCCACGCCGGATTCTTGGGTTAATCAACATGGGAAACTGGGAGCGGACCAAGCCCTAGATCTCATGTGGTTGTTGATTTCCACAGATCTTATGCTCTCTTAAGGAACAACTCAGTATACACCATGCTGAATCCCTTAAGAAAGAGAAGAGTTAGAGTATATACCATGCCTAACTCGTTGCTTAGGGAATCAATAGCTTAAGGGGTGGACCAAGTCCTTAGGCTGACAAACATTAGGTATTCATGGTATGAGTAAATCATTGGCATATTGTTTTATTGAGGTTGCATGATTAGTGGTGGATATCAAGTCCCTACGCTTTCATTATTATTAATTCAAACTCAATATTTATTTCTATCTTTTTTATACTGCGAAACTAATTCTAAATCAAAATTTATCAATCTCTGTGGAGATGGTCTCGCATTTGCACACTATGCTACTGTTGACCTTGTACACTTACAAGTAAAACAAGTTCGATTATTTGTTTATTAATTTAGGTAGATTACTGCACGACAAGTTTTTGGCACCGTTGCCGGGGATTACGTTAAATTTTCGTTTAGAATTATTTCGTTAGTTTTATTATTTTATTCTGTTTTATTTTGTTTTTATTATTTTGTTCTGTTTTATTTTGTTTTATTAACAATCTAATTTTTTCTTTCTTTTTGTTTTCTGTTTTTTTGTTTCAGGTCTGCAGCAATGTTGTTTCTGGCATTGCGATCGACCGCAAATAGTCTAGAGACTACTCGAGCAGCAGTACTAAAGTTGTTGCACTGAAGCATTTTCAGCTGATTCATGCAAGGGCTTCGATCCAAGAACCTAACCTTCTTTCCAATCGATACAGAGATTGAGGGGGACCATTTGACAGAGGCCTAGAGACAGCATTGAGGAGGAGGAAGAGGAAATCAAGAGAGATACACAAATGGCAGAACAGTTTGAAAACCAACCACCACCTGAACGAAAACCTATGAAGCATTCCTTCATTCCACAAAACCTCAACCAGTCGTCATGCATTGCTTATCAACCTGAGACAGAAGAAAATTATGACATATTCCCGTAGATGCTCAATGCTTTAACTCATTTTAGGGGTACACTTGCTGAGGATCCACACTTGCACCTTCGAGAATTCTTTGATCTCTGCAAGTTCCAGCACATCCAAGGCCTAAATCAAAAGGGAATCAGGTTAATTCTTTTCCCTTTTTTATTAAAAGATAAAGCTAAATTGTGGTATAATTCATTGCTTACAGTGTCCATCCATACTTGGGAAAAGCTATCCAGTAGATTTCTAAGGAATTTTTTTTCAGCACGAAAGACAAGGCAAATGAGGAAGGAGATTTAATCTTTCCAACTGAAAGATGGAGACCTTTTCTTTGAAGCATGGGGACACTTCAATGAGCTGCTACTCAAATGCCCACATCACAATCTACTTTAGGATGAACTGGTACAAGCTTTTTTATGAAGGTTTGAGTGATACTAATAAACGTATTGTGGATTCAGGTTGTGGAGGTGTGCTGATGGAGAAGAGCAGTGAAAAAGCCATGGAGCTGTTTGAAACATTAAGCGAGCACACCCAAAAATTCTTCTTTAGAGGTAAACTAGGAGTTAAGAGCAAAGGTATGTATGAGGTGAATTTAAATGGTGGATCCTCAAATCAAATGGCTGTTATAGAGAGGAAGCTAAATCTCATTATAAAATCCATGACTGCTCAGAATGCTTCACCAAATCCATTAGCTACATCACTCCAGGTATGTGTTGTATGTTCTCAGTTTGATCACACTACTAAAACTTTCCCTTTGTATTCACTTGCAGATCTAGAGCAAGTAAATTATGTGGGACCAAACAACTATGCTTCCAAGAACAATGTATATGCAAATACCTACAATCCTAGATGGTAAAACCACCCTAACTTCTCATGGAGCAATGATTAAAATGCCTTGAACTTTCAAGGGCTGCAAAGGAACTCACAACAAGCAGCCCAATCATTTTCGGAATCAAAGAAGAGTGACCTAGAGAGCATTGTGAGGCAACTGGCAACTCAGCAACAACAACTTATGACTTCACAAGAATAGTTTATGACAGAGGAAAGACAATTTCAGACTGAGAAAAGACAAACAATTGCAAAGTATGAGCAATCCATTCAAAGACTGGAGGTACAAGTAGGGCAATTACCTAAGGAATTGAGTAGCAGAAAGCAAGGTGAACTTCCAACCCAAGCACTACCTAATCCAAGAGGACATCAGCAACTGAATGCCATGACAACTCTTAGAAATAGTAAGATCATAGGCACTGATGAGCCTGCATAAGCATCTTCAAATAAAGCATCCACATCAAAGGTAAGTGAGATGGAGAAGGTGAATGCACCACCCTTCCCTCAAAGGTTAGTAAAGCCAAAGAAAGAGAATAAATTGCTTGAAGTTTTTGAAACTATGAGAAAAGTATAGATAAACATTCATTTATTAACTGCAATTCAACAAATTCCTGCACTAATAAAAGGAAGTTTCAGGAGCATGAAATAGTGGCTTTAACTGAAAAGGTAAGTGCGGTGTTATTAAGAAAACTACCACCCAAGCTAAAAGATCTAGATAGTTTTACCATTCCTTGCAGTATAGGTAACCAGATTTTCGAGCGTGCATTACTAGACCTAGGAGTTGGTGTCAATTTGTTGCCATACTCAGTATTTGAAACACTAGGTTTGGGGGAGCTTCAACCCACTTTCATCACCTTGCAACTGGCAGACAGAAGCATAAAAAGACCAAGAGGTATTATTAAGGATATCTTGGTAAAGGTAGGTCCATTTATTTTACCTACTGATTTTATTGTATTAGATATGGAAGAATCTCCTATGCCATTGCCTTTGCCCATCATCTTAGGAAGACTCTTTATGAGAACTATTGATACAAAAATTTGTGTGAAAAATGGTATTGTAAGTATGAAGGTAAATGGTGAGAATGTTGAATTCAAAATATTTGATGCATTAAAATTACCCCAAGATGATATGAAATGTTTTAACGTATGCATGATGCAAAGTGTTATTGAGGAAGTTGTTCAGGTCCATCACATTGCTCCATTAGAGTCCACCCTCACCTATGGTTTCACAAGAGTGAATATTGAGCCAGAATCTGCAGATGTTATTGATAACATCATTAAAGCTGTGCACATCCTTGAGACTTCTCCAAAGAATCCAAGCACCAAATTTGCCATTAATGCAGTTGCGGATGCACTCAACTTATGTTTTTCTGGGAGGGAATAAGAGCGTTTGGCTGAAGACATAAAACTTAGCGCTTATGGGAGGCAACCCACAGCATATCCTTTTACTTTTATATTTATCATTACTGTTTATTTTTAGTTCCTTTTTGTTTTCCCATATTACTTTAGTTTTTATTTTCAGGGACAATTTGTGCATCAGTTCAAGTTTGGGGGTGTGCTATGAGTCATGCCAGTCTAGTTAGTTCTCCATCTCCCAGGTCAACTATTTCCATAATATTCACACATTGGGGAGAATGTGTAATTTAAGTTTTGGGGTATGGGAGACACATTCACACACACTTTGTCCCATTTTTTTTATTATTATTAAAAAGAAAAATGCATGTTCATATTGTTTTAAAAAATTTTGGTTGATCCAAATGAATATTGTGATAAGATTTCATCAGTAAGCTTAAAATCTAGAACACGTGGTCTAATAATAAAGTTTTAAAAGTTTAATTACTTACTTTTAGGCATTCAAGAATTCACAAGTTTGATCTAAATCTGACTCGAGCACATTAGCACATGATTGTGTGGGGTATGACATAATTTTTATATGTATGTTTCCATGGCTTAACTGTAATCGGATAACTTGTTAGAAGAACACTTTGGCATAGAAAAATAGAAAAAAAAAATTGCACAAAAAAAGAAAATAAAATGCTCATAATGATCATTATATAAGCTTTCCACTGAGTAACTGGACCTCTTGTCTTAGTAAGCAGTGAGTGTTCACGTCAAAAAGTGGGAATTATGCATATAATGATCATTAAATAAACTTTCCACTGAGTAATTGAACATCTTGCCTCAGTAAGCAGTGAGTGTTCATGTTTAAAGGTGGGAATTTTGCTTGGCAGCATTAAGGCCAGTTAATTTTGTAGCCATTTTGACTCAAGTTAGTAAGTCCTTAGGGATGTCTTTACACCTAATGCCCTAAAACCATCTGGTTTGGGAGTCATTGGCTAAAAAACTCGCTACATGGGTCAATTAGAAAGCTTAAGGGAACTCAACGTGACAAAAATCTCACAATAAAAGAAAAAGAAAGAAATAAAACTATGCCATTATTGTTCATTCTGATATAAAATTCGATGAATGTTGAGACACTGAAACACTATATATTAAAATTATTTGGAAGTTTCATCTTTTATGTGTTAATTCACGACACACTAAGTCAGACTTGTGATGCCTTAAACCAGCCTTGTGTAAGTGATTAGAATTTAAAACCCTTATTCATTGTGAAGATGTGTTTATATTTTAAGCCTACTCATGAACAAATATCATGGTTTTGTGTGCAACCCAAATTTTAAGATATCATGAATGAGGAATTTATCTTTGATTTTGTTTTTTAGTTAGTTTTTCATTCTATATTGCTAAGGGACTAGCAATATGTAAGTTTGCGGGTGTGGAAAGTGCTTAAAATTCATATTTAAGCCCCTTAATTTATAGTTGTTAAGCTATTTGTTTATGTATTTTAGTATATTCTACTTCACTTTTTGTGTTTTTAATAGGTTCTTGAAGAAAATGTAGCATTTTGGAGCTCTAAGGAAAAAATTTGAAGACCTGGAAGCAGCCAAGTGCGATCGAGCGTAAGGTGTCTGTGATCAAGCGCACAAGCACTCGTGTGCACACATAGAAGGCTTGAGCGTAACCCTGTGCTCGAGCACAAAAGCATGAGATCGAGTGCACACGTGTAGTAAAGCGGCATAACTAGTTTTTGAAAGATTGATTCGGGTCTTGTTTTGGAAATTAGGGTTTTGGGGTGTCTTTAGAACCTTATAAATAGGCCTATAAAACACAGAAACTTGACTTTTGATCTTCCTTTTGGAGGAGGCCAGAGGAGATTGTGGAGACGAATTGACAACTCTTCTCCATCATATTTTTTGGTTTCTTCTTTCATTTATTTTTAGATGTTTAACATCACAACTATGTGTAACTAATTTTCTAGTAGGGCTTGATTGAATCCTTAATTATGTTTACTCAATAATTCAGTATTGGCACCTTTACGATATTTATGTTGTGATGTTTAACTTGATTAATGCCTATTTTTATTTAAATTCCTCATATGTGTTTGTCTGATCAACGTATGCATGTGGTAGGGATTAGTTAGTTGAATCAATTTGGATGACCAAGTCCTAGGTTTAACAATAGTAACAAAAGATATCCACGCCGGATTCTTGAGTTAATCAACATGAAAAACCAGGAGCAGACCAAGCCCTAGGTCTCGTGTGGTTGTCGATTTCCATAGATCTTATGCTATCTTAAGGAACAACTTAGTATACACCATGTTGAATCCCTTAAGAAAGAGAAGAGTTAGAGTACACACCATGCCTAACTCATTGCTTAGGGAAATCAATAGCTTAAGGAGTGGACTAAGCTCTTAGGTTGACAAATATTAGGTATTCATGGCATAAGTAAATGATTGGCATATTGTTTTATTGGGGCTGCATGATTAGTGGTGGATATCAAATCCCTACGCTTTTATTATTATTAATTCAAACCCAGTATTTATTTCTATCTTTTTATATTGCGAAACTAATTCTAAATCAAAATTTACCAATCCCTGTAGAGATGATCTTGCATTTGCATACTATGCTACTGTTAACCTTGTGTACTTGTAAGTAAAATAAGTTCGATTATTTGCTTATTAATTTAGGTAAATTAGTGAACGACAGTTGCTCAACATGTTTTCTGAAGTTGATGATGAGCAAAACATACAAAAGAAGTCTCCTGAAGTTTTTATACTTTGGGGAGGATCCTCCGACACTCAATTTAGGGAACACTCTTGTGATGTGAAAGGAAAAAGTGTTTAAGAGGTGAAGGAAAGAGAGAACTAAATGAGTTCTCTCTCTTACTCGTACGATTTCTCCCTGTATCTGTGATTCACTTTACATTTTCTACCTTTTTTAAGTGTCGTGGTATCTGGTCCTACCATTTGTTTTGTATTCACTCTTTTGTTCATCTCTTTCTTAGACATCCTTTTTGCCCTCTCTCTCTGTTTGAATATGAGGATCACTTTATATAGGCTTGGAAAGTTGTTGATTTCCTGGGGTAGGACATTATTTAATTGAGGTCTCAGTGCCTCGAGCCTCATAACAGACGACTCTTTGTACTTGAGGTATGGTTTCCTTCTAAGCAATCTTGTCACCGTGTCAAGAAGTATGGTCCTATTTACACCTATGAGTCACTTTGCTACTTGGGAATTATTAAATGGCCATGTGTTAGGCTATCACTAGACCTTATTATTTTGGTCACATCAGATGTCCCCTGACTCCCCAAGGAATCTAAACAGATCCTTTGAGGGAGTAGTTCCTTTCTATCGTGAGCTGAGACTGGGACTTCGGTTGGGAGCTCTGTTCTAAAGTGGAACATGTATTCAATACTTTTGTGTTCAGAGATATTGCTTTGAATTGACTCGGAGCGAGATTGAATTAATATGTTGATCCTGACTTTTGGTTTTTTACTGCTCAAATCCAAGTTACTTGACTAAGATTTCATGCTGGAGCACTCTTATATCTTGTCCCCATCTCTTTAAAGGTTTTGGTTAACTTGAGACTTAGATTTTGATTAGGTGGAAACGTGATTGGGGCTGCAGTTCCTCTTTTGTTAAAGTGAACTGTGAGGTGTAGAAGTTGTAGTTCTACTTTGGTGGGAACTGTATGGCTGAAGTCACTTTTCTATAGTAGAAAGAGTCGTGGGGCACAAACCTTCAAGCATTTATGGCATTCTTTATAGCGGAACTGAATAACTAAAGTCTTAGCTCATTTCTTAGCTTGGATAAAATTATGTAGCTGCTAAAGCCTTAACTCCATGTAGCGGAAAACTGAGCGATTAAGTCGTGATCCCATTTTTATAGGAATTATCTTGTTGGTCCTTACTTCTCTTGGGGATTCTAGTCGGTTTGGACCTCATACCATGCCTTAGTGGAATTGTGTTTGGGTTATAGTTCTTCTTTTGCTCGAGTGAACTATAAGGCTCAGGGCCGTAGTTCTTCTTTTTCCCGAGCGAACTGTAAGGTTTAGGAATCATAGTTTCACTTCGGTTAGGAACTATAGGGCTGAAGTCATCTAGAATTGTAGGTCATGAATCCCAGGTCTTCTAGTGATTTTTGCTGAGTCGGAGTGAAATCTTTATGTTTGAAACCTCAATTCCTTTTTAGCCTAAATGGAACTATATAGCTTCGGGGGCCTTAGTTCCATGTGGGTGGGAATTGAGTTGTAGGAATTTTAATTCACCCTTGGGGCACTTTTGCACGGTTGAAGTCCCAATCCCCATATGGTTAGGGATTGTCGAACTGAAGTCACAATTCTTGACTGATCCAAAGCGAGGCTTTGTGGCTGCTAGAGCCTTTAGCCCCAGCTTCGGTTGAGATCTTAGTTAGTTGGAATCTATCCTTTAAGTGATCTGGGTTGGAAGAGGATTGACTTCGGGAGTTGTATTCCCACATTATTGAAATTCTGGATGGTTGAGATCGTACTTTCTCTTAATCAAGAATTGGTATAACTTAAACCGCATTTGGTAAATGTAACTGAAGTCATTAACTCTTCAATTTGTGGTGGGATTGTATGATTTCATAAATCATGACCCCACTTCCGAATGAGCTGTTTGACTAGAGTCTGGCCATTCTTTTTGTTAAGTGGAACTATAAGGCGTGGGAGCCATAGTTCCTCTTCTATAGGATTTGTATGGTTAAGGCCCTGATTCTACTTTAATGGGAGTGTGATTGAAGCTAGAATTTCTCTTTTGCTCGAGTGGAACTATGAGGCGTGGGAGCCTTAATTCTACTTTGGCTGGAATTTTATAACTGAATTCACGACTTCACTGTTAGTAGGAATTGTAAGGTGTAAGTCTTGTTCCTTTCTTAATAAGAGTGATGATCAAAGTCATGGTTTCTGCTTGACTAGGGTGGAATTGTGTTGCTTTAGAGGCATTTAGTTTCACATCAGAAGAAATCATGGACTATAGTCACTTTCGTCTGGATCAGTGTAAGGCTATGTGGCTTTGAAAGCCTTGGTCCTGACTTAGCTAAAATTGAATGAGGTTAAGTAACTTACTTGAAGAAGCCTTTATTTCATGTAGGTAAGGAGTTTTGATTCATTGGATCAAGTTGGTGATTGAAATCCAAATTCTTCTTCGTCCTGAATGAAACAATGCAAGCCTGTTGGCTCTGGTTCCATGTATATGAGAATTTTGCGATTAGAGTTGAGGTCCCTTTCTTGCTAGAGTTACGTAGCTGAAATTGCAATTTTTGACCTGCTAGCCGAAGTGGAGCTTATATAACTTTAGAGACACTTAGCACCACATTAGGAAAGGTTGTTGCTTCCAGTTAATTCTTCAAGATGTGGGACTTTAGTTTTTAAACTTGTTTAGACATGGTTGGCCTTATATTATTTTGACCTTGGAGGTTTGGGCCTCTTCGAACTTGGGCATTATTCATGCATCCACTTTTTAAGAGCTTGGTCTTGTTAGGTATGCTAGAGTAGCCTTTTTAGTGCCGTTTAAATCTACATATCTACGATGGGACACTTCAATTATCGAGACGCTGTCTATTGTACTTAATGATGGTACATTTCAATTGCCCGAGGCACTTTGTTAGCGTGAAGGGTGCATTGGACCACACATTCTAGGCAACAGTTGGCCAGGTATAAGCTATTTAAAGGACACTTGGTCTTTGATTACCATTTTCTTTCCTCATTCTAATTTGTTCATACTTTTCTCAATACTAAGCTATTTACATTTCTTTTTCATTCTAACGAGTCTTCTTCTTTGAGCTCTCTAAATCCATAGATTTTTCTGCATTTTTTCTGGTAAGCTCATTTTCCCTCATTGTTTATTTCATTATGTATTCTTCCAAAACCAATAGGTCTAGGAAAGTGAGGACTAAGAAAAATGAGATTACTACTGAGGGTGGGGAGGTAGTAACCCTAGGGGGGCAATATTTTCAGGTTAGGGAAATCTCTAGTGAGATTTCAAAAAGTGACCTAGAGTTTATACCTCTCTGTTTCTTTTTTCCTTCTAGGTAAAGGGTTAGACGTCCTTGTCCTGACGAGAAGGCTGTGACCCTTTAAAGAATGAAGCATTGTACTCCTTCTGCTAGTATCTTCACCACCTTATGGCAGAATTAGGGCTTCCAGTGGACCCTAACATCAAGGATATTATCAACTTCTATAGTGTTAGTCTTACTTGGATTTCCACCAATGGTATGCGATGTGTCGTTGGGTTTGTGCTTGTGTTGAAGAAATATGTCGGATACAACAGGGGGGATGGGAGATCAGCTGTATGGATGTTCAGATATGTTTATACCATAAAGAGGCATACAAAATTCGGTTGGTTCAACTTTTACCTAAAGATTGAAAAGAAAATTTTAGATACCCCTTTTTCGGTCAAGGCTTGGAAGGGGAAGTTTGTGGAGTCCCCAGGAGATATTTGATCAAAGTAAACCTTCCTTGGGTGTTGAAGAACAGAGAGTTATAAATAAGGTCCTCTATACTGAGCTTAAACTGACCATTAAGGACTTCTAAAGGGTTGCTGTTGAGAAGATACCATCTTAGTTTGTTACTCCCTGATTCTCTTATTGGTAGTAGAGAGAGATTTTTGCAATTTTTTCATGTATATTTTATTTACCAGTTTCTGAGGTGTTGTTTTTCTTTTGTAGATGACTCTAAGATCAACCAGGCCTAGGTTACTAAGTTGGCCAAGGGGATAAAGAGGGCCAAAGCTATTAAGTCTCATTCTGATGAGCAGTCTGGGAGGAAAAAGGCTAGAGTGGAGAAGCCTCTGACTCTTCCTATTGAATTCAATCAAGAGGCTGAGCATATTATAGTCCTGCCTAAAGGGAGATAATAAAAAGAGGCATATACTGCAGTCCTGCTTGAGGGGAGATATTATACTACAGTCTTACCTATGGAAAGACACCATATTGAAGTCTTGCCTGATGGGAGACATGTTGAAGAGAGAAACCAAGGTGTAGAGGGTTGAGATCCCTTTCTCGGAGGAGAAAACATCTGAGGAGTAAGTTCAGGAGTTTGAGGTTCTTTAGAGGGTTTAGTTGCACGCTGAGAACTCCACTCCTTTTCCTAGTGGTTCTTCTACAACTATTGAGAACTCTACTCTTGTTCTCGAGGCTTTTTCATATACACAAGGTGATTTTGACTTATGCTGTAAGGTTGAGTTTGGAGGTTCACCGCTCGAACTAGGAGGTGAGACCTTCGGACTCAGCCTTCACCAAAGTGAATATTGTTTCCTAGTTGCTGGCAAGTTCTGTTCTCCCTACTGATGCGGACTTGATGAAGTCCCTGACTCTCCAGCAGCCGATGGTTAATGTTCTTGACCATTGCTATAAGGTAAAAAAAAAACCTTTCTTCTGACTTCTTCTTTTAGTCTTTCTTCACTTCCTCTTTTCTTTTTGTTTAAGTGTTTTGTCTTCTAAACGCAAGCTGGCATGTACTCATTCTTTTTTAATCACTCCGTCTAGTCCAAGGATGCTACCATTGCTGGACTCTGACGGAGTGATATAGATCTTACAAAATAGATGGAAGAGGGTAGAGTCGAGAGGGATACCTTTTCCAGTCATATTCAAGATCTAGAACTTGAGAAGAGGGAGTTATAAGTTTCTTTGTCTGCTGCCACTGCCAGTCACATTTCTGCTACTAAAAGGGTTACGGCTCTAAAGATCGAAGTGACAAATATCTAAAGTGTTGTGGACCAACTCAGCATTGAAGTTGGTTGTATTCACAGAGAGGAAACTCGTCTTGGTGCTAAGATGTCCCTTTTTCAAGAGGTTGAATGGGAGCTGAAGTTCGAGCTTTCCCAGGCCGAAGCTTCTATTATGAAGAGGTATCGAAGCTCCAAAGACTTCAAAAATGCGTTGTTGTTAGAGTCTTTTGAGTGTTATTCACTAGGCTTTGAGGAAACCAAGGAGGAGAGGGCAAGATATGGCATACATCTTGACTGGGATAGCTTGGAGATCCCCGATCCTCTTGAAGAGCAACCAAAAGAGCTAGCAGCCAAGGTTGAAGGAATTGAAGAGGCTAAGGTAATCAAAGCTTATAAGGAGGATGAAGAATCGAAACCTTAAGAATATGACTTAGCTTTTTTTTTTCTTCCTTTTTTCAGCTTTGTACTTATTTGGCCTTGAAGCCCCATATGTACAAACATTTTATATAATGAAGTACTTTTTCATTTAAGACTTCTTCTTCATTTTACATTTTTGCTACTTACTTTTAAATTACAAGAATTTTTACAAATGTTGAGACTACATATTCTTTTCTTGCTTTCTCTTCTTATATAATGTAGTCTTTTTGAATGAAGACATTTATTCAAATGAAGCCTTAGTTTTTTTCCTTATAGCTATTGGGGTCCTAACCTTCAGGTGTACTGAGGTAGGATCCTTGCATGAACCTTCCTTTAGGCGTATGACTTTAGGCTTTTGATTTGGACAAAGCCTTCATGTATCAAGGCTTTTCTAAAGTGTATGAAATTTTGTCTTAGTTGCCTTTTGCTTTGTTTTACTTAGGTGGATCCTAAGGTAATGGGCAAGCTAAGCTATTGTTATGCTCCTTGCAAGGTTCAGTTTGATTCCGCTGCTAGTACCATGCTTGCCTAGCTGAAGAGAGTTTTTAAAGAACTTCATAAGGTAAGTGGTGATTGAAACCTAAAGTTCAAAGGTTGCCAAAAGGGATTTTTGAGGTCATCCTTTGGTCGAGGAGGTACCCTTGGGGTGAGTTGTTAGCTTATGGTGGAGGCAATCATATCCCAAGTTTGTTTTTCTCACTCTTTTGTTGCTGGGGGAGTGTGTTGTAACCTTTCTAGAGTTAGATCAGTCCTGAAGAAGAGTTTGGGGCTAGATTTGTACTGTTTCCTTGAGAATGTGGTTTTATGGTTGGTATAGATTTGCCTGTGAATGTTCATAAGAGCTCTTGGAGATTTGTTGGTCTCCATAGTTCAATTATACTACTTTTGTTATGGGGCCTGATCTCTGGGTATCTCAAAGCTGCTAGGACGGGGTCATTTGGGAGAATTCTTAGGAGATGTCTCGGGAGAGTTGATCTCTCCGGGGTTTGGCTTTGTTTGCGATGTTGAAGCTGCTATCCTTCAAAGCGGGGATGATGCAAAGGTCGTCAACTTTGGCTTCCAAACAACCTTAAGTAGCTCATGTTTCCTTAACTCTTGTTAGAGCCAAGAATATTTCAGAATCGGATGGGAGCTGAGCTTGAGAGTTTAGGGGATGACGAGTTCAACTCTGTGTTTCTCTTTTTCCTAAGCAAGCATGTGTTGATGCTCGATCCGATCTGAAATGGCTATTTCTTATCAATCTTCTTATCGAGATGGGTATTTCTTCTCGATCTTCTCAGATGATTGTCATGCTAGGTGTTTTGAGCCTGAATAGGCTCAATTCGA
Source organism: Bretschneidera sinensis (assembly GCA_023935145.1). Classification (NCBI taxonomy): domain Eukaryota; kingdom Viridiplantae; phylum Streptophyta; class Magnoliopsida; order Brassicales; family Akaniaceae; genus Bretschneidera; species Bretschneidera sinensis. Next base: position 39,080,667 of record CM043699.1, read on the forward strand.
ATCAAGCTTAACACCATCTTTGCGACCAAGTGGCTGGATGGATTTCTCCCATTATATGCTTTGGGGATCTAGTGAGTTCCCCAAGCTTGGCGAGGGCTACATCCATCCGTATGCCAGTCACTTATGGCCATGTTGTTCATCTTGGCCGTGGTTTGCTTGGACAAGGCATTTTTGCTCTGCAGTATCAAAAACTGCAGGGCAAGGTCGTCCATGGATTTTTGGAATGGCATTGCGAGATGAATTTGTCTTCCCCATGGACGGCGCCAATTTGTTGATGCCAAAAAAGTGGATGATGACGTCCTGTCTTCAATGGCCCTCAATGGGGTTTGTCGAAGATTCGTCTTGGACTAGATAGTTTCCTAAAGTTAATGATGAACAAAAGAAGTCTCCCAAAGTTTTTATACTCCGGGGAGAACCCTCCAACACTCAAATCAATGAATATTCTTGTGAAGTGAAAGGAGAAAATGTTTAAGAGATGAGGGAATATTTGGGAGGAGGAGAGAACTGGATGAGTTCTCTTTGTTGCTCGTATGATTTCTCCCTGTACATGTGATTCACTCTATGTTTTCTACCTCTTTTTAGTGTTGTTGTGTCTGCATCCTTGGCAACTTGCTGATTTATCAAGGTAGAACACTATTAGTCTTAGGTCTTAGTGCCTCCAACCTCAGAATAGACGACTCCTTGTACTTGAGGTATGGTTTCCTTCTAAGTAGTGTAATCATCGTGTCAGGAGGTATGACCCCATTTACACCTCCGAGTCATTTCGTCGCTCGGGAGTTATTAAATGACCATGTGTTGGGCTATCACTTAGCCTAATTATTTTGGTCACATCACTGTGTATAGAATGTTTGTGAAGGGTGTGCTTTTGATTTTCTGGACTTTCATACAATTTGGTGATTTTCTGACTTTCATACAATTTGGTCCTTACAACTTTATTTATACTATTCTCTTTCCAAGCATCTTACCTTCAACTGATGAGCGGTGCTATTTTATATATTCAAGTTTGTGGATTTGCTCTCACAGGACCTTGGTTTTTCAATTCTCTGAGGCAAATTGTCGTTGTTGTGGTATTTTTTTGGAGTTTTTTTTTTTTCTTATGCAGACCTGTTTTTATTTAGGTGTAGGCCTCCTGCCTTTGTCACTTTAGTTGGTTCTCTCAATGTGTTTGAAGATTATGGTATTATGGGTACGAGTATTGAATAGGTACACACCACTCTGCTTCGTGTAGTCCTAAACTTAGGAGAGCTGTAGGAAAGCAAATTTTGTCAAATTTTAATCAATGCTCCCCAAATTTAATCAAAAGTTTTTATCGTGGATCCTTAGCATTACTAATTCTTTTGTCCAAGAATCCGTATTTTTTTTATAAAAAAAATGACCAAAAATAATTCTAAAGAATTAACAGGAGCTAAGTAAATTAGTCAAACTGTGTGCTCTTGCCTCTACTACATTTATTCTTGATGGCATCAAGCGAAATAATGCCAATCTTCGAATGTGTTACTTTCTTATCTTCAAATCTTGATAATTAATTATTAATGTTTCTGAGGTATAATCACTTGCTTATCGAACAATTATAAACAAAAATTTAAAAATAAAAACATGGGATGCCAAATAGTTTTAGATATTAATCGAAGGATCATTAATGCGATTTCATGATTATTAAAAACTAGATGTCCATTATGTTACTTATATACAATGAAATTGAAAGTTTAATCAGTAATAGCAATTGAGCGGATTTGATCCAAGTACCCTCTCCCGCCATCCATATTCATGGTAAGAAAATTTTCCCATCTATCCACATATCCGTCGGGTATACATACCCTTCTCCATCCTCACTCCCATTATGGTACGGGTAATTCATACCTGTTTTACTTAATAAAAAAATATTTAGTCAAAATAAGAAAAATCTGTTAATACATTCCACTTATCTAACATCCAAAAAATATCATAAAATAACTAAGCTATGAACAAATACAACAATACTTTTACTGTTGGGATATCCACGCGTGAGTTATATTACATTACAAAAAATATAAAATTAGAGTGGTGTATATATATATATATAGAGTTTGGGCTCGAAACTCAATAACTTAAACTTTTGAGTCATATTAGTGCTCATCCATATCTATCAAGTTTGTGTTCGTGTGATCTCACATGTGTGAATTACTCTCAACCTTAACAAGTGGTGTCAGAGTTTGGTTTGAGTAGGTCACGATTCTGTAATTTCCACGATGATCACCCTATAGTTGAGTATGAGAAGTTTTCATGCCCACGGTTTCTTGGGAGACTGTTAACTATAATACAGTTTGCTCCATGGAGGACTTTGTGTTTATCATATGACCCGTAGTTCCATTAAAGAGTGGGTTTTTTATATAACTTAATTACACGTGATGGAGGATTCGTTGGGATATCCACATTTGAGTTATCTCACATAAGAAAAAAAAAAATAGAGTGACTTATATACATAATGTTATACACATTTGAGTTATCCACAATTGAGCTCGAATGGTAACGCGAAGGGATCAAGCTGTGCTACATTACCCACTTTACCACTTGGGTTCCTCAAAATTATTACTTGGGCTCCTTAGTTTTATTAAGGCACACGAATACTATAATATAGGGTTAAAAACATCTAATAATCTTTCTTGGTAGAGGGGCATGGCGGAGGTGGGGGAGCTTTGACATATATAGTTACTGATAAAATAATATCCCTTTGACTTTATTCAAATAAGTATATTTGATGTTATAAAAAAAGAATAATACTTGGCTCCATAGCTTGAAGGAACCTTCTCCTACTTACTGACATGACAACTTCACATTGAGTCATGTATTACAAAATCATGTGCAAATCACATGATAAAATATTTGGTTTATTTATTAAATATTTCAATAAAAATATTATGTGATTTGTACATAATTTTTTAATATATGACTCAATGTGAAGTTGTTACATTAGTACCAAGGGATTCCTCCCGAGCCAAGTGTTATTGATAAAAAAATACTTATAATTGGTAATTAGTTAGTTATTTGGGGATCTGATTTTTAGTGGGTAAAGGACTTCCAAACAAGTCTAATACTACAAGTTCATTAATATTAATTACAAACAGCCTCTCAAAAAAAAATACAAACAGCTTGGTGAAGAAATTTTTCTTCCCATTTTTTTATAAAAGAAATTGCTCTTTTAGACACATTAAAATGGTTGTTGGGTTATAGAATAAGACATTAGGCTCAGCCATTTGATTTTGAAAGAAGCAGAGTACGTGGGCCATAGTTAGTTAAAGTTGTGATATGGAAGCAACAATACAAAATTCAATTATTAAACCTAGTTATGAGTAATTTTTTATTGGATGAGATTTAAAATTAATGTTTTAGATTTATTTAAAATTTTATTAATAATTTTAAAAAATTTATTAGTAATATTATATTTTGGATATCATTTTTATACTGATATTACTAATAAAACTTCTTAAATTTATCAATAAAATTTCGAAAGGATATAAAATTAATGAAACAAAAAAAATTTGCCTACTTAAACTACCTTGAAAAGCATGTCTTAATTAATCCACTCATGATTGGAAAAAAACAAATCCCCAAACCACTTCCATCTTCTCCAACTCACATCCTTTCATGCCACGCCAAACATTCCCCTAACCAACCTCCTCTCACTCCAACTAAAAAATAATAATAAAATGAAAAAGAAAACTATAAATAGATATTGACATTATTAATTATACTGCTATATATGTAGAAGTAGTAGTATATATTAGAATTGGTATTGGGCCACATGCACATCATCTAAGCTCTCTTTCAGTCTTCTCTAAAAAAAAAAACTGTTACACCATTCTGTTAGGGCATCTCCAACGGTTTGAGGTCCCTTGGCGGGAACCAAATTGGCTCACAAGTTTATGACAGTTTTTGGTGTTACTTTCACAATTGAACACTTGTGATCCAAACAAATCGTATGCTTTCCACGTATTAGAAAAAAAAATCCTTAAGATGTATGATAGATAGCGTTTGATTAACATATACCAGCGATTTACAGTGTAACAATAGGTACGTCTGTACGTGATCGAGTATTCTCCACATCAGTGCTCTATATATAACTCTCTTCCCCTCTCTCCCTCTCTTCCTCTCGCTTCAGTTCAGCTCTGGTTCCGGTGAGATTTTTCTCTTTCTGTTATCTCTCTCTTTCTCCAGTTTCTTCTTCTTGTTCTTCTGTTTGCTGCTACTGTAACTACTTTATGTATATGCACATCCATGTTCTATAATGTGCAGCTTTTTCTCAATCTTGACGAGAAGTTGTGAATCTCTATTTTGAGCTTTGAGTTATGTAAGATTTGAGGGTTAATTGAATCAATTAGTCTTCGTTGATGGTTTTTACCTGATTTGGTTATACTAATGAAGTAATTTCTTGCGCAGTTTATCGTCTGTTTTTTTTTTATTCTTAAAATCAAGAATTGAAGAAGCATTTTTGTCTGTACAAGTTAATTCTGGAAGTAGTAATTAGATGCTCATAGCATTTCCTAATTTTGACTAGTTTTGCTTTTTGCAATATCTTTCTCCAGCAAGAATATTGCCGATAATGGAGGACGCTTCTCCACCGTCAGATCCAACGACCATCACCACCCCACGCTCATCATCATCATCATCATCATCACCACCTCCACCGTCCGATCTAGACCATCAACATCAACAACAATATCAGGAAAATTTCGCCGCAAATTTTGCGTCATTGTACCGCTCTATTTTCCCGCCAAAATCACCACTCCCGTGCTCATTCTCCTTCTCTCCCTCCTCCTCTGCCTCTTCCTCTGCCTCCACCGACCTCACCACCGAGCACCGCCTCCACCAAGCCAGCCTCATCCTCGAGTACCAAGAGCTCTGCGACCACTACGATCTCTGCCTCTCTCGACTCCATGCCCTCACCACCGAGCTTGAGTCCCTCCGCCAAGAAAACGGGGATCTTCGCTTGGCCAACATGGAACTCCTCAAGCTCCTCAGCCTCTCCTCTCACGCCGCCATCCGTAGCCGCTTTCAAGGGAAAGAGGTCTCGGATTTCCGTCCACGTAGCGCGATTGAGCCGAGCCGCTTCGAGAGGAGGATTGCGGAGAGGAATTCGATGCCTAAGAGCATCTCTGTCCGGTCCAGTGGTTATCTCAAGGTGAACCAACAGCAAGGTCAAGGAGATGGTTGTGTGAGTCGTAATGCGAGTCGGCAGCGGGTCACAAGTAAACTCGAAACTGGACCGGTGAGTTCGATTCTCTCTTTGCGATTAGAATGTGATACATGTGATTCCTTTCGTCCGGTTCGTGATGTTCGAACATAGCCGAACCGTACAAACCCCACAGCAGATAACAAATTTAACGATCATATTCTCTATTCTTTTGGCCGATAAATGAAAAAAAATATTTTATGGTTAAACTTGTTCATTTATAATATTTGAACATACGTATCCTATTATTTTACATGCTTTTTTATTTGTACTGTTTGTTTTTGTGATTGAGATGATGTTTTTTCTTTAAAAAATGTAATTCTTTAGGTAAAATTCGCATTTTATGTAAAAATAAAAATTTATCTATTTATCGTTTGGCATTCTGTATTCTGTTCGATTGGTTCGTCCGGTTCATGCTGTGATTTGTGAGGCGCTGGTCGACTCAATCACCTGGCCTACATGTTATTGATGGTTGTATACTTTTGTGTATATATAGCAGTATTGTTTATGTAGTTATGGCAAAATAAAATGGGATTTGTTATTGTGTAGGTGCAGCAGAGGGTGTATGTGCCAGCTGTCGGAGAGAAGGGAGAGGAAGAGGCCTTGGAGTTCGAGGTGTACAATCAAGGGATGGTGAAAACTGAGTTGTGCAACAAGTGGCAGGAGACCGGCACGTGTCCCTACGGTGGCAACTGCCAGTTCGCTCACGGTATCAACGAGCTGCGTCCGGTTATCAGGCACCCAAGGTACAAGACCGAGGTTTGCAGGATGCTCCTTGCTGGAGACACGTGTCCCTATGGCCACAGATGCCACTTTCGTCACTCCCTCACTGAGCAGGAGAGGTTGCTGGTCCCACGTTGATCAACGGCTCGGATGAGAGAGCATGTTGAGTAAATTGTGATGTACATAAAATTCTAATCAATTCTGGGTGACAATGATAAAATAAAGATAAAAAAAATAAGAATAAGAAAGGGTATAATGATGTGATTATATGGAAAATTAGTGTTAAATTTGGATGTATATTTTAGATAAGTTGTCCATGAGGATCAAGGGAGGGTAGAAACAGATCTTTTGTCACATTTTCATGGAAATGTTTGTATTTGTTGAAATGGTACTGTACATTTGCATTACTGCATGTATACGCATATTGGAGATAGAGATCGTGCAACGAGCAACTAACCAAGCGGAAACAACCAAACGTGGAAATTTGTAATCATGGAATTTGTTACGCAACGTTTATTTCAAGTTACTTATCATTCGTATCTCTCTTTTGGTCAATTATATTTGGGTTTTGATAGTGTGCGTGCAGGGATAGATTAGATGCTGTAGTTGTTTGTTAGCATCTGTTTTTCTTATTATTATTATTATTTTTTATATTATAGTCAGGTTTACGTGATTCAGATTCACTTAGTCATGTTTCTTTTGGGTTCGAGCTAGAATGGGTGTTCTGTGGGGGCCATCAGCCATGTGTAGATGCTTTCTTAATCCAGTATTCTCACCAACCGCCGTCTGTTAAATGGTGTTGAATCCATACATGCAGCAACTATATCGGTATCTTGCCTTTACGCTGATTCGGAGATCCATGCCCAATTGCCCATCGCTTTGAGCGCCAAATATTTAAGCTTTGTAGAATAGTGTGGACATGAAATTAAAGAAGCTAGGCCTGCATAAACCGATTTTAGATCAAACGGTGTCAATAAGGTGGTGTTTAAAATTTTTGAGATTTCAAAAATGTTCTTAATTTGAGGAAGTGGTAAGAGGAGTTAGTGATATTTTAATCTTAAAAATTGGTGTATAATATTAACTTGTAATTTAAGTGTTGAAAATTAACATTTTATTTTAAAAAAATATTCAACATCTCTTAATTGAGTAAACAATATATTTTTTTTCTTCATAAAAGTAGCATGTGTTTATAAGAAGAAAAAAACAATGAAAATAAAAATATTCTAGTTAAATTAGAATAATATCTAAGATTTTAAAATTAGTAATCCATTACTAAACGCCTTGAAGGGAGATTATTCCACTTCTATAAACCCCTCAAAGTACCAGAGAAAAATTCAAACAACATAAAAATTTACATACTCAGCAGATGTTGAACTTCAAACCGCAGGACCTAATTTTTTTAAGAAATTAAAGTTACAAGAGTAAGGTCGTCTTCGTGTATAACACTATAGGTGCAAGACACTTTAAAAGAAATCTCTCTTCATTTGAATGAAAAAACTATTTATTCAATTCCAAAAAAAAAAAAAAAAAAAAATCTAAAATTGTAATAGTAATATTTTCACTATTTTGTTGTGAAGTCTTTGTTTTATGAGACTCATGCATTGGTGCTTAGTATATTTGTAAAGTTGATTTTAAAATTTGTCCTACTCATAATCAAAGTGTAAGAAAAATAAACAAAGGAAAATAGGAAAGACCGGGAGTGTTTGAACTGGTTGGCTTGATTGCCATTTGCTTTTCATTCAACGTATTTATAGAGTTTTACATATAACAAACTATAAAAAATTAAGGAGTACAAATAGATGACTTACAACTAACATTAATCTATTGTTTTAATCAAAAATAGAATTAGAAAAATCTGGAGGGGAATTGTTTGCTGCACAGCTGTCAAACTGATTTGATTTCTTTCAACTTCTCCCTTGATTCTCTCAACTAATATTCGACTACTGCACAATTGCTGAACTGATCCGATTTCTTCAACTTCTCCCTTGATTCTCTCAACTGATATTCGACTGAGTCATTGCATGCTCTAACAACCCCCTGCAAACTAATGGGGAGTTGACGAACCACAAGTTTGGACCTCAAAAATTGAAATCGAGTTGTTGTTCGTCCTTTGGTAAATATATATGCTAATTAGTCTTTTGTTAAGATATACTTAACCAAAATATCTTTATTAACTACCTTTTCTCTAATGAAATGATAGTCAATTTCCACGTGTTTGGTTCTAGCATAAAAGACAGGATTTGATGCTAATGCCAATGCTCTTATGTTGTCACACCAGATAATTGGAGGCGGTATGCTTCAGTTGTGGCTAAAGCCATGCTTCGGTATTCTGCTTCCGTGCTTGAACGTGAGACAACTCATTGTTTCTTGGCGCACCATGATATTAAATTTGTGCCGAGAAAAATACTGAATCCACTCGTGCTTCTTCTATCATCTGGGTTACCAGCTCAATCCGAGTCACAGAAAACTAGAATGTTAATCGTAGAAGGTGCATAAAAAATTCCATAGTCCACCGTACCTTTTAAATATCAAAGCACTTTTTTACTGCCATCCAATGAGAATCTCGTGGATTATGCATAAATTGGCATAATTGATTTACTGCATATGAAATATCAGGATGTGAAATGGTGCAATATTGTAATGCTCCCACTACACGCCTATATTCAGTAGGATCCAATAGAAGTGTGCCATCATGCGAAGATAACTTCATTCACGAAGTTGTTGGACATGCGAGTGGCTTTGCTCCTTGCATTTTGGTGCTGTCTAGAAGATTTGAGATGTATTTTGCTTGTCGAAGATGAAGACCGTCACTGTTACTTTATGCTTCAACTCCAAGAAAATAACTTAACTGTCCAAGATCTCTGATATGGAATTTTTTTGTCAAGCTGTTAATAAAAGAAATAATGGCAGAATTGCTTGATCCAGTGACGATAATGTCATCTACATATACTAACACAAATTTTTTTTAATGTGTTAGTGCAAAGTGTAAATAATGAATAATCAACTTTTGATTCCTCAAAGCAAAGTTCTAATAATTGGTGAGATAACCTCCGAAACCAAGCTGTTGGAGCTTGTTTGAGACCATAGAGTGACTTCTGAAGTCGACACACGAGATCAAGTTGGCTCTCATCAATGAATCCTTGAGGTTGGTCCATATACACTTCTTCATCAAGTATGCCATGTAAGAATGCATTGGAGACATCTAATTGTCTTATAGGCCAATAGAATTGAACTGCAATAGATAAGACCAATCTAACTGTAGTCGGTTTAACGACTGGAGAGAAGGTATCAAAGTAATCAATTCCAGATTTTTGGTCGAAGCCCTTTGCCACAAGCCTTGCTTTGTAGCGTTCAATCCTACCATCCGGGTGTCTTTTAATTTTGAATAACCATATATTCCTCACTACATGTTTGCTGTGTGGTCTTGGACAGAGAGACCAGGTCCTATTTTCCATCAAAGCATCAAATTCACATCCCATAGCTTGTCTCCACTCAAGTTTTGTTACTGCTTATGTATAGCAAGTTGGCTCAGATTCTGTTAAAATACTAGTCAAACAACGGAAAGGATGACGAGTGGAATAAAACATTTTGAATCCAGGAATTTCTTTTGGTTTTGAATTCCCTGTTTTGGACCGAGTGATGATATTTCTTTCTGGTGGTTCGAGATGAGGTGTTTGTGGATCGAGATTGGTATATTCGTGAGAAGAAATTGTGTCTATATTGGACTCTGATGGGATCACAGATAAAGGTAAAGGTAAAGGATCATTATTATGCAAGGCTGAGGTAGTATGTGGTTCAGATGATGTATTGTTTTCACAAGCAGGATAAAGTGAATTTGAACTTGGAATTAAATTGAGTGGAATGGAATGTGAGATAGGAACAAACCTGTCGACATCGTGTTTTTATGGTATGGTGAAATGCAGCATTTATCTTTTGCTGGAAATGAGGTCTCATCAAACACTACATGCCTTGAAATATAAATTTTGCTGGAGTCCAAATCTAAGCATCTATACCCCTTGTGTTGAGCTTCATACCCGAGAAAGAGACATTGTTTGCTTCGAAATGATAGCTTGTTGTTTTCATATGGTCGCAAGTAAGGATAACATGAACAGCCGAATGTTCTTAGTGAAGTATAGGATGGCATTCTTTTATGAAGCATGAAATAAGGAGATAGATTATGGAGGACTTTCGTTGGAAGCCGATTTATGAGAAAAACTGCTGTAAGAAAAGCATCAGTCCAATATTTATTTGGTAGTTGTGCTTTAGCTAATAATGTTAAACCAATTTCTTGAATGTGTCGATGTTTTCTTTCGGCAATTCCATTTTGCTAAGAAGTGTAGGGGTAGGTTAATCGATGGTATATGCCATGTTTTGTCAAAAAATATTTGAAATCATTATAAAGATATTCTCCTCCATTATCGGATTGTAGCTGTTGAATTTTAGAAGAAAACAAATTTTCCACAAGAGTTTTATATTGCTGAAAAATAATAAAGACATTAGACTTAAAACGCATGGGATATAGCCATGTAAACCTACTAAAATCATCGACAAAAATAACATAGTAGCGACAACCACCAATTGAAATTATTGGAGATACCCAGACATCGGTGTGAACAAGCTGCAATGGCTTTGCAGTGTTTCAGGTAGAATCAACAAAAGGCAGTTTAGTAGCTTTTCCTAATTGACAAGAATGGTAGAAATCTAATTTATTCAAGGATTCAGAAAGAGGCAAGTAATTGCGCAAACTATCTAAGGTGTTTGAACTGATTGGCTTGATTGCCATTTGCTTTTCATTCAACATATTTATAGAGTTTTACATAAAACAAACTATAGAAAATTAAGGAGTACAAATAGATGATTTACAGCTAACATTAATCTATTGTTTTAATCAAAAACAGAATGAGAAAAATCTGGAGGTGGATTGTTTGCTACATTGCTGTCAAACTGATCTGATTTCTTTAAACTTCTCCCTTGATTCTCTCAACTGATATTCGACGGCTACACAATTGCTGAACTGATCTGGCTTCTTCAACTTCTCCCTTGATTCTATCAACTGACATTTGATTAAGTCATTGCATGCTCTAACACCGCCCTGCAAACTAATGGGGAGTTGACGAACCATGAGTTTGGACCTCAAAAATTGAAATCGAGTTGCTATTTGTCCTTTGGTAAATATATCTATTAATTGGTCTTTTGTTGAGATATGCTTAACCAAAATATCTTTATTAACTACCTTTTCTCTAATGAAATGATAGTCAATTTCCACGTGTTTGGCTCTAGCATGAAAGACAGGATTTGATGCTAATGCCAACGCTCTTATGTTGTAACACCAGATAATTAGAGGCGAGTAAAGATATAATTAGAACTCCTTTATTAACATTCTTATCCAGTATGCTTCGGCTGTGGCTAAAGCCATGCTTTGGTTATGGCTAAAGCCATGTTTTGGTATTCTGCTTCCGTGCTTGAACATGAGACAACTCTTTGTTTCTTGGCGCACCATGATATTAAATTTGTGCCAAGAAAAATACTGAATCCACTTGTGCTTCTTCTATCATCTGGGTTACTAGCCCAATCCGAGTCACAGAAAACATGAATGTCAACCGTAGAAGGTGCATAAAAAAGTCCATAGTCCACCGTACCTTTTAAATATCGAAGCACTCTTTTTACTGCCATCCAATGAGAATCTCATGGATTATGCATAAATTGGCATAACTGATTTACTGCATATGAAATAAAAGGACGTGAAATGGTGCAATATTGTAATGCTCCCACTACACGCCTGTATTCAGTAGGATCCAATAGAAGTGTGCCATCATGCGAAGATAACTTCATTCCCGAAGTTGTTGGACATGCGAGTGGCTTTGCTCCTTGCATTTTGGTGCTGTCTAGAAGATCTGAGATGTATTTTGCTTGCCGAAGATGAAAGCCGTCACTGTTACTTTGTGCTTCAACTCCAAGAAAATAACTTAACTGTCCAAGATCTCTGATATGGAATTTTTCTGTCAAGCTGTCGATAAAAGAAATAATGGCATAATTGTTTGATGTAGTGACGATAATGTCATCTACGTATACTAACACCAAATTTTTTAATGTGTTAGTGCAAAGTGTAAATAATGAGTAATCAACTTTTGATTCCTCATAGCCAAGTTCTAATAATTGTTGAGATAACCTCCGAAACCAAGCTCTTGGAGTTTGTTTGAGACTGTAGAGTGACTTATGAAGTCAACACACGAGATCAAGTTGGCTCTCATTTATGAATCCTTGAGGTTGTTCCATATACACTTCTTCATCAAGTATGCCATGTAAGAATGCATTGGAGACATCTAATTGTCTTATAGGCCAATGGAATTGAACTGCAATAGATAAGACCAATCTAACTGTAGTCGATTTAACGACTGGAGAGAAGGTATCAAAGTAATCAATTCCAAATTTTTGATTGAAGCCCTTTGCCACAAGCCTTGCTTTGTAGCGTTCAATCCTACCATTCGGGTGTATTTTAATTTTGAACACTCATTTATTCCTCATTATATGTTTGTTGTGTGGTCTTGGATAGAGAGACCAATTCCCATTTTCCATCAAAGCATCAAATTCACATCCCATAGCTTGTCTCCACTCAATTTTTTTTACTGCTTGTGTATAGCAAGTTGGTTCAGATTACGTTAAAATACTAGTCAAACAACAGAAAAGATGACGAGTGGAATAAAACATTTTGAATCTAGGAATTTCTTTTGGTTTTGAATTCCCTGTTTTGGACCGAGTGATGATATTTCTTTCCGGTGGTTCGAGATGAGGTGTTTGTGGATCGAGATTGGTATGTTCTTGAGAAGAACTTGTGTCTATATTGGACTCTGATGGGATCACAGATAAAGGTAAAGGTAAGGGATCATTATTATGCAAGGCTAAGGTAGTATGTGGTTCGGATGATGTATTGTTTTCATAAGCAAGATCAAGTGAATTTGAACTTGGAATTAAATTGAGTGGAATGGAATGTGAGATAGAAAACAAACTTGTCGACATCGTGCTTTCATAGTCTAGTGAAATGCAACATTTATCTTTTGCTGGAAATGAGGTCTCATCAAACACTGCATGCCTTGAAATATAAATTTTGCCGGAGTCCAAATCTAAGCATCTATACCCTTTATGTTGAGCTGCATACCCGAGAAAGAGACATTGTTTGCTTCAAAAGGATAGCTTGTTGTTTTCATATGGTTGCAAGTAAGGATAACATGAATAGTCAAATGTTCTTAGTGAAGTATAGGATGGCATTCTTTTATGAAGCATGAAATAAGGAGATAGATTATGGAGGACTTTCGTTGGAAGCCGATTTATAAGAAAAAATGTTGTAAGAAAAGCATCAGTCCAATATTTATTTGGTAGTTGTGCTTTAACTAATAATGTTAAACCAGTTTCTTGAATGTGTTGATGTTTTCTATCGGCAATTCCATTTTGCTGAGAAGTGTAGGGGCAGGTTAATCGATGGTATATCCCATGTTTTGTCAAAAAGATTTGAAATCATCGGAAAGATATTCTCCTCCATTATCGGATTGTAGTTGTTGAATTTTAGAAGAGAACAAATTTTCCACAAGAGTTTTATATTGCTGAAGAATAATAAAGACATCGGACTTAAAGCACATGGGATATAGCCATGTAAACCTACTAAAATCATCGACTAAAATAACATAGTAGTGACAACCACCAATTGAAATTATTGGAGATACCCAAACGTCGGTGTGAACAAGCTGCAAAGGCTTTGTAGTGTTTCAGGTAGAATAAACAAAAGGTAGTTTAGTAACTTTTCCTAATTGACAAGAATGGCAGAAATCTAATTTATTGAAAGATTCAAAAAGAGGCTAGTAATTGCGCAAACTATCTAAGGTGTTTGAACTGGATGGCTTGATTGCCATTTGTTTTTCATTCAACGTATTTATAGAGTTTTACATATAAAAAACTATTGAAAATTAAGGAGTACAAATAAATGATTTACAACTAACCTTAATCTATTGTTTTAATCAAAAACAGAATAAGAAAAATATGGAGGTGGATTGTTTGCTGCACAGCTATCAAACTGATATAATTTATTTCAACTTCTCCCTTGATTCTCTCAACTGATATTTGACTGCTACACAATTGCTGAACTGATCTGATTTCTTCAACTTTTCCCTTGATTCTCTCAACTAACATTCGACTGAGTCATTGCATGCTCTAACACCCCCTGCAAACTAATGGGGAGTTGACGAACCATGAGTTTGGACCTCAAAAATTGAAATCGAGTTGATGTTTATCCTTTGGTAAATATATCTGCTAATTGGTCTTTTGTTGAGATATACTTAACCAAAATATCTTTATTAACTACATTTTCTCTAATGAAATGATAGTCAATTTCCACGTGTTTGGTTCTAGCAAGAAAGACAGGATTTGATGCTAATGCCAATGCTCCTATGTTGTCACACAAGATAATTGGAGGCGAATAAAGATATAATTGGAACTCCTTTATTAACATTCTTATCCAGTATGCTTCGGCAGTGGCTAAAGCCATGCTTCGGTATTCTGCTTCCGTGCTTGAACGTGAGACAACTCCTTGTTTCTTGGTGCACCATGATATTAAATTTGTGCAGAGAAAAATATTAAATTCACTTGTGCTTCTTCTATCATCTGGGTTACCAGCCCAATCCGAGTCACAAAAAATATGAATATCAATTGTAGAAGGTGCATAAAAAAGTCCATAGTCCACCATACCTTTTAAATATCGAAGCACTCTTTTACTGCCATCCAATGAGAATCTCGTGGATTATGCATAAATTGGCATAACTGATTTACTGCATATGAAATATCAGGACGTGAAATGGTGCAATATTGTAATGCTCCACTACATGCCTGTATTCAGTAGGATCCGATAGAAGTGTGCCATCATGCGAAGATAACTTCATTCCCGAAGTTGTTGGACATGCGAGTGGCTTTGCTCCTTGCATTTTGGTGTTGTCTAGAAGATCTGAGATGTATTTTGCTTGCTGAAGATGAAGACCGTCACTGGTATGTTGTGCTTCAACTCCAAGAAAATAACTTAACTGTCCAAATGCCTCTGCGAATCTTTTATCCATCAATAAATTATACTTAGACAATGATTGTTATTTTGTGCTAACTGGTACTGATTTTTGTGTGAAGGACAATAAGACGGATCGCTTCCTGCTTCAAGGTCTGGTTGAAAACGGACTTTATCCATTTACTGGACACAAGAGCTCATCAAATAAAATGTGTTGCTTCACTGCAAAACAAGGAATACAAATATCCTTGGAAAATTGGCATAATCGCCTTGGGCATCCTACCAAATCCACCTTAGATAGTTTGCGTAATTACTTGCCTCTTTCTGAATCCTTGAATAAATTAGATTTCTACCATTCTTGTCAATTAGGAAAAGCTACTAAACTGCCTTTTTTTTATTCTACCCGAGTAAAAACTGGCTGAAGTCTTCCCAAGAGAAAGCTAATCAGGTCTTGATCATCTGTAGCCTTCCCTACAGCTGCTAGCTAATCAACCAGATTCTTGGCTTCCTCCATAAATTCACTACAAGACCGATTGTCTTGAGTGATGGTCTAAAGTTGTCTTTTTAACAGATCAATTCTTAACCTGGAAGTAGATGAAAACTGAGTGTGAAGAGAATCCCACACTTGTTTCGAGGTCTTCATTCCATAAATAATAGAGACTAGCTTCTCTGTAATAGAAGCTAATAGCCAACTTAGAACACATGTGTCTTTCTTTAACCACACTGTGTAAGTTGGGTTAGTGGTCCCATCTGAAAGAGTTGTTGATGGAGGAGAGACATTTCCATCCACAAGATCAACAAGATCATGACTTTTGAGAAAGACCATGAATTGGACACTTCATGGCAAATAGTTTGGGCCGGTCAATTTTTGGGAAATAGGTTGGGCATTGGCTTGAACAGTAGGTTGGGGAAGTTGGTTCTGGTCATATGAGTTGGAGGCCATTGTTTGGAAAGCAGAAGCATGTATTAGGATCAGGTGTGTGCCCTTTTACCAGCTGATATCATGTAAGAAAAATAAACAGAGGAAAATATGAAAGATTGGAAGTGTTTGAACTGGTTGGGTTGATTGCCATTTGCTTTTCATTCAACGTAATTATAGAGTTTTATATATAACAAACTATAGAAAATTAAGGAGTAAAAATAGATGGTTTACAGCTAACATTAATCTAACGTTTAAATCAAAAATAGAATGAGAAAAATCTAGAGGTAGATTGTTTACTACACAGCTGTCAAACTGATCTGATTTATTTCAACTTCTCTCTTGATTCTCTCAACTGATATTCGACTGCTGCATAATTGCTGAATTGATCTAATTTCTTCAACTTCTCCCTTGATTCTCTCAACTGATATTCGATTGAGTCATTGCATGCTTTAACACAAAGTTATTTAAGTTAGTTAACATTATTACTATACTTAGTACTATTAAAATTTTCTTAAATCATTTGAGGGATCCATATAAAAATTTGGAATCATTTTCTCAATTTTAACATATATATTAAAGGAGTTTTCAAAATGTTTGGGAGCTTAAGATACTACCATAGTAAAGGTGTTAAATGAATGAGTGGTGTTAAATGAATGAGTCGGGTCACTATAAGTTGCAAGTTAAATGTACACGAGTCAAAATTCCTTGATCTTAAAAGCAGTGTTTTCAGAGGCGAGGGCGTTGGGCCAGGTGTTTTGCCTCAATGAGGCGAGGCCTAAGCCCCGAGGCGTTGGGGCGTAAACCTTTTGAAACGTTGGGGCGTTTTGAATAAAATAATATTAATTAAATTATAAAAATATTAAAAAATTGAAATAATATAAATTAATTAATTATCAATAAGCTTTACTAACTTAAGACCTATGAATGAATATTTATTAAAATATTTTTACACAAATATCAAACAATTTGATGAAATTTTTAATCACATATGATATTAGACGTACGCTATCGTTTGTTGCATGTGTATCTATCAATTTACATTATGGTCCTCCAACATAGTGGTTCCATTTGTAATGACGTTTAATCAAAATGTTGAAAATTTAAAATTCTAACTTAAAATGCTAAAAAATCCGAGTAAGTTTTTTGAATCTTTTGGGGTGTTTTTGAAATTTTAATAAAATAATATTAATTAATGAATTAAAATAGTAAAACAATAAAATAATTTGATTTGATTTTTAATTAATTAATTAATTTTTATCAAAGTTTAATACTTTACTAACTCTCTATAGTCTGATAATTATAATTTTATAAATATTAATATATATTTATATATAAATTATATGAAGTATAACTTATATTTTTATATTGTTGTAATTTGTAAGTGATTAATTAAATAGTTTGTAATTATTATTAAGATACATAATATGTATTATATATTTATGAAGTGTAATAATATTACACCAGCAGTACTAGCTCAGTGGTAAGGTCTATGACACTTTAAAGTCATGGGTTCAAGCCGCGTAGAAGAAGAATGTTGATTTAACCAAAACGCAAAAACGATGTTGCTTTGATTCCACCTCAGGATTCATGCCCTGAAACGTTTTGAGCCCAAATCACCTCTGGATGGACCCCGAGCGCGTCCCAAGCCCACCCTTAAAAACACTGCTTAAAGGCTTATAAATATTTAGTGTCCGAGCAAAGATATTGGGACACATATATTTGTAGCACCAATTTGTACCATCCAGTTAGTGGATGAGTAATTTTATGTACTATACAGGAGCTAATTAACTAGTAAACGATCGTTTTATCTCAAATTTATTTATTTATTTATTTATTTTGGACTTGGATAAGTTTGCGTGATAGTAAGGATTGAGTGAATATATCTAAGATGGCTCAATAGGCAATGCTCTTTTTGCCCCAATAATTAATTAAAATATTTTAAAAAATAACATATATTGCAATATAAGCCTATTAAAGCCTAATTATGGCATGGACTTATCTTTATCCATATAAAAACTAAAAGAATGAAAATGATTTTTGACTTTTCTTTATTTTTCGTCACATAGAAAACTAAAAGAACGACATTGTTTTGATTCCATTTTAGAATTCATGCCCTGAAACGTTTTGAGCCCAAATCATCTCTAAACGGACCCCGAATGCGTCTCAAATCCGCCCTTAAAAACACTGCTAAAGACTTATAAATATTTAGTGCCCGAGCAAAGATATTGGTACACTTATATTTTTAGCACCAATTTGTACCATCCAGTTAGTTGATGAGTAATTATATGTACTATACAGGAGCTAATTAACTAGTAAACGATCATTTTATCTCAATTTTTTTTTTTTTTTGGACTTGGATAAGTTTGCGTGATAGTAAGGATTGAGTGAATATATCTAAGATGGCTCAATAGGCAATGCTCTTTTTGCCCCAATAATTAATTAAAATATTTTAGAAAATAACATATATTGCAATATAAGCCTATTAAAGCCTAATTATGGCATGGACTTATCTTTATCCATATAAAAACTAAAAGAACGAAAATAATTTTTGATTTTTCTTTATTTTTCGTCACATAGAAAACTAAAAAAACGACGTTGTTTTGATTCCACCTCAAAATTCATGCCCTGAAATGTTTTGAACCTAAATCATCTCTGAACGGACCCGAGCGTATCCCAAACCCGCCCTTAAAAACTACGCTTAAAGGCTTATAAATATTTAGTATCCGAGCAAAGATATTGGGACACTTATATTTTTAGCACCAATTTGTACCATCCAGTTAGTGGATGAGTAATTATATGTACTATACAGGAGCTAATTAACTAGTAAACGATCATTTTATCTCAAATTTTTTTTTTTTTTTTTTTTTTTTGGACTTGGACAAGTTTGCGTGATAATAAAGATTGAGTGAATATATCTAAGATGGCTCAATAGGCAATGCTCTTTTTGCCCCAATAATTAATTAAAATATTTTAAAAAATAACATATATTGCAATATAAGCCTATTAAAGCCTAATTATGGCATGGACTTATCTTTCTCCACATAAAAACTAAAAGAATGAAAATGATTTTTGACTTTTCTTTATTTTTCATCACATAGAAAACTTAATAATTTTTTTTTTGCAAATTAAAAAAAAATCAAAAACTCATGTCGATGTCTTAATTAAGCTTTAATAGGCTTATATTACAATGTGATACTTTCTAAAATATCTTAATTAATATAATTTTAGTTTTTAACTGTCAAAATGATTTTTAAAACTATTTTTATTATGAGAGATATGAAATATTTGGTAAATTCCATTAAATGACTAAATTAACTGTCAGACTAGTTTATATGTAAAACTAAAATTAAATGCATTTTTCACTAAAAAAACTCAATTTCTTATAAATTGATTTAATTAAATCTTTCTCTTTTTTTGGCTCAACCTAGAATATAGAGATGTTTAACCAAATTGTTGTTTCTTGAAGACAAACTATTTCATAAACGCTACCAAAAATAGCGAAAGATATTAGTAGTAATAAATGACCTATCTCCTTTTAAAAACTTTGGTTCGGTCTCATGTCTCATGTAAAAACTATACCTAGTTACTTCTGAAACAATAAAAATGGTGTGTTGATCCCAATGAATCGATCTGGTGAGAATTACCACACTAATAATTATGTAAATATCGAATTTAGTAACTTGTACCATACTACTTTTTTTATTAGTTTTTAGTAAGTAGTTTTCAACAAAATGTGTGAATCTCACTGTCATGGTTCCATGATTATTACCATAAAGGCAATCTCATGAAATCAATTCTCATAAAAGTGAGTCTAAAATCTAATTAATTATGTGAAGATTTTTCTTTCTCCCAAGAAAATGAAATATTTTTTAAGGTTATCAGGCTTAAATGTTAGAAAATAATTTTAGCAATATAGAAACAAAGAGACTTACAACTCATTTGGTTTGGGGATACAAATTGAGATTAGATGGGATTAAACTAATTTAATTTTATTTTAGTTCCTAATAAGAGGATTGAGATCATCTCCATTTGAGAATTGAAATGGAGGTCAAATTTATGATGAGATTGAATATCAATGTGATAAATGTAGATATGAATTATTTTAATTTGATGATATATGTGACATTTAATCTCACGATAAATTTAACTCCATTTCAATTCTCAAATGGAGAAAATCTAAATTTATTGTAAGGTTAGACAAAAATACCTAAAAAAACCAAACTCTAACCGAATTCAAACTAAAAGTGATTGCCGTTAGGATTTTTAGTTTTTAATGGCTATGGTTAATGGGGTGGATCCATAGTGGGGTTAGTGGGGTCACTCACCCCAACTTAACATTTTGAAAAAGACTTGTATTATATATAATTCTTAAGTGTCACCCATTAAAACAAACTAGCAGTGAACTCGTGCAAATATACAGAGATATTTTGTTCATAAAGATAAAATATAAAAAAAGTTAATATATTTTGTTATGCTAAAAAATTTAAAATAAAAAATTTCAAGATAAAGATATAACTTTCAAATTTGTAATCCTCATTGACGTTGTTGCAGTGTGTACATACCGATGTGATCGACGATTCAATATTTACCATCCACGATACTAATGATTTTATTGAAGACAACAATATTCAAAACCTATTTAGTTCTAATTAAAATACTACATATTTAGTTTTTATTTTTCTTTTGCTAATATCTAAAAATTAGTTAAGTTTAAAATATTTAAATTTTAAATAATATAATTTGGAACATATTTTTTTTCTTATATAATATTTTAGATTACTTTGTTTAAGTTTAATATTTAAAACTTAAATGACCAAAAATTTTATTATATTTTTAAGAGATAATTACAAAAACTATGGTTAGAGAGGCTTCTAAGAGATAATTACCAAAATTAAGATAATTCTGGACATATTTTAAAGTAAAAATTTGTTGTAATTATCAATGTTAATTAAGAATGAATAAAGTAAATTGAAATAATATATAAATTTTACAAAGAGATAACAAAAGAAAAAGGTAGTCGAGAAAATTCACAATACCCAACTAAGTGATAATTGTGTCCTTTAAAAAAAGTGACAATTGTTGTATTTATTTTGAAAAGAATAGATGTAGAAAAATAATTTGGTGACATAAAAGAAAAAAAAATGACAAAATGATAAATTTAAAATTTCTTATTATATTCAAAGTATCCAAAATAATAACTTTACTGCTATTCATAATTGTTGGTATCTATGAACCGAAGTTCAAACCCAAGAGGGAGGTGAATTGGGTTTTAAATTTTTTTACTAATTACTTTGTAAATTTTTATATAGTTAAATAAATAAAGCATACAATCAAATAATATGCTTGAAAATAAAGAAGTTTAAGGAAGAGAATATGGAAACTCTGTTTATAGTGGATTTGCAATATCGGAATCTCTCCGACCCTACGTCCACTCTCTTCAAGGAACCTACTTGAAGCAATCCACTAAAACCTTAGTCGTGCAACTTAGCGGGTGATGCACAAACCTTACAACCAATCTCTTCCTCATGGAAATTAATCTCTTCCTCATGGAAGTCACTCTCTTGCTTATGGAAGTTACAATGAAGTGTTTAATCCTAAACATTCTAAGAGTTATTACAAATCTTTCTCTTTACAATAAATGAAATTTACTATAAAGAAAGTAGTAGAGGGATAGCAATAAGTACTTTTACATATGAACAATATCTCTCTTTCAAGAACAAGCTTGAAGAATGGCTCAACAATAAAATTTTCAAAGCTTTTCAGAATTAATGAGCTATCCTGTGAATTGAATGTCTTATCTTCTTCTTATAAATACTCATTGAAGTGGGTTTATATAGCTTTGAATCAATATGACCATTTGACATAGACTTGGTAGGTTTGGGGCATTAAATGCTCAAGTCTCGCGTCTCAAATAGTCATATTTTAGAATTACCAGTCGACTGGGTCCTAGTACCAGTCTGATGAGTGCCAAATATTGCATATTTTGGCCACTTAATTATATTTGTTAGCTTAGGAATTTGTTACTTTGAGTTGTTTTTCGTTGTTTTACAGGTTTACAAGCTTGGAAATGAGTTTCACTAAATTGCCAGAATTGCTTGTACAGATCAGCCATTTTTGAGGATTAAACTGTATTGATTCAGGAAGAACCAGAAGATGAGCCATATATGCTTGGAAAGATCCGAATGTCTATTTTCTGGGGAATTTTACGGATCAATAAAATGATTTTTCTATAGAAAGTTATGGCAGTTTTAGTAGACAATGGTCAGGCTGTGCATGATTTCAGCGTGACAAATCAGCCATTTTTGATGATTTAACTGTATTGATTCAAGAAGAACCAGGAGATGAGCCATATATGCTTGGAAAGATTTTGATGTCTATTTTCTGGGAAATTTTATGGATCAATACAATGATTTTTTTAGAGAAATTTATGGCAGTTTTAGTAGACAAAGGTCAAAGAGCAAAAGCTAGAATCTGCAGTATCTCACATCGGATTGGAAACACATTGCACTTGTGATGTTTCCCTATATAAGCCCCTCTTCACTTCATCTTTAGTGTGCAATTCCTGGGCCATTTTATGTAATCCAGTGGACATCTGCTAGCATTCTGGTGGACCCTGAAGGCTTTGCTACCACGAGGGGAAGCGCTGCCCAACAGTGAGTTGAATTTCTCCCATGTATAGTAATTTATTTCTTTTTATGTAGTTTTAAAGTTTAATGTTTAGCACTTGTATTGTGAACTTTAGGTTTATAATTATGAGAGGCTAAAATCTTCAGCTAAGGTTGAAGATGAAGCCTTTCTATTGTTTAGCATTATATTTTCAGATTTGCGCATAATAATTATGATGTTTTTAGTATAAATGTTTTGTTCAATTATTTGAGTAAATCTTATAACTGATTGCTTTTAATTATTAAATTAGATATTCCAAGTGTTTTATCTGATGGATATATCGAATTGTTTTCGATTAAATTGGATTTTCTTTGTGATTTGTTAAAAGTGGATACATTGGATGCTTTTGGTTTAGTTGGGATATTCGTTGTTTTTTGTTTAAAGTTGGATTCATGGAATTTTTTGATTACTTTTATATAGAACATGAAAATATATGCTTTACTTTGGTGAGGTGGATTCAGAAACCTTAGTCATTTTATCATTTGCTTTAAACCAATTTAGTTTACGTTTACGTTTCTTTGCACAATATAATACAAAATTCGGAACTAGGTTAAAATAGGCATAGTTTAGATAAAAAAAATATTTTCACAACGCAACTCCCTGTGGATTCGACATCGCACTTGCACAAAACTATATTGCAAATGACTCGTGCGCTTGCGAGTAATTTAAAACTCACAACAAGTTTTTGGCGCTATTGCCGGGGAGTTGTTTGGTTTGTGAAAATTAAATTTTTGGTCCGAATTGATTTTATTTTTCTACTAGTTAGTTAGCAATTTTTTTCGATTTTTCTTTTCTTAATTTTATTTGTTTCTGTTTGCATTGGCCTATAAAAAAAAATTTTTAAAAAATGTGGATGAATCCAGCGCCGGTTTCACAGTCTTTAGAGGACGCCCTCGGGAGAGCAGTAAGACGGAGGAGACTGTGGGTGAATCAAGCATTGAGGACCCCTTGGAGGCATGCTTTGCTTAGTTTGAAGAGGATTTAGATTTGGATAAGTTGTTTGAGCAAGCAAATGCTACTTTGGAGTCTGCTCCTCATAAGAGCAGTGAGACGGAGGAGACCACAGCACCCGAACCCCTAAAGAAGGAACTTAAGCCTTTACCGGACTATCTTAAGTATAAGTTCCTAGGTCCAGTAGATTCTTTGCCTGTGACTATAGCTTCAGATTTGGTTGATGCTCAAGAGGATAAATTATTGGACGTATTAAGAGAGCACAATGAAGCTATCAGCTCGACTATTGAGAATATCAAGGGGATCAACCCCTTGGTGGTGATGCACAAGTTACATTTTGAGGAGAATGCCAAGCCATTGAGAGAGCCACAAAGAAGGCTCAACCCAGCTATACAAGAGGTTGTGAGGACTGAAGTAATAAAGTTGTTGGATGTAGGGATCATTTATCCAATCTTTGATAGCGAATGGGTGAGCTCGATTCATGTCGTGCCAAAGCAGGCTAGATTGACGGTAGTGATAAATAAAGACGATGAGTTGGTTCTAACTCATGTGCAATCAAGATGGAGAGTGTGTCTAGACTACCGTAAGTGGAATGCTACCACAAGGAATGATCATTTTCCACTTCTATTTATTGATCAGATGGTGGAGCATTTAGCTAGGCACGATTACTAATGTTGGGTCTGGCTGAAGACGTTAAACTTAGCGCTCATGGGAGGCACCCCACATTATATCCTTTATGTTTATTTATTATTTTACATATTTATGATTAATGTTTGTTTTCAGTATTTTTTGTTTTCTAGTCTTTACTTTTCAGGGACAACACGTACTTTAGTTCAAGTTTGGGGGTATGCTATGAGCCATACCAGTCCAGCTACTTCTTCATCTCCCAGGTTAGCTCTTTCCAGATTATTCACATATTGGGGACAATGTGTAAATTAAGTTTGGGGGTATGGGAGACATGTTACACACACTTTGTCCTAATTTATTGTTGTTTTTTCTTCGTGAAGATAAATGCATGTTCATGTTCATTTGAAAATTTTGGTTGACTTGAAAAATTGTGATGTGGTTTCATTTGTGAACTTAAAAATTTTGAACCCATGATCTGATGATAGAGTTTTAAACCTTAGTTACTTACTTTAAGCATTCGAGAATTTACATGTTTGATTTAATCTAACACGAGCACAGTAGCACATATTTGTGTGAGGTATGACATGTGATTTTAATGTGTATGTTTCCTTATCTTAACTGAAACTAGATGACTTGTTAGATAAACACTTGGGCATAGAAAAGTACGAAAAAAGGAGAAGAAAAAAAAATACTACTAATATTTATAATGATCATCATCAATAAACTTTCCACTGAGTAACTAGACCTCTTGCCTTAGTAAGCAATCAGTGTTCACGTCAAAATGTGGGAATTTTATTCATAGTGATCATTGAGAAATTTTTCACTAAGTAACTGGACCTCCTGCCTCAGTAAGCTGTGAGTGTTCGCGTCAAGAGGTGAAAATTTTGCTTGGTAGCATTAAGGACAGTTTAGTTTCGTAGCCTTTTTGACTCGAGTTAATAAGTCCTTAGGGGTGTCTTTACACCTAATGCCCTAAAACCATCTGATTTTGGGAGTCGTTGACTCACTCGATGCATGGGTCAATTAGAAAGCTTAAAGGAACTAAACATAGCAGAGCCTTATAATAAAAATAAATAAAATAAAATTATGCCATCGCTGTTCATTCTGATGATAAATTCTGTGAATCTTGAGACATGGATATATTGTACATTGAAATTATTTGGAAATCTCATCTGTATATGCTAATTCACTTTACACTGATTCAAGCTTGTGATGTCTTAGTCTGCCTCTTGTAAGTAATTAGGTTTTAAAATTCTTATTCATTGAGAAGATGAGTTATATTTTTTTAAGCTTACTCATGAATGAATATCATAATTTTGAGTGCTCCTTAAATTTTTGGATACCATGAGTGATGAACTTATCTTGATGTTCTTTGTTTTTCATTTAGTTTTTTATTTTGTTAAAGGACTAGCAAAATGTAAGTTTGGGGGTATTTGATGAGTGCCAAATATTGCATATTTTGGACACTTAATTTACATTTGTTAACTTAGGAGTTTTTTAGTTTGAGTTGTTTTTCGTTGTTTTACAGGTTTACAAGCTTGGAAAGGAGTTTCACTAAATTGCCTGAATTGCTCGTACAGATCAGTCATTTTTTAGGATTAAACTGTATTGATTTAGGAAGAACCAGAAGATGAGCCATATATGCTTGGAAAGATCCAGATGTCTATTGTCTGGGAAATTTTACAAATCAATAAAATAATTTTTCTAGAGAAAGTTATGGCAGTTTTAGTAGACAAAGGTCAGGCTGTGCATGATTTCAGCGTGAAAGATCAGCCATTTTTGAGGATTTAACTGTATTGATTCAGGAAGAGCCATGAGATGAACCATATATGCTTGGAAAGATTCGGATGTCTATTTTCTGGAGAATTTTATGGATCAATAAAATGATTTTCCTAGAGAAAGTTATGACAGTTTTAGTAGAAAAATGTCAAAGAGCAAAAGCTGGAATCTGCAGTATCCCACATCGGATTGGAAACACATTGCACTTGTGATGTTTCCCTATATAAGCCCCTCTTCACTTCATCTTTAGTGTGCAATTCCTGGGCCATTTTGTGTAATCCAGTGGACATCTGCTAGCATTCTAGTGGACCCTGAAGGCTTTGCTACCACGAGGGGAAGCGCTGCCCAACAGCGAGTGGAATTTCTCCCATGTATAGTAATTTATTTCTTTTTATTTAGTTTTAAAGTTTAATGTTTAGCACTTGTTTTGTGAACTTTAGTTTCATAATTATAAGAGGCTAAAATCTTCAGCTAAGGTTGAAGACGAAGCCTTTCCATTGTTTAGCATTATATTTTCAGATTTGCGCATAATAATTATGATGTTTTTAGTATAAATGTTCTATTCAATTATTTGAGTAAATCTTATAATTGATTGCTTTTAATTGTTAAATTAGATATTCCTTGTGTTTCATCTAATAGATACATCGAATTGTTTTCGATTAAATTGGATTTCCTTTGTGATTTGTTAAAAGCGGATACATTGGATGCTTTTGATTTAGTTGGGATATTCGTTGTTTTTTGTTGAAAGTTGGATTCATGGAATTTTTTGATTACTTTTATATAGAACGTGAAAACATATGCTACTTTGGTGAGGTGGATTCAGAAACCTTAGTCATTTTATCATTGCTTTAAACCAATTTAGTTTAAGTTTACATTTCTTTGCACAATATAATACAAAATTCGGAACTAGGTTAAAATAGGCTTAGTTTAGATAAAAAATATTTTCACAACGCAACTCCCTGTGGATTCGATCTCGGACTTGCACAACACTATATTGCAAACGACTCGTGCACTTGCGAGTAATTTAAACCTCACAACAAGTTTTTGGCGCCGTTGCCGGGGAGTTGTTTGGTTTGTGAAAATTAAATTTTTGGTCTGAATTGATTTTATTTTTCTACTAGTTAGTTAGAAATTTTTGTCGATTTTTCTTTTTTTAATTTTATTTGTTTCAGTTTGCATTGGCCTATAAAAAAAAATTTTAAAAATGTGGATGAATCCAGCGTCGGTTTCACAGTCTTTAGAGGACGCCCTCAAGGATTTCATGAAGATGACCGGCCAGTCCATCAAGACAGCCAATACATTCAATGATGATAGTTGTTCCATCTGTGCTAGTCCTATGCATTTAGCATAGAATTGTCCATCTATGCCGGCTTTTGTCGAGTATCCTATGGAACAAATAAATGCTTTGAATGACTATTGGTGGCAATCAATTGGATCTTACTCCGAGACACATAATCTAGGGTGGCGGAACCACCCAGATTTTTCATGGACACAGAACCAATTGATGCATCAATGACGAGCCCCTTATCATGCTCACAATCAATACTCTCCCGAATTTCCTCCACCAGTTCCAAGTTATGGTCACTCAGCCTATCCAGCACCATCACCTGCTTACCAAGCTCCCATTCAAGCGCCAGTGTCGGTTTCACAGTCATTGGAGAACGCCCTCAATGGTTTCAGGAAGATGATCGACCAAT
Organism: Bretschneidera sinensis; assembly: GCA_023935145.1. Taxonomy (NCBI): domain Eukaryota; kingdom Viridiplantae; phylum Streptophyta; class Magnoliopsida; order Brassicales; family Akaniaceae; genus Bretschneidera; species Bretschneidera sinensis. The sequence continues at coordinate 39,108,281 of CM043699.1, forward strand.
CCATAAGCGAAGTAAGGAGTGCGCAAATAGTAAACACCCAAGCGATTGTTAAGATAGAGAGTCAAATGGATCAAATCATAACTCACGTGGGTGAAGGAGAGAAGGGAAAGTTGCTCAGTCAAGCTGTGCTTAACCTGAAGGAACAGTTTGCGGTGGAAAATTCATCAACTCCTATGCACGGGCATGAACAAGTGCAATCGATTGTTCCATTGAGGTCTGGGAGACAAGTGGACAATCAAGTGGAAGAGAACCCTGCTTTGCAACAAAGGCAAGAAAGTGACAACAAGGAAAAGAGAGATGCTGAGCCATCTACAGCCACACCTATTATTAAGGATCTCCCTAGGTTGTTTGTACCTAAAGTGCCTTACCCTGAGAGATTACAAGCGCCCAAAAAAGAAGGGAAGTCTGAGGACATTCTGGAGGTATGTTTTGCTTAATTTGGAGAGGATTTGGACTTGGATAAGCTTCTTGAGCAAGCAAATGCTATCTTGGAGTCTGCTTCTCGGGAGAGCAGTAAGACGGAGGAGACTGTGGGTGAATCAAGCATTGAGGACCCCCTAGAGGCATGTTTTGCTCAGTTTGAAGAGGATTTGGATATGAATAAGTTGTTTGAGCAAGCAAATGCTACTTTGGAGTCTGCTCCTCAGAAGAGCAGTGAGACAGAGGAGACCACAGCACCCGAACCCCCAAAGAAGGTACTTAAGCCTTTACCGGACTATCTTAAGTATAAGTTCCTAGGTCTAGTAGATTCTTTGCCTGTGACTATAGCTTCAGATTTGGTTGATGCTCAAGAAGATAAATTATTGGACGTTTTAAGAGAGCACAATGAAGCTATCGGCTGGACTATTGAGAATATCAAGGGGATCAGCCCCTTGGGGGTGATGCACAAGTTACATTTTGAGGAGAATACCAAGCCATCAAGGGAGCCACAAAGAAGGCTCAACCCAGCTATACAAGAGGTTGTGAGGACTGAAGTGATAAAGCTGTTAGATATAGGGATCATTTATCCAATCTTTGATAGCGAATGGGTGAGCCCGATTCATGTCGTGCCAAAGCAGGCTAAATTGACGGTAGTGATAAATAAAGACGATGAGTTGGTTCTAACTCATGTGCAATCAGGATGGAGAGTGTGTCTAGACTACCGTAAGTGGAATGCTACCACAAGGAAGGATCATTTTTCATTCCCATTTATTGATCAGATGGAGGAGTGTTTAGCTAGGCACGATTACTAATGTTGGGTCTGGCTGAAGACGTTAAACTTAGCGCTCATGGGAGGCACCCCACAGCATATCCTTTATGTTTGTTTATTATTTTACATATTTATGATTAATGTTTGTTTCCAATATTTTTTGTTTTTCAGTCTTTATTTTTCAGGGACAACACGTACTTCAGTTTAAGTTTGGGGGTATACTATGAGCCATACCAGTCCAGTTACTTCTCTGTCTCCCAGGTTAGCTCTTTCCAAATTCTTCACATATTGATGACAATGTGTAAATTAAGTTTGGGGGTATGGGAGACATGTTGCACACACTTTGTCCTAACTTATTGTTGTTTTTTCTTCGTGAAGATAAATGCATGTTCATGTTCGTTTGAAAATTTTGGTTGACTTGAAAAATTGTGATGTGGTTTCATTGGTGAGCTTAAAAATTTTGAACCCATGATCTGATGATAGAGTTTTAAACCTTAGTTACTTACTTTAAGCATTCGAGAATTCGCATGTTTGATCTAATCTAACACGATACAGTAGCACATATTTGTGTGAGGTATGACATGTGATTTTAATGTGCATGTTTCCTTATCTTAACTGAAATTGGATGACTTGTTGGATAAACACTTAGGCATAGAAAAGTATGAAAAAAAAAAATACTACTAATATTTATAATGATCATCATCAATAAATTTTCCACTGAGTAACTGGACCTCTTGCCTCAGTAAGCAATTAGTGTTCACGTCAAAATGTGAGAATTTTATTCATAGTGATCATTGTGAAATTTTCCACTGAGTAACTGAGCCTCTTGCCTCAGTAAGCAGTGAGTGTTCACATCAAAAGGTGGAAATTTTGCTTGGTAGCATTAAAGACAGTTTAGTTTCGTAGCCTTTTTGACTCGAGTTAATAAGTCCTTAGGCGTGTCTTTACACCTAATGCCCTAAAACCATCTGGTTTGGGAGTCGTTGACTCAACACTCGATACATGGGTTAATTAGAAAGCTTAATGGAACTAAACATAGCAGAGCCTTATAATAAAAATAAATAAAATAAAACTATGTCATCACTGTTCATTCTGATGAGAAATTCTGTGAATCTAGAGACATGGATATATTGTACATTGAAATTATTTGGAAACCTCATCTGTATATGCTAATTCACTTTACACTGATTCAAGCTTGTGATGTCTTAGTCTGCCTCTTGTAAGTAATTAGGTTTTAAAATTCTTATTCATTGCGAAGATTAGTTATATTTTTTTAAGCTTGCTCATGAATGAATATTATGGTTTTAAGTGCTCCTTAAATTTTTGGATACCATAAGTGATGAACTTATCTTGATGTTCTTTGCTTTTCATTTAGTTTTTTATTTTGTTTTGCTAAGGGACTAGCAAAATGTAAGTTTGGGGGTATTTGATGAGTGCCAAATATTGCATATTTTGGCCACTTAATTTATATTTGTTAGCTTACGAATTTGTTACTTTGAGTTGTTTTTCGTTGTTTTACAGGTTTACAAGCTTGGAAAGGATTTTCACTAGAAGATGAGCCATATATACTTGGAAAGATCCGGATGTCTATTTTCTGGGGAATTTTACGGATCAATAAAATGATTTTTCTAGAGAAAGTTATGGAAGTTTTAATAGACAATGGTCAGGCTGTGCATGATTTCAGCGTGACAGATCAACCATTTTTGAGGATTTAACTGTATTGATTCAGGGAGAACCAGGAGATGAGACATATATGCTTCAAAAGATTTGGATTTCTATTTTCTAGGGAATTTTATGGATCAATAAAATGATTTTTCTAGAGAAAGTTATGACAGTTTTAGTAGACAAAGGTCAAAGAGCAAAAGCTGGAATCTGCAGTATCCCACATCGGATTGGAAACACATTGTACTTGTGATGTTTCCCTATATAAGCCCCTCTTCATTTCGTCTTTAGTGTTCAATTCTTTGGCCATTTTGTGTAATCCAGTGGACATCTGCTAGCATTCTGGTGGACCCTGAAGGCTTTGCTACCACAAGGGGAAGCGCTGCCCAACAGCAAGTGGAATTTCTCCCATGTATAGTAATTTATTTCTTTTTATTTAGTTTTAAAGTTTAATGTTTAGAACTTGTATTGTGAAATTTAGTTTCATAATTATGAGAGGCTAAAATCTTTAGCTAAGGTTGAAGACGAAGCTTTTCCATTGTTTAGCATTATATTTTTAGATTTGCGCATAATAATTATGATGTTTTTAGTATAAATGATCTGTTCAATTATTTATATAAATCTTATAATTGATTGCTTTTAATTGTTAAATTGGATATTCCTTGTGTTTCATCTGATGGATACATCGAATCGTTTTCGATTAAATTGGATTTCCTTTTGTGATTTGTTAAAAGCGGATACATTGGATGCTTTTGGTTTAGTTGGGATATTCGTTGTTTTTTGTTTAAAGTTGGATTCATAGAATTTTTTGATTACTTTTATATAGAACCTGAAAATATTTGCTTTACTTTAGTGAAGTGGATTCAGAAACCTTAGTCATTTTATCATTTGTTGTAAACCAATTTAGTTTAAGTTTACATTTCTTTGCACAATATAATACAAAATTCGAAACTAGGTTAAAATAGGCTTAGTTTAGATAAAAAAAATATTTTCACAACGCAACTTCTTGTGGATTTGACCTCGCACTTGCACAAAATTATATTGCAAACGACTCGTGCGCTTGCGAGTAATTTAAAATTCACAACACAGTCGACTGGGTCAAGTGAGAATTTTCACTTTTTAGGCCAAGGGAGAGTACTAGTCGACTGGGTCTTAAGCACCAGTCGACTGAGAACTTTCTGTCCCAGTTACCAGTCGACTGGATCCTAAGCATTAGTCAACTAGGAACTTTCTGTTCCAGTTGCCAGCCGACTGGTATATGGACCCAATCGACTGGGTTGATCTCCAACTCAGTTTTCTTTTTTCAAAAATAGTTTTTGGCTTGGAAACTTTTGTATTTTGGTTTTGTCAAAGTCTGTAAATTGAGCCACAGATCAAACTATATAATTGAATATAAGAGATTTACAATTGTTTTAGTTACCTTAATGCATATTTTAGATCTTCTGTCTTGTTTTGGTATCTGAATTGTGTTGAGTTCTTGTATCTTGTTTCGATGCTGAATGTTTTTACCGCTTAAACACTTAGATAAAACTGTTAGTGAAATTAAAGTAGTGTTTTGTCATTATTAAAATCAAATACGGGTCAACAATATCCCCTTTTTTGATGATGACAAAACTAAAGAGAGAAAAAACAGTTTCAGAATAAGTGTTGGTTTTTAGAAAAAATTGGACAGAGTCTCCTCTATTTTTCGAATAAAACCAACATGTTAAGCATTCAAACACAATTTAAATATAGTTATATCAACCCAACCAATCAATGGAAGACAATATTACATTCGTCAATGTGTTTGGAGCAATGCTCCCCCTAAATATATGCTCTATTCTAGGTTTACATACAGTTTTCTCTTATACATTGATTTTTCTCGTTTTTCTCCTCTGTTTTGACAATAGAAGAAAAAGGGGTGTCAACTCAAAAAATAAGTAAAACAAACACCACAACCATAAATATAAGGCAAAAGAAAAAAATTGTGTGTAAAAACTAGGCATGATTCATAATTGGGAAGACTTCTATGCTAAGTATCCATGTAGCTATATATGTACATAAAAACAAAAAGCTCAGCGAGTGAGGGAATCAGATCCGTCTCGAAGAAGATCCTGAAGCTTAGCCAAAGAGCCCTCTGTGTGCTTCAGGTGTAACTCAAAATCATCTCAGAGTGTGCGAAGGTCGTGATGCATGTGATCGATAAAAGAGCTCAAGCTTTGGAACCTGGACTGCATGGACAGTTGAAGGCTTGTCATAGCCTGAAGTAAGTCATCGTATCTAGCCTAACCAACACTATAGCCACCATGCTGTGGATTAGGTGCTCGTTCATCAGTGTTTATCACAGTAGGAGAAGCTACATCACTACAAACCTCATTGTCCTCTTCGCTGTTGTCATCCTCAGCACCAATCTGTATGTTCCTCCCAGCCTTGTAGTAGATCATACCCTCTTGGATCGTGTACCCCATCTTCTTTAGAGGAGAGACATTGATGATGTCCTTTGGGCCGATGTTTTAAGCCTCAGAGGCGGGTAGGGGGACTTGAAAATGTTGTAGGATCAGAGTGATAAACATCCCGTAGGGAAGGCACTCGGAGTCATTTACTTTGCTGTTTATCATGTTGGCAAGCAGTAAGGGGTAGATATTGAAATGGTGTCCTATTTTGATACATTAGATCAATACCACATCTATCTTTGAGAGATAACTCTGACTCCCGAGTCATTGGTGGATGGTCTAACTCACGATGAGGTTGAACAACCTTGAGTTGAGGGGCATGTCACTACATTGGTGAAATGTAGTGGGCCTAAAGATGTAGTTATGGTTGCCCCTAACTATCTTGTATGCCTCCTCGTAATCAAAGTTGTTTGGCCATCCATCCAGACTCCATTGGATCCCTTCCACAGGGATCTTCAAGATATTGACCAGAAGGTTAGTGTTCACCTTGAATTCTACGCCCATTACAATGGTTTTGAACCGAAGAGCCAATGGACTCGGTTTCACCAGGTTGGCATAGAATTGGTAAATGAGGCATGGATCGTATTTTTGGTGGATATTTATAAAGGGTGTTAGGTGAATAGCCTCAAAAGTAGAGCATATGTCAAAATTTACATGACAGATAGAATCAAAATCAATGAATCTACCTGTCATAATCTTTTTGTTGTGGATGACAAAGTTATACCTGCTCTTGGCGACGGGGATCTAGAAAAGCGAGTCATCGAGCTCGAACCTCACCTTCTTACTTGAAGAACTAGCTAGCTCCTTCCTATTGGTATCTGGTTCAAAGGACTTCTTGGATCGGGGCCTTATAGGCGTGTGAGGTCTTCCATTGGTGGTTTTGATCTGAATTCTCTCAGACTTTGTGCAAAAGTCGTTTTAGAGAGAGATTTTTGGGAATAAGGAATTTTCAACCGTGAAAAGTTGAAATAGATGTGATATAAGATGAAATTAAGGGTTCTATGGAACGGTTTTGGGAGATTGTGACAGAAATCAAAGATTTTCTAGAGAGAGAAAGCTTTAGGGATTTCAAAAATGGCGTGAAAACTAAAAAATCTGAAGAGACTATTTATAGAATCACGATAGTAGTCGACTGGGTTAGGGCACCAGTTGACTAGATCCTTTATAATTTAGGGAATTTTCGACATACCAGTCGACTGGGTAAACTGGCAGAGACATACCAGTCGACTGGGTAAGTTACCAAAATTTCAAATTTAGGCTTCAAATAATGTCTTGTAGTACCAATCGACTGGATACTTTATACTAGTCGACTGGTAAAATGGGCAGTGAGATACCAGTTGACTGGGGTGAACATACTAGTCGACTAGGTCCTCCAGAAAACTTCAAATTTTGAGCTCCAACTTGAGATTTTAGCACAAAATTGTTTATTTATACCATCTTGAGTGAGAGATATATTAAATAAGAGTTAATACTCATTCACTAGATGTCAAATATGCATATGATAAATTTGATGTAGTCAAACATACAATTTATCATGGTCTTTCAAGCCCATCAATAGTCTAATCCTGCAAAAACTATCTTCACTTAAGGGTTTTGTAACAATATCAACTATTTGATCCTTTGAAGGAATGAATTCTAGTATAATATCACCCTTTTGAGCATGGTCTCTTATGAAGTAATGTCTAATTTCTATGTGTTTGGTTCTAGAATATTGAATGGGGTTTTTGGTCAAGTTGATAGCACTGGTGTTATCACAATGAATTGGTATATCTTTAGAGTTTATACCATATTCTTCTAACTGTTGTTTCATCCATGACACAACAACTTTTGGCTGTTATATATTCCACTTTGGCAGTTGATAGTGTAACCGAATTTTGTTTTTTGGAAAACCAAAAGGTTAACATTGCACCTAAGAATTGGCATGTTCCACTAGTGCTTTTTCTATCTAGTCTACAACTCGCAAAATCAGCATCTGAATATCCTATAAGCTCAAAAGTTGATTTTATATAATACCATAATCCTAGGTTTTGAGCCCCTTGTAAATATCTAAGGATTCTTTTTACTGCAATTACATGTGATTCCTTAGGATTAGCTTGAAATCTAGCACACATGTATACATTGAACATTATATTAGGTCTACTTGCAATTAAATAAAGTAAAGTTCCTATCATGCTTCTGTAAGTTTTAGTATCTACACACTAACCTTCCTCATCTATGTCAAGTTTTGTAGAGGTGCTCATAGAAGTACTAATTGACTTTGAGCTTTCCATCCCGAACCTCTTTAATAGATCCTTGGTGTACTTTGATTGATTGATGAGGATGCATTCTTTCAATTATTTGATTTGAAGTTCAAGAAAGTAGGTAAGCTCTCCTATCATGCTTATTTCAAATTCACCTTGCATACACTTAGCAAACTCTTGACATATAGATTCATTAGTAGCACCAAATATAATATCATCAACATATATTTGGACTAGTAATATGTCATCTTTGTGAGTTTTTGTGAAGAGGGTTGTGTTTATTTTTCCTTTTGCAAAATCATTTTCAAGCAAAAACTTACTTAGTCTTTCATACTATGCACCTCTTATTTTATAAATCCATTTTAAAAGGCACTTTTTATATCCATTTGAAATAACTTAAACTTATTATAGCATGCAAAGGCTAATAACATTCGAATAGTTTCTAATCTAGCTACGAAAGTATAGGTCTCATCAAAATCTATTCATTCTTCTTGATCATATCCCTTAGCAACTAGTCTAGCCATGTTCCTAGTTACTATTCTATTTTCATTTATCTTATTTCTAAATACCCATTTAGTTCCTATTATAGTGTGATTCTTTGGTCGATGAACTAGATTTTATACTTTGTTTCTTTCAAATTGATTTATTTCTTCTTACATAGCATTTATACAATCAACATCCATCTCGGCTTCTACAAACATCTTAGGTTCTACTTGCAATAAATAAGCTACACAATTGTAAATATTTCTTGTAGATCGAGGTTTCAACCCAAGAGGGGGGGTGAATTAGGTTTTTAAAACTTTTTGCGGAATTAATACAAGTTTATAAAAATGTATAAGCAGCAAGCAGTTAAGACAAGTAATATGCTGTAAATAAAGAGTTTAAGAGTAGAGGATGCAAACTCAGATTATAGTGGTTCGGCAATATCGGATTTGTTCTGACCCTACGTCCACTCTTCAAGGAACCTTCTTGAAGTAATCCACTAAGTAACTTAGTCGTACAACTTTCCCGGTGTTGTACAAACCTTACAATCCCTTCCTCTCGGAAGTAATCCCCTTCCTTTCGGAAGTAATCCCTTTACAAAAGATGCTGTAAAGTAAATGGTAGAGAAATAGTAAATGGAAGCTTATACAACTGAATAATGTCTCTCTTTCAAAGTAAAGCTTGAATAATGGCTCAACAAGAATATTTCAAAGCTTTTTGTGTTTCAAAGAGTACAATAACTTAATTGTGTAAGATCAACTCTTTTTGAATATGTGCAGCTCTATATTGAAAGCTCAATAGAATGGGTTTATATAGCCATCAAATAATATGGCTGTTTTAACTTTAATTTGAAAAAGATTTGCTTTTAAAATGTTCAGATTTAGTGTCCAACGGTCATATTTTTGAACTACCAGTCGACTGGGTTCTCTTAAAAAAACTCGTTTTCAAAGCTTCTGGGGTACCAGTCGACTGGTATTTTTCATCCAGTCGACTGGGGACTTACTGTCCATTTTACCAGTCGACTGGTATGACTGACCCAGTCGACTGGAGATATACTGTCTCATATACCAATCGACTGGTATATGTACTCAATCGACTAGGCTGTCTTCCAACCCAATTTTTCTGTTTTAACTTAAAAAATTTGTTTTAAAATGATCGGTTTAGAAAACCTTTTGTGTTCGAGCCATTGAACAAGCTATTACAATGTATAAGTGAGACTTACATTGATTCTAATACTTTAGACCTATACTAGTTCTTTAGTCTTCACTTGATAGTTTGATTCGGTTTTGAGTTCTTGCACTTTGATCCTTGGTTGAATGCTTTTGTTGTTTACTACACTTAGTTTAAACTGTTAGAATAATAGCAGTTGTGTTTTGTCATCATTAAAATATGGGTGAGGGTCAACAATCTCCCCCTTTTTGATGATGACAAAACTAATAATGTAAAAACAGTTTAAAAACTAAGTGTTTGGATTTTGAGAAAATTTGGACAGAGTCTCCTCTATTTTTCGAGTAAAACCACCCTGTGAACAAGTAAACGCAGTTTGTATAAACATTTCAACCAACCACAATCAACTCAACCAATCAATTAATCATTTTAATAAGCTTTGGAGCAGTGCTCCCCCTAAATCTATGCATTGGTTTCTGTTTACTTAGTTTTTCTCTTTTTTTTTCTCATTTTTCTATCCCGTTTTGACAAAAGCAAGCAAAGAGGCCAAAAATCAAAAAATAAGCTACTATAGTCACCTAGAGTACACTTAAACAAACCTGTATGCGAAAATTTGGCTTCATTCGGAGTTCAAAAGCCATCCCGGGAAGAACCAAAAGTTTTTATACAAGTATAATCATTTTCAGAGCATTTTCGTGAATAAAAGTAGTTGGAAACTATGCAAACATATCACAAATAATGTAAATAGATGTATGAAATATGACTAAAGTAAAAGCAACATCATATATAAAAAGTCAGTACATGAACGGGCTTCATAGAGCCAAATATAAGACAAAAATATATAAAATAGATGTCTGTGCTACATGTTAAGAGCTGAAAAATGCTATGGATATCAAAATAACATGGAAAATGACTCAAGGAGCGGGAGAATCTGAGCTGTCGCGAATGAGATCACGTATCTCATCTAATGAACCCTTTGTACGCTCTCTGTGTAGCTCGAAATCGTTCTGTAGATGATTGATGGAGGAGCTCAATCTCTGGTACTCTGACTGCATAGTTTGGAACCCGGACTGCATTGTCATCTAGAGGCTCGAGATAGCCTGAAGTATATCACCGTATCCAATCTGACCAGTACTCGAGTCACAAATCGGAGGTGCTCGGGAATCTATGTCCATGTCAGCAGCAGCCTCCTCATCCTCATCATCATCGCTCTCATCCTCTTGGATCCGTAGGCGCTTCCCGGCCTTCGGATAGAGGAAGCTGTCACGAACCGCGCATTCCATCTTTTTCAGTGATGAGACATTGATGATGTCCGTTGGTCTAATATCCTGAGCCTCGGAGGCAGGCAGAGGCACCTGAAAGTGCCGGAGTATGAATGTAATGAGCATCCCATAAGGTAGACTCCCGGAGTTGCTCACTTCACCATTTATCATATTGGAAAACAGCAGAGGATATATATTGAAGTGGTGCCCTGTTTTAAGGCACCAAATCAATACCGTATCTATCTTAGATAGATAGCCTCGACTCCCGAGTCTCGGGTGGATGGTCCAACTGACTATCAGCTAAAACATCTTCGAGTCAAGGGGCATATCACTACATTTATGAAATGTAGTGGGTCTGTACACATAGTTAGGGTCTCCCCTGACTATTTGATAGGTCACCTCTACATCGAAGTTGTCTGGCCATCCATCCAGACTCTATTAGATCCCCCTTACAGGGATCCTCAGTAAGCTCATGAGGAAGTCAGTGTTGACCTTAAACTCCACACCCTGGACACCGGTTCTGAATCTCAGAGCCAGTGGACTGGGTTTCACCAAGTTCTCATAGAACTGGTGAATCAGTCTCGGGTAGTACTTATTATGTACTCTGACCAGTGAGGTCAGATTTTATTGCCTCAAAGGCTGGTAGAATATCAAAGTTGCCATGACGAATAGAGTTGAAATCAACAACTCTACCTGTCATGATCTTCTTATGACGGATAATTGAATCATACCTCGCCTTTGCAGTTGGACTGCAAAACAGAGCTTCATCGAGCTCTGTTCTGGGCTTTTTGCTAGAAGCGCCCGCTTCTCCCTTCCCCCGAGTATCCGGATCCTTAGGCTTGGTGGACCTTGGCCTTGTAGGCGCATTTGGTCCCTCGGTAGTGTATTTGATGTGGATTATATCGGTCATTTTGGTAGAAAATGGGTTTTTAGGAAAAAGGATTTTGGTGAAAATATGAGATTTTAACCATAGAAAGTTAAAAATCTCATTAGGAATGAGTAGATCGGTGTGTTTAGATGAAGTTTGTATGGTTTTTGGATCAAAAGGAAAAAAAAAATTTTAAAGAGAGAAGGTAAGGATGCTCGAAAATGGCGTAAAAAATAGAAAAAAATGAACAGTCCTTTTATAGAATCGCGATACCAGTCGACTGGGTCGTGTTACCAGTCGACTGGATCCCTTTGAAAAGATGAACAGTTTTCATACCAGTCGACTGGGTTCATGTACTAGTCGACTGGGTAAACTGGCAGTAAGATACCAGTCGACTGGGCAGTTTGTTCCAGTCGACTGGATGATAACTGATTTTAAAAAAATGGTTCCAAACAGGATCTAGATATACCAGTTGACTGGATAAGACTTCCAATCGACTGGACAATTTGGCAGAGACTTACCAGTCGACTGGGTCATATTTACCAATCGACTGAATAAAAGGACAGTGACCTATCAGTCGACTGGGATAGAGTTACCAGTCGACCGGACCCTTAAGAAAATTTTCAGTCTTGAATTTGCAGCAGGAAATTTGTTTATCTATGACATCTTGCGTGAGAGAGATATTTAAACAATAATTAATACTCTTTCACTAGATGTCAAATTGTGCATATGATGTATGAAAGAGCAATCAGATATTCAGTTTATCATAATCCAGCAATCCCATTAACATTCTTATCTTACAGAAACTAGCTTCACCTAGAGGTTTTGTAAGAATATCAGCTATTTGATCTTCTGAAGGTATGAATTCTAGTCTTATGTCACCTTTTTTAGCATGGTCTCTTAAGAAATGATGTCTTATTTCTATGTGCTTTGTTCTAGAGTGTTGAATAGGGTTCTTGGTTAGGTTGATAGCACTAGTATTATCACAAAATATTTGGATGTTTTTGAGGTTCATGCCATAGTCTTCTAGTTGTTGTTTCATCCATAATACTTGGCACAACAACTTCCGGCTGCAACGTATTCCGCCTCGGCGATTGATAGTGCAACCAAATTTTGTTTCTTATAAAACTAAGAGGTTAACATTGTACCTAAGAATTATCATGTACCACTTGTGCTTTTTCTATCTATCCTACATCCAGCAAAGTCAGCATCTGAATATCCTACAAGCTCAAAAGATGAATCTCTATAGTACCATAATCCTATGGTTTGGGTTCCTTGTAGATATCTAAGGATTCTTTTCACTGCAACTACATGTGATTCCTTAGGATTAGCATGAAATTTAGCACACATGCATACACTGAACATTATATCAGGTCTACTTGCAGTCAAATAAAGTAAAGCACCTATCATGCTTCTATAATATTTAGTATCTATAGTTTTACCTCCTTCATCAAGATCAAGTTTAGTAGTTGTGCTCATAGGTGTTCCAAGTGGCTTTGAGTTTTCCATCTCGAACCTCTTTAGTAGGTCCTTAATGTACTTCGATTGATTGATGAAGATGCCTCCTTTTAGTTGCTTGATTTGAAGTCTAAGGAAGTAGGTAAGTTCTCCCATTATGCTCATTTCAAATTCACCTTGCATGCACTTTGCAAACTCTTGACACATAGGTTCATTAGTAGCACCAAATATAATATCATCGACATATATTTGAACTATCAAACTGTCATTTTTGTGAGTTTTTGTGAAGAATGTTGTGTCTATTTTACCTCTAACAAAACTATTGTCAATCAAAAATTTGTTTAGTCTTTCATACCATGCCCTTGGAGCTTGCTTCAACCCATATAGAGCTTTAGAAAGCTTATAGACATGATTTAGAAGACTAGGATTTTCAAATCCAAGAGGTTGCTCAACATAAACCTCTTCTTCTATAAAGCCATTTAAAAAGGTACTTTTCACATCCATTTGAAATATCTTGACTTTATTAAAGCATGCAAAGGCTAATAATATTTGAATAGCTTCTAATCTAGCTATGGGAGCATAGGTTTCATCAAAGTCTATTCCTTTTTCTTGATTATATCCCTTAGCAACTAGTCTGGCCTTGTTTCTAGTTACTATTCCATTTTCATCCATCTTATTTCTATATACCCATTTAGTTCCAATTATTGAATGATCTTTAGGTCTTGGAACTAGTTTCCAAACATTATTTCTCTCAAATTGATTTATTTCTTTTTGCATTGCAATTATCTAATCATTATCTTTTTCAGCTTCTATAAATGTCTTAGGTTCTACTTGAGACAAATAAGCTACAAAATTGCAAAGATTTCTAATTGAAAAGCGAGTTCTTACCCCTTGTGAAGGATTACCAATCACTTAATCAATTGGGTGATAATTTACATACCTCCAATCTTTGGGTAGACTTTCCTCTTGTTGGCTTGAGGATGGTTGGTCCAAAATGGGAGTTTTCATCTCTTCATTTGCTTGAGGTGTATTCTCCTTTGGGTCAACAATGGGAGTAGAAGTTTCCATTCTTGGAATAAAATCTGCATCAATCTTAAAGGAAACTTTTCTACTGCTAATAGGGTTAGACTCATCAATAGTTACATGTACAGATTCTTCTACTACTAGAGTTCTCTTATTGAAAACTCTATAAGCCTTACTAGATGCTGAATATCCTAAAAATATTCCTTCATCAGTCTTAGAATCAAATTTACCCAAGTTAGTTTTATTGTTATTTAAAATGAAGCATTTACAACCAAATGCACGAAAATAGGAGATATTGGGCTTTCTCCCTTTCCATAGTTCATATAGAGTTTTATCAAGCAGAGGCCTTATCAAAATTCTATTTAAGATATAGCAAGAAGTGTTCACGGCTTCAGCCCAAAAGTATTTTGGTAAACTATTTTTACAAAGCATAGTTCTTGAAAATTCTTCTAGAACTTTATTCTACCTCTCAACAACTCCATTTTGTTGAGGAGTTCTAGGGGCTGAAAAGTTGTGATTAATTCCATTTTCATCACAAAATCTTGAAAAGCTTTGATTTTCAAATTCTTTGCCACGATCACTTCTCATGCTTGAAATACAAATTCCTTTTTCATTTTGAACCTTTTTGCAAAACTTTTCAAATCCTCTGAAAGCTTCATCCTTGTAAGCAATAAAAATAACAAAAGTATATCTTGAAAAGTCATCAACAATAACAAGAGCATATTGATGGCCACCTAGACTAATGGTACTAATTGGACCAAATAAGTCCATATGCAAAAGTTCCAAAGGTCTAGTAGTTGAGACTACATTTTTTTGCTTTAAAAGAAATTCTAGTTTGTTTTCCCATTTGACAAGCATCAAATACTTTGTCTTTTTCAAAATTGATTTTGGGAAGTCCAATGACTAAATCTTTTCTTGAAACAATTTTTAGCAAGTTCATGTTTACATGACCAAGCCTTCCATGCCATAGCCATGGATTTTCACTAAAAGCAGGAAAATATTTTTCATTTTCAGAATGCAAGGATTTCAAATCAACTATGTAGACATTTTCATGTCTATGGCCAATAAATTTGATCTTGTTGCTCTTGATGTCTACAACTAGACAATGAGAGGTTTCAAATGTGACTTTGTTGCCTTTGTCACATAGTTGACTAATACTAAGTAAATTTGGCTTAAGGCCTTGTACTAGCAATACATTATCTAAGGTTGAGAAATCATTACCGACTTTTCCATACCTGATGATCTTTATTTTAGTATTGTCTCCAATGGTCACAAGTCCACCATCTCTTAGAGTTAGCTCATTTAATACACTTTTATCATCGGTCATGTGCTTTGAACATCCACTATCAAGGTACCAACAGTTACCTTTCTCCTTGGTGTGGAGACATATCTACATCACACAAGGATATACGATAGCACTTTTAGGTACTCAAAATTTCTTGGGTCCTTTGGGGTTAGTCCTAGAAAACATAGTTCCTTTTGGAACCCATACTTTCTTAATAGTATATGGTGATCTATGTACATATTGATGATGCACAATCCTAGGATGGGCGTTCTTGAAATTTCTAGGATATCTTAGATGTGCATGCCTATAATCCTTAGGATAATAGTTCCTAGGATACATGTTTCTATGGTGAGGAATATGAAAATGCATGTCATTTCCAGAAAATGTATGATGATGCATTCTAGGATACATACTAGCATTATTATGTGTATGCAAATTATTTCTAAGATAACCATGATGGTAATTCCTAGGATGAGCATGAGCAGAGTGCATATGTTGATTATACATATTGTTCCTAGAAAGAACATGTTGGTTATTTCTAGGATGTGTATAAGCATTTCTAGAGTGTGCACACATATAAGCATGTGTATTTCTAGGATTCTTCATTTTTGTATGAACATTTGTATTCCTAGAATTTCTAGCAGTTAATGAGGGAGTGCTTTTAATCTTGCTAGGGTTTTTTGAAGTAGAGGCTTCATTCACACATGTGGCTTTCATGAATAAGCTCTCTTTTGATTTTTGCTTTCCCAAATGAGAGTATCCTACACTAGATTTTTCTCCACTTAATCTTTGGGAAGAAAGCACTTCATCAAGCTTTTCTTTTCCAAGTATAAGTCTAGATATAGTGCTATTCAATTCTGAAATTTTATTTTTTAAATTCTCATTTTCATCTTTGAGAAAATCTTGAGAAGAATCATACAGTAAAGACGATAATTTTTCTTTTTCTTCTCTAAGACTTATCATCTCTTTAGAGAGAGATGATACCTCCTTTTTAAGAATTGAATTTCTAGAATCAGATTTCTTCAATTCATCATGCATTTCATTTATTACTTCTAGCAGTTCTTCACTACTACTCACAATATTATTCTTAGAAGAATGAGAAGATGTTACCTCACTTTCATTGTCGATTGCCATCAAACAAAGGTTGGCAATTTCCTTGTATCCGACTTTTTTGTCCGATGACTCACCTTCTTCTTCGTCATCGCTCCAAGTAGTTGCTATCATAGCTTTCTTCTTCAAGCTCTTGTATGGTTTGTTTGAAACCGTACAATCAGCCCTAATGTGACCGGGCCTCTTGCAGCCATAACATATAAGCGGTTCCCTTTTTGAAGTGGGATCCTTTATATAAGGTTTCTTGCTTTTCTTCAAAAACATGTGAAATCGTTTGGTGATTAAAGTCATTTCACCATCTTCCTCGATGCTCTCTGCTTCTTTTTCCGATTGCATTTCTTTACTGCTCGTAGAAGCTTAGAGAGCAATGTGTTTTTTCTTCTTCTCATCATTGTTGACGACGGGAGTCATTTCTTCCATCTTATACGTCAACAATGACCCAAGTGGTGTCTCAACATCAAGTTTGTCAAGATCTTTGGCCTCCTGTATGGCTGCCTTCTTTGGTTTCCATGAGGGTGGCAGAGATCTCAAGATTTTTCTGGTTTGTTCAAACTCCTCAATATTCCTACCAAGCAGTTTTAAACCATTTATAATAATGATGAACCGTGAGTGCATTTCAGAAATAGTTTCATCAGGAGACATTTTAAAGGATTCATACTCAGAAACTAGCATATAGATTTTTGATTTTTTTACCTCACTAGTTCCTTCATATGTGACTTGTAATTTGTCCCATATCTCTTTAGCTGAAACACATGCAAATATTTTATTATATTCAGAAATATCTAATGCACAATGTAAGATACTTGTTGCTCTGCTATTGAGAGACATCATTCTACAATCCTCATCAGTGTACTCAATTTTGAGTTTAGGCATTGTATGATGGGTCTCTCTAATAGTTATTTCTTTTGAAGGAAATCTAGGTCCTTCTTCAATGACTCTCCAAATATTGTAATCTTGTACTTCGACAAAGATTTTCATTATGTTTTTCCAATAGTTATAATTAGAGCCATTGAACAAAGGTGGTCTAGTATAAGAGTGTCTCTCAGAGTAGCTATTTGCTGCCATTGGATCAACTCAAGGATTTTAAGCCTAAATATGAGAACGAAGCTCTGATACCAATTGTAGATCGAGGTTTCAACCCAAGAGGGGGGTGAATTGGGTTTTTAAAACTTTTTGCGGAATTAATACAAGTTTATAAAAATGTATAAGCAGCAAGCAGCAAGCAGTTAAGACAAGTAATGTGCTGTAAATAAAGAGTTTAAGAGTAGAGGATGCAAACTCAGATTATAGTGGTTCGGCAATATCGGATTCGTTCCGACCCTACGTCCACTCTTCAAGGAACCTCTTTGAAGTAATCCACTAAGTAACTTAGTCGTACAACTTTCCCGGTGTTGTACAAACCTTATAATCCCTTCCTCTCGGAAGCTATCCCCTTCCTCTCGGAAGTAATCCCCTTCCTTTCGGAAGTAATCCCTTTACAAAAGATACTGTAAAGTAAATGGTAGAGAAACAATAAATGGAAGCTTATACAACTGAATAATGTCTCTCTTTCAAAGTAAAGCTTGAAGAATGGCTCAACAAGAATATTTCAAAGCTTTTTGTGTTTCAAAGAGTACAATAACTTAATTGTGTAAGATCAACTCTTTTTGAATATGTGCAGCTCTATATTGAAAGCTCAATAGAATGAGTTTATATAGCCATCAAATAATATGGCCATTTTAACTTTAATTTGAAAAAGATTTTCTTTTAAAACGTTCAGATTTAGTGTCCAACGGTCATATTTTTGAACTAGGTCGTGATACCAGTCGATTGGGTTCTCTTGAAAAAACTTATTTTCAAAGCTTCTGGGGTACCAGTCAACTGATATTTTTCATCCAGTCGATTGAGGACTTACTGACCATTTTACCAGTCGACTGGTACGACTGACCCAGTCGACTGGAGATATACTGTCTCATATACCAGTCGACTGGTATATGTACCCAGTCGACTGGGTTTTCTTCCAACCCAGTTTTTCTGTTTTAACTTAAAACATTTGTTTTAAAATGATCAGTTTAGAAAACCTTTTGTGTTCGAGCCATTGAACAAGTTATTACAATGTATAAGTGAGACTTACATTGATTCTAATACTTTAGACCTATACTAGTTCCTTAGTCTTCACTTGATTGTTTGATTCGGTTTTGAGTTCTTGCACTTTGATCATTGATTGAATGCTTTTGTTGTTTACTACACTTAGTTTGAACTGTTAGAATAAAAGCAGTTGTGTTTTTTCATCATTAAAATACGGGTAAGGGTCAACATTTCTAATATAGGAACAAGTTTTTAACCCTTTTGAAGGATCACCAATCACTTAATCGATTTGATGATAATTCACATACCTCCAATCTTTGGGAAGACTATCCTCTTGTTGACTTGTAAATGGTTGATCAAGATTAAGAGCATCTACCTCTTGACTCGTTTGAGGTTGGCTCTCCTTCGGGTCAACAATGGGAGTAGGTGTTTCTATCTTGGGAATGAAATCTGCATCATCATTAAAAGAACCTACTCTATTACTAATTGGGTTAGACTCATCAAAGGCTACATGTACAGATTCTTCAACCACTAGAGTTCTTTTGTTAAAGACTTTATAAGCTTTATTAGAGGTTTAATATCCTAAGAATATCCCATCATCAGTCTTTGAGTCAAATTTACCTAAGTTAGTTTTATTGTTATTTAGGATAAAACATTTACAACTAAAAGCATGAAAATTAGAGATATTAGGTTTTCTACCTTTCTATAATTCGTAAGGAGTTTTGTTAAGCATAAACCTAATCAAAAATGTATTTTAAAATAGCAAAAAGTGTTTACAGTTTCTGCACATAAATATTTTGGCAAACTATTTTCATAAAGCATTGTTCTTACAAATTCTTTTTGAACTCTATTTTTCCTCTCAACAGCTCTAAGTGCTGAAAAGTTGTGATCAATTCCATTTTCAGCACAAAATTTTGAAAAACTTTGGTTTTCAAATTCTTTTCCATGATTACTTCTAATGCTTGAAATAAAAATTCCTTTTTCATTTTGAACCTTTTTACAAAAGTTCACAAATCCTTTGTAAGCTTCATCTTTATAAGCAATAAAAATAATAAAGGTATATCTTGAATAGTTATCAACAATAATAAGAGCATATTGATGGCCACCTAGACTTATGGTACTTATTGGACCTAACAAGTCCATATGTAGAAGTTCTAATGGTCTAGCAGTTGAGACTGTATTTTTTTTTAAAGAAAATTCTAGTTTGTTTTTCCATTTGATAAGCATCACCTACCTTGTTTTTTTTTCAAATTTGATTTTTGGAAGTCCAATGACTAAATCTTTTCTTGAAATGATTTTAAGCAATTCCATCTTCACATAGCCAAGTCTTATATGCCATAGCCATGGGTTTTCACTAAATGCGGGAAAACATTTTTCATTTCTCAGAATGCAAAGATTTTAAATCAATTATATAGACATTTTCGTGTCTATAGCCAACAAACTTGATCTTGTTACTCTTGATGTTTATAACTAGACAATGAGAGGTTTCAAATATGACTTTGTTGCCTTTGTCACATAGTTGACTAATACTAAGCAAATTTGGCTTTAGGCCTTACACATATAATACATGATCATGGTTAAGAAATCGTTGCCAACTTTTCGATGCCCAATGATCTTAATCTTTGTATTGTCTCCAATGGTGTCGTGTCCACCATCTCTTAGAGTTAGCTCTTTGAACATGTTTTGATCACCGGTCATGTGCTTTGAGCATCCACTATCAAAGTACCAATAGTTACCTTTTTCCTTGTTAAGGATACACAATTGCACTCTTAGGTACCCAAAATTTCTTGGGTCCTTTGGGGTTAGTTCTAGAAAATAGAGTTCCTTTAGGGACCCATACCTTCTTAACATTATAAGGTTCTCTATAATTATAGACATGTTGATGATGCATAATCCTAGGATAATAGTTATTGAAATTTCTAGGATTTCTTAATTATGCAAGTCTATAGTTCCTTAGATAAGCAATCCTATAGTACATGTTTCTATTATGAAAATTATGAATATGCATGTTATCTCTAGGAAATGTATGATGATAATTTCTAGGATACACATGATGGTAATTCCTAAGATGTGCATGTGTAGTGTGCACGTTATGAGTATGCATACTATCTTTAGGATACACATAATGGTTACTCCTAGGATGTGTATTGCTAGTATATACATTCCTTGAATGATTATTCCTAGCATTTGCATTTCTTGAGTGAGCATACATATATGCATGAGTATTTCTAGGATGCTTACCTCTAGTATATGCATTAGAATTTAAATTTGCATTTTTAGACTTACTAGTATATATTGAGGAAGTGCTTTTAATCTTACTATTAGCCTTGGAAGTGGAGGCTTCATTCACATATGTTGCTTTCATGAACAAAGTTTCTTTTGATTTTTGCTTCCCTAATGGGGAATAACCCAAACCGGATTTTCCTCCACTTGGCCTTTGGCTAGATAGCACTTCATCTAGCTTTTCTTTTCCAAGCATAAGTCTAGATATAGTGCTATTCAATTCCATTATTTTTTCTTTATAATTTCATTTTCATTTTTTAGAAAATCTTGTGAAGAGTTATAAAGCATGGAAGATCATCTTTTTCTTCTTCTCATCATCATTGAGAATAGGATTCATTTCCTCCATCTTGTATGTCAATAGTGATCCGAGGAGTTTTTCGACATCAAATTTATCGAGATCTTTGGCCTCCGTGATGGGCGTCTCCTTTACTTTCCAAGTGGATGGCAAAGACCTTAAGATCTTCCTCGTTAGGTCAAATTCCACAATGTTCCTACCAAGAAGCTTTAGACCATTAACAATAGTAGTAAAATGTGAGTGTATTTGAGAAATAATTTCATTTGGAGACATTTTGAAAGTTTCATATTCGGACACTTGCATATAGATTTTTGATTTTTTAGCTTAGATAGTTCCTTCATATGTAACTTGCAATTTGTCCCAAATTTCTTTAGCTGAAATACATGCATAAATTTTACTGTATTCAACAATATCTAGAGCACAATGTAACATGTTAGTTGCTTTACTATTAAGAGACATCATTTTATAATCCTATTCATTAAACTCTGTTTTGAGTTTAGGCATTGTATGATTGATTTCTCCAATGATTATTTCCTTTGTAGGAATTCTAGGTCCCTCTTCAATAACCCTCCATAGATTGTAATCTTTTCATTTGACAAAGATTTTCATTCTATTTTTCTAATAGTTATAGTTGGAGCCATTGAACAAGGAATGTCTAGTATAGGAATTCCCTTTGGTATAGCTATTAGATGCCATCGGATCAACTCAAGGATTTTAAGCATGATATTGAGTACGAACCTCTGATACTAATTGTGAACCGAGGTTCAAACCAAAAAGGGGGTGAATTGGGTTTTAAAAAAAAATTTGAATTACTTTGCAAGTTTTTAAACAGTTAAATACATAAAGCATATAATCAAATAATATGCTTAAAAATAAATAAGTTTAAGGAAGAGAATATGCAAACTCCATTTATAGTGGTTCAGCAATATCAGAATCTCTCTGACCCTATGTTCACTCTCTTCAAGGAACCTCCTTGAAGCAATCCACTAAAACCTTAGTCGTGCAACTTAGCGAGTGTGCACAAACCTTACAACCAATCTCTTCCTCAAGAAAGTTAATCTCTTCCTCACGGAAGTTACAATGAAGTGTTTAATCCTAAACACTCTAAGAGTTATTACAACTCTTTCTCTTTACAATAAATGAAATTTGTTGTAAATAAAGTAGTAGAGAGATAGCAATAAGTGCTTTTACAAATGAACAATATCTCTCTTTCAAAAACAAGCTTGAAGAATGGCTCAACAATAAATTTTTCAAAGCTTTTGAGAATTAATGAGCTATCTTGTGAATTGAATGTGTTCTTTTCTTCTTATAAATGCTCATTGAAGTGGGTTTATGTAGCCTTGAATCAATATGGCAGTTTGACACAGACTTGGTAGGTTTGGGGCATTAAATGCTTAAGTCTCGCATCTCAAATGATCATATTTTTGAATTACCAATCGACTGGGTCAAGTGAGAATACCAGTCGACTGGGTCTTAAGCACCAGTCGATTGGGAACTTTCTGTCCTAGTTACCAGTCAATTGGATCCTAAGCACCAATCGACTGGGAACTTTCTGTCCCAGTTACCAGTCGACTGGGTTAACCTCCAACCCAGTTTTCCTTTTCAAAAATAGTTTTTGACTTAGAAACTTTTGTATTTTAGTTTTGTCAAATTCTTTTGTAAATTGAGCCACATATCAAGCTATGTAATTAAATATAAGAGATTTACAACTTTTTCAGTTACCTTAATGCATATTCTAGATTTTCTGTCTTGTTTTGGTGTCTGAATTGCATTGAGCTCTTGCATCTTGTTTCGGTGCTAAATGCTTTTACCAATTAAATACTTAGATAAAATTGTTAGTGCAATTAGAGTAGTGTTTTATCATTATTAAAATCAAATATAGGTCAACAATATCAATAGGCAATGATTATTCACAAAAGTTGTTGCAAAAACTTCAACTTATACATTTGAGTACAGTAAAAATTTTACTACTAAATTTTATCAATTAAACAATCAAATCTAAAAGAAGGTGACAAATGTTTAAAGACAAAAAATACACAACCAACTTCTATTAGGCTCTGTTTGTTTCTTCATAAAATGATTTACGTCGTAATTGATTTTACACTGTAAAACGTTTTACATAGATATTTTCCTATAATTTTCTATTGTTTGGCTATTAAACTGAAAATGATCATATTTTATATTTCCTTGTTTATAATCAAAATAAAATATTTGATTTAAAATAAATTAATTTGTAGAAATAATATTGCATCTAGACATGATACTTATGAACAATAATATCGTATAAAAAATCATGTGCATGTGAATATAATAAATGCACAAATGATAACAAAAGAGAATTTATAACCTTAAAAAATTAAATATCAAATAAATTATTATTTTCCTCCATCTATTAAATAAATTAAATATCAAATTAAAAATAAACCATATTGTGTATCTAAAAATAAATATATGTATAAATATTAAAAAAACTACTAACATATTGTGTATATAATGAATAATGTACTTGTTGCATTGCAAATAGAAACTACTAAAGTAAGTTTATTATATATAGCAAGAGAGAAATTACGTGTAAAGAAATGTGTTTCGATTTTCGTTTCCTAATCAACTTACGGCAAAAAAAGGAGGAAGTTTTTTTCTATATCTTATCATTTAGTGGTGTAAAATCTAATTTTATGGAAAAATTGATTTACATTCTACCAAACACATTGAAAATGACATTTTATACTGCAAGTACTTTACGCCAATGATTTTCTTGCAAAACAAATGGAGCCTAGCATTGATTAATAGGGAAATAAATACAAAAACAAATAGTTCTAGTAGAGGATAGGCTTGATCCTTGCTTTTCTAAAAGAGTATGTTGAGATAAAGAACAATTAATCTAGCCATTGAGATAACATAAAAGTGTGAACCCATAACAGCGCAACAATTGCTTCCCTTCATGAGCCTCGCAAATTGACAACAACACTTACATACAATGAACAAAAAGAATAAAGGCTTGTGTTATATGAGTTCTAAATAAAATTCAAGTAAATACATATAATAAAATTAACTTGTACACATAGAAAATATAGCTACAATACAATTTAAGAATAAATGATCGATAGAATACTAAAGTAAAGTTATTTTAATTGTGACAGTAAATTGATCTCTTTAAAATGCAATAATTAAAAAATAAAATAATTTAAAAAATGAGTATAAGACTGATGTGATAATTTTTTCTCAAATGAGTTTAAAGCTGCATAAGTTCTATTTATAGTGGTGTTGAAATGAGTATAATTTGAGATAAGAATTAATTATTTTTCAATCATTGTTTTATTTACGAGTTAAGAGTATATTAATCTTAATTTTTTTTTTTGCAGATTAAAGTTAAATCGAAGAAGATAATGTGTTGTGTATTTTAATTAAAATCTATTAGTTTCATATATGATAATGTGTTTTTATTTAGAATTAAGATGAATTAGAGTTTTGAATGTATAATTCTTTTTGTAGATAATGATTATTTAATTTATATATGATTTTTAGGTTAGATAAACTATATTATTTGAATTTGAATTTGAATTTGAATTTGAAAATAGTAAATTTGGTTTTTTAAAATTTTTTTGCAGATTAAAGTTAAATCGGAGAAGATAATGTGATGTGTATTTTAAATTATATCTATTAATTTCATATAAGATAATATGTTTTTATTTAGAATCAAGATGAGTCAGAGTTTTGAATGTATTTGTAGATAATGATTAATTAGTTTAGATATGATTTTTGGGTATATTATTTGATTTTGAAATTAAATAAATCGGTTTTTTAATTTTTTTTTTTAAAAAAAGTTTCTGTAGATTAATGTTAATTGAAGAAGATAATGTAATGTGTATTTTAATTTAAATATATTAATTTCATATAAGATAATGATTTTTTTTAAGTTTTTGCAGATTAAAGTTATATCGGAGAAGATAATGTGATATATATTTTAATTTAAATCTATTAATTTCATATAAGATAATGTTTTTTTTAATAGTTTTTACAGATTAAAGTTATGTTGGAGAAGATAATGTGAGGAGTATTTTAATTTAAATCTATTAATTTCATATAAGATAATTTATTTTTATTTAGAATTAAGATGAGTCAGAGTTTTGAATGTATCTGTAGATAATGATTAATTAGTTTTGATATGCTTTTTGGGTATATTATTTGATTTTGAAATTAAGTAAATCTGTTTTTTTTTTTTAAAGTTTGGGTAAATTACAGTTTCATACATGAGGTTAGGGGGTAATTACATAAACATACCTAAGGTATTTGAAATGATTGTTTCATACCTGTCAGAAAGTGGACCTTACAGAATTCGTTAAATCCTAACGGAGCATGAGAAATTTCAAAGTTGCCCCTCTTTAAATTATCTGACCTAACCTACGTGATGTATTTGATTTATCAAATCATTGCAAGAATTTGGAATCGTTACCAAGTTCATCGCACTGGTGAGTCGTGTTGAACTTTTGTTTTGTTCTTTTGATGTTAGTCGAATGTGTTTATGGTTTCAAAACTATAACCCTTGATTTTATGATTCATGTTGAAAATACAAGAACTAATAGAACTAGGTTTTCGAGTAAAATATGAGTAAAATCACCAATTTTCATTGTAATGTAACATTTTCATTTACTTTTACAGGTTATAATGTACGGACAATTTAAGTTGTTCTTCTATATTGGGGATGATATAGACCCCATTTGTGAAATTTACGTGGATTCGAGACACTACTACTATCTTGATTTGCTAGAAGACATCTTCGGTAATGTGAGTTTGAAGTCATCGATTCTGAAAATCACATCAAATACTTGTAGAATTATAGAATCTGATGATGATATCCATGATGTGTTTAGGTATTACAGAGACATTCGTTTAGCCTCTTTTTACATTGATAAAGTAAAAGAATTAGACCCTATTGCAGTTATGGGCCAAGCTAATATTAGGGGTGTGAAACGTTATGTACCAATCAATATAGATGATTCTGATGAATTTAAAAATTAAAATAGTTAAAATATAGGCGATGAAAATGATTTGAATGATGGTGAAAACAACAATGTAGTAGGGGTTGACACTAATTTCAATGATGCGGAAACTATTGAGACTAGTAATGTAAATATTGGGGTTGAAACTAATGTGAGTGCAAGTGAAAATGTTGACAATAGTAATGTAAATGCAGGAGTTGACAACAGTAATGTAAGTGTTAATGATTATGGTGGCAGGACAACTAGTGGTGTAAAAACATAATGGTTTGATGATGATAATTTTTTTAGGGCCTATGAGACTATACAATCTACTAGAACAAAAGTGGGTGAAGCTACAGGTACTATGGGTGAGGGTGTGGATCTATGGGTGAGGGTGTGAGGACTGCTGGCGAGGGTGTGGGGTTTATGGGTGAGGGGTGTGGGGACTATTTGTGAGGGTGTGGGGTCTATGGATGAGGGTATGGGGACTATTGGTGAGGGTATGGGGTCTATGGGTGAGGGTGTGAGGACTTCTAGTGAAGGTATGGATTATGTTGGTGAGGGTGTGACGTCTATGGGTGAGGGTGTAAGGACTGCTGGTGAGGGTGTAGGGTCTATAGGTGAGGGTGTGGGGACTATTAGTGAGGGTGTAGATTGTATTGGTGAAGAAGTGAGGTCTATGGGTGAGGGTGTGGGGATTGCCAGTGTAGGTGTTAGGAATGATGGAAGTGAAGATGTTGAAGGTGGGGGCAATACTAATGGTGTAGATATTAATGAAAATGAAGATACTAATGGTAGGGGACCACTAATGGAGTAGGTAATGATGAAAATGAAGAAATGGATGGGGAAGATGATGATGAGGACTATTAGGTTGATTCAGAAGAAGAAAATGATGTTTTCTTAGCATCTGATGAAGAATGGAAGGAGGGTATCGATTATTCTTCTAACGAAGATGAAGATAGAGAAAAAGATGTTAACAGTGGTGCACCTTCAGATCCTAAGCTTGATGATCTTGGCTCAGATGAGTCAGGTGATGTCTATAGTGGTGATGAGCTAGAAGATAGAGGTATAACTGAAAGAACTAGGGATTTTAGGTTGTCTAGGATATTGGGTGCAAAACTATTTAAGCCTCAAGAGGATAGGAAAATCGTATTTGAGATTGGACATGTATTTACAAATGTTGTCCACTTCAAGGAGGTGCTAGCTGATTATGGGGTTCAAGGTGGGTGTAACTTTAAGAAACCTTTTAATGACACAAGGAGAGTGTGTGTAGAATGCAAGGGTGAAAAATGTTCTTGGAGAATTCATGCATCAATGACTCCAGATGGAAGGACATTTATGATGAAGACTTTAAAAAACCACCACACTTGTATGAGAGTTAGCAAGAATCAGAATATAAGGGTTCCATGGATAGCCAAGAAGTTGACTTCACAACTAAAGGCTGATCCAACTATGAAGTATGACCTCATGAAAAATACTTTGACAAAGAGTTATGGGGTTGATGTAGAGAAGATACAGTTATATAACTCTAGAAAGAAGGTTGATGAACAAGTTAAAGGGTCCCATGCTTCCTCATTTCGCAAACTGAGGAAGTATGGTGAGTTAATGGTTGAGAAGAACCCTGGGACAATAGTTAGGATAGAACTATATGAGAGAACAAATATGAATGTTCCTGGAATGTTTAAGAGGATATTCATATGCTACAATGCCTTGAAGATGGGTTTTATGAGAGGTTGTAGACCATTCCTTGGTTTAGATGGTTGTTTCCTGAAAGGTCCTTACAGAGGGATTCTACTTTCTGCCATTGCACTAGATGCTAACAATGGCCTGTTTCCGATTGCATTTGCAGTAGTTGAAATAGAAAGCAAGGATAGTTGGAGATGGTTTTGTGAACATTTAGCTGAGTACATTGGTCAAAGAAACAGAGAGAGACCTTTAACACTAATGTCAGACAAGGAAAAGGTATATAAATATAAATGCCATGCGTATGTATAAAGTTAAATGAAATTCTTATGTGAATCTAATAGATTTAACTGTGAATTTAACATTAATATCCTACATGTTCTTCCATGTGCTTTGTTTTGCAGGGACTTAAGCATGATGTTGCTGAGTTCTTTCTATATGCACACCACAGATGCTATGCTAGACATGTATTTGCCAATTTCATATCAAAGCACCCAGGCCTAGAGTTGAGGCAAGATTCCTAGTGGGCAGCTAAAACATATCAGCATGACAATTAGCAAAAAGCAATGGATTCATTAAAGGGCCATTCTGAGACTACTTGGACTTGGTTGATGGAGAAATAAGTCAGTTGGGCAAGATCCAGATTTGACACAACATCCAAGAGTCATTATATTACAAACAATCACACTAAGTCATTCAACGCTTAGGTGACTAAGTTTAGGAACAAACCAATTCAAACAATGTTGGAGATGGTGAGGCTGAAGTTGATGTCAAGGCTTCATAAGAGGTATTCCACTAGTTATACATGGGAGGGTAAGGTCACACCTAAAATGAAGGACAAATTGAACAAAACACTACATGGAGCAAGGTGGTGTAGTCTGATATCTATTGTGAGAGATGAATACCAAGTTAATGAAGATGAGGTCATGTATAAAATGGATTTGGGCAATAGAACTTGCAGTTACAACTATTGGAGTATAAATGGGATTCCTTAAAAGCATGCAGTTAGTTGTATTACATACAACAGGGCAGTTTTAGAGGACTTCTGTAATGAGTGCTTTCATATCAAGAAGTACCTTGAAGCATACTAAAAAATTATCCATCCATTGTTTGAGGTGGACTTCACTCCTTCCACTATAGATGCAGATATACAGCCCTTTCCACTGAGAAGGATGCCTGGGAGGCCAAGGAAAAACAAAGAAGAGAAGAGGGTGAAGCCATTGTTAGGAAGAGATCATGCACAGTGAGATATAGTGTGTGCTCACAATTTGGTCACAACTCAAGAACATACCAAAGTGATGTTGCTAGGAAGAAGAAGAGAATGAGTAGAACAACCAAGTAACATATAATATGTATAAACCTACTATATGTTCATTATTTGAATTAGGTTCTTACTTATCTTGTACTAACTTAAAATATACTTTATATAGAATCAAAGGAGGAGGGTGGACTCACAAGCTGAAAATCATGAAGTTGGATCGACTTTTGTGCCTTCTTCACCAATAAGACCTGTTACATCAACAAGACCTGCTCCATCAACAAAAGCTCATCATTCTCATTCCAGAAGAGGAAGAAGAAGCGGTAGAGGTGGTGGAAGAAGGATAGATGGATATGATGTTGCTAGAAGTAGTGGTTCAGTTAGAGGAAGAGGTAGAGGAGGTGGGACTGATGGATCTGCTGCTGCTGGTACTATGAGAGGGAGAGGCAGAGGAAGGGGAAGGGATGAATCTATTGGTGGTACTGGTTTTAGCAGTGATAGGAGTAGAGGAAGTGGGATGGATGAATCTGTTGGTGGTGCTGGTTCTAGTAATGGCATTGAAAAATCCAAACATCTCAGAGATAGATAGAGAGGTAGGAATTTATCAAACGAACCGCACTCCTTCGTGGTAAAGACAAGATACGCTTGGACCAAAAAACCCGTACTCGAAAAAAAAATAAATAGAATATTCTATTTATTTTTTTTTCGAGTACGGATTTTTGAAACTGTCTACCTGAGACTGTCCCTTGGCCCGTAGGTCCTGACACAAGGTTAGAATTCTAGCTCAGAGAAAGGGGAGGGATGGATCAAGGGTTAAGTCTAGGGGTGGTCTTCAAAGATCTGGCAAAGATGTTGGATGAAGGGGGGGGGGGGGGGGGGGTTAGCTATGGTGATGGTGGAATAAGGGTTAGATTTGTTGAGGCATCTAGATCAGGTGGTAGGAGAGGTGCCATTGATAAAGGTAAAGAGAAGGTTACATATGTCCAAAGGAAAAATATATGTATAGACCTACCTCACCAAACTAGTTTTGTTTATTTTTTAATGTGGTATAAGTATGGTGTAAATGTGGTGGTTGTGTGCTTTGAATGTATTATATATGACTAACCTATTATTGGTTGTGCAGTTTGTTATAAGAACCAAAGAATCTCAAGCTACAAATGGAGTGACAAGCCACAACTCCACTATCAACAACAATGGAACTTAGTAGAGTAGGGACATCTAGTTCATGCACAGTAGGAGCATTAGCAGAGAAGAAAATACAGTTTGATTTTGTAATTTTGAGGGTTTCATACCTGTTGATGATATGAATTTTTTTTAGATATGTAGTTTTTTTAGGGTTTCATACATGTTGATGATATGTAATTTTTTTAGGGTTTCATACCATGTTGATGATATGTAATTTTTTGGACACGTAGAATACTCTGTTGATGGTAGAATGTATATGCACTAGATATTTAAATAGTGGGTGACTTGCATATACACAATCTAATCTACTATATTTAATCAACTTTGTTGTGCATACTTCCAGTGTTCTGCTGTGTTGTGTGCTTTTTAGGCCACTTTTTTCATTTACTTTTTCTTGTCTCGAGATAGTGCACATGGGCACCATGAAATGAATTCAAGTTGCTTTCGAAATGCTCATTCATTACTTTAACCAGAAAATTGCAAGGGAAGTTAATAGAATAACAACAAGACATAGTTTTCACTTATTCAGCAACAACCCAAACACTAGAACAAACATAACAGTATTACAAACAAGAGTAGCAACTAGTAGCATTTTATTTGCTCCAACAACATCTTCTAAAGCAATCAATTTTCCATATAATCTTCTGAAATCTTTCCTCAAACTTTAAAGTTCTTGTTGTAAATCTGAGGTGGATGAATGTATAGAAGCAACTGAATTGTTTGAAGTCAACTCAAGAAGAGACAGATTTGTGGGTAAACGCCAATCCAAAAATCCACAACTCTTGTCATCACAGCAATAGTAAAGCTTGTTCTTATTTTTTCCATATTCAGAAATCCTTACTAAGGCTTTTTGGCCACATTTACACCATTTATTTAAGAATTTAAAATCAACAACACTGTCATTGCAACTTGAGGAAGACATTCTTTGCTCTGCCCCTACAATATTAGCAGCACATAAAGGATCAAGTGAATCTAATTTGTAACTAAATAGTACACTAAAGCACACAATAACCAACACTAAAACCAGGAATTTTATTAGATCGAAATTGAAAATTATTTTGAATTTCCTTAAATCCAACAAATTTATGCTGAAACTCAAAATTACATTTTGAAACTCATGCAAACGAAAACCCAAAACTAAATGGAAAGGGGATGAGGAAGAGAGATGGTGAAATATAGCTGGGTTTAGGAACCTGAAATCGCAAGACGAAGAGTGACAGGGATGAAAGGCTGACGATGAAGAAGAATGGTTTTGCGACATGGGGAAGAAGAGTGATATTGAACAGAGATGTTGGAAAGAAACGAGAGAGATGTTGGGAAGAGAGAGAGAGGGGGGCACTTGCAGTGTTGACTGAAGCTTTGGGGAAGAAGAGTGAAACTGTGTATAGCTTTAATTAAGTTCATCTAAGGGTATTAAGGGGTTTTCAAAGCTTTTTATGATGTGGCTTGACATTTAACCAAAGTTTAACGCTTGACTAACGGGTTCAGTAACAAAGGTATGCTTCTGTAATGTTGCTAACAAACCTCAGGTATGAAACAATTATTTCAAATACCTCAGGTATGCTTTTGTAATTACCCCCTAACCTCATGTATGAAACTGTAATTTACCCTAAGAGTTTTTGTAGATTAATGTTGGAGAAGATAATATAATGTGTATTTTAATTTAAATCTATTAATTTTATATAAGATAATGTATTTTTATTTAGAATTAAGATGAATCAGAGTTTTAAATGTATAACTCTTTTGTAGATAATGATTAATTAGTTTATATACGATTTTTGAGTAAGATAAACTATATTGTTTGAATTTTAAATTAAATAATTTTTTTAAAATGCATTTTGATAGAAAATAGTGTCAATGTCAACGTACACGTCATTGCTTATGTGGCGCGTTGAAACTGTTCTACTTTTATATTTATACTAACTGTGAACCCGTGCAAATGCACAGGAATATTTTGTTCATGAAAACAAAATGTGATAAAAAATAATAATTAAAAAATAATTTATTTTATCATAATAAACGTTTGAATTAAATAAAAAATTATTTTTAAAAGAGAAATGGAGATATTTATACATTTTCAATTTAAAGCCTTATTTTTTTTGTTGTCTAAATATCCATGCAATAGTGCTTGCTGCAAAAATAGTACCCGTTTCCTCCCCTTATGTGGTCTTATATCGATAATAACAGAATTAAAAAAATTTTGATGATAAATTTTGTATCGTTTTAGACCTGCATATAATTACATTCTCTCTTAGAATTATCTACCACGCCATTCTCACTCTTGCGGTGTGCACTAATCATTGTGATTGATGATGTATTTGTCATCTAAGATGCTAACTGTTTTTTCTAATATAATAATATTTAGTTTAGTTTTGATTGAAATAGTACATATTTAGTTTGTTTTTTTGATAATAACTAAAATAAAATTTAGTTAATTTTAAGATATATAAATGTAAGTAGGCCAATTTGGAACATATTTTGTTAGATAATATTTTAAATTAATTTGATTGAGTTTAATATTTAAAATTAAAATAAAAAAATTTATTATAATTTTAAAAGATAGTTACAAAAATTGAAGTAGATGGTAAGACTTTTAAGAAATAATTACTAAAATTGATATCATTATGGATATATATTTATAAAGTAAATATTTCTAATGACAACAATATTCATTATATATTTAATTTTGATTAAAATAATATGTATTTTTTTGCTAATGAAACATTTATTAAATAAATATACTAATCCCATATTTTATCAATATATATTAACTTTTTTTCCCACTATTATATTTAAATTTTGTGTATTTCAATATTTAAACTTAGCTTATTTCATCTTTAAAATCTTGCATTTTTTTATTAGCTTTATCTATATTTATTAATTTTTTCTCTTTATTATATTCAAAACATTTTTTATCTCACAACTTTTAAACTACTCATTATATCCAAAGATTTTATCAGAGCAATTTTTTTATTTATTAGCTTTTTTAATTTCCTCAGTGTATTTAAATTTTGTTTCTACATATTATACTAAATTTTTGTATATTTCAACATTCAATCTATCATATTTTATCTTAATATTTTTACATTTTTATCTATTAGTTTTATCTATATCTATTAGTTTTGTATTCAAAATTTGTATCTCAATATACAAATTATCATACTTCATCTTTAAAATCTCTTATTTTTATTAGTATTTATTAACTCTTTGGCCAAAGTTGTTTTAATCTTCACTTGAAGTATTACCCAAACCAGGCCTTTATCACCTTAATATATTCAATTTTTGTATATTTCAATATCTAAACTTATCTTATTTTATTTTAAAAATCTTGATTTTTTCTATTAGCTTTTCTATATAAAAACAATATCATAGACTTGTACATTTCATCATCTAAACTTATGTTATTTTATTTTAAAAATCCTTACTTTTCTGTTATCTTTTTCTCTGAGGACATTTTTTTTATCTAATTGCTTTTCAATAGCTCATTATATTTAAATTTTTATCAAAATATTTTTATTTATCTATTAACTTTTTTTCGTTTCCTCATTATATTAAAATTTTGTATATTTCAATATTCAGTTTATCTTATTTCATCATTCAAATCCTGTATTTTTTATCTATTATTTTTATTTATATCTATTTGATTGTTTTATCTTCTCATTATATTCAAATTTTTTATATTTCAATATAAAATTTATCTCACTTCATCTAAGCAATAGGCTTAACAATATCTATTAGCCTTTTTTTTTTATCTCCTCATTGGTGTATATTTCAATATTCAAACTTATAACATATTTCATTTTAAAATGTTTGTTTTTTTGTCTATTACCATGATCTATATCTACTAGTTTTTTTTTTTCCTTACTATATTAAGAGCATTTTTTTTTATCTATTACTTTTTAACTATTTTTTATCAAGCATTTGTTTATTTATTAGCTTTATTTATATTTCTTAGCTTTTTTTATCTTCTCATTACATTCAAATTTTGTATCTACTCACTATATTAAAATTTTATATATTTCAATATTTAGCTTATCTTACTTTGTCTTGTAATATTTATCTATTAACTTTATATATATATCTCTAAGCATTTTTTATTTCCTCATTATATTCATATTTTGTATAGTTTAATATATATTTGATCTTATATTATCTCAAAACTTATGTTTTTTTTTGTAATCTAAAATGTTTATTTATATCAATTACGATCATATGAGAAAAGATATATGAAAACGAATCTTACTTATATTAGGAAAAAAGCTAACATACTGCACTTATTTGGTACCAGTAAAATTAATTTTTTTTCGAGAGAAAAAATTAATAAAGTTTTAAATTTTAAATAACAAGAGTTTTGAATGCATATGAATTCTTTAATAAGATAATGATTATATCAGATAAACCCTTATGTGGGATACAATTATTTGAAATTAAAATTGACAATAAAAATTGCTTGAAAAAATTTATATGATAATTGGGATTGGATCTTGTGTAAGATAAAATATATTTGAAATTTAAATTTAAATAAAAAAACTTTATCGATAAAATTTATCTGGCAGTTAACACTTCAATTTCTATAAGAAAAAAAACCTAAGGTGCTCATATTAGTAAAATTGAAAAAATAGAAAGTGCTCATGTATACAAATACATCACTATCTGCTATGTGGGCACTATCATGTTTACATATATCTTTTACCCTTAAACTACCACAAATTTATTGTTACTTAAACTATTGTTAAGTTTAATACCTCCATGTTGAGATGTGTGCGTATGCAATTTGTTTTATAAAAAATCTTAACATTATTCAACAAAATAAGAGTACACAATGTTCTTTACAAACCAAAAGCATAATACATTACAGAACATCCTCATGAAAACTTGCATTTTCTCATTTAAAGTCGCTAGCTTAACCAGCCCATCAACCATCATATTGGTCGTTCTACGAATATGAATGCAACAAATATAAAATGTTTTTCATGATATCTCTAACCTCATCAATGATATTCCTATAAGAATAAGAATCATGAATTATATATTTGATCACTTTCATTATTGTCATTGAATCAGACTCCAACATCATAATGCGAATCAAATTTAGTTTGTTTATTTATAATCTCATTAAATAATATTAAGAACATGGATGACTTATTATTTATCTAATTATCCAATAAAAAAATATTTATTAAACCAATTTTAAAATTTTATTGATAAGTATAATGTTTAATTTATTTTTTGCTTCAACAAATGAAAATTTCATTAACAAAGTACTTAACGTATCAAAGTTCTTGTTGGGAATTTGTCAAAGAATTAAACAGTTGAAGAGTTCAGCATCAGGTCTGGTTGTCCGCCGTGGCCCAACCTTGGGCGCTGCGGCCTCCAGCATGTCCGGGAGTTCAACTCAAGGTGTCCACGCCGCGGTCTCCAACAAGGCACCAAGTTCTGAGCCTCAGCACGCCCTGTTCCAAGCCTCAGCATGAAGGCACACCTGATGCCAATTTTCAACACTCTTCTCCTAGTGCGTGAGGCTTGATTAAAATGCACAGGATCACTTAGACTTGTTAGAGGGCTACGATTGATTGGTCCTCAAGATCTAAGGGTTGAAATTGACTTTAAGATTGATTCAAAAAGTTGGTGCACTATATAAAGGGTCACCTAGCTTCAATCATTACACAATACAATATACAAGATCATCATACAAAAGAATTCAAGTGCAAGTGCGAGAGTGCAAAGACACAAAACACAAGAGAGACACTAGAATAGATCTCATTCAAGAGAGGTTGGTTGTTTAGAGAGAGAGTAGCATAGATTGAGGATTAAAGAGCTTTGTAATTGGAATTTTCTTGGGGAAAATTCCAGGGAAACACTTGTCCTTATAACTTTCTTGTTCTCTTCTTTCGTTCTTCAAGAACAAGAGGATTCTTGAAGAGGAGTTGCTGTAATTGTAAGAACTCATCGATTTAGTGCAGAGAGCTCGGAGTAGCTCACGGGGACGTAGGTACATTGCCGAACCTCGATAATAATTGCTTGTGTTCTTTCTTTGATTTATTTGTTTCTGTTCATTACAAGTCATTCTAGACTTAGGTGTTTGGAAGATCACCACTTGGGCATCTTGAGGTGATTTCCAAAAGTTGTATCAGAGCTTTGGTGAGCGGGTATCGGAGCAAGACTCCAATAATCAAAGGTCAACTTCTTGGGTGATTCAAGAACGGTGCTGGGATAAAGATTTGATCAGATTCTTGAGGGTGATTCAAGAATGGTGCTGGATCAAGATTTGATCAAGTTCTTGAGAGTTAGAAGTTGGAAAGCAATTGTGGGTGCTGCATAAATCTTGGGATTTTCTCTGTAAGATGGGTTCAAATTTCATTATTGAGAAGTTTGATGGAAAGAGAGGCTTTACCCTTTGGAAGCGGAAAATCAAGGCGGTTCTTATACAACAAAAGGTGGACTTGGCTATTGGAGAAGATGACGATTTTCCAGCAAGTATCACGGAGGTCCAACGGATTAAGATGAAGAAGATGGCGTATAGCACCATATTTCTGCACATGTCGGATAGTGTCACAAGGGAGTGCGGAGACTTGGAAGATCCAACTGTCATTTGGAAGAAACTAGATGAGTTATTTCTTACCAAGACTCTCCCTAATAAAATTTATCTTCTTAAAAGAATCTTTGCTTTTAAAATGGATCCTAATAAAGAGTTGCAAGATAATCTTGATGTATTTAACAAACTAGTTCAAGATTTGGCTAGTTGTAGTATAACATTCTCGGATGAACAATTGGTTGTTATATTATTGAATTCTCTTCCTGATTATTTTGAAAGTTTGATTAATGCTATTGAATATCGAAGAGATACACTAACCAAGAAAATTGTGATCAATACTATAAGGGCTCATGATTTCAAAGCCAAGAAGAGGGAAGCATCAAGTGGAGAATGGTTGTTCGTTAGAGGAAGGCCAGCAACTCGGAATGGCAATAGCATCCATGGCAACTACCTGGAGAAATCAAATGGTAGAGGGCAGAGCCATGGGAGATCGCATTCCAAACCAAAGTTTGGAGGAAGGCGATGCTACTACTACAATAAGGAAGGTTATTTCAAAAAAGATTACAAGAAGAAGTTGTGGGATGAGAGAGGAAGAAGCCATACCAACAATGGAGAGGCTTCGGTTTCCAAAGGAGAACAATAAGATGATGTTCTTGTTGTGTGCTCAAATGTGACCAGGAGGTAAGGCAGCGAGAAATGGATCTTAGATTCTGGGTGCACTTATCACATGTGCCCTCACAGGGATTGGTTCAAGAATTTCAAGGAAACCAATGATGGAAAGGTTTTCTTGGGGAATGATACTTCTTGCCAAGTGAGGGGAATAAGAGACATCTAATTGAGGATGTTTGATGGAGTCACAAGGCTGTTGTGGAATGTGAGGTATCTTCCGGATTTGAGAAGAAATTTGATCTCATTGGGATAGCTAGATTCCATAGCGTACACATACAAAGCAGAGGGAGGAAAGATCGAGGTAACCAAGGGATCTTTGATAGTGATCAAAGCAGCAATAAAGGATGGTCTTTATGAGATGATCAGAGAGACAGAAATCAAGGATCAAACAAAAAGCTTGATGGCAAAGATGGATAAGGCAGTACTTTAGCACAATCGCTTGGGACATATGAGCGAAAAGGGGCTGTAAGTTCTCAACAAGAATGGTCTACTTGATGGTGACAAGATAGAGAAACTTGATTTCTGTGAGAGTTGGGTTCTTGAGAAGCAACATCGGGTCAGCTTCCACACGGGAGTACACAAGTTTAAGGGTATTCTTGACTACATTCATACGGATCTTTGGGGACCAGCAAGAACACCAACAGAAGGAGGTAATCGTTACTTTCTTTCTTTTTTTGATTGATGATTATTCTAGAAAGGTTTGGGTTTATTTGCTTAAAAATAAATCAGATGCTTTGAATAATTTTGTGGAGTGGAAAAAGTTGCTGGAGACTCAAACGAACAAGGTAGTTAAGGTGTTAAGAACTGATAATGGCTTAGAATTTTTTAATAAGGATTTTGATAAATTCTGTGAGTTAAATGGGATTCTTAGACATAGAACGGTTGTGAAAACCCCTCAACAAAATGGAGTTGCTGAGAGGATGAATATGACCCTTATGGAAAAGGTTAGGTGCATGTTAATTGGGTCTGGTTTACCAAAATATTTTTTGGGAGAAGCTGTGTCTACTGCTGCATATTTGGTTAATAGATCACCCTCTAGGACTTTAGACCTTAAGACTCTCGAGGAGATGTGGAGTGAGAAACCCCCTAAGTTAAGCAACTTTAGAACTTTTGGATGTGCTGCGTTTGCACATCAAAAGGATGATAAATTTAGCCCAAGGTCTAGAAAATGTGTATTTCTAGGGTATGGTGATGGGGTTAAGGGGTATAGGTTGTGGTCCTTAGAGAAAAAAGGGACTAAACTCATAATAAGTAGGGATGTCATTTTTGATGAATTGTTATTTTCCTATTTGGAGAAAACTAACCCTAGAGGGGATAATGGGCAAACTAGCCCGGTATTTATGGAGCATAGCATCAAGGAAAATTCAGTTCAGGTAGAGCAAGGAAGGCAAGAGGGTTCAGACCAGGTAGAGCCCATTTATGAAGGCCAAACTCAGGACACTTATGAGGAGGCTGAACTAGAAGAAGATGATGCAGCAAGTCAGAATGACTATCAGCTCATAAGGGACCGAGAAAGAAGGGTGGTCAGACCACCTTTGAGATATAGTTTTGTGGATGCTAATGTAGCAGCTCCTTATTCAAAAGGAGGGGTTGAACTAGAAACTTACATGGATGCCATGGAATGTAAGGATTCGTCAAAGTAGCAGCTATCTATGGAGGAAGAAATAGATTCTTTGAGGAAGAACAACTCTTGGGAATTGGTGCCCAAACTAGAAAAACAGAGAGTTGTGGATTGTAAATGGATTTACAAGATCAAAGAAGGGAACGCTTTAAGGGATGAAGTCCGGTATAAGGCTAAGTTGGTGGCGAAGGGGTTCACACAAAGAAAAGGCATAGATTTCATCGAAATATTCTCACCGGTTGTGAAATATAAGATGATAAGGATAGTGTTAGCAATGGTGGTCCAATTTAATTGGGAAATCGAGCAAATGGATGTGAAGATAGCGTTCTTACATGGAGAGCTTGATGAGACCATCTACATGAGGCAACCCGAAGGCTATGAGGAAGGAAGGCAGGGAGATTTGGTGTGCCAATTGAAGAAATCTCTCTATTGCCTGAAGCAATCACCTCGACAATGGAATAAGAGGTTCGATTCCTTTGTAACTAGCTTGGGTTTCATGAGGAGCTACTATGATTCGTGCTTGTACTACAAGGGGCACAAGGTGGAGGAAATGGTGATTATCCTCATCTATATCGATGATATGCTGTTGGTTGGGAACAACAGGGAGAGGTGTAATGACCCATCCCGGGTTGACCACCCCCGAAACAGTATCATCACATTTTGGGAATCCCAGCACGACACATATATGCAACAATAAAAATAAATAACAGCAAAATAAATTTTTACATCAATCCGATCTTTAAACATTCTATGCAACATAAAATGCATGAATATTTACAAATAAAATTTTCATTTTATTTATCTCATTAATCTAAGGATGTTGACAGGCACGTGGCTTACAGAAAATGATTTCTTCTGAACTTCAATTCACCAAACTATTTGTCAAGCTTGCTACCTGAAAATCATTGTACAATGAGGAGTCAGCTTCACAAGCTCAGTGAATTAAATTTACTAAAAGTACTCATTTGTATAAATAGTCTTTTAATATTTAAATCAATTTATATCTCATACACTTGATACTAACACTGTACTATCACTACACATGTCATAATATCCATTCTCTATCAATCTCTTCCTCTTATTTATTGGTTCACCTCAAGACCATCAATTATCTCATAATTACCTCGTAATGAGGTTCACATCATAAAATCTACCATTTAGATAATTCTTATCACCATGACTGTCTCACTGTGAAACTCATCCATCTATAAATAAATTCACAATAACACACCACACCTCAATATTTCAATAATTTTATCACCATAACTGTCTCTCTCTGTGAGATTCATTCATCTATGATTAAATTCATAATTATATAAAACACATAAGTATTTCAATAATGCAAGCAATAATTAAAACAGATGCAATGCAATGAATGCTTATGATGGGAACGTCTTCCTACCTGTCGACAGGTTATTATTATCTTACACCGGTCTATTCCCGGTTCTTTACTTTGCAACTTGTCCCGGCTACCACGAAATTTTCTCAGCATATACCGGCTGGCACGGTGTCCCTTTTAATTTCCAGTATATACCGACTGTCACGGTTGTTTCGTTAGACTGGCCCTTTCCCAGTTCTTTCGATTATATTTTTTAATGCATATGTACATGAACAATAATATGAAATATGCATATGAACAGTAAGATAAAAACAACATAAATTCAAAACACTTAAATTGGCTATCTTGATTATTCTCAAATTTATATAACTAAAATTCCACAAAATTCTTCTTATCCCAAAGCACATCAAATAATCTCTTAAAGCTTGTCAAGATCCACTAAATCTCATCCCAAATCATATCAAATCATCCATCAAAGCTTGTTAAGATCCACTAAATTTCATTTAAAATCATATCAAATCATCCATCAAAACTTGTCAAGATCCACTAAATTTCATCTCAAATCACATCAAATCATCCATCAAAACTTATCAAGATCCACTAAAATTCATTTCATCATAATTCGTATTAAAACATCAATATAACTCATCAAGAATTTCACTTATCATTTTAATTATTAAATTAACTTATTATTCCCAAAAATATTATTTCTCTCATAATAATTTTCTACATGTCCAAACTTCATATCATATTTATCAACCAAATCTGTATCTATCACCACAACATAACCTAATAATTTATTTTAATATTATCACTAAATTTTTCATTTTTATTTAGACTACTTAAAGTAAATCCAACTCACCGCGTAGCTCTTAAAGCTACCCGTGGATCACCTGCTTGCCTTTTCCCTTTCTCTAAGAAATTTCCACGGTTGTGGATTGTCAACACTTGACATCATATTTATATGAATTTTCTAATTTATTCTTCAATTTGATATAAACCACACACTTTGAAAATTCTCACTTTGAATTCAGGGAAACTTCATAAATGTCATAAATTCAAAAATAACCATTACATTATTACCTTCTGTTTTTCTGATAGCTTTTCATGATTCTCTATGAAATTCCATAGAAAACCTCTTCAAAATTTTGCTCTTTAAGCATTTCTTTGAGTCTCTAAAGATTTAAAGAAAAAGACAATTTAGAGGAAACTAAACAAAATCTCATCGATGAATTTTTTTTTTTAGGTTTACATCTGCTATATATATGAAAACTTCAGCAGCTCCCCTCCTAAAAGTCTCCACAGTCTCCACGTTATGGAAACGTGTAAGGCATTCTCAAATGCCTTCTTAAATTGGCAGAACAGGTATTACACCTGCTGCCCACACTTTTGAATTCAAAAGCCCTCTGAAAATGTGCAGCAGATATTAAACCTGCTGCCCACCCTTTTTGACCTTTTTTTTAATTAATTAATTAATTTTTTTAACTTTTTTTTCTTTTTGGACGTCTTGCTGATTTTTTTTTCTTTTCTTTTAATGACGACCACCTCCCAATTTTATTTTTTTTTATTCTAATTGGACATTTCGCACGTAAAATATCTATATTTTATTTTATCTCTTTGACCTATTTATTAAATTACTTGTTTACTATTACTTTACAATTACAGGTATTACAAGAGGATAAAAAAGTTGAAGTCTCAACTTAGTTCGGAGTTTGAGATGAAGGATCTTGGCCATGCACAAAAGTTCCTTGGGATGAGTATAATCCGGGAAAGAGAGAGAAACAGGCTGAAGGTTTCTTAGTTTTCCTACATAGAAAAGATGATATCTAAGTTTTCTATGGAAGATAGCAAACCAGTGAAGGTTCCCATTGCTAGTCATTTCAAGTTCTCCAGCGATCAATGTCCGAGATCGGAAGCAGAGAAGAAGGAAATGAAGAAGGTCCCTTACTCTAGTGCGGTTGGATCAATCATGTTCATGATGGTAACCACTAGACCCGACATTGCTCATGCAATAAGTGTTCTCAGCAGGTTTATGAGTAATCCCGGAAGGGAGCATTGGCTTGGGATGAAGTGGTTGCTGAGGTACTTGAAGGGAAGCCCAGATGTGGGCTAGTTTATGAGAAGAGGGGTAAGTCCATCTGTCTAGAGGGTTATGCTGATTCGGACTATGGAGCAGACCGGGATAAAAGAAGATCGATTACCTCCTACTTCTTTAACTTAAACGGATGTTGTATAAGTTGGAAGGCTCAGTTGCAGCCGTTGGTAGCACTCTCAACAAAAGCCATTAAGGAGGCTATGTGGTGTAAAGGGTTGTTAGAAGAGTTGAAGGTACTAAAAGAGCAGGTGGTGGTGTATTCGGATAGCCAAAGTGCATTGCATTTGTGCAAGAATCCGGTGTTCCATGAGAGGACAAAGTATATGGATGTTCAGTACCATTTCATTCGGGAAAATGTTACGGAATGATGCATTCATGTGGACAAGGTGGCCACGGAAGAAAATCCTGCAGATTTAGGTACTAAAATTCTACCTCTAAGTAAGTTCAATCATTGCCTTAGACTTCTTAGGATTAGAGTCGGTTGATATGGTGACTCAAGTTGAGTTTGGATCCTGAGTTCTCTGCATAATAGGTTCAGGTTTAATTTCTTTGACAAAGGTAGAGATTTGTTGGGAATTTGTCAAAGAATTAAATAGTTGAAGAGTTCAGCATCAGGTCTAGTTGTTCGCGGCGGCCCAGCCTTGGGCGCTGCGGCCTCCAGCATGTCTGAGAGTTCAGTTCAAGGTGTCTGCACCGTTGCCTCAAGTAAGGCACCAAGTTCTGAGCCTCAGCATGCCCTATTCCAAGCCTCAGCACAAAGGCACACCTGATGCCAATTTTCAACATTCTTCTCCTGGTGCGTGGGGCTTGATTAGAATGCACAAGATCACTTAGACTTGTTAGAGGGCTATGATTGATTGGTCCTCAAGATCTAAGGGTTGAGATTGACTTCAAGATTGATTCAAAAAGTTGGTGCACTACATAAAGGGTCACCTAGCTTCAATCGTTACACAATACAATATACAAGATCATCATATAAGAGAATTCAAGTGCAAGTGAGAGAGTGCAAAGACACAAAACACAAGAGAGGCACTAGAATAGATCTAATTCAAGAGAGGCTGGCTGTTTAGAGAGCGAGTAGTATAGATTGGGGATTAAAGGACTTTGTAATTGGAATTTTCTTGGGGAAAATTCCAGGGAAACACTTATCCTTATCACTTTCTTGTTCTCTTCTTTCGTTCTTCAAGAACAAGAGGATTCTTGAAGAGGAGTTGCTGTAATTGTAAGAACTCATTGATTTAGTGCAGAGAGCTCGGAGTAGCTTACGAGGACGTAGGCACATTTTCGAACCTCGATAACAATTGCTTGTGTTCTTTCTTTGATTGGTTTGTTTCTATTCATTACAAATCATTCTAGACTTGGTGTTTGGAAGATCACCACCTGGGCATCTTGAGGTGATTTCCAATAGTTCTTATAAGTGGAAAATTAAAATATAGGGAAAAAACAGAAAACTACCATTGAAGTAGCAAATCCAATCGAGCATTTTTATCTATAGATTCACTTAAAGAATGGTAGAAGTATTACCTTAATTAGCAACAACTAAAAGTCAATAAAGAGTACTGGCTAAAAAATCTCTTCATTGCTATTAATTGGTTCACTACCTATTTCAAATATCGAACTATACATCCATTAGTTATGCAAAGATAGAGGAGGCCGTATGAGTTACCTGTAAAAATGAAGGAAAGAAAACACAATTTAGTTAACTCCAAATAAGTATTAGAACTACAATTATTGCAATTAAAAAAATAAAGGCAGATAAAAACAACTATATTATATAATAAAAAAGAGAAATTTATACCAAAATAAAGAGAAAACAATAATATGTATTCAAAAGCCAAATTTTTTCTATGTAATATGAATTGTAAATAAAATTCAAGTAAATATATATGATGAAATTAACTTGTACACATAGAAAAGATAGCAACAATACAATTCAAGAATAAATAATCAATAGAATGTCGAAGTAAAGCAAGTGTAAT
This sequence comes from Bretschneidera sinensis, assembly GCA_023935145.1. Lineage (NCBI taxonomy): Eukaryota > Viridiplantae > Streptophyta > Magnoliopsida > Brassicales > Akaniaceae > Bretschneidera > Bretschneidera sinensis. The sequence continues at coordinate 39,152,448 of CM043699.1, forward strand.
TGTGACAGTAAATTGATCTCTTAAAAATACAATAATTTAAAATAAATAAACACAATAATTAAAAGAAATGATGACTATAATACTGATATGATAATTTGTTAGTAAAAGAATTTAAAGTTGTATAAGTTCTATTTATAATGGTGTTGAAATGAGTATGATTTGAGATAAGAATAAAATTAATTTTCAATCGGTACTTTCGTTATCAGATAAGAGTAGATTAGTCTTAAACTTTATTTTTTTTTGTAGATTAAAGTTAAATTAGAAAAGATAATGTGATATGTATTTTAATTTAAATCTATTAATTTCATATAAGATAATGTGTTTTTATTTATAAATAAGAATAATAGTTTTGAGTGTATAACTCTTTTCGTAGACAATGATTAATTAATTTAGATATGATTTTTGGGTAAGATAAACTAGATTATTTGAATTTGAAATTAAGTAAATTTTTTTTAAAGTTTTTGAATATTAAAGTTAAATTGGAGAAGATAATGTGATGTGCATATTAATATAAATCTATTAATTTTTATATAAGATAATGTGTTTTTATTTAGAATTAAGATGAGTCGGAGTTTTGAATGTATTTGTAGATAATGATTAATTAGTTTAGATATGATTTTTGAGTATATTATTTGAATTTAAAATTAGGTAAAATTGTATTTTTAATTTTTTTAAAAGGTTTTTGCAGATTAAACTTATATTGGAGAAGATAATGTGATGTGCATTTTAATTTAAACATATTAATTTCATATAAGATAATGTGTTTTTTTTTAATATTTAGAATTAAGATGAATTGGAGTTTTGAATGTATAACTCTTTTGTAGATAATGATTAATTAGTTTATATATGATTTTTGGGTAAAATAAACTACATCATTTGAATTTGAAATTAAGTAAATTTTTCTTTTTTTAAGTTTCTTAAAAACATTTTGATAGAAAATAGTATCCATGTCAGTGTCCACATCATTACTTACGTGACGTGTTGGAACTGTTATACTTAAATACATATATAAGCTTCCCCAATAGCTATTATAAAATTTCTAGCCTTAATGCAAATTACCTACAAGGATTTTAAAAGTTTTGGATTAATGTGTAAATTATCAAGCCTTAATGTAAATTTCTCACAAATTTTTATTTTGTGAAATAACTTTTTTGTCGAACTAGAAAATAGAAAACTTCTCGGAACAAGGGTTTATGTGTAAATTATCTAGCATTTTGTGATATGCATTATAATGTATCGAATATGCAATCGTATAATGTATGAATAGTTGAATAATTTCTTAGTTGCATACATTGAAAGAGATGTTTTTGACCGTAGATTCCAAAATATGAAAACATGTTAATAACAATTGTAAGTGAAAGTAATAGAAATGTTTTCTTTTTATTAATTTTTGTGAAGAAATGAAAAAGATATTGATCTTGAACTATATGAAATTATATATTTAAGTCAAGAAATACAAAATGATGCATTTGTTTTGTGAAAAAATATCACTAAATATATATAAAGAAAAACACTAACTTATCACATTTAACGGACAAGTTAAAATTGAGCTTAAATTAATTTGAACCGAATTTCTCTTCATTTTTCCCGGCCACCTCAATAAAATAGGGACATTCTTGGTATTTTAATTTTTTTCTCTCTTCCTCTTGAAAATACTACCCAAGAACCAAGCTTCATGCACGGTCGGTGTCACATGGGGCACGTGTGGCTGTTTCCGGCATAGCCTGGCAGCCAAACTTTCAAAGTTTATAGATTATGCAATTTTCGACTCAGTGATGATGGTGTTTTCGGAAAAATTCGCTTGAGAATAAAGATCTAAAGTGGATGTCCCACAGACGACTCGTTAGGGTGGTGAGGTTGGTGGAAGATGGCGAAATTAGCCAGACTATAGATCGTAAGACGTTGAATCGAACAATACCATCGGAACACTTTTCCTACCATCCATATAAATTGAAAAAAGTCTCCATGAAAAAAATATAAATAAATGTTTTTATATTAAATTACTTTATTACTATTTTATTTGTTTTACATAAATTTGAATATTTGTGAGTGAGTTAGTTCACATAAATCGGACATAATGTTAATTTGTGTTTGGAGTCTGACAAATTAGCAATCTCTTTCTATAAAATATATATTTACTATTTAATGAATATATATATATATATATATACACTTCCGTCACGGAAAATTTATAGATCCCTCCTAGTTATGATTATAGTTATTGTTTTGCAAACATACCAATTAATCAAACCGATATATATATTAAATTATATATTATTAATAATAACACATATTTAATGTACCATGGGTATAAACTGCTCTAATTCGTCATATATGCTATGGGAAAATTAGTGTTCCAATGGATCTGGAGCGAACTGGGGATCAATTTGCAGATTATGTTCTCTTAGTCCGCAAATTTTGCGTGGATTTATTGTTATTCAGTATATTTGGCCACATATGTATCTCTATTAGAGGGGGGAATAACGTAAGAATTTGTACCGTATGCATGGGATAATGGCATACGGCTGCATTTAATCACTATTTTCAATCAGAAAGTGGTTTAATAAATTTTAAGAAACAATCATTATAATTTATGTATTTTATCGATATAAAATTACAGTACTGAGTGATTTGTGAAGTTCATAAAAATGTTCGAATCATTGATCCATTTTGATAGTAGAAATGTCATTACCGTAAAAATAAAAAAGTTCTTTATACGAAGTTTATGAAATTTTAAAAAAATATGAGATCAAAGTTTACTATTTAATAATACTCATATAATAAATTAGTTACAAAAAATTTCAAAACAGTTATTTTAACGTATGATTTAATTTGTATTTGATATTTGATTTAAAAATTTTAAAATTTTGTAAAAAAATTAAAATTTAATTAGATTGTAAAATAAAATTTATCAAAACATATTTATTTTTCACAATTATAAATTTTGTATAAATATATTTTAAATAATAAAAAATTATTAATTTTATTATTATAAAAAAAAATTTAAAAATAAACTTCATGCGGAAAACTTCCTATAATTTTTGTCCATTACGTTAATGAACAAAAACTTCTCAGTTCCCATCGAACAGTCAAACCCTTGCCGTTTGGATGCACTGATTTAATATTGAAATTAAGATTCAATGTAAAATCCATTGTTTGATTACTCTTTTAAACTTTAGATTTGAAATTGTACTATAATTTCAAACAACCCAATTCCAAGAGTTCAAATCCAAAGCAAAACCAGAAATTTATAATTCCAGATTTTTAACTTTTAAACCCGATACCTATCCCCTTCAACTCTCTCGACTCTCTGGCAGCCGATCTCTTCTTCCCCTTCAAATCTGGTCGCTGATTTCTTCCATGATTCGGCAAAAAATAGTGATTTTCAAGTGAGGTCTTTCTCTCACTTCGTCTCCCTCTCTTCCTCTCTCACTGTACATGTGGGCCTTTGCTTGAGAAGAAATTGCTCTGTGATTTCTCTTCACCAAGATACGGCGAATATTCTGACAGATCCCTCTCTCTCAATTGACCAAGCCCCCGGTTTGCGACTGCTGCCAAAATATAGCTGTGTGACGCAGCTGCTGGTGCAGCGACGCGGCTACACCGTGTATGCAGCTGTTCCAGACGGATATGGTGTGTGTGCGCTGCTGCAAATGCAGATGAGAGAGAGTGGAGATCTGTTGGTGCTCATTTTGTTGTTTTTGTGATCTGGGTTTTGCTAGAATCGTGACCCAAAAAAAAAATATTTTAATACTTTTTTGACTTATGTTATACCAGTAGCATAACAAAGAACAAGGGTTCTCATGTGAGGGTACATTTTCTTATGATTTTGAGGGATTTGTTTGGAAATCTGGTAATTTATTTCATTATTTGTGTGCTGTTTTTCAGGTTTTCTTGCACATCTACCACAAAGTAGGTTTTCTTTTTCGATAGAGATGCATTTCCTCGAAATTATTCTCTCCTGATCGAATTTCTTTGCCAGTAAAGATGAGATGATTTTTTTCCTGTGATTTAATTTTTTTTTTTTTTCATTTTCCTTCGTTTTGATTATGCAAATAAAAATATCAAAAAAGATTATGAAAATAAAAGGTTATATTTTTTAAATGGTGATTAATATTAGTTTTATAATCTGTTTGTTTTAGTTATTAATTTATGTGATACTTTGTCAATTAATAAATTGAATTTCAAATTAATTTTAAAGTGGATCCAAACAAAGAAATTGAAATTTTTTAATTCTATGGAATTATAATTCCAATGATTTAGAATTTCAAATCAATTCTAATTCTAATTCTATGCAACCAAACATATCGTAAAGTTAATCTAGAGGTGTTATTCTATCAATAATTGACATTATGTTTTGGTATATACTAATTCATTCGAAAATCCTGTTTCTTTACTTAGAGGATCATTCGATAATCTGTATAGAAAAATAAAAACATAAAATATGAAATTAAATGTGACTTTTTAGGAAATTAAATATAAGTGTGCTTAAATAACCAAAATTATATATATTAAAAAATTTACTAAAGATATTTAATATTAATTCACTACAAAATTATTTATATTTATTATAATAATTAATTTATAAAATAATATATTAATATAGACATTTTTAAAACGCTTTTATTCTATTAAATTTTGAAAGATGACTTTTTTGTGCTTTGACTATACGAATCGCTCTGCAGTCACTTAGATCAGCCTCCCATCTAAAATAACTACGGCTTGATTTTATTCTCACTATTAAAAAAGAAAAAAAAAATGTAGTAAGAAACTTGGAAAGAAATATTTCATGTCCCATGATTTAATAGTAATATTTTTTTCTTAACAAAAGGATTTTGAAATATAGTAAGGTTACTTTAGTTGTGAAAAATTTTCATTTATGTTTTTCTCAACAATTTCTACAACAATTTGGACATTTTTAATATAATTTTGAAAACAATATTTCTCTTTCTAATATAATATTGAAAGTATAGAGAAAAAAAAAGATTTTCTAACATTTCTATTATTACATTGAAAAGAGAAATGTTGTTTTCCAAATTATATTAAAAATATCCAAACTAGTGTTAGGAAAAATAAAAATGAAGTTTTTTTTCACAACTAAATAATCTTTATAGTTTTCTTTTATTATATTCTTAGGGTTTCACAGATTTTCTTTTTTTCTTTGTTAATTTTCAACGGACATAATTTGAAAATATTTCATATCGGGGTCCACAATTCTAATGTGTAATAATAAGGAATAATTACAAAAATATCCTTGTATTTTAATCATTATTACACTTACATAATTCTTGTTTGATATCATATTGCATCCCTCTATCATGATAAATCCTAACACATGTTAATTTCTGTTGACTTCTGATGCCACCAAAAATGTAAACAACTGTAAAGATCTCACTACCCCTTATTTAATGTAGACTCAACAACCACCCCTACTTACGTTCTACGCATTGTAAACCCAAAATCAGATCAAACACCCACTACTGTCATGACCACTTGCCCTCTTTCTTCAACCATTTTCAATGCTTGATTGAAATCAAATCACTTTCTTCGGTTATTCGAGAAACTAACTGGGGAGTTGAAGTTGGAATAAAATTTTTAAACGAAGGTAGGCACATTGTTGGCATCTCTTTGTCCTTACTAGGTGATTTTCGAGACCCAAAATCCACAATAACCAGCAACATCTTCACAAAACCAAAACTCAGCCCAAACCTATGCACCATTGATCTCAAGTGTTTAACTCTTTTTTTTATTAGACTCTCCAATTCATCCACTACAAGATAATTAACATTTATCGGCGTTTTATTTTCAGCGCTTCATAAAAACGCCGTTTTTTTTGTGGCGTTTCCTTGAAGCGCTGTAATATACAAAGAACATATAACGGCGCTTCAAAGCGCTGTTATATATGAATTTTAATATGTATAGCGGCGCTTTGAAGCGCCGCAATATACCGGTGTTTTAAAGCGCCGCAATATAAAATGGGTTTCAAGTATATTTCGACGCTTTAAAACGTCGAAATATGCTTCTCTGTATATACCGACACTTTAAAGTCATATTTTTCAACGCTTTAAAGCACAAAAATATGTTCCTCTCTAAACGTCAATATATGCAAAAAAAATTACACATATCCTTTGCCGCTATATTTTTGCACCTAAATTTTTTTTTTCGCAACCTGCTCCACCGCACCTTTTTCCCCCCAAATTTTTTTCCCTGCTCCCTTACGGGTCGGGTTACATAGCCATCATCGACACGGTTCCTGATGACGCTCCCAAACAAGGAGAAGGAAACAAGCAGCGTAATTTGTTCACCGTGAAATTCAAGGTGGAGGAGGCACCAATTGGGTCTCTCTTCACCAGAGACAACAGTTCTAGCAGGTCACAGAAGCAGCAAAACGGCGACGAATAGGTCTCAGACGAGAAACGTTTCTCGAGAGACGTGATGCAGAAGTATCTGAAGAAGGTGAAGCCGTTATACGTCCGCGTTTCGAGGAAGTACGGGGAGAAGATGAGATTCTCCGGTCAGTTAAGCTTGGCCTCGGGTATGTCATCATCTACGGCGAAATCACCCGCGGAGGTAGCAGATGCTCCGGCGAGGTGCCAGAGGCAGGGGAATATTCCTGGGGGTTGTGTGTAAGCATTTGGGGAAAAGTCGATCTGCTTCATCAGCTGTGGTGTCGGATCCATTGGGGCCTGGTTCGTCTAAGAGACGCGACGATTCGCTGCTGCAGCAACAGGATGGGATCTGCTTCATCAGCTGTGGCGTCGGATCCATTGGCGCCTGGTTCGTCTAAGAGACGCGACGATTCGCTGCTGCAGCAACAGGATGGGATCCAAAGCGCCATTATGCACTGCAAGAGATCCTTCAATTCATCTCGAGGTACAAAGCGAATATAATAATATTTAATTAACATTCTTATTTTTGTTAAAAAAAGAAAGTTTAGGAGCTAATTTTCTTTTAATTTTGCAGACTCAGAGTCTTCTATGTTACCAAGATCAGTGAGTGATCCATCTCATGAGAAATCAATCGATTTGTCAAGAAAATCTTCAGATGAATGAACATTTGACATCAACAAAGATCAGTGACTTTCTTTTCTCTTTTCTATAATTTCTTTTTAATTTTTCTGCAACTACCATGAAATGTCCATGCACTAATCATAGCACATTGGCTTCTTTACACAAAAAGAAGATACAGTCTCTGGAACAGCCAACACATATAGTATTTGTTTTAAAGTCATCTTGATTAGCTATTGTCTTACGCATCTTTCTTTATCTTCATAAAGAATGACAAAGAACTGAGATTTTGAGGGAGAGATTAAAAGGATTAGGGGAGAGTAGTCTATTTTCTGCATATCTTTCTCTTGTTTTGCTTGGTGATTGAAGAATAATGCAACCTTTTCATTTGTTAGCATCAGTCACTATCCTTGCATGTTATGTTCTTCAATCATTTGTCGGTTGCTCAACCCATGAAGAAGTCAGCAGCCATCACAAGAGCATAAAAGAAAATATGAAAAAAGTAAACCAAACTAATTTGCTCAAGCTTGCTTAATTTTCCTTCCAATGAAGTTTGCTTGTTTGTATTAATGTCTCAATGATGCTGAATTCAGGGGATGATCAGCAAGGTGCTTTTGCTTCTGTTACTCTCTTCCCCCTCCCCTGTTTTATCCCTCTATCTTTTGGTTATGATTTATATGTTTTTTTTTTCAATAAGGTTTAATTAACCATCTATTTTAATTTACTATGGCAGTTGAGTCCTCAAAGGAATTCCGTGGTTATAAAAATGGGATGTAAAATGTGGCATGAGACTAGTTAGAGTGATTTTTTCTGGATTTTTTAGATTTCACCATGATCATCTGGTTGATTCATATCCTATGTTTCTTGGGTAAACTGTTAATCTCATTGTGATTTGCTATGTGAGGTTGAAGTATTAGATATTTATTCTTTTTAATCTTTCAAGTAATGAAGTGATGGATGGAAACTTTGAAGTTCACCTGAACATTAGACAGTTGTCTTGGCTACATCAAGTGTATGACTGGTAGCCACAACAATGGCATACATTAAGTCAATTAATTACTGATGAGCGCACTTTAAAAAAAAAAACTACTGATAAGCACATTTGATTTCTGTCAATTGAGCAGTGACTTATTGTTGTGGCCTTTTTAATTTTCACCATGGGCATCTAGTTGATTCATGTCACTTTCTATTCTACGCTCCATGGGGTGAATTGTAAATTCCCAACGTTTTTCTCTTTGTGAGTTTGAAATAGTAGATGTTTATGATGAAGGGATGTATACTGGAAACATTGAAGTTTTCCTGAACATCAGTCGTCTTGGCTACATCAATTGTATGAGTGGTGTAGCCTCAATGATGGTATACACATAACGCATATGTCAATTAAATACTGATAAGCATATTAAGTTTTCGTCATTTTAAAAATTCTTTTCTTTTCACTTCTTTATGTGTTAGTTGGGTACAACTTCAGTTAAATTCTTCAGAGCCATCTCAAGTTTCTCTTAATTAGCCTTTGATTTGCACCTGATTGTTGGTGATTCAAGCTGTAACTAAATGCTGCTGCATATTATTTTCTGCAGATTACAACTATTGATGAAGCAAAAAGATTTTATCCTCTGTTTGGACTTGGGGCCAATATTGCCCTTATTTTCTCAGGTCGAACTGTGAAGTATTTCTCTAATTTGAGGAAAAGTTTGGGTCCTGGATTTGATGGTTGGGCTATTTCCTTGAAAGCAATGATGAGCATTGTGGTGTTGATGGGGCTTATGATTTGTTTCCTTAACTGGTAGGTGAATAATTATGTTCCTTTTCAGACTGCTTATGCTGGACATCGTCATCCTGGCCATTGCAGGAGTCACGCTCACTGTCCAGATAAAATAATTTTTCAGACTACATTTCATTACTTTGTTTTGTATAAATTTTATATGTTAACTATGATTGTTTTTTGTGTAAATGATGTGATTTTTGTATTGAGTAAATGAATTTTTATGGATATTTGATGGTACATTTTATATATTGAACAACATTTGAAATTTTATGGATTTGATGGTACATTTTATTTATTGAAGGGTTTTAGTGTTGATATTTAAGCCAAAATAATGTAAAAACACAATTAAAACCACTTTTAGTGCGGTGCTTACAACCACTTTTAGCGACGCTTAAAAGTGCTTCATAATAGGCATATAGTGGCGCTTTTAAGCGTCGCTATATAAGCGTCGCTATATAGCGGTATATTGCGTCGTTATATACCAATGCTTATATAGCGGCGCTTCTAAGTGCTGGTATATTGTGGTGCTTAAAAGCGCCGAAAATATATGCATATTGCGGCGTCTTCTTTAAGCGCTGGTATTTGCGTTTCGACACCACATATCGGTGCTTTATCTGGCGCTTTCAATAAGCGCCGGTAATGAATATTGCGGCGCTGAAATATGCAAAAAAAAAACGCCGGCATTGAACTTTTATCTTGTAGTGATCGTTCATCTTTGATATTCTCTTATGGTTCGGAAATTACATCTGAGGCCTTCATGGTGTGTATTTTTTAAAAGCAAATACTAACTCCAAAAATAAAAAATTCTTCCCTCATAGTAGTAATAAAGCTTATTCTCGTTCTTCTTTGACTTAAAAATCATCGTAGCAGCATGCCTACCACAATGGTAAATCCTATTTTGAAATTTCAGTGGTTCTGCTCTATTGTCATTAACACTTGCTGCAGATTGTAGATGGAGATCCTAGTTAGGTATTTTTCAAACATCTAATATGCAAACCTCTTCACACAATTAAAAGAAAAAAAAACGAACAAACATAAAATTAACAATAGTACCTATCTTGAAATCCCTATACGATTGGGGAGTCATGGCTGTTTGAGAAGCAATTTTGAAATTGCTTGAAATATTCATTAATGGCATAAAGGAAAAAAAAGAAAAAAAGAAAAAGAGAGAGAGAGAGAGAGATGGATTGTGGAAGAATATGAGAATAAGGAAAATGATCTCTAATGTCCAAAAATATCATTTACACTCTATTTGATATGAACTTAAGTATAGAATTTCGTTTATTTGAAAATGAACTGAAACTATAATTTATTTGTAAATGAATTCACACTTCATTTCAAATGAATTGAAATTAAAATTCATTTATAAATGAACTCAAATAAATTTTCATGTTTGGTATGGTTTACTTAAACTATAGAATTGAAATAAACTCTATGTTTAGAATCAACTAAAAATTAAATTCGTTTTCTAAATTTTACTTAAATACCCAACCAGAGCTGTTAATACTTTCCTTTTTGTATTCACCATATTGCCTACACAAGACAACCCTAATGTATATTTGCAACTGAAAATAGAGATTAAAAATTTGATTGGATGTATTAATGCAGTAAAATTTGATAATTCTTGTCATGTGTAATGAACAATTAATCCATAAACATTAAGAAGTTAGTAAGACCACAATCACTGTTGCTTTACTAATCTATTGTGGTATGAAAACTTCTAGTTCTTACTCTAGATAAACCCTGACTATAAGCTGATATTCAAGACAAAAAATATGGAGGGTGAATTAATTTTAATTGATTTTATGTAATGCACTACTAAGCAAGAAGGAGAGCGAGAGAGAGGTGGCAGCTCCCACAACGTCCCTACCTCACTAACTCACACCTCAGTCGTTTATCCTCTCTTAAAGACAATACCTTTCTCACCATTATATGCGGAGACAATTGTATAGGATGCTGGATCACATTGCTCTCTCAAGAGGGCAAGAACTCATCAATCTCACGTGTTATAGAACTACCCAAATGCCGTAGTGATAGCTTTGAGAATTACTACGAGCTGGTGGGTTGTGACAATTGTGTGTTTTGTCTAATTGTTTTGTCAATCAGTGAACACAAACCAGGATACTATATACCTAAATGGGAAAATAAAATCGATTCATGTTGTTAGAGAATATATAAAACTCAATGCCTTAAGTTCAAGGATTATTTTGTCCTTTCAATTTTATAAAAGCTCATGTATAAAGTTCATTTGCAAATATCAATTTTGATAGAATTTACATAAAGCTTACTCAATTCCACTAAAATTCATTTGGAAATGAATTCTATACTTTTATTGTTAAACCAAACATGAAGTAAGTTAATTTGCAAATGAACTCTACCTCTAATAAGCAAACCAAACACAATAATCCATGGAATTCAATGAATTCCATAAAAACTATGGAATTCTTTTAAACCAAATGGACTGTTAAAATAGTTAAGGGTATTTTTACCTTAAAAAGTGGTTTGATGACATGCCTTGATCATGCTAGACTTTTTTTTACTATTGAGTTAGCATTTCTAGATGGTTGACTAGATTCTATCAACATTGGGGGATGCAATTGTATAATACCAAATAAGAAGGATGCAAGTGTAATTACCACTAAAACATAGAGATTTTTTGTTGTTGTTGTTGTAATAATCCCTAGTTTAATCCTTACTTTCATCTCTCTAATTTGTTTTTCTCAAATCTTACACTCTATTTGGTTTAAATGAATTCCATAGTTTTTGTGGAATTCATTTTAATTCTATAGGTTGTTGTGTTTGGTTTGTTAATAAATTATGAAATTCATTTACAAATGAATTGATCACATGTTTGGCTTATTAATGAATTCTAGTAGAATTGAATTAGTTATGGACAAATTCTATCAAAATTGATAAAATTTGCAAATGAACTATAGACATGAGTTTTTATAAAATTAGAAGGATAAAATTACCATTCTCTTCTCTTCTCTTCTCATCTCTTATCTCTCTCTCTCCCTCTCCTATTTCTCTTCATAATTTATCTTTGTCTTTTATGGTTGTTGTCACTCTAACAACAACGACAATCGCCACTATAACAACAACGTGCATTATCAATAATGAATTATTTTTGAAGATATCGAGATAATGGTTTCACTTTGCGCAATTCAAGCATGGTTCCTACGTGCAATGACGGAACGTTCAATACTTTACCAAAAAGGTTTTACACTTTATAGTTACTTGATCTATATTTCGTTAGAACACTTTTTTGTTTTATAATCAAATAAAAGAAAATATGAAAGAATAAGTTATAAAACTAAAATGAATATGCTATTATATTCAAATTGATATACATTAAAGTAAAACTAACATTTTTCTTAATAAAAAAAGGGATCAAATTAACATTTAATTTCCAGATTTCATTTTGCAAAATAAAAATTCAGATTCCATTTTTGAATTATAAATTCATCTTGTGAATTAAAAAATTAAATAATGTTAATTTTGTTGAATAACATCAATAAAAATAAAATGTATATGTTAAATGAATTAAAATGTGATATAATTAAGGATATTCAAGTAAAATTTAGAAAATGAATTGAATTCTTAGTGATCCCAATGTTGTGAGTTTTAAATTACTCGCAAGCGCACGAGCCGTTTGCAATATAGTGTTGTGCAAGTGCGAGGTCGAATCCACAGGGAATTGCGTTGTGAAAATGTAATTTTATCTAAACTAAACTTATCTTAACCTAGTTCCGAGTTTGAATTATATGTTGCAACACAAATAAAAACTAAACTAAATTGATTTAAAACTAATAATAAAGACACTAAGGTTTCTGAATCCATCCCCACTAAAGTTAAGCATATATCTTCATGTTCTAAAAATAGCCTATCAAAACATTCCATGAATCTAACTTAAAACAAAAAACAACAAATATCCCAATTAAACCAAAAACATTCGCTGTTGAACGGCACTTCCCCTCGTGGTAGCAAAGCCTTCGGGATCCACCAGAATGCTAGCAGACGTCCATCGGATTACACCAAATGGCACCAGGAATTGCACACTAAAGATGAAGTGAAGAGGGGCTTATATAGGGAAAAATCACAAGTGCAATATGTTTCCAATCCGATGTGGGATATTGCAGATTCCAGCTTTTGCTCTTTGACCTTTTTCTACTAAAACTGTCATAACTTTCTCTAGAAAAATCATTTTATTGATCCGTAAAATTCCCCAGAAAATAGACATCCGGATCTTTCCAAGGATATATGGTTCATCTCATGGTTCTTCCTAAATCAATACAGTTTAATCCTAAAAAATGGCTGATCTATCACGCTGAAATCATGCACAGCCTGACCTTTGTCTACTAAAACTACCATAACTTTCTCTAGAAAAATCATTTTATTGATCCGTGAAATTCCTCAGAAAATAGACATCCGAATCTTTCAAGTATATATGGCTCATCTCCTGGTTCTTCCTGAATCAATACAATTTAATCCTAAAAAATGATTGATCTGTACAGGCAATTCTGAAAATTTTAGTGAAACTCCTTTCCCAGTGCTTGTAAACCTGAAAAACAACGAAACCAACTCAAAGTAACAAATTCCTAAGCTAACAAATGTAAATTAAGTGGCCAAAATATGCAATATTTGGCACTTATCAAATACTCCCCAACTTACATTTTGCTAGTCCATTAGCAAAACAAAATAAATAAATAAAAAAACTAAATGGAAAACAAAGAACATAAAGATAAGTTCATCACTCATGATATCCAAAAATTTAAGGAGCACTCAAAACCATGATATTCATTAATGAGCAAGCCTAAAAAATATAACCCATCTTCACAATGAATAGGAATTTTAAACCTAATTACTTATAAGAGGCAGGCTAAGACATCACAAGCGTGAATCAGTGTAAAGTAAATTAGCATATACAGATGAGGTTTCCAAATAACTTCAATGTACAATGTATCCATGTCTCAAGATTCACATAATTTCTCATTAGAATGAACAACAATGGTATAGTTTTATTTTATTTATTTTTATTATAAGGCTCTGCTATGTTTAGTTCCCTTAAGCTTTCTAATTGACCCATGTATCAAGTGTTGAGTCAATGACTCCCAAACCAGACGGTTTTATGGCATTAGGTGTAAAGACACCCCTAAGAACTTACTAACTCGAGTAAAAAAAGGCTACAAAACTAAATTGGCCTTAATACTATCAAGCAAAATTTCCACATTTTGACGTGAACACTCACTGCTTACTGTGACAAGAGGTCCAGTTATTCAGCGGAAAGTTTTGCAATGATCATTATGAATAAAATTTTCACCTTTTGACGTGAACACTCACTGCTATACTGAGGCAAGAGGCTCAGTTACTCAGTGGAAAGTTTATTGATGATGATCATTATAAATATTAGTAGTATTATTTGTTTTTTTTCTCTTTTTTTTATTTTTTTTATGCCTAAGTGTTAATCCCACAAGTCATCCAGTTTCAGTTAAGTCATGGAAACATGCACATTAAAATCACATGTCATACCTCACACATTATGTGCTAATGTGCTTATGTCAGATTAGATCAAATATATGAATTCTCGAATGCCTAAAGTAAGTAACTAAAGTTTAAAACTCTATCATCAGATCATGTGTTCAAAATTTTAAGCTCACCAACGAAATCACATCACAATTTTTCAGATCAACCAAAATTTTCAGACGAACATGAACATGCATTTACCTTCTTTTTTTTTAATTGAAGAAAAACAACAACAAATTAGGACAAAGTGTGTGTAATGTGTCTCCCATACCCCCAAACTTAAATTACACATTGACCCCAATGTGTGAATAATATGGAAAGAGCTAACCTGGGAGATGAAGAACTAGCTGGATGGGTATGGCTCATAGCATACCCCCAAACTTGAACTGCAGTACGCGTTGTCCCTGAAAAATAAAGATTGAAAAACAAAAAATATTGGAAACAAACATTAATCATAAATATGTAAAAAAAATAAACATAAAGGATACGCTGTGGGGTGCCTCCCATGAGCGCTAAGTTTAACATCTTCAGCCAGACCCAACATTAGTAATCATGCCCAACTAAACGCTCCACCATCGGATCAATAAATGGGAGGGAAAAATGATTATTCCTTGTGGCAGCATTCAAGTTACGGTAGTTTATATTCACTCTCCATCCTGACTGCACACGAGTTGGAACCAACTTGTCGTCTTTATTTATCACTACCGTCAATCTAGCCTGCTTTGGCACGACATGAATCGGGCTCACCCACTCGCTCTCAAAGATTGGATAAATGATCCCTACATCCAACAGCTTTATCACTTCAGTCCTCACAACCTCTTGTATAGCTGGGTTGAGCCTTCTTTGTGGCTCCCTCGATAGCTTGGCATTCACCTTCAAATGTAACTTGTGCATCACCACCGAGGGGCTGATCCCCTTGATATCCTCAATAGTCTAGCCGATAGCTTCATTGTGCTCTCTTAAAACGTCCAATAATTTATCCACTTGAACATCAACCAAATCTGAAGCTATAGTTAGAGGCAAAGAATCTGCTGGACCTAGGAACTTATACTTAAGATTTTTCGGTAAAGGCTTAAGTTCCTTCTTGAGGGGTTCAGGTGTTGTGGTCTCCTCCGTCTCACTGCTCTTCTGAGGAGCAGACTCCAAAGTAGCATTTGCTTGCTCAAACAACTTATCCAAATCCAAATCCTCTTCAAACTGAGCAAAGCATGCCTCCAGGGGGTCCTTACTGCAGGATTCAGCCACAGTCTCCTCCGTCTCACTGCTCTTCTGAGGAGCAGACTCCAAAATGGCATTCGTTTGCTCAAGTAACTTATCTAAATCCAAATCCTCTCCAAGCTGAGCAAAGCATGCCTCCAGAATGTCCACAGACTCCCCTCTTTTCTTAGGCGCTTGTAATCTCTCAGGGTAAGGCGCTTTAGGTACAAACAACCTAGGGAGATCCTTAATAATAAGTTTGGCTGTAGATGGCTCAGCATATCTCTTTTCCTTGTTGCCATTTTCTTGCCTTTGTTGCATAGCTGGGTTCTCTTCCACTTGATTGTCCACTTGTCTCCCAGACCTCAATGGGACAATCAATTGCACTTGTTCCTGCCCGTGCATAGGAGTTGATGAATTTTCCACTGCATACTATTCCTTCGGGTTAGGCTCAGGTTGACTGGGGAACCTTCCCTTCTCTCTTTCACCCAAGTGACTTGCGATTTGACCTATTTGACTCTCTAGCTTGGCAATCGCTTGGGTTTTTACTATTGTTGCACTCCTCACTTTGCTTATGGATTGGCTGGTCATCTTCCTGAAATCATTGAGGGCATCCTCCAATGATTGTGAAACCGATGCTAACGCTTGAATGGGAGTTTGGTAAGCGGGTGATGGTGCTGGATAGGCTGAGTGACCATAACTTGAAACTGGTGGAGGAAATTCGGGAGGGTATTGATTGTGAGCATGATAAGGGGCTCCTCCCTGATTCATCAGTTTGTTCTGCGTCCATGAAAAATCAGGGTGGTTCCACCACCCTGGATTATATGTTCCGGAGTAAGATCCATTTGACTGCCTCCGATAGTCGTTGAAAGCGTTCATTTATTCCATGGGATACTCGACAAAAGCCGGCGTAGATGGACAATTCTGTGCTAAATGCATAGGACTAGCACAGATGGAATAACTATCAACATTGAATGTATTGGCTGTATTAATGGACTGGCCGATCATCTTCATGAAATCCTTGAGGGTATCCTCTAAATACTGTGAAACCGGTGACGGATTCATCCACATTTTTTTAAATTTTTTATTTTTATTTTTATTTTATTTTTTATGGGCAATTTCCAATAGAAACAAATAAACTAAAATAAAATTGCAAAAGAAAAATAAAACAAAAATGCTAACTGAACTAGTAGAAAAATAAAATCAATTCAGACAAATATTTCACAAACCAAACAACTCCCCGGCAACGGCGCCAAAAACTTGTTGTGAGTTTTAAATTACTCGCAAGCGCACGAGTCGTTTGCAATATAGTGTTGTGCAAGTGTGAGGTCGAATCCACAGGGAATTGCGTTGTGAAAATATAATTTTATCTAAACTAAACTTATCTTAACCTAGTTCCGAGTTTTGAATTATATGTTGCAAAACAAATAAAAACTAAACTAAATTGATTTAAAACTAATAATAAAGACACTAAGGTTTCTGAATCCACCGCACCAAAGTTAAGCATATATCTTCATGTTCTAAAAATAGCCTATCAAAACATTCCTTGAATCCAACTTAAAACAAAAAACAACAAATATCCCAATCAAACCAAAAGCATCCAATGTATCCGCTTTTAACAAATCACAAAAGAAATCCAATTTAATCAAAAATAATTTGATGTATCCATCAGATGAAACACACGAAATATCCAACAGAACAATTTAAACGCAATCAATCATAAGATTTTACTCAAATAATTGACAGAACATTTATACTAAAAAAAAAATCAGAATTGTATAAACAAATCTGAAACTATTATGCCAAACAACGGTGAGGCTTCATCTTCAACCTTAGTTGAAGATTTTAGCCACTCATAATCATGAAATTAGAGTTCATAATAAAATTGCTAAACATTAAATTAAAAAAAGTAGTAAATTAAAACTGACTACACATGGGAGAAATTCCACTCGCTGTTGGGCGGCACTTCCCCTCGTGGTAGCAAAGCCTTCGGGATCCACCAGAATGCTAGCAGACATCCACCGGATTACCCCAAATGGCACCAGGAATTGCACACTAAAGATGAAGTGAAGAGGGGCTTATATAGGGAAACATCACAAGTGCAATATGTTTCCAATCCGATTTGAGATATTGCAGATTCCAGCTTTTGCTCTTTGACCTTTGTCTACTAAAACTGCCATAACTTTCTCTAAAAAAATCATTTTATTGATCCATAAAATTTTTCAAAAAATAGATATCCGGATCTTTCCAAGCATATATGGCTCATCTCTTGGTTCTTCCTGAATCAATACAGTTTAATCCTAAAAAATGGTTGATCTGTCACGCTGAAATCATGCACAGCCTGACCTTTGTCTACTAAAACTACCATAACTTTCTCTAGAAAAATCATTTTATTGATCCGTAAAATTTCTCAGAAAATAGACCTCCGGATCTTTCCAAGAATATATGTCTCATCGCCTGGTTCTTTCTGAATCAATACAGTTTAATATCCAAAAATGACTGATCTGTACAGGTAATTCTGGCAATTTTAGTGGAACTCCTTTCCCAGTGCTTGTAAACCTGAAAAACAACGAAAACAACTCAAAGTAACAAATTCATAAGCTACAAATGTAAATTAAGTGACCAAATATGTAATATTTGGCACTCATCACCCAACACAAAGCTCATTTCAATTCTACAGACACCAAACATGAGAATTTATTTGAGTTCATTTGCAAATGAATTTTAGTTTCAATTCATTTGAAAATGAAGTGTAAGTTCATTTACAAATGAATTTTAGTTTCATTTCATTTTCAAATGAATTATAAATTCATTTATGAATGAATTCTAGTTTAATTTCATTTCATTTTCAAATGAACTGAATTCTATACTTGAATTCATACCTATTTAATCAAAACATGTTATTCTCGTCCTTCCTGTTACTCTCTCCATTTGCCACTATCTCCTCTGTCTCACTTTTCCGGAACATCCAAATGCGGCTTGTCAACTATAATCTTTGGTGTGTGTTTGCTGAGGGGTTGATTGTTTGTATGTTTATTGCTTTTGATGGGGGTTGAATTTATGCAGCTCATTTGTTCGACGCAAGTCCTGAATGAGTTTATCTTGTTTAGGGGTGTTTTTTTTTTTGCATGCTTAGTGATATCTTTCTTGACGCTTGGACTTATCTATGTACTTGTCTTCCTTTGATGTCAGTGTGGTCTGGAGTTTTTCATATGCTTCAAGGGGTCTCTAGTGTGCTTAAAGGGGTCTTCAGTACCAGGTTCTCAGTCTTTCTCAATAAGGGTATTTGTATTCTAAATTTCTGCGTATAATGTTATGTTTTTCCTTTATTTTGGGGCCGTTTAGCAACCCTGTAGAAAGGATGCTTCATCATTTGCTATTTATAACTTCATGTTTTGCCTTTCTTGAAAAAGAAAAAAAAAATAGAAGCGTACATGGGATTGTGCTTCTTTATTATCTATATTACAAGGGAAGCAACTGGGATTAATGATTCTCTAGCTAAGGCTACTGATTTTAGATTAAATTTTTTTGGGTAGTTTTGAAATGCTTGCTTTTGTTCATTTGTTGGATTTAGTTCTTGGTAGAGGGATTAGTACCGTTATTTTTTTGGAGGGAGGGAGCATTCTGCTTGATCTCCCAGCTTAGAGTTAATAGCTCTCTTTCTGTGGATTCTAAGGATGCGTTTAGTATTGGAAACTGTTTTCCATTTTCTATCTCCATTTCCTTGAACATTTATTCAACAATTAGGATATTCTTAACATGATTTGAAAAACAACACTTTTCTTTCCAATATTGGAAAGAAGTGTTTCCTAACTTTTCTAATATTATGTTGGAAAGGGAAGTATTGTTTTCCAAATTATGTCAAGAACACCTAAATTATTGAAAAAACTGTTAAGCAAAATGAAGATGAAAAATTTCCATTACGAAATGCACCTTAAGTACCCTAAGTGTTTAAGGAATGCCCTCATTGTCTCTTTCCAATGTTTTTCCATGTTCTCTTGCTTACTCTTTGCATCTTTGTAATAGTGTAATTCTGTTATGAATAATTTTTTTTTATATGTACATGGTTAATTTTATTTACTTACATTTTATATGTTTGAAAGATATGTTTACAAGCATGAAATGGTATTTGCTTAACAATATTAGTTTTTGAGGTTCTAACACTTCATGTTACAATGAAAATTTGGAGGATCGATACAATTTAAAAATGGGCAGTTACTTCAGAATTGGCATATATAAAGCTAAATTTCAAGTTGAATAAGGAAAAAACAAATCAATGTACGTAACCATGATAAAGAAGCAGGATGTAAGCATAAGATTTGCATATACAAAACATGATTAACGTAGAATAGGCCTAGATTATTGTCTAATTGCAACAAGTTGCACAAGTTGCACAAATTGTTCATTATGATTGAAATTTATGTAATTTTGTTGGATGGTGATAACATGCCATTTGTATCATCATTATAATGAATATTTAGGGTGTTCCTCTATGTAAGAGTGATGGAGGACTACCGAAAGACCTTTTTAAGCACAAATACTTTAGGAGAGGGCATAAATGTAATCTAGGATATATGGAATTTTAGTATGTGTTTCCTTTTGGACTAGGACTAGGACTAGGCCTATATATTTAGAAACCTTATATTTTGTAGGTAGCTATTGATGAAAACACAACTTTTTTGAAATTAATTACAATCCTGAAATTAAACTTGTTGATTTGCACTTTGTGATTGGGTTGCTTATCCTTGTGATTGTGATTAAATCTTTATTTTCTTGATTATTGTGCTTTTTTTTTCTCCTATTGTTCTACATCAAGGAGTGCCTACCATGTACCACACTCGCAATATCTTTTGTGTTCCTATCACATGATCATCTGATGGCAATTGTCTTCACATTTAATTAACTTCATTACTTAATTTAAGATATGATACTTCAATCAAGCTAAATTCAACTATAGAAAAATGTTGCCTTATATTATATTTTTGAATGGTCTAATTTGGTTCATTATAGATGATCAGAGAAAATAATTTGCAAGGTTGAATCTAAATTGGGAAGAAATTTGAACAGTTCTTAATTTATGCATAAGAAAAAGAAATTCATCAGAAGTATCGAAAATTTAAACGGCTACACTGCACAGAGGATCTGGATGAAAGTAATAGTGGTTGGTTTTAGGGGTGGGGGAAACCCTCAAACTATTGGGCTGAAACGTGAAAATTCTTTGAATCTGAGCAAGAGAGGAGGAAGTATACAAAATCTAACAAAACTTAAAAGGTAAAACTAGAAAACTCTTGCCAAACATTATGCATAAGCTCACAATAATAAGGCTCCTAACCTTCTCAGCTTGGGGTCAGGTTTTAGTTGCACTTTCAACAATTTAAGTCGATTTTTTTATTAATTTGTCATATTAAGCTGTTTCACTAGAACATAATACCAAGCATTACTCATCGAATGGTACAAAGTTCTTCATGTTTTCAATTGATGAACCGCTTTTCCTTAAGTATACCGTAGGATTTAATTGACTTTATAAATTAACTGAACAAAATTTTTACTAATAGAGGAGTGTAACTATTTCTAGCTAACTCAAAGGAAAGAGAAACTCCCAGGAGGGATAAGATAAGAAGTATTACCTTTCCATTAACAATTAATTACTTCCTAACAAGATACCATCAAATTGACCATAAAGGAAAGCTACAAGCCTTTAATGGTTAAAAAAGAGGTTTTCCATTGATTGCAAATAAACATATCCATTATTTTCCTCGATAGGGAAGGCTACCATGAAAAGGTTACATTATGTTCACACGTCATGTTTTATATCAGGTATCAAATGTCAGTTTCTTCTTGAAAATTTTGAGTTAGGATAACCAAACTAATGGATCACACGTGCTTGTCAAAATTAAAAATGAGGCACACAAACTTTAGTTTAAAGGAGTTTGTATTTAAATTTTCTAATTTGGCTGGCTTCCACAAGTAGTTTCATGTGAGGTTGCGAGGCGTGTTTTTCACTATACAAGTTATAAGCTATTTTTCCGTTGTCCTATCTTAAGGTGACATTACTTACTAAAATCTGGCTGAAGATTAACTCAAATTTAATGTTCATTGCTATTATTGACTTGAAATTTATTGCTTATTACTTTTGCTTGTTCATTATATACATCCCCCATCCTTTCCTTTTTCTCTATCTGCAGTCTCTATCTAAGGAGTTTCACTAAGCATGAAAAGACCTTTTTTCCAGAGATTTTTAGCATTGTGAGTGATAAGGAAGCCTTTGTTTCTTCTTGCCTCTCTTCGTCCAATAGTAGCATTATGTGGGATGTCCCTTTTGTTCGTAATGTTCATGATTAGGATGTTGAGAGAGTGCAAAGCTTCTTGGAATTTCTGTATAGCTTCAATTTTGACTTTCTTAAGGAGGATACAAATTTTTAGAGGGATAGCCCATGCAAAGGTTTTGCGGTAAAAACATTTTACAAGGTCCTTCCAGAAGAGTTAGCTTCGGATGTGTCTTTCGTTTTTCCGTGGAAGACTATTTGGTGCTGCGAGGTTCCATCTAAAGTGAGCTTTTTTGCTTGGGAGGCTTCATATGAGAAAATTCTCACTTTAGACAACTTACAAAAAAGAGGGAGGGTTGTAGTGAATCGGTGTTTTATTTGCAAAGGTTGTGGCGAGTCCGTTTTCCATCTTTTGTTGGAGTGTTCTTTAGCGAGAGCTTTATGGGAAATGGCTTATAATGTGTTAGGCATCTCCTGGGTTTTGCCAGCTTCGTGAGAGATGAAATTTAGGTTTGGAGTAGTTATAAGGCTTCTAAAAGTCTTAAGAAGGCTTACTTGATGATTCCTTTTTTCATCTTTTGGTTAGTTTGGAATGCAAGGAATCGTAGAGTTTTTGACGATATTGAGAAACCTATTTTTGTAATTAGGGAAAAGTGATTCAACGCTTTTAATTTTTACGTCAACGGGCATTCTTTTGTTAATGACCTAGATTTAGTTTATTTTGTGGAGCTTTTATTTTATTAGTTCTTGTACATGGGTTGCATTTTCTTAGTGCGTCTTTTTATACAACTTATTTATAAAAAAAAAAAAGAACTTTTGTAGATAGGTCCGTCATGGACTTGAATCAATCATTTGAGTTTATGCCTTCCTCAAACCCATCTCTTCAAATGCATAACTTCATGCCAATGACACCTTTTATGTTGCCTCACTACCTGACAACAGCAGAGGTGATTCTCTTCTATGCTTGATTTTGAGTCTATATTTATTTGGATATACATGTTTCTTTCAATGATCAATTGTATGCTTAAATTTTTTTAGCAGTTTTTCATTATCGTCTTGTACTTTTGTTTTTCTTGGTGAATCATCCTCTTATTTAAGTTTATGTTTTTGATGCAAAGGATGATGAAGAGGCTATGGACTCTCATTTTGTGCAGAAACTGAGGCAGAGTTTTGAGTTGTTTTGGCATCAACAGATGATGTAGATTAATAATACTTTTGGTTCGTTATATGAATGCATATAATGATACTAGATCTGTATAGTAAAAAATGTAACAATATTTTCCCCATCTCATGGGTGTTTTCTCATGTAATTATAGTCTTCAAGAGCCACCATCAATTACTGTTAGCAAGGATAAGAAAGGTCATGAAGTCTGATGGAGAAGTGAAGGTTTCCAAGTTGATTCAAAATTATTGTTTTCCTTAATTTTTAATCATTAATTTTGCTGTTCTTCTCTATATAAAGTAAAATTTAAGTTCCCCTAACATTTTTCCCCTTCTGAGTACTGTCGATAACACTCTTTTCTAAGCTTTAAATTTTGCTATAATGCAAGGGATAATGATGATATCAAAGCGGATAATGATTCAAGTATCTAAAGAATCTATTTTGACCTTGAAAGATGGGGATTATACAACTTTCGTCCTCCTCTAATATATATATATATATATATATATATAGTCCCACATCGGTTAGAATGTGAAACATTCCCCTTAGGTTAGGCTATAAATAGGATATCTCCCTTGTAAGCAAATCACACCATTCAATACAATTATCTTCTCTTTGTATTGTCTCATTTCTTCTCTTAAATTCAACTTGACATGTGAGACGCCCCCGAGACAGTATTGTCACATTTAGAAAATCCCAGCACGACACATATATGCAACAATAAAAAAAATACCAACTAAATTTTTTACATCAATCCTCAACCATCGACAGGGGAGATACATCACTCTGATCTTGACTTAAACATTATATACAACGTAAAATGCATGAATATTTACAAATAAATTTTTATTTTATTTTCTCATTAGTCTGAGGATGTGGACATGTACGTGGCTTACAGATAATGATTTCGTCTGAACCTCAACTCACCAAACTATTTGTCCTGCCTGCTACCTGAAATCATTGTACAATGAAAGATGAGCTTTTACAAGCTCAATGAATTAAATTTACTAAAAGTATTCAATTTGTATAAATAGTCTTCATAAAACTTGACAATAGTATTCTACTATCACTACACATATCATAAGTCTCATTATCTACCAATCTCTTCTTCTTATATATTTGTTCATTTTAAAACCATCAATTATCTCATAATTACCTCCTTATGAGGTTCACAGCATAAAGTCTACCATTTAGATGGTTCTTATCATATTATACTTCTATGTTTCTTTCTCACTATAACTGTCTCTCTGTGGGACTCATTCATCTATAAATAAATTTACAATAACAAACAACATTTCAGCATTTCAGTAATACAATCAATATTTAAAACAGATGCAACACATAAATTATTATTACGGAACGTCTTCCCACATGTCGACATGTTTTTATCTTAGACCGAACCCCTCCCGGTTCTTTTATTTCCAACATATACCGACTGTTATGGTTTTTATTTATTTCCAACATATACTAGTTGTCACGGTTTTCATTTATTTCCAGCATGTACTGGCTGTCATGGTTTTTCATTTAGATCGGCCCCCTCCCGGTTCTTTTATTTCATGTATATACATATGAACAATGATATAAAATATACATATGAACAATATTATAAAAATAAACATGAATTCAAATATTTAAATTAACTATCCTGATTATTCTCAAAATATTATTTGAAAAATTTCACTAAATTCTTATCCTCATAAATCATATCAAATCATTAACCATAGCTCGTCAAGATCCATTAAATTTCCTCTCCTCATAAATCATATCAAATCATCAACCATAACTCATCAAGAATTTCACTTATCACCTTTATTATTAAATCGACTCATTATTCCAATAATATTATTTCTCATAAAATAATTCTCTAAACATCCACTATTCCTATCATACCTATCATCCAACTTTCATCTATCACCAAATCATAAGTTAATGATTTATTCTAATATTATCACTATATATTTTATATTTATTTTGATTACTTAAAGTAAATCTAACTAACCACGTAGCACTTAGAGCTACCCATGGATCACCTCCTTGCCTTTCCTGCTCCCCTTAGCAATTTCTCTTGGTTTCTGATTGTCAACACTTGGACATAATATTTATATTAAAATTTCTAATTTATTCTTCAATTCTTCCATAATTCACATCCTTTGAAAATTCTCACTTTGAATTTCGAGAAATTTCATGTATGTTAAATTTCAAAAATAAACTTCACGTTATTACCTTATGTTTTTCTTAGAGTTTCCCGTGGTTCTCTATAAAATTCTCCCGTAAACCCCTTCAAAATTTTTCTTTTTCAACATTTCTTTCGGTCCCCCAGTGTTTAGAGAAATAGAGTAGTTTGAATTATAAAAAGAAGAAACCAAACAGGATTTGAAGTAAGTCTCATCACCCCCTCACCCCATTTTTTGCCACGAAATGAAAGGTCTCACATGCACAATTTCTTCTCTTTTACTTGTTGCCATGTTTTTTTTTCCTTTTTTTTTTTTCTTTTTCCTTTTCCTTTATACTATCAACGATTTTTTTTTCCATTTTCTTTATAACTACGCCTCCATGCGTCCAGTTTTTTTTTTAAAGAATTGTTTTATTCAAATAATAAACCTTTCACATATATTTTATTTTAATTCCATGTCATATTTATTAAATTACTTATTTACCCTTACTTTACGAATATAGGTATTACATCACTATAGTCGGAGTCTTATTCTCCATCGACATCATCTCAACCATCGCTCCATCGACGCCACTATAATCGGAGTCTTATTCTCAATCGACATCACCTCAGTTACCACTCCCAGGGGACCTCAACTCAATAACAAAGGGCATTCATCTGGATATTTTAAACCCAACAACAAAGGGCAGAAGCAAGCCCCTAGTCATCTTCAGCGTGATTGTTTCCAAAACCCCAACAGACATTTCCAGCAGTACATGTCTCGCGGTATTCCTTCTAGATCTGCTGCCACTACTACTGAAAGTGCATCATCCACTGCTTCCATTGAAACATTTTCTGCCTTTGACATAGAGGAAATTGTCAAACAAGTCCTTGCTTATTCTGGTAATCTACCTTTTACTGCTATATTAGTCACTTCAGGTAATTCATCTTGGTTCTTTGACTCTGCATGTTGTAATCACATGACTCCTGATTCCACTCTTTTTTCCACCAAACGTCTTGCTAACCATACTCCAACTATTCAAACTGCTGATGGTTCTCCCATGACCGTGAGTCATATAGAAAAAAATGCAATATTAAACACTTCTCTTCCTGATACTTATTGTATTTCCCAACTCACTCTCAATCTCATATTTGTTGGTCAATTATGTGACTTCGGTCTAATTGTCTTTTTTCTACTTCTGGTTGTTATGTGTAGGATCCAAAGACGGGACAAACTCTTGGGATAGGCCGTAAGGTTGGATGACTCTTTGAGCTCATCAATCTTCACATTCCTTCCCATTTATCCTCATCAGTTCAGACAACAGCCCTAGTCTCATCCACTCCATCCGTCAGTGTCTGGCATTCTCGTTTAGGTCATGCTTCTGTCAGTTGTCTTCAATCCTTAGCATCTAGTGGTTATTTAGCGCTTGTTAAAAAAGAACAATTTGATTGTCTTCCTTTTCAACTTGCCAAATAATCAGCATTGCCATTTCACAAAAATGATTCTTTTTCTTCTGCACCATTTGACTTGATTCACTCTGATGTTTGGGGCCCGTCTCCCACTACTATTATGGGAGGCTCTAGATATTTTGTCATTTTTGTTGACGATTACTACTGTTACACCTGGATATTTCTTATGTGTAATCGATATGAATTACCTCATTTGTACTTTGATTTTGCTACCATAGTCAAAACTCATTTTTCATGCAATATCAAAGTGTTTCGTGCTGACAATGTTGCTGAATACACAGACTTTAGCGTCCTGAATTTTTTTGACCAACATGGCACTCTTCCTCATCATTCATGTCTAGGAACCTCTCAACAAAATGGGTATACTGAGCGTAAACACCAAGACATTCTCAATACCGCCCGTGCTCTTCTCATATCCGCTTCGTGTCTTGAACATTTTTAGGGTGAAGCTGCTCTTACAACTGTTTACACTAAGAACCGTGTACCTTCTCCCATCATTGGGCATCAATCACCCTTTCAGTGTCTATATGGTCACCCTCCTGTCTATAGCATTCACAAGGTATTTGGTTGTGCCTGTTTTGTTCTCCTTTAGCCTCATGAGCGCACCAAATTGGAACCTAGATCTCGCTTATGTTGTTTTTTGGGATACAATGTTGAATATAAATGCTACATATGTTGGGATCCTTCCTCCAAACATCTCCGAGTGTCTCGTTATATTGTTTTCTTGGAACACAAGATGTTCGCCTCCATGTCCAAGTTTCACTTGTTGCACTACAATACCTCTATTCTATTCACTGACCTTTCCATCTATTTACCAACACTCTTGAGACAAACTCTTCTTTTGAGTTAACATCTCCACCAACACGTCCTATCTCTTTATCAGATATGTCATTACCACCTAACATGTCTACAGACACCTCCATTGAGTTATCCACCTTACCCTTTTCTGAGCAACTTGTTTTTTTCGATAGATCCGCTCCAACACATTCTATCTCTTTATCAGATATCTCATTACCACCTAACATATCTATAGACACCTCAATTGAGTTATCCACCTTACCCTCTTTTAAGCAACTTGTCTCTTCCGATGGATCCGTTCCAACAGCTTTTGATCTCCCTCATTGGCAAGTAACCGGGTAAAAACTCCTTCTGTTAAGCTTCGCGACTTTGTTGTATTTTTTACTATTCTTTCTCACCATGAACCACAGTCTTATCATGAAGCTAGTTCTGATCATATTTGGTAAAAAGCAATGAATGATGAACTAAAAGCACTCGAAAACACTCACACTTGGGATCTAGTGGACTTACTAAAAGGCAAATATGTTCTTGGATGTAAGTGGGTTTACAAGATCAAAACTCACTCTGATAGGTCCATTGATCGATATAAGGCTCGTTTGGTAGCTAAAGGGTTTACTCAGGAGTATAAGATTGACTATGAGGAGACCTTTGCCCCGGTTGCCCGCCTCACTTCAGTTCGCAGTTTAATTGTAGTTGCTGCCATTCGTCATTGGGAATTATTTCAGATGGATGTGAAAAATACTTTTCTTAATGGTGAACTCACCGAAGAAGTTTATATGTGCCCTTCTCCTGGTCTCAAGCAAGGTCCTTGGGCTTGGCTTGCCAAGTTCAACACCATTGTTGGAGATTTTGGATTCACTCCCAGCTCACTTGATTATGCTCTTTTCATTCGGAAAACAGACTAGGGTACTATCCTTCTTCTCCTCTATGTTGATGACATGATCATCACTGGTGATGACACATCTGGAATTTTGGATCTCAAGATTTATCTCAGGCAACATGTCAAGATGAAAGATCTTGGGAAGCTCAGTTACTTCTTAGGACTTGAGATCACTTCTAAATCTGAGGGATATTATCTTTCTCAAGCAAAGTATACTTCTGACATTCTTACTCGAGTGAGACTCACAAATAGTAAGACATGTACCACTCATTTTGAGCTTAACTCTAAACTCACTCCTCTGGATGGTACACCTTTGGAAGACCTCACCTTATTTCGCCAGTTGGTTGGTAGTCTTGTTTATCTTAAAGTTACTCGCTCTGACATATCTTATGATGTCCATATTGTCAGTCAATTTCTCTCTGCTCCTAGTACACCCCATTACGCCGCAGTTCTTTACATTCTCAGGTACATCAAGGGGACCCTATTTAATGGTCTCCATTTCTCAGCTCACTCTTCACTTAAGCTTCGTGCCTACTCAAATGCAGATTGGGCAGGTGATCCCACTGATCATAGATCCACCACTGGTTATTGCTTCTTTCTTGGTGATTCTCTTATTTCTTGGCAAAGCAAGAAGCAAACAGTAGTTGCTCAATCCAGCACAGAAGCTGAGTATCGAGCCCTTGCTGATACAACTCATGAACTTTTTGGCTTCACTGGTTACTTGAAGACATGGGCGTCACTCATTCTACTGCCACTATCATCAGCTGCGATAATCAAAGTGCTATCCAGATTGCTCACAATGATGTATTCCATGAACACACAAAACACGTTGAGATTGATTGTCACTTTGTGCGTCATCATCTCACCCGTGGGACTATTGGACTATTATCAATTTCTTCCGCCGATCAAACAGTTGATATTTTCACTAAAACACATCCTCCTGAACGCCTTCAAGATTTAGTTTCCAAACTCAAGTTGGTCTTTATTTTACTACCTTGAGTTTGAGGGGGGCTATTAATGTGTATATATATATACACAATGTATATTTTAGTCCCACATCGGTTAAAATGGGAAACATTCCCCTTAGGTTAGGCTATAAATAGGATACATCCCTTATAAGCAAATCACACCATTCAATACAATTTTCTTTTCTTTGTATTGTCTCACTTCTTCTCTTAAATTCAACTATGACCTTATTGGCTTGGCTAAAATGGTGGAACTCTTTCATAGAAGATTTAGCTAATAGCCTAATATTTGGAACTTTAGTATCATTTTTGTCATACTAATGGCATAAGATTTCTGCATCATTAGATGATCAACACAAAAACTCCTATCTTATTCTCGAAGGTCTGTAAGTTCTTCATGCTAGAGCTCTCCATTCAAGCCTGGCTACAGACTGATAAATTTAAGCGCAGAACACTCTAGGGTTGTGACATCACCCGTGCCATAAGGGATAATGGAGTTATTGATTTCTTGGTTGATATTGTTCCCTTTCATTACCAGACAGTACCTCTTTTTTTTTTTTCATTTGCTCTATAGCATCATATATATATATATATATATATATATATATATATATATATAAGCAAATCTCAATATTTATTATGTTGTGAATAGTATAGAACTGATGAAAATTTGTGTACTAATTGATTAAATTCAGGATGATGGGAACGGGAAATTTTCTGAGGATACTGAACCTCATTCAGCCAATCAACTTTCATTTCCTGCTCCTTTGCTGGACTTCGACATCAATGAAGTGAGTGATACAACTCACATTACATTATTTGTTTATGCAGAGACAAAAGATTCTGATCAATACCTCATGATCAAACCATGGATGCCCTCTGCTGAAGTCAATTATGATCCTGCTTCCATGGTAAGAAAATATTCGTTAAGAACTTAGAAATTCTATCATAATGTAATATCATTCATTCAAAATTTTGTTCACAGTTATGTTTCCTCTTAAAAGTTGTTTAGGGGCTCGTTCCATGGTGCATGAAAACTTTGTCCACTTATCTAAACAAAAGGTTTGAAGGTCAAAATGTATTATCTAGAATGGAGCCATTGGATTGAATAATCACATTATATATCATTAAAGTCGTTTTCATAGAAACTTAAATTATCTTAGCTTGTTCTGTTTCCAGTTAGTGCTCAAGCTATTGAGATTATTGATGACCCAACAGAATATAGAGCCATAGATCTTTGAACTTGAATATTTAGACTTATCGATACTCGACATAGATTAATTAGTATTCTTCCCATAAATTAGTTCAATAAGATAATTAGTTTACTAACAACAATTATGTAGTAAATTTCAAATGCTATATGAAATAAAACTTTATTTCAACAGTACAAAGGGTAATTAATTTCTTTTCAAAATTTTATGTTTGGCATCCATTTTTGTTTACAACTTAATAATAAGATTGGATCTTGTGTCTCGAGCATACTCAACTGATAGTCACACCTATCCTATAAAATAAAAATCAAAAGTTCAAAGTCCTCATCTCTAATAATCGCACTTGTTAAAATTATTACATCATCTATTATAATATTAGATGAGATGAACAAATTCACTACAAGATAAATGATATCTGTCGGTGCTTTATTTCCGGCGCTTTATACAGGCGTCGTAATATATCAACCGCCAGTGCTTTATTCAAAAAACATATATTGGTGCTTAAAAGCGTCGTAATATTCAAAGAACATATATCGACGCTTAAAAGTGTTGTTATATGCAAATCCTATTGCATATTTCGGCGCTTCTAAGCGCCGCAATATACTGGCGCTTGAAAGCGTCGAAATATGATCAAAACCCATTTTTTATTCCGGCGCTTGGAAGTGCCGGAATATGCTCAATTTCATATTCTGGCACTTCCAAGTGTCGAAATATGCTCATAAATTTCACATATTGTCATCACGTTCTTTACCGCGTGTTTTTCCCCCAAAAATTAAGTCCTGTGCGCCCTCAGCTCACCCAAATTTTCAAGGCTGTTCTTCCTCCATAATCTTCTTGCATCTTCCTGCATAATCTTCTTGCTTCTTCCTCTAGCTGTCCCCGTTCTTTTTGTCTTAGATGCCAAAAGATTTGTGAGAAAGCCATTTGAGGTAGTTTTCTTCTTTATTTGAACTCTCTTCTCTTCTCTTTGTTTTATATACATATAGTAAAAGTTTAAATCTTGTTGTTACAATATTGATTTGTCTGTTGCTTTTTTTCTATAGTTTTAGTTAATCAAATAAATATCATTTCTTTCAATGGGTATCCATAGACATGAACAGAAGACCCCTTTTCTCTTTTTTTTAGATTTTTTGTGATCTAAATAGATTAGGTTAAAAGAAATAATTTCCACTCAAATAGTTAATTGATTTGTTTTCTTTTTAGTATGAGAAGTATTCACTAACAGCATGTAGGGTGCAATGTTTTCTGGCTACATTTTTCATTACATGCTCACAGCTGGTGCTTAGTTAATCAGTTCATCCTTTCTCAAACAATGATTTCATTTCATCGAATCCTTGAGCTTATAAAATTGTGGTTTAATTCATAAATAAATTGTTTGATTTGTTGGCCGGTAAAAGACAGAGTGGGTATAATGCCGAAATTTAATCATTGGATGAGAGAGACTCGTGCAAATGTTATGTAAATCTGTATTGATAATGGTCCTAATTGTACATATCTTGCTGATATTTGGAATCCTTATCACCTCATGTTCAACTCAATGAAAGTTTTACGATGGGATTCCTGATTTTTTTCCTACTACAGAGACTGTTTTGTTTTTACTTGTATAATTTAAAGTAGCAATAACAAAGTTTGTTAATAGAAGATATTATATAGACTCCATATAGAATTTCGAACGCTAGATATATATTCTAATTGTTTAATTGTAATTATTCCTTGATTGCTTGATCACTCCTTATTCCTTTTATGGGTTAGTAGCTTCAACCCTTCAGGACCAAAAGGAAGTTTTGTTTTTCTCAAATGGTCCAAAAATCTGCTGGCATAAGCATGAGAAAAATCGTTCTTTTTTATTTTATATGTTGTTGGTTTGAGACTTCTTTTTTTTTTTTTTGGATTTGAGAAAGTTTCTTGATTGTCTTAAAGCAGTTAGTAGCATATATGAATAATGCTATTGTAACTAGGTGGAACTTATCTGAGTTGTAAATTTCTGTTGGGTTCTTCCCTTGTAGCAGATATCCTGCTTTATGTGTTGTAAATTTTGATTTTTTTTACAGCCTTTTGACCTTTCATATTTCATGATTTATTTTTCAGTTGCTCGTATCATATATTCTATCTATTGTTCTAATTTAACTTATATACAATTTGTGCAGCAAGCCCTTCTCTTTTCCAGGAAACTTGATTCTGAAAGTATTATTATCATTTGTTTAATTGCTGATTTGATTTCAAGAATGTGTAAGTAAGGGTATATATATGCAACAGCAAGCCTGGGATTTCCTTGAAACACAGGTGCATTTCTCTTGTGTATTTGCTAAAATAATATTTGATGACTCAAGCTTTTTACCATTGGCTGTAGATGGTTGATGTTCAAGCCTTAATTCCATTGTTCTTTAAAAGAAAGATAAGTTATTATTTAGAAGATAAAATGAAAAACTCCTGCATTAAATGGAATCATGAAGCATTCTGCATCTAGTACATGCAAATGCTTACTGATACGTATGACATGTATCCAGAAATAAAACATGATAAACTGTTACGAGTATAAGTAAACAATATGCCATAATGCATTGAGAGTACAATCAAATTGGTCGAACCAACATTACTCTGCAAAACTCTAACGAATTTCAAAGTAGAAGTGTCATTTCAAATTGTTTTGACCGAAAAACATGTTTTTTTTTTAAAAAAAAATTATTGTTAATTCGATGTTCAAGGTAGTAGTAGGAGGAAAGAAGAATAATTACGAAAATTTGAAGGTAATAGTGGGTTGTGCTACTTGTGTTGCCAGCTTCGTATGGAACTCTAATGAAAAAGAAAAATTCTTCAGCCAACTTTTACTCTCCTTGTCATGGGCTTCTAATCTTTTCTTGCTCTATTTAGGTCTTCTTTTTATCCATTTGTTTCTCTTTTTTGTTTCTGGACTAGGTATAGATTTGTTACTCATAGAAGGCCAGTTTATTATTTATTTTTCTGACTAATTTATGCTTCCTAAAAGAAAGTAGTTCTGAAGTTGTAATTAGATTCCCAATATTTTTGTAACCATTGTTCAAGTGTTGACGTCGCACTTCAATTAGTTGCTTTTGCTTTTTTGTTCTAAGTTATCAGCAAATGGAGAAACAACTTTGTCGAGGTTCACTTGCTTTTTATTTTTCTCTCCTTTAGGTAGCTGTATACCGAGAAGAGGTGTCTGCTATAACTTGTTCATGGCTTTATCATAGTGGGACTTGTCTATAATAGGATTAGTATGTGGGAACTGATTTTGTATGTTGAAATAGTAAAATTTTTCGTTGGTTAATATTGTAATTGCATGTTGGTCTCAGAAAATAATATTCCAACATGACTTTTTGAGTGCACACTATGTGGCTTTAATTTTATTAATTGAAAGTATGAAAATATTGATTTTGCTTTCTGTATACTGTATCAATTATATAAGCAATTTGTTAATGTGTGGTCTTGGTGAATTATTTTTTATTAGATTTATCATAGAAGCCAACACTAGGGGCTACTGCTATACCAGCACCTGCACAAGGGCTGCTGCAGCACCAGCCCCTGAATAGAGGCATTGGTTATTCCAGGGGCAACAATTCATTGTTGTTATCAATTCCAGTTCATCCACTTAGCAATCAAATCTAACTTTGTGATTATGCCTTCTTTTGCCAAAAATAGTTCATTTCAGACTTTCTTAATATTGTTTTAGGAAAGTCTGTTGGCGTCATCTTAAAATGGATAAAAGTTGGATAGATAAACCGAGGTCGAGTAAAGCTTATATGGATGGTGTTACAAACTTCATTATATTTGCGTGTCAGAAAGCTTGTGATCGTGGTAGTATTGTTTGTCCATGTAGGAGATGTGGTAATTGTTCTTCATTCGAGCCAGAAGTTGTTCAAGAGCATCTATTGTATAATGGGTTTAGTCCAGGTTACACTGAGTGGGTTTTTTTTGGGGAGAAAGTCTCTCGTATAGACCACACTCACACTAGTTTAAAACCCACTAGTATTCCAGTTGGCTTTATGGGACGAGATGACGTATTGGGTTTGCTCCGAGGTGCCTTCGATGTTACTTGTGAAAACCAAAACAATGAACCATTAAGTGTAGGAATCGCAGCGGGATCTTCAAATGAGCATGGTGAAGAGCAACAAGCCCATAGTGTGTTTGAGTTAAATAATTATGGTAAGCCTTTGCACGTCGAACATCCAGTTCGTTCTGCTATTGATGAGACGATTCAGTATCGCAATTTGATGAAAGATTATAATAATGAACTTTATCCAGGTTGTCAGAATTTCACAAAGTTAAGTTTTATGTTATACCTACTATACATCAAATGTTTGAATGAGTGGTTTGGTAAATCTCTTACTATGTTGCTTGAGTTTATCAACATGGTATTTCCGATGTGTGCTCTAATGCCATCAAATTACTATGAAGCCATGAAGATTATCAAAGGATTGGGTCTTGGCTATGAGAAGATTCATGTTTGTCCTAATGACTGCACATTGTATTGGGGTGAGCATTTGAATAATGAATTTTGTCATGAGTGTGGTGCGCCACGATGGGTTAAAAACAATGCTGATGATGAGGATTCGTTGAATAAAAAGGATGCTCAATCTAAAAAGAAAAAGCCAGCTAAAGTATTGCATTATTTTCCTTTAAAACCGAGATTAAAGAGGATATATATATATATATATATATATATATATATATATATATATATATATATATCATCTAAAACGGCTTCGTTGATGAGATGGCATGATAAAGATCGGACAAAGGATGAGATTTTAAGACACCCGACAGATGGATTAGCCTATGAATTTGATACTTTGTATCTCGATTTTGCAGCTGATTCTCGTAGTGTTAGGCTTGGCCTAGCTAGTGACGGGTTTAATCCCTTTCAAACAATGAGTTCTACTTATAGCACATGACCCATTCTTTTGGTCTCATACAACTTGCCACCATGGCTTTGCATGAAGCAAACATCGTTCATCCTTTCAATGGTGATTCCTGGTGAGAAAAGCCCTGGTAATGGTATTGATATCTTTTTATAGCCTCTAATAGAAGAGTTGAAACAATTATGGGATGGTGTTGATGCGTCCACCAATCAAAGCTTTAAGCTGCGCGCTTATTTTCTTTGGACCATTAATGATTTTCCAGCATATGTAAACTTATCTGGTTTGAGCACCAAGGGGCGAGTTACTTGTCCATGTTATGGGGACTTTACACATTCTATATGATTAAAACAAGGGGGAAAGTTTTTCTATATGGGTCATCGTCGATGGTTAGAAGAAAACCATGAGTTTCGTTTTCAAAAGGATCAGTTTGATGGCACCATAGAGTTGGGATCTGCTCCTGTTCCACTGTCTAGACATAATATTTTAAGATAACTAGAGGGTGAAAATTACATCTATGGTAAAACCTCGAAGCCTTCTAAGAAGAGGGCAAGAGAGGATGTTGGTACCTCTACGGGGCAAGTACTAGTGGATGAAGTTGATAACCTTTTTGATGGTGTGGATGATTTCCTAGAAAATGTTGATAAGGAGGATCTTCCCATGGATGAGGGATTTATAGATACTTTGTGGAAAAAAAGAAGCATTTTTTTTAGTTACCTTATTGGAAAGACAATCTATTGCGTCATAATCTAGATGTGATGCATATAGAGAAGAATGTATGTGATAATTTGATTGGAACAATATTGAATATAGATGGTAAGACTAAAGATAATAAAAAGGCACGCCGTGATCTTGAGGAAATTGGTATTACAAAAGACCTCCATTTAGTTGTTCTTCCTAATGAAAAAGATTACTTGCCTCTAGAATGTTACACGATGTCTACGAAGGAGAAGCACAATTTCTTAGCAATTTTGACAAATCTTAAAGTTCCTGATGGGTATGCATCAAATATCTCAAGATGTGTCAACCTGAAAGATCGTAAGCTGTCAAACTTAAAGAGTCATGATAGTCACATATTGATGCAAGAAATCTTTCCTATTGCCTTAAGAGCATCTTTGCTTATACATGTTGTAGCAGTTGTCTATGAATTACCATCATTTTTTAAAGCTTTATGCTCTAAAGCTCTTGATCTCTAGGAGCTTGACATATTGGAGTTGCGTGTTGCTTTGACACTTTGCCATTTGGAGAGAATATTCCCCCCGAGTTTCTTTACCATTATGGTTCATCTTATCATTTACTTAGCCTCCAAGGCTAGATTTGGTGGTCCCGTACACTATAAGAGGATGTATCATGTTGAGAGGTTAGATGTTCAAATCTAATTTGGGAATACTTAATTTGTATATTAATGGCTACCAAATTTATCTTTAATGTTTTGGCTTTGCAAGGTATTTAATGCGCTTGAAACCTTACGTACGTAATAGAAGTCGACCCAAGGGGTCAATTGCTAAAGGGTACAATGGGAAAGAGTGTTTAACATATTGCTCACAATACTTCAAAAGTGTAGAGACAAAATTCAACCGCCCCCAAAGGAACAATGATACTGTAAATTATCCGGATGAATACATGTTTTCTTTGGGTGGGCGGATTATGGGAAAGATTGTAAGCGTTGAGCTTGACGACATGTCATTGGCTCAAGCACATCGTTATGTGTTGCTCCATAATGATAAACTTTCTCACCTTCGTAGGTTAGTATCGATAAAGGAACTTAGTAATCATCTGTTTAAATTGAGTAGTTATTATGTTTTGTTATCCCTGTGAGGGCTAACAGTTTGATAAAAATATCAATCATTACAGCGAATTTTTGGTTGCTCAAAGACTAACCAACCGTTCCAATCGACCAATACAAAGTCTCGAATAGAAGTGGTTGGTTGAGAAATTTCCCTCATGGCTTCTGAGACAGGTTAGGCATAACATCAATTGTCTTTGAATGTTACAAGTGTGTTCAATAAAACATTGATTGATGTTGTCTCATATTAATTGTTGGAAAATGTTTAGGTGCCATCGATGGTGGATAACAATTATTCAGATGAAATAATTACCTTTGCTCGAGGTCCGAATAATGTTGTTAGGAGATTTAATGGATTCAACGTCAATGGCTTTAAATTCCACACAAAGGAATGTGAGAAGTTTAGACGATTTCAAAATTCGGGAGTTATGGTTGAAGCGGATGATCAAATGTATTATGGTGTGCTTAAAGATATCATCGAGTTGGATCACTATAGGACATTTAAGATTGTGTTGTTCCGTTGTGATTGGGTGGATATTAATTCACCTAGGGGTTTAAAAAAAGATGCAGGTGGGTGCATTCTCGTGAACTTGTCTAGGTTCATACATACTGGTCAGTTTTTAAAAGATGACCCGTTCGTTATTTCATCTCAAGCAAAACAAGTGTTTTATGTGCAAGACCTAACAAGAAAGGAATGGTATCATGTTGTGATCACAAAGCCAATGGACCTATATGAAATGGGGGAAAAACACAGGAAGAGGATGATGACACTTATAATCAGTGGATACCTTCTAATATAGTGGTAGACGATCAATTAGATTATATCTCAACTAGGGCTAGGATGGACATTGATGAAGATACCAATTAGTTATATGTGCATTTCCATGTACTTGTATTTGGATGTGTATTTATGTAATACCAATTAGTAATGTTTTATTGTATTCTTTCGGATTATTGTTGCTTTATATCACATAGTTCAAGAGTTGTGAACTTGTGTCCCTACAGTTTGTAGAATGTTACTATAGAATGTCGTGAATTTCTGTTTTAGTTGTATGATTGCTTATTTCTTGTTCTTTAAATCCTATTTAAAGAACTTATTTGTTCATTTATTCATAGGTACTCTGAAATGCTTCCTGCATAAGCCAGTCCTTGAGGTTTATATTCTAAATCATATTTAGTGGCTGCAAAATAGAATTAGTTCTACCTATACTATTGTCTGATCCCTCAAAATCCAAGAATATCATATAAATATCAGAAGTTCTTGACTGCTGCATTTGCTCGGAGCCCTTGACCATTCCTATCTTTTGGGTGTGGTTCTTCTAATTCTTGTTAACTTTTAATGCATTCTAATGACGATTTTTATGCTGTGTACGTATCTTATTAGATCTTGTTGGCATTTTAGGGGTAGAAACCTTGAAATTCTAATTTGGTTGTGTATTTTATATATGGTTTTTAATTGTTTTGTAGCTGTGTTTCTTTACATATAAAAAAATTTGTTTTGTTGCTGTGTTGCGTGAGAAGCTTGGATTCTTAGGTTAGTTTGTTGAAATTGAGTTTTGGGCTATGGATTGTAAATTTGTGATTGTAACTGCGTGTGTATATATATATATAGAGAGATGAGAGGTTATGGATTAAGGGGTTTGGGTGTTTATTTTTCATGGATTTGGTTTTATAATTCTTTTTCTCAGTAAAGTTAGTATTCTATATGTGGCATTAAGGAGATACAACCCATTTACCAGTAAAGTTAGTATTCTATATGTGGCACCTGTAAATTTTATTTTTTCAATGAATTGTTTACTTTAGGCCAGTGTTTGATAGACCTGTGAAGTATAATCATGTTTATGTTTTTATGTATATAGATTGTAACATGTTTAGGTCAAAATATATTCCTCCCTCAATCAGGGATAATATATCAAACCAGTCTCTAGCTGGGTCTTCACACTATCAAGAAGATATTGACCATGAGCATGAGTATCACCTTGATGATGATCATGACTCTCAAATTGATTATGAGACTGAGCCAATAACAACGGAAAGTCAAAACAATGATAATGAAAAATACGAGATAATTGATATTTTTTGTATTATAAGACATTCTCTTTATAACTAGTTTGATATCACATTGTTATACTAATTATAAAATTTATGTTTTCAATCTATGGATTTTGAAGGGAGGGTGAGAAAGCAAACACATGTCCTGCGAACCTCACAAGTGTGGTCCTTGAAACGTGGGGAGAAAATTATTGTCCACTTCAATGCACGTAATCAACCTGTTAAAAAAAGTGGGCAAATATTAAGTAGCTGGTTGGGCAAAGTTGCAAAGAGAGGGAACCTTTGTTCGCTTGGTTACACGGATTGGAAGAAAGTGCCTTCTAACTACAAAAAAGACCTTGTTTTATTGATTCGGGTAAGTAACAACAACTTAATTTCGATTTTTCTTCCATTTTTTTTGTGGTGTTGTACATGCATATAATACCTAACACCAAAAATGATTATTTGACATGGATTTCTTTTCTCTGTGGTAGAGGAAGTTCCATTATACTATGACTGAGGCGATTGACAAAATATTATTGAGGTTGATCGGGAAAAAATGGAAGGACTAAAGATATGTGCTTAAAAGGGACCACGTGAGGAACAAAACAAAACAACAAGTTTTGAGCAATAATGTTCCAAAAGGAGTAGACTAAGATCAGTAGAAACTACTTGTGAACTATTGGTTTTCTGAGTAGAGTGAGGTTGTTTTTTCATAATTATGTTCATCTGAATTCTCATTGTTTATATTTTCTTTTTCTAATTTATTAGTCAATTGGTTCATTGTGGGTGTAGAAATATTCTACGATAGGAACAACAGCATGTGAAAGATAACAATGTTCTCACACGATCGGATCAAAGAGTTTTCCTAGAAAATGAGATGAATATGTGAGTTGATTTGCTTAATTCATCCAATCTTTCATTTGAGATGTAGTGTATTGAGTCATTGTTTGATCTCTTTTCATAAATGGTAGGAGATGAAACATGAAAATGAGCCTGGGCTCGTAGAGTTTTTTTTACTGAAACTCATAAATGCAAGGATGAAACTTTTATTGATGAAGCATCAAAACAATTTGCGGTAAGGGTTAGTCGTTAATTTGACTTGTTAGTGAATGAAACTTTTGCTGGTTCTTTTGTTTTCATATTGAAATGATTCATTTGGTTGCTGTTTCTTTCTGTTTAAAAGTGGAAAGTGGAAAGCCATTTGATTTTAACATTGGTAATTAATTAATATATGATAAAATATTAAAGCCCACGTTCACTGCCCATGATAAATCTCTGAATTGAAATGAACTAATGAAGAACAAACTTAAGTATTTGCCACTGATTTTTTCATTGACTCCTAGTATTTGTGATCACTGATTAGTTTTTTTCGAAGACAAACTGCTAAGTAACAGTCTTGACATAGTATTCTTGGTGACTAGTTATATGTTGTGAGTTCTGTACTTGTATGTGATCATTAGTTTTTGTCTCTGGATGAAAATAATTCAAGTTATAATGGAAAAGGAGTCCCTAGTATTAGACTTGTTTTTTTGGGTACATTGGTGGGTTTGGTACATTTCAAGTGATGCTTTCTATTTTTTGGGATTCTCCGTAGTCCATATTTCCTTTTGGTTATGCATATTTTACTATTTAAAAGTTAGTATTTGGATAATAAGAATAAATTTATAAGCGATGAAACTTTGAGTAATTTGAAAATCACTGGTCACTCTTCCATTCATTGCCACACTACATAACTACTCTATTGAACATGTTATCTTATTATGTTAATATACAAACTTAGATCCTCTGCAGTCCGATAAAAGGACTGGATCTACATTCCTATTTTCTTTTATTCCAAGTTTTAATGGAAAAGTAGTCCCTGGTATTAGACTTGTGTTTTTTTTGTACATTGGTGGGTTTGGTACATTTCAAGTGATGCTTTCTATTTTTTGGGATTCTCTGTAGTCCATATTTCCTTTTGGTTGTGCATATTTTACTGTTTAAAAGTTAGTATTTGTATAATAAGAATAAATTTATAAGGGATGAAAAACTGGACTGTTTAATGGAAACTTTGAGCAATTGGAAAATCACTAGTCACTGTTCCATTCATTTCCACGCTACATAACTACTCTATTGAACATGTTATCTTATTATGTTAATATACAAACTTGGATCATCTGCAGTCCTATAAAAGGACTTGATCTACAGTCCTATTTTCCTTTATTCCATGTCACAACCTGTTAAAAAAGTGTATCAATAGTCTATATTTTGCCATGTTAACCTATTATAGCTCACAAATCACCACCACTAGTGGACTGAGAGGAAGGTGAACACTATTAGATACTTTTTTAACCGATGAGGTAGACAAATATAAACCTCTAGATCTAGTTTTCTTTACATGGATAATGAGAAGGACGAGATTGATAAGATCCAGTCATATTAGAGGACTGAATAGCCATGCCCTTAATATACCTAGTTCATGTCCTTTCTTTTCTAAACCTAATTCCAAGTCTATAGATTCAACCCAACAAAAGAAATACATAAATATAAGTAGTCTCGCATTGTTTGTTGTGTATTATCCCCATCATATGTTCTTTCTCAAATGAAACTAAATACCATATGGATGTTTTTCATTTTTACCCTTCTTATCTGTTTTATCAGCAGCGAATTTAATAAAGTAGCCATGAAGACCAATTCCAAAAGCATGAAGATGATCTAATTTTATGATACACTCTATTTCACTAAATACCTTTACTGAAATAATCTCACCAAAGTTCACTTGCATAATCTGTAAATTTCATGACATCATATATGATGTCTTAAGTCTCAGGTTGTGCTTAGACATGGAACTCTCATGTGTTTCTTCTTCCCTCATCTGGCAACTTCTTACTCTGAAAATTTTGGAACAATTAAATAATACAAGCTACACCACTTATCAAAAAAATAAAACAAGCAGCACCGTTTAATATACTATTTCTATGATTCTAAAGCCTCCCACAATTTCATCTCTCCTGAACTTCTCTTAGTCTAAATACCCAAAATTCTTCATCAAATGTCTATCATATGTAAGTCTTCTCAAATTTGTAGGCTTCCCTCCCCAATCTCATTTTTATGCAATGAAAAAAAGGAGAGAATTTATCTTACATTTGTACTGAGGGCTGGTATTTACCTAGTCTCTCCCTCAACACAGAAAACTATTTACATTATTAAGTCACCTTTAGTGTTTTATGGTTCAGTTAAACAATTTGGAAGTAAATCAATGTTGACACATCTCAAAATAGCAATTTTGTCCAACCACTTTTTCATCATTTCATTTTTAGTCCTTTTATAATATGTCAATAGGCAAGGATATTTGGCTCTTCATCTAAACTAGCTAAGTGGAAACATTCTAATTTGTCATTCTCCTTCTTTTACATGGGCAGTAGATCTTTAGGTTGTGAAAAAATGAACCAAATAAATAATAATCAGGGTGGTTTTATAATTAGAGAATTTAGCAAGCTTAGTGAGGCTGCTAAAAGTAATGCTCAACTTATTTCTTCTACGGAGAAT
Organism: Bretschneidera sinensis; assembly: GCA_023935145.1. Lineage (NCBI taxonomy): Eukaryota > Viridiplantae > Streptophyta > Magnoliopsida > Brassicales > Akaniaceae > Bretschneidera > Bretschneidera sinensis. The sequence continues at coordinate 39,195,066 of CM043699.1, forward strand.
TTTGGTGAAATGTACTCTGATTATCTGGATAAACTATATGGTCTGAAACATGTAAACAGATTATTGCATTTATATGCTAGTTGCAATGCTCCGTAAGAAAGGCTGTAACCACCGGAGACTGGAATTTGATATTCTTGTCGTGTAGCCTAGACTGTATGGCTTGAGATGTTTTCTTGTATGTCATCCAATTGCCTAATTTAAGCTATGTTGTTCTGGATTCTTTTCAGAAAGAAATAGTTTCTCTGTGTGTAATTAGACCTTGTAGTTGATAAGAGTTATGATCTCATGAATCAGTGTAGAATGCGCTTCTTTTCATGCCTATTATCCCTACTATTTTTCAATTCTTCTCTCTTTGGTTAAGTTCAGCAAGCAAGAAGTGTGGATGACTGAAGTTTCTAGTTTTATGGAAATTTTGTGGTTATGACTTATGAGAGAGACAACTCAATAGTTTTACAGTTATTGCAAAAGGTGTATCACCCCAACTTCCATTTGAGTAGATGAACAAATTCATGTTGCAAATAATCACATACTCTGCTTGGATATATGATTCTAATGTCTTTTTTTTTACTTTTGCTTTTTTTTTTTGGATTGGTGTTTTATCCTCCATCAGCACAGGATGTTTATCTAGTTGGTTTGGATTGTATTTTTGTTTTTCATTTGCATGAGGTTTTATAGAAACATAGGGGAAATTATGCTCGTTTTTCTATAAAATCTGATAAGCAACTTTTCTTTTATGTAACTTTCGCTGCAAATAACTACTCAATCTTTGGGGGAGTTTAATCTTTGTTGTTTCGTAATTGTATGTGATAGCTGAAGCTCGTGTGGCCAAACTTGTTGCTGCTTCTGGATCTTCTGATGCTAGCAATAATTTACAAATACAAAATGAAATCTTCACCGAGCTTATGGGTGAAGAGAGTTCTAGACGTGTACGAGGTCATGGGTTTGGAGTTACACCCTCAGTCGTGTATAGATTTTCAGCTCAAATTAGGAATGATTTGGGATACAATGGGGCATTTGCTGATGAGATACATAATTTGAAAGCACAAATAGAAGAACTCAATCAAAAGCATGAGCATCATATTCAAGAAATAACAACGAAGCACGATGATTAAATAAACAGTATGCAGTCCCAAATGGATGAACTGAAGTCTTTACTACAACGGTTGGTTAATGGAAGATCTCATTTTTGATTTCAAATGTAATGATAAAATAATTTTTCAGACTTCATTCAAATACTTGGTGTGTGTACATATGAATTTATATGTTAATTAACTATGAATGTTTTTTGTGTAAATTAATGAAATGACTTTTGTATTGATATTTGAATTTTTATATATTTGATGGTACATATATTGAAGAATGGATATATATATATATATTGTATTTTGGCGCTTTAAATTATCACAAAAATTGTCAATATTTGGCAAAAGCGCCACTATATTGCGGCGCTTAAAAGTGCCGCAATATGCATAATTTTTTCCGTTTGATTTCGGTGCTTGTAAGTGCCGCTATATTTCGGCGCTTGTAAGTGCCGCTATACTCCAATGATTTTAAGCACTGAAATATAGCGGTGCTTACAAGCATCGAAATATGTAAGCGCCGAAAAAAAATGCTAAGCGCCGAAATATGCATTTTTTTTGGGTACTGGCACTGCGACACAACACATACCGGTACTTTATCCTGTGCTTTCCATAAGCGTCGGTATCGCATATTGCGGCACTTTAAAGCACCGAAATATGCTAAAAAAAACGTCGGTGTATGCCATTTATCTTGTAGTGATTGATACCTATCCTATGTTTGACATTTTCTGGATTTCAATGCAACAGTCTCTGATTATAATTTATGTCTTTTAAAAAAAAAAATTAATTATGGTGTGTGATCTATTTTTTTTCTCTCATGCAAGCCTTTTACCCATTTTATTTCATATCTTCTTCGTATTGTTTGAGACTTGAGATGCCCAAAGCACCCATCATCACACATTAATGTGTTCCCTCAATCATCACTATATATTTTCATCAATGATAGTCATTTTTTTTTTATAGGACATTGCTAATTTACCTTATTGAATGTGTAAGCTGTGTAAGTTAGTATTGTGCTCCAACATTTTTAGATTAAAATGTCATTGGTTATCCCTTATAATATCAATAAAGTAGAGACTTTATTGTAATTTTACAAAAAAATCTGAAAAATACAATTATGAGTGAAGATCCTCTTCAGTAATTTGGGGAAATTTTTTCTCAAATGCACCATTGGATGAATGCCACATCATCTATAGTTTGACGTGACATTCATCCAATGGTGCACTTGGGGAAAAATTTTCCCAATTTACTAGAAAAGATCTTTGTCCAAAAATTATATACCTAAAGAAGAAACTCACTAGTGGTCGTCGAAATCCGTCGGACGATGTGATCCACCCCATCATTTCTAACATTAGTTCACTGCCAAATTTTGCATATATGTGGAAAATTGAGTGATGGTGTCATATTTCTGTAAAAGTCATTGGAAAGGTAATGATATAAAAAAGTACCCGTTAAGGGATTGCTAACGTACCACTGTAGGTGTAAATTAGCATTGTGCCCCAACTTTTTTGGATCAAAATGCCCAGAATTTAAATTTCTTTCAGGTGTAAGTTAGCATTATACCTTATTGAGGAAGTATTTTTAAAGATGATACTTTCTTGTGACTTTTACCATAAGGTAACATCACTATTAGATCGAAAATTGAATTTTTAGGATATCTACAAAATATGGTGGCGAACCGTAGTCGAAAAAGATGGGGATGTATCACACTCTTCGTCAGCGGTCACAAGTGGGTTTTGTCCCTGGGTGGGTGTCTATATATATATAATTTTGACTTTTCAGATTTTTTTTTGTAAAATTATCAAAAAATCTCAATTTTATTGATGTTTTAAGGGATAATCATGAGTATTAAAGTCTAAAGAGGTTGGGGCCACAATGTAACTTACACATACATGGGGTAATTTAACAATCCCATATATGTGTATACACGGCTGCACAATGCAAAGGACTAGAGGAAAACCGTCAAACTATTAGATTGAAAGGTAAAAGCTCTCTTGATTCTGAGCTGGAAATGATTAGTAGACAAAATCTAACAAAACTTGAAGGTAGAACTAAGAAGCTAACCGAAAAACATGAATTAACCATTTTAATAAGGCTCTCAACCTTCTCAGCCATTGGGTCAAGTTTTAGTTGCACTTTGAACAATTTTAAGTCAATTTTTTATTAATGTGTCATATACAAAGCATTATTCATAAAAGGATAAAAATTTCATGTTTTCAATTGAATTGCTTTTCCTTAAGTATATTGTAGAATTTAATAGACTTTATAAATTAACTGAACATATTTTTTTTTTTATTAATATAGGAGTGTAATTTTTTCAAGTCAACTTAGAGGATAGAGAAACTCCCTAAAGGATAAGATAAGTATCCGATTCTTTTTCATTAACAATTAATTACTTCCAAACAATGTATCATTAAAGATATAATGACAAACTCATTGACCGTTATCAAAAAATTAGAAAATGCAATTACTCTTCAATTGATATCCATTATATGAATGTAAGAGTCAACTCACATACCATATTCATTGGTACGATATTGATGTAACCGTTAGGTCAACTATAACTTTTGGTTAAAATTTATTTTGTTTGTCAAAAACTGAGGATTAAGTTACAATTACTATTAAATTTGAGTGACATAAGTGTATTATACCCTTATTAATATATGCACAAGAAAAATAAAATCATTAGAAGCAATTGAAAATATATTTAAACGGTACACAGCTCACAGACTTGATGGTTTGAGGGTCTTCCTTTTAATTTCATTCGGATCCTCTATGTTGTGTTGGCGAACATATTTTCAATTACTTCTAATGATATAAAGCATGGAGTTTGCACGTAAATTACTGATAGAAACCATGTCAAAGTAGAGATCGAGATGTAACCATTAAAGGTTTGTAGCTAGCTTTCCTTCCTGTAGAGAAAAATGAAGGATATGTGTATCCTCAGTCAATGACAGACCACCTTTTGAACCATTAAAGGCTTGTAGCTAGCTTTTCTTTGCCATCAGTTTAATGGTATGTTGTTTGAAAGTAATTAATTGCTAATGGTAAAGAATTTGATACTTCTTATCTTATCTCTTCGGAGAATTTCTTTGTCCTCTTAGTTGACTGGTAAGAGTTACACACCTCTACTAGTAAAAAATCCATCAAGTTGATTTATAAAGTCAATTAAATCCTATGGTATACTTAAGGAAAAGCTATTCAATTGAAAACATGAAGAACATTTTACTGTTTTATGAGTAGTGCTTGGTATATGAAAAAATAATAAAAAAATTGACTTAAAATTGTTGAAAGTGGAACTAAAATTTGACCCCAAGTTGAAAATAGGGAGTAGGGTTTTAAAGTGTGATCGTAGTTGTAAATACAATTTTATAGTATTTATTGTGGTTGCAGACATTGCGGATGTTAAAATGCGGGTCATGGGCATCGCGACTGTGAACTTTTTAAACTCCGCATAGCTTAAAATGCGAGTCATGGGCATAACAACTGTGGATAATGACTGTCATGGGCATCACAGTCGTGGACAATGGTTGTCGTAGTTTGTTATAATCCTTACAAACTGTTATACCATTATTCGTGACTATGGCGTGTTGTTATAACTGTGAATACCACTCTCCCTCAAATAACGGTCGATATATAGCAGTCGCTACTAAAAACACTAGTTTGGAGCCTTATTAAAATAGTTAAATCATGTTCTATTGTTATAGTTTCCTAGTTCTAACTTTTAGTTTCTACTTTTCAGGGATAAGATAAGAAGTGTCAGATTCTTTTCCATTAGTAATTAATTACTTCCAAACAACATAACATTAAACTGACCATAAAGAAAAGTTAGTTACAAGCCTCTAATGGTTCAAAAAGAGGTCTGTCATTAATTGAGGATACACATCTTTCATTTTCCTTCACAGGGAAGGGAAGCTAGCTAAAAGCATTTAATGGTTACATCTCTCTTCTCTGACATGGTTTCTATCAGCTGTTTATGCGCATGCACGATGCTTTATTAGGTATCAAATGCCAGTTTCTTCCTGAAATGTTTTGAGTTAGAATCACCAAATTAATGGATCACATGTGCTTGTAAAAAGTGAAAAATAGGACACATTTAAACTTTAGTCTTGAGGGATAGCAAAATTTTTACTTGCGTGTGTAACCAATTAGCAAAGAGTTTAGCTAGATTTATATTTTGTAGTTTGGTTGGCTTCCACAAGTAATTCCATGTGCAACTGTGAGGCACGTATTTCACTACAGAAGCTTTAAGAGTGTGTTTGATGGACATAATGAGTGAAGAGATAATATAAGATAAAAAATCACATCCTAACTTTCAAAGCAAGATGATTTTATCCTATTATGATTAGATGAAACATTCCATCTTACCCCTTATCTTGTTTATCAAACACACTCAGAATAAAAATCATCATGTTCCCCTTTTGTCTTGTCCACCAAAAATTCCCTAAGCAATTTTTCTACTGTTCTATACTTAGGTGGCAGTACTTGATAAAATCTAGTTGAAGATTAACTCAAACTTAATGCTCATTGCTATTCCTGGCCTGATAGTTATTGCTTATTACTTTTGTTTGTTCATTATATACATCCCCCCTCCCACTTCCATTTTCTCAATATAAGGAGTTTTTCTAGGCATGAAAAGGCCTGTGGTAGATAGGCCAGTCATGGATTTGGAGTTCACACCTTCCTCAAACCCATCTCCTTAAATGCATAACTTCATGCCAATGACTCCATTTGTGTTGTGATGGTCTTCTATGATTGATTTTGTGTCTATATTTATAGAGATATGCATGTCTCTTTCAATGATCATTTTGTATGCTTATATTTTTCCAAGTTTTTCATAACCATCTTTTTTTTGTGTGAATTGTCTTCTTATTTAAGTGTACGCTGTTTGATGCAAAGGATGATGAAGAGGCTATGGATTCCATTTTATGTAGAAATTGAGGCAGAATTTGGAGCTCTTTTGGCATCAACAGATGATGGAGATTAATAATACTTCAGGTTCATTCCATAAATAAATATAATGATTTTAGATTTGTATGGTTTTTTTCATGACGAATTAGAGTATTCAAGAGCCAACAACAATTACCCTTGACGATCAAAAGGATCATGAAATCTGATGGAGAAGTGAAGGTCTGCAACTTGATTCGAAATTATATATTATCTTCCTTAATTTTCAATCATTATTGTTGTTATTGTGCGTAAAATTTTGAGTTCCCTTAATATTTTTCCCCTTTTGATTACTGTCCATAACACTCTTTTCTAAGCTTAAAATTTTGGTATAATGCAAGGGATCATGATATTAAAGAAGATAATAATTCAAAAATTGATTGTGACCTGATTGGCTTACCTCAAACGGCAGGACTTTTACGTACATTATAGATTTAGAAAATAGCCTAATATTTGAATGTCTTTTTTCTCATACTAATGGTATAAATTATCTGCATCATTAGCTGATCGGCGGAGAAACTCCTATCTTGTTCTTAAAGGTCTGTGAGCTCTTCATTCTGGAACCCACCTTTCGAGATTGGCTGAAAACTGAAGAATGTAAGCGCCGAACACTTCGTCGTTGTGACATTGCCAAGGCCATAAGGCGTAATGCAGTTTTTGATTTCTTGGTTGATACTGTCCCTTTCATCAGCAAATGGTGCCTTTTCTTTTCCTCTACTCGATAGCATAATATATATATATATATATATATATATATATATATACACACACACACATATATCATCAAATATGCAGGTTAAGTGTACTAACTGATGCTTGTCTCTGCAGTAGACAAAACCTATGGAAGCAGTTTTGGAAGAGGAAGTGGCAAAAAAGGCAAGTTAGCTACAAACTACCATCTATCATAATTAGATGAGATGAATAATATGGGTTGGTTTGAAAAGTCTAAACTATAAGTTTCTAGTAATAAACATTTAATTAGAGAATATTTTATTTTAATTTATTTATGTCAGTTGTATGAAAGATAGACTTAATTAGTAAAAAAATGCATGTCAGCAGTATAAACTTAGTAATTATTTTAAATTTACTTATGGGATTTAATCCATACACCCACAGAAAATAAAATCACGCAATTACAAAGGAAAAAATTAAATAAACATAAATAACAAAATCTACATGGTTTGACCTCTACAGACCTACATCCCCGGTGGCAAACTCTACTAGTAAATCAATCACAGTACAACTTTTTGGATGGCAGAAAAGTTGTAAAACCTCTCAATTCTCAGTATCCCAAAACTCTATTATACCATCTCAAATAACCCAACCCTTGGTTATCCAAGTGCTACAAAACTTGAGCTGCCTACAAATAATATACTCATAGAGCCCTATTTATAATAACTAGTACTTACATTTTTTTTTTGTCACAGACGATATAGAATTAGGACTACTTACAATAAAACTTCTCTCCAATGTGGGATTTGAGGAGTATCCCGACAAATTACTTCATCGACTCAAATCCTCAATCACTTCAACCCTTTGAGCGAACCTCACATGCTTGTTGGTATCCTTGTGAATAGATAAGATTCCTTTAGGTCTACTAACTTTACCATCTCAAAGCTTTCCACTAATAGAGTTACCATCCAAGATACAAATATTCCTTGCATCCTTTTTCCCTTGAATAATCACCTCATCATGCTTGTACACTTTGCACCAACATCCATGACCCGAACATGTGTACCCACGTGAAGCTAACTCACCTAATGAAATTATGTTTTAGCTGTATGTAGGTATATACTTCACATTAGGAAGAATTTTGACAGCACCATCGTGAAGCTTGAGGCGAACTCTCCCATTACCTTTAATCTTCATCTTCACTTTGTTACCCACAATGATGTTGCCTAAATTTTCGTTTTTCTTTAACATGTCAAAGCAACCATCATCCTTCTATATGTACATGAAAGCAACGGAATCCAAAACCCAACTATTTCACTCTCATAAGAGTTTTCTTCGTTTATATCATATTTAGATATTAGTACAATTTCTTCATCATCTTTAGAAACTAAATTTGCATAAGAGTCATCATTCTTTTTCTTCTTATTGAGTTTCTCTTGAAATTTTTTGATGCTAGCTATGTCCTCCCTTAATTGTTTGCAATAGGATTAGATGTGGCTCGTCTCTCCATAGTAGTAACATTCTTTTTTACTAAGCTTGATTTAGATCTCCCCTTTGAGACACTATTCCTTTTCTAATGACTCCTACCTCGATTAGAACTCTCCACAGCTAGTGCTTGGTCATCACTAGACAAGCTCTCGTTTCCCATCAACCTCTCATTCTCATGCAGAAGTGCGGTCACACAAAGCTCAATGTCGACTTGCCCGCTAATATTGTTTGCACCAATAGTTTGTAAGATTTTGGAAATGATGATAACATGAGCAATTCCTTTTTTTTGTCTTTCAACATTTCTTTTGCATTCAACAATTGAGACACTACCTTATTAAATTCATTCAAGTGATCATGAAGATTTGTACTTTATTCCATCTTTAGAGAGTAGAGGTCCATATTGAAACACAATCTATTGGTCAAAGACTTCGACGCATAGACGCTCTCGACTTTATCCCACAAATCTTTAGGTGTAGTTTCTTTTAATACATTATACTTGATCTCTGGAGCAATAACCAACCTGATTGTGCTCACAACCTTTCTCTAAGTCGACTGTCACTTTCTATCAGTCATCCCTTATGGTTTTCTTCTTCTAAAGCCTGATCAAGATCTTATTGTACCAAAAATCTTGAATTGTACTGAATCTCAAATTGAAGTATACTTGTCGATATGGTGGCATAGACACAACAAATAGTAATGATGCATATATATTCTCCAAACAGATCTAAGGACACACTTCTGGCAACGAACAAAACCAAGCTCTGATATCATTTGTTAGGATTTAATCTACATACCCACAAGAAATAAATTCAAGCAATCACAAAGAGAAAAATCAAATAAACACGAACACAAAAATTTAAGTGGTTTGTCCTCAATAGACCTACGTCCACGATAGCAAACTCCACTAATAAACCAACTACAATAGAACTTTTTGGATGGTAGAAAAGTCGTAAAAGCCTCTTAACTCTCACTTTCCCAAAACTTCGTTACAACCTCTTAAATAGCCTAACTCTTGGTTATCCAAGCGCTACAAGACTTGATATAGCTACAAAAAAAAAAAAAAAGATTCTTAGAGCTCATTTATAATAATTAGTACTCACATCCTTCTGATGCATAGATGATGTAGGACTAGGACTAATGTATAGTTTGAGGAATATCCCAACATTAAGTTTATCATTTTCCTTGATATTTTTTGGTGATTATTAATGTTATAACCCACAATCCACAAGTAGTTGCTATTACAGTTGAGAGGCACGTGTTTCACTATACAAGTTGTAAGTATTTTTTCCATGACACCTCACGAGCTCTTATGGTATGGATTTCTTAACAAACTTTTTTGAATTATCTACGTTCATATCTTATCTTATCTTGTGACATTACTTGCTAAAATCTAGCCAAAGATCAACTCAAAAGTTCTATAGGAGTCCCACTATACTTAGAGCAACTTAGAAAAGGAATTGAATTCCCATGCAAAAATATGCATTGAGTATCCTTGAAAGCTGGTGAAATGTATTCACTATAGAGATACTTTGCTTATATGACTAAAATCATTACCTTTTTGTCAAAAAGAAATTTACTCATGGAAGAGAGTACTTGGGCATTACAATGAGAAATTTATGCGAGTCAATAATGTAGTTACAATATCAACAGTTTCTAGAAATACCAACAATAAAAATTTCTTTATTTGGAATTCTAATGAAGGTCGTCGGACCATAGTGCCTGTAAAGAACAAGTATCCTCCTATCACTAACTATTGCAAGTGATGACGTACACTCCACTTAGAATAAAATGAAAATGGAAATCATTTCACATTCAAATGAATTAAAAATATATATTTAAAAATAAACTTATATATTTAGCTTTTTATATTAAATTGTACAATTCAGTTGAATTCTGATGTTTAAAATGCTAGGAATAAATGAAGAATTTAAGGAGAAGGAAAGGGAAAGAAAGAGTGTTTTAATCAATAAATATTTTTTCTCTTCATTTTGTAGAATTGATTTGCAATTCTATCAACTTTAATAGAATTTTCAATAAGCTAACTCAGTTCCATAGTGTATTCATTTACAAATGAATTATATAATTTATTGGTTTCGAAAACATGAAAATGTATAGAATCGTAAATGAATTCTATAAAATTAATGAAATTTATTTGATCAAAACATATTCTTAAAGAATGAATCTTTACCTCAGGAAAATCTAGTTTCTGTCAATTAGCAGAAAGCCTCTATTTCAAAACGCAATGATCAAAGGATTAATCATTTATTTGCATGTGCTATGTTCTATATCAAGTCTTAGAATTTAGTTTACTACTAAAAGTTTTGAGTTGCAACAACCAAACTAATGGATTACACGGGCTTGCAAAATTGAAAAATGTGACACATGAACTTTAGTCTGAGAGAGAGTGCAACTTTAACTTGCGTGTGTAACCAATTACCAAGGGTTTTCGATTTCAATTTTCCAATATTGCTAGCTTGTATCCCAAAGTAATTCCTACTGCAGCTGTGAAGCATGTGTTTCACTATGAAAGCTGTAAGTATTTTTTCTATGACACCCCACACGCTCTTATGGTAAGACTTTCCCCTGACAACTTTTTTTGAATTATCTACTGATCATATCTTATCTTCATGAAGTTCATGGTTGAACTTTTTGATGGAGGAGAGTGTGGTAGCCTTCTTGAGTTTTTCAGACTTCAAAAGATGTTTTTTCTAAAACCCTAAGTGATCTATTTATTTTATAAGAGGTCCAAGGATATTCTAGGGTTTAAACAATCATTAAAGTCCTAATTAGGTCATAACTCGGAAACAAACTTTCGAGTGCGCGTCGTGGCTCTCACTTTCTCTAGCTGCAGCTCTGACTATTCTTTGTTCTGGAGAGCTTTTGGGTGTCGCTGCCCTGCCTAGTCCAGGCCGCGGCTCTGGCTGGTGCTGAAGTCTTGTGAAGGTTCTGGACGCCACGGCCCTGCCTAGTGATAAGAGCTTAAATATTCATATTTAAGCCCCTTAATTTACATTTGTTAAGTTCTTTATCTATATGTTTTAGTCTATTTTACTTCACTTTTGTATTTTACACGTTTTTATAGGGTCTTGGAGAAAAAGAAGCATTTTTGGCACTTAAAGGAATAAATCTAGAAATCCTAGAGCAGCTGCTGGCTAAATTGCGATCGAGCGCACTCCTCTGTGCGATTGAGCGCAGCATTGCGATCGAGCGCACCACATATGCGATCGAGTGCACATGTACGGGCATGAACAGTAAACTGCAGAACCTTGTTTTGGAAATAACCCTATTTTGGAAATAAAAGAGTTTTGCGTTTTAGGAAAGTTTAGGAACTCATGAGCCGATTAGGACTTCTCAAAGACCTATAAATACACTTGTAAATCACACACAAAAGGCATCACCTCTTGGGAGGATCACTTCTTAGATCCCTTCTTTTATCTTTTGCTTTAGCTTGGAGAAGGAGACTGTGGAGCGGAATTGACGACTCTTCTCTCGGGTTTCTTCTTTCCTTTTTATTTTATTATGTGTAATTAAATTCTTAGTAGGGTTTGGTTGAAGCCCTAATTATGTTTACTCAGTAAATTTAGTATTGGCGCCTTTGCGATATTTATGTTGTGTTGCTTAACTTGATTAATACCTGCTTTTATTTAAATTCCTCATATGTATATGTCTGATCAATATGTGCATGTGGTATGGACTTGTTAGTTAGATCAATTTGGATGACCGAGTCTTAGGTCTAACATTAGTAACAAGGGATATCTTATCCGGATACCCGGGTTAATCAACATGGGAAACCGGGAGTAGATACCATGCCCTAGGTCTCATGTGGTTGTCGATTTCCATAGTACTTATGTTTTCTTAAGGAACAACTCAAGCAGATATCATGCTGAATCCCTTAATGAAGAAAATAGTTAGAGTAGATACCATGCCTAACTCGTTGCTTAGGGAAATCAATAGCTTAAGGAGTAGATACCATGCCCTTAGGTTGGCAACCAGTAGGTATACATGGCATGAATAAAGCATTGGCATACTGTTATATTGTGGTAGCATAATTAGTGGTGGATATCAAGTCCCTACGCCTTTATCCTTAGTATTTTATCTTTATTATTTCTCAACGCTTTTATTATTTCTATCTTTTTATATTGCAAATATAATTCTAAATTGAACTTTACCAATCCCTGTGGAGATGATCTTGCATTCGCACACTATACTACACTGTTGACCTTGTGCACTTGCAAGTAAAACAAGTGCGATTATTTACCCATTTATTTAGGTATATTTTCGCACAACAAGTTTTTGGCGCCATTGCCGGGGATTGTGCTAAATCTATTTTTGGAATTATTTTTGTTAGTTTTTTTTTATTATCATTTTAATTTATTCTATTTGATTATGTTCTGTTTTATTTTTTATTTTTATCAAAAATCAGATTTATTCCTTCTTTTTCTGTTTTTGTTTAGGTGTGCAGAGGAGGAGTTTCTGTCCTCATTGCGATCGAGCGCACTACTTGGTGCGATCGATCGCAAGCCCAGTGCGATCGAGCGCAGTTCAGGGTGCGCTCGAGCGCAAAAGATCCAGAGAGTACCCGAGCAGCAGTACTAAAATTGCTGCACTGAAGCTTTTCAACTAATTCATTCAAAGGGAGAAGCACCAATGACAGAAGCTCAATATACTTGTCTAGATGCTATGGAGAGGAAGCTAGATATGCTCATATATGCCATGACTAGTCAAAACATATCACCTAGTCCGCAAGGCAAACCACTCCAGGTATGTGCTATATGTTCTCGTTTTGATCACACTACTAACACTTGCCCTTTGTATTCATATGCAGATCAAGAGCAAGCAAATTATGAGGGACCGCACAATGCATATACAAATACCTACAATCCTGGATGGAAGCACCACCCCAACCTCTCATGGAGCAACAATCACAATGGTTTAAATGTTCAAGGACAACACCAATACTTCCAACCAGCAGCCCAACCAGTGCCGGAATCAGAAAATAGTAACCTAGAGAGTCTTATGAGGCAACTGATGACTTCACAAGAACAGTTCATGATTGAGCAACGACAAATCAATACCAAGCATGAGCAAGCTATTCATACATTGGAAGTACAAATGGGGGAATTGGCTAAGGAGCTAAGTGAACAAAAGCAAGGTGTTGTTAAACAAGTCTTTCATGACCATCATATTGATCCCTTGGAGACCACCTTCACCCCTTATTTCAAAGGATCAGATATTGAGCCAAAATCAGAAGATGTTACTAAAGACCTCATTGAAACTATGCACCTTCTAGAGGCCTTTCCAAAGCATCCAAGTAAGTACACCGATCCATTTGACCATCATGTGCCTACTAATATTATTTTCCCTTCTATTGTACAGGCACCTAACTTGGAATTCAAGCAGTTGTCAGAGCACTTACCATATGCTTATATGGGAGAGAATAAGACATTTCCTATGCTAGCTGCTGCCACTCGTAGTTTTGGGGAAAAATAAGGCTTGGTCCGGCTGAAGACGTTAAACTTAGCGCTCATGGGAGGCACCCCATAGCTTATCTTTTTTTTTATTTTTTTTATTTTATGTATTTATTGTTATTTATTTATTTTTATTACTTCTTGTTTTCCCGTATTACGTTAGTTTTTCTTTTTTAGGGACAATGTGTGCATCCGTTCAAGTTTGGGGGTACGCTATGAGCCATGCCGACCTAGCTAGTTCTCCATCTCCCAGGTCAGCTCTTTCCTTGTTATTCACACATTAGGGACAATGTGTAATTTAAGTTTGGGGGTATCGGAGACACATTCACACACATCTTGTCCCAGTTTTTTTTTTTTGTTTTTTTGTTTTTCATAGATAAATACATGTTCATTCCGTTCCAAAATTTTTGGGTGTTCTAAACAAACAATATGATTTGACTTCATAAATGAGCTTAACACCTTGAACATATGGGCCAATAATTAAGTTTTGAACCATAATCACTTTCTTTTAGGCATTTAAGGATTCACAAGTTCGACTTAAACTAAACATAAGCACATTAGCACATAGTTGTGTGGGGTATGACATGTAATTTTGATTTGTATGTTTCTTTTGCTTGATTGTGAACCAGATGACCTATTAGATTAACGTGGTGGCATAAGAAAACAAAAAAAAGTTCGTTATTGCTCAAAAAGAAAAGAAAAAAAAATGCTCCTAAAGATCATTAAAAAGAACTTTCCATTAAGTAACTGGCCCTCTTGCCTCAGTAAGCAGTGAGTGTCACGTCAAAAGGTGGAATATTCTGATCTGTAGCATTAAGATCAGTTAGTTTCGTAGCCTTTTTGACTCGAGTTAGTAAGCCCTTAGGAGTGTTTCTACACCTAATGCCCTAAAACCATCTGGTTTGGGTGTCATTGGCTAAACGCTCGTTACACGAGTCAAATAGAAAGCTTAAGGGAACTAACTTGGCAAAAATCTCACAAATAAAAGAAAAGAAGAAAATCTATGCCATCTTTGTTGATTCTAATAGAAAATTTGGTGAATCTTGAGTCATCGAAACACTACACATTAGAATTATTTGGAAACCCAATCTTTTATGTGCTAGTCTACCACACTCTCAGTTAAACTTGTGATGTCTTAACCTGCCTCATGAAAGTGATTTGCATTCAAAACTCGTATTCATTGCAAAGATGTGTTTATACTTGTTAAGCTTGCTCATGAATATGCATCATAGTTTTGTGTGAAACCTAAACTTTTGTTGGACACCATGAGCATTGGATTTATCTTTGCGTCTTTGTTTTTCATTTAGTTTTTGGTTTTGTATTGCTAAGGGACTAGCAATATATAAGTTTGGGGGTGTGATAAGAGCTTAAATATTCATATTTAAGCCCCTTAATTTACATTTGTTAAGTTCTTTATCTATATGTTTTAGTCTATTTTACTTCACTTTTGTGTTTTACACGTTTTTATAGGGTCTTGGAGAAAAAGAAGCATTTTTGGCACTTAAAGGAATAAATCTGGAAATCCTAGAGCAGCTGCTGGCTAAATTGCGATTGAGCGCACTCCTCTGTGCGATTGAGCGCAGCATTGCGATCGAGCGCACCACATATGCGATCGAGTGCACATGTACGGGCATGAACAGTAAACTGCAGAACCCTGTTTTGGAAATAACCCTATTTTGGAAATAAAAGAGTTTTGCGTTTTAGGAAAGTTTAGGAACTCATGAGCCGATTAGGACTTCTCAAAGACCTATAAATACACTTGTAAATCACACACCAAAGGCATCACCTCTTGGGGGGATCACTTCTTAGATCCCTTCTTTTATCTTTTGCTTTAGCTTGGAGAAGGAGACCGTGGAGCGGAATTGACGACTCTTCTCTCGGGTTTCTTCTTTCCTTTTTATTTTATTATGTGTAATTAAATTCTTAGTAGGGCATGGTTGAAGCCCTAATTATGTTTACTCAGTAAATTTAGTATTGGCGCCTTTGCGATATTTATGTTGTGTTGCTTAACTTGATTAATACCTGCTTTTATTTAAATTCCTCATATGTATATGTCTGATCAATATGTGCATGTGGTATGGACTTGTTAGTTAGATCAATTTGGATGACCGAGTCCTGGGTCTAACATTAGTAACAAGGGATATCTTATCCGGATACCCGGGTTAATCAACATGGGAAACCGGGAGTAGATACAATGCCCTAGGTCTCATGTGGTTGTCGATTTCCATAGTACTTATGTTTTCTTAAGGAACAACTCAAGCAGATATCATGCTGAATCCCTTAATGAAGAAAAGAGTTAGAGTAGATACCATGCCTAACTCGTTGCTTAGGGAAATCAATAGCTTAAGGAGTAGATACCATGCCCTTAGGTTGGCAACCAATAGGTATACATGGCATGAATAAAGCATTGGCATACTGTTATATTGTGGTAGCATAATTAGTGGTGGATATCAAGTCCCTACGCCTTTATCCTTAGTATTTTATCTTTATTATTTCTCAACGCTTTTATTATTTCTATCTTTTTATATTGCAAATATAATTCTAAATTGAACTTTACCAATCCCTGTGGAGATGATCTTGCATTCGCACACTATACTACACTATTGACCTTGTGCACTTGCAAGTAAAACAAGTGCGATTATTTACCCATTTATTTAGGTATATTTTCGCACAACACCTAGTCCAGGCCACGGCGCACACTGAAGGAGGATTAGCTCTTTTGCCCAAGCTTCTGGAGGCCGAGGCTTGGATATTTCCAGGCCACAACGCACACACTTAAAACTTGATTCTCTTTGTTTTTTCCTTAAATAATCATGCTTTCACTTTAATCTTCATTGAGTCATTGTGCTTCAAGCAACAATAGTTTATCCTTCTCTTTTGGACTCAAAGTACTTGAAAGTGCACCGAAATAGATCAACAATTCAAGAATACCACTTTAGAGTTGTTAACGAATAAAAGTGCAATTAAAACCTAGATCAACCCTAAAATGCTAATAATTAAGTAATGTTGAGACGCATTTTATGGCTCTCATCAGGACCCTTTCCTGTTCTATTTAAGGGTGGTGCACGGTATATGCTTACATTCATTTTGTTGAACTGATTTGCAAATTCTATCGATTTTGCTAGAATTTGCAATAAAATAATCATTTACAAATGAATTCCATAATTTATTGGTTCCCCAACATGACAATATATATAACTGTAAATGAATTCTATAAAGTTAATGAAATTCATTTGTTCAAAACATATTCTTAAAGAATAAAAAATCTCCACCTCAAGAGAATCTAGTTTTTGTTATTTAACAGAAAACCCCTATGCGAAAACAAAATTATCAGATGATTAATCATTTATTTGCTCCTAACATTTTTGCTGCTTTGGTAGATGAACCAAAATAAAACCATAGTGATCTAGACATACAATATGATGATAAAACATTAGAAATCTGAAAAAGGCAAATAAAAAAAACAGAAATTAAGTAAGGAAAGTTAAACTCAAACATTCATCCTCAATAGTTATTCCTTCTCATTAAATTCATGAAGTTCATCTTTTGGACTATGAGAGGTCTTTAAGATCCTTACATTTCATTTTCCTCTACAAGGAAGGCTACCATGAGAATGTTATTTACATGCCTCCACTTCGATATGGTTACTAGAGGAGTTTATTTACATGTGTCATGTTCTATATCAGGTCTTAGAATTCAATTTACTCTAAAAGGTTTTGAGTTATAATAACCAAACTTTTGGATTACACACGCTTGTGAAAATTGAAAAATGAGTCACACATGAACTTTTGTTTAAGAAATAGTGAAACTTTAACTTGCTTGTGTAACCAATGTCCAAGGGGCTTTGATTTATATTTTCTAGTATAGCTAGCTAGCATCCACAAGTAATACCTACTAATCCTACGAGATGAGTGTCTCACTATACAAGATGCAAGTATTTTTCCATTACACCTCATAAACGTTTTTGGTAAGACTTTCTCTTGACAAGTCTTTTCGGATTATCCGCTGATCATATCTTATCTTGTGACATTACTTGATAAAATCTAACTAAAAATTAACTTAAACTTAATGCTCATATCTCATCCAGACCTAAAACTTATTGCTTAACTATTACTTTTGCTTGTTACATACATCCCCCTTACATCTTCTCTATCTGTATAAGGAGTTTTTATAACAACTCGACCTCCCACTTTGCACAATATTATCCGCTTTGGCACGCCAGGCCTCACGGCTTTAAAACACATTTTGTAAGTAGAGATGACAAACATTTATAAACAGCCCATTCACTTTCTCTTTAGCCAATATGGGACACCAAGACTTGACCTTCATCTTGGGCTATCACAATCTCTCATCCTTTAGGCATAGCGCCCTCACTGTGTGGTGTGGTCCATATCCAGCAACCCACTGGTTAAAATCGTCGGTTGAGGTTTCGAGAGTCAACTTTGATACCACTATAATGACCTGACCTTCCACTTGGCACAATATTATCTACTTTGGCACACCATGCCTCACTATTTTAAAACATTTTGTGCAAATGAAGAGGACAATCACTTATAAAAAAACCCAGTCACATCATATCTAATTGATGTGGGATACCAAGAATTGACCCCCATCTTAGTGTGTCATAATCTCCCTTCTTTTTGGAACAGTGTCCTCGTTGTGTGGTACCACACTCGATAACTCACCATTTAATTTTTGAGAGTTGGCTCTGACACCACTATAATGACTCGACCTCCCACTTGGCACAATATTGTCCGCTTTAGCACATTAGGTCTTAGGGCTTTAAAATGTGTTGTGTAAGTTGAGATGATAATCACTTATAAACAGCCCAGTCACTTTCTCTAATCGATGTACGGTACCAAGACTTGACCTCCATCTTGGGGCATCATAATCTCCATTCCTTTGGCCATAGCACCCTCACTGTGTGGTGAGGTCCATATCCAATAACCCACCAGTTAAAATGTCGGTCGAGCTTTCGAGAGTCGACTCTGATACCACTATAATTGTTGTAAAATCACCTTAGAGATACCCAGGTGGTGATCTTCCAAATATCCAAGTCTAGAATGACTTGTAATGATCATAAACAGAAACAAAAATCAAAGAAAAGAAAGAACACAACAATTGTTATCGAGGTTCGGCAATAGCCTACGTCCCTGTGAGTTCCTCTGAACTCTCTGTACTAAATTAATGAATTCTTACATAATACAGCAACACCCCTTCAAGAATCTCAAGTTCTTGAAGAATCAAAGAAGAGAAGAAAGAAAGTGAGAAGAATTATTACAAAGCCCTCTACCCAATCTATGCTACTCTCTCTTTACAATCAGCCTCTCTTTTAAGATCTATTCTTGTGCCTCTCCTATGTTTTGTGTCTTTGCACTCTCACACTTGCACTTGAATTCTCTTCTATGATGATTTGTATGTCATAATTAATTGTTGAGATTGAAGCTAGGTGACCCTTTATATAGTGCACCACTTCTTGACCAATCTTGAAGGTCAATATCCACCCTTAGATCTTGAGGACCAATCAACCATAGCCCTTCATCAATCCTTAGTGATCCTGTGCATTTTGAACATGCCTCACACACCATTCAAAAAGGCTTAAAAACCATGTACAAGTGTGCCTGGCACCGCGGCCCAGAACAGGGTAGGCCGTGGCCCAGGGCAAGGCACACATTCTTCATCTTCTAGGCGCCGCAGCCTGGGGGAAGCTGAGCCACAACGCACACCTCCTTCAGGTCTCCTCCTTACTGGGTACTGCGGCCTGGAAAGACTGTTCCGTGGTGCAACTTAATACTGAACCCTTTGTACATGTTGTGCGCTGAGGCACACACTTAGTGTGCTGAGGCGCCAAGACATGATGCTGAACCTCCTCAAAACTTGTTTAAACCTTAGACAAACACCAACAATCTCTACCTTTGTCTAAGCGATTAAACCCGAACCCATTGTACAGAGAATTCAGGATCCAAACCCATCTTGAGTCATCATTCAACCGACTCCAATCCTAAGAAGTCCAAGACAATGATTGAACTTACTTAAAGGTAGAACCTTAGTGCCTAAATCTGAAGGATTTTCTTCCATGGCTACCTTGTCCACATGAATGCATCATTCTATAACATTTTCCCAAATGAAATGGTACCGAACATCCATGTGCTTTGTCCTCTAATAGAACACCAGGTTCTTACATAAATGCAATGCACTTTGGCTATCCGAATACACCACCACCTACTCTTTCAGGACCTTCAACTCTTCCAACAACCCTTTGCACCACATAGCCTCCTTCATGGCTTCCGTTGCTGCTATGTACTCAGCCTCGGTTGTTGAGAGTGCTACCACTGGCTAAAACTGAGCCTTTCAACTTATACAACATCCATTTAAGTTGAAGAAGTAGGAGGTAATCGATCTTCTTTTATCCCGGTCTGCTCTATAGTCCGAATCCGCATAACCCTCAAGACAGATGGACTTACCCCTCTTCTCATAAACCAGCCCTACTTCTGGGCTTCCCTTCAAGTACCTCAACAATCACTTCATCCCAAGCCAATGCTCATTTCCAGGATTACTCTTAAACCTACTGATAACACTTATTGCATGAGCAATGTCTGGTCTAGTGCTTACTATGGTGAACATAACTGAACCAACCGCACTAGACTAAGGGACCTTTTCCATTTCTTTCTTCTCCTTCTCTGATCTCGAACATTGATCACTGGAAAACTTGAAATGACCAGCAAAAGGAACCTTCACTGGTTTGCTATCTTACATAGAGAACTTAGATATCATCTTCTCTATGTAGGAAGTTTGATAAATCTTCAACCTGTTTCTCTCCCTTTCCTGAATTATACACATCCCAAAGATCTTCTGTGCATGGCCAAGATACTTTATCTCAAACTCCTCACTGAGTTGAGACTTCAATTCTTCTATCCTCTCCATGCTGCTCCCAACCAGTAACATATCATCAACATAAATGAGGATGATCACTACTTCCTCCACCTTGTGCCCCTTGTAGTACAAGCACGAATCATAGTAGCTCCTCATGAAACCCAAGCTAGTTACAAAGGAATCGAACCTCTTATTCCATTGCTAAGGTGATTGCTTCAGACCATAGAGAGATTTCTTCAATTGACACACCAACTCTCCCTACCTTCATTCCTTCCTCATAGCCTTCCGGTTGCCTCATGTAGATGGTCTCATCAAGCTCTCTATGCAAGAACGTTGTCTTCACATCCATTTGCTCGATCCCCCAATCAAATTGGACCACCATAGCCAATACTATCCGTATCATCTTGTATTTCACAAGCGGTGAGAATATTTCAGTGAAATCTATGCCTTCTCTTTGTGTGAACCCCTTCTCAACCAGCCTAGCTTTATACTGAACTTCATCCCCTAGAGTGTTTCCTTCTTTGATCTTGTAGATCCACCTACAATCCACAACTCTCTGTTTTTCTGGTTTGGGCACCAATTCCCAAGAGTTGTTATTCCTCAAAGAATCCATTTTTTCCTCCATAGCTAGCTGCCACTTGGACAACTCCTTACATTCCATGGCTTTCATGTAAGTTTTTGGTTCAACCATCCCTCTTTCTGTCCAAGGAGCTACTACATTAGCATCCACAAACCCATATCTCAAAGGTCATCTAAACACCCTCCATCCCCGGTCTCTTGTGAGCTGGTAGTCATTCTGAGTTGCTGCATCAACCCCTTCTAGTTCAGCCTCCTCTTGAGTTCCTTGAGCTTAGCCTTCATTAATGGGCTCTACCTGGTCCGAACCCTCTTGCCTTCCTTGCTCTACCTGAACTGGATTTTCCTTGATGTGATGTTCCATAAATTCTGGACTGGTTTGCTCACTAGCCCCTGCAAGGTTAGTTTTCTCCAAATAGGGAAATAACAATTCATTAAAAATAACATCCCTACTTATTATGAGTTTAGTCTCTTTTAACTCTAAGGACCACAACCTATACCCCTTAACCCCATCACTATACCCTAGAAATACACATTTCCTAGACCTTGTGTTAAGTTTATCATCCTTTTGATATGCAAATGCAGCACACCCAAAAGTCCTAAGGTTGCTCAACTCACGGGGTTTCCCACTCCATATCTCCATGGAAGTCTTAAGGTCTAAAGCCCTAGAGGGTGATCTATTAACTAAATATGCAGCAGCAGACACAGCTTCCCCTAAAAAAAATATTTTGGTAAACCGGACCCAATTAACATGCACCTAACCTGTTCCATAAGGGTTCTATTCATCCTCTCAGCAACTCCATTTTGCTGAGGGGTTTTCACAACCGTTCTATGTCTTAGAATGCCATTTAACTCACATAATTTATCAAAATCCTTATTGCAAAATTCTAAGCCATTATCGGTTCGTAAAGCCTTAACTACCCTACCCGTTTGAGTCTCCAGTAACTTTTTCCACACCACAAATTTATTCAAAGCATCTGATTTATTTTTAAGCAAATAAACCTAAATATTTCTTGAATAATCGTCAATTAAAGATAGAAAGTACAAGCTACCTCCCTGTATTGGTGTTCTTGCTGGTCCCCAAAGGTCTGAATGAATGTAGTCAAGAATGCCCTTAGACTTGTGCACTCCGGTGTTGAAGCTGACCCAGTGTTGCTTCCCAAGAATGCAACATTCACATAAATCAAGTTTCTCTACTTTGTCACCACCAAGTAGACCATCATTGCTGAGAACTTGCAAGCTCTTTTCGCTCATATGTCCCAAGCAAGTGTGCCAAAGGGCTGCCCTATCTATCTCAGCTGATGAGTGAAAAATATTGCATATTTTGGCTACTTAATTTACATTTGTTAGCTTAGGAATTTGTTTCTTTGAGTTGTTTTCGTTGTTTTTCAGGTTTACAAGCAACAAGAAAGGAGTTTCACTAAATTGCCAGAATTGCCCGTACAGATCAATCATCTTTGAAAATTAAACTGTATTGATGCAAGAAGAACCAAGAGATGAGCCATATATTCTTAAAAATATCCGAAAGTCTATTTTTTGGAGAATTTTACGGCTCATAAAAAGGATTTTTCTAGAGAAAGTTATGGCAGTTTTAGTAGACAAAGGTCAGGCTGTGCGGGCTATGCAGGATTTCAGCGTGAGCAGAAGTTTTGAAGGGCATGTAAAGGCTTAAATCCCACATCCCACATCGGTTGGAAACGTATTTCTATATCCCACATTCCACATCGGATTGGAAACACATTGCACTCATGGTATTTGCCTATATAAGACCCACTCCACTTCAGCTTTAGGCATGATCAGAAAATCTGAGATCCTTAGAAAGTGAATCTAGAGGGCCTTTAAGAGCAATCCATAGGGCCCTTAGGAGGAATCCAAAGTGCAATTCCTGGGTCATTTGGTGTAATCTGGGGGACGTCTGTTAGCATTCTGGTGGATCCCGAAGGCTTTGCTACCACGAGGGGAAGTGCCGCCCAACAGTGAGTGGAATTTCTACCATGTATAGTAAATTTATTTCTTTTTATTTAGTTTTAAAGTTTAATATTTAGCACTTGTATTGTGAACTTTAGTTTAATAATTATGAGAGGCTAAAATCTTCAGCTAAGGTTGAAGATGAAGCCTTTCCTTTGTTTAGCATTATATTTTCAGATTTGTACATAACAATTCTGATGTTTTTAGTATAAATATTCTGTTCAATTATTTGAGTAGATCTTATGATTGATTGCTTTTAATTGTTAAATTAGATATTCTTTGTATTTCATTTGATGCATATATCGAATCGTTTTCGATTAAATTGGATTTTCTTTGTGATTTGTTAAAAGCAGATACATTGGATGCTTTTGGTTTAATTGGGATATTCGTTGTTTTTTGTTTAAATTTGGATTCATGGAATTTTTTGATTACTTTTATATAGAACATGAAAATATATGTTTTACTTTGGTTGGGTGGATTCAGAAACCTTAGTCTTTTTATCATTTGCTTTAAACCAATTTAGTTTAAGTTTATATTTCTTTTGCAAAAATACAATTCAAAATTTGGAACTAGGTTAATATAAGGTTAGTTTAGATAAAATTATATTTTCACAACGTAATTCCCTGTGGATTCGACCTTGCACTTGCACAACACTATATTGCAAACGACTCATGCGCTTGCGAGTAATTTAAAACTCATAACAAGTTTTTGGCGCCGTTGCTGGGGAATTGTTTTGTTTGTGAAATTTTTGTCTAAATTAATTCTATTTTTCTACTAGTTTAGTTAGCATTTTTGTTATATTTTTTTTAATTTTAATTTTACTTTTAATTTTAAATCTAATTTTAATTTTAATTTTAATTTAATTTTAGTTTATTTGCATTTGCCCAAAAATAAAATAAAATAAAAATATAAAAGAAATGTCGATGAATCCAGCACCGGTTTCACAGTCTTTAGAGGACACCCTCAAGAATTTCATGAAAATAACTTGCCAGTCCATCAATACAACCAATACACTCAATGTTGATAATTGTTTCGTCTGTGCTAGTCCTATGCATTTAGCACAAAATTGTCCATCTACACCGGCTTTTGTCGAGTGTCCCATGGAATAAATGAACGCGTTCGATGACTATTGGTGGCAATCAAATGGAAATTACTCCGAGACATACAATCTAGGGTGGCGGAACCACCCTGATTTTTCATGGACGTAAAACCAACTGATGGGGGAGGAGCCCCTTATCATGCTCACAATCAATACCCTCCCGAATTTCCTTCACCAGTTCCAAGTTATGGTCACTCAGCCTATCCAGCACCATCACCCGCTTACCAAGCTCCCATTCAAGCGCCAGTGTCGGTTTCAGAGTCATTGGAGGACGCCCTCAATGATTTCAGGAAGACGATCGACCAACCCATAAGCGAAGTAAGGAGTGCGTAAATAGTAAACACCCAAGCGATTGCTAAGATAGAGAGTCAAATGGGTCAAATCGCAAGTCACTTGGGTGAAGAAGAGAAGGGAAGGTTCCCCAGTCAACCTGAGCCTAACCCGAAGGAACAGTTTACGGTGGGAAGTTCATCAACTCCTATGCACGGGCAGGAATAAGTGCAATTGATTATCCCATTGAGGTTTGGGAGACAAGTGAACAATCAAGTGGAAGAGAACCTAACTGTGCAACAAGGGCAAGAAACTGGCAACAAGGAAAAGAGAGATGTTAAGCCATCTACAGCCACACCTATTATTAAGGATCTCCCTAGGTCGTTTATATCTAAAGCGCCTTACCCTGAGAGATTACAAGTGCCTAAGAAAGGAGGGGATTCTGAGGATATTCTGGAGGCATGATTTGCTCAGTTTATTTGGATTTAGATAAGTTACTTGAGCAAGCGAATTCCATTTTGGAGTCTGCTCCTCAGAAGAGTAGTGAGACGGAGGAGACTGTGGATAAATCCCACAGTGAGGACCCCCTAGAGGCATGTTTTGCTCAGTTTGAAGAGGATTTGGATTTGAATAAGTTGTTTAAGCAAGCAAATGCTACTTTGGAGTCTGCTCCTCAGAAGAGCAGTGAGACGAAGGAGACCACAACACCTGAACCCCTCAAAAAGGAACTTAAGCCTTTACCGGACAATCTTAAGTATAAGTTCCTAGGTCTGACGGATTCTTTGCCTTTGACTATAGCTTCAAATTTGGTTGATGCTCAAGTGGATAAATTATTGGACATTTTAAGAGAGCACAAGGAAGCTATTGGCTGGACTATTGAGAATATTAAGGGAATTAGCCCATCGGTGGTGATGCATAAGTTACATTTGGAGGGGAATGCCAATCCATCGAGGGAGCCACAAAGAAGGCTAAACCCAGCTATACAAGAGGTTGTGAGCACTGAAGTGATAAAGCTGTTGGATGTAGGGATCATTTATCCAATCTTTGATAGCGAGTGGGTGAGCCCAATTCATGTCATGCCAAAGCGGGCTAGTTTGACCGTAGTGATAAATAAAGACAATGAGTTGGTTCCAACTCGTGTGCAGTCAGGATGGAGAGTGAGTATAGATTACTGTAAGTTGAATGCTACCACAAGGAATAATCATTTTCCACTCCCATTTATTGATCCAATGGTGGAACGCTTAGCTGGGCACGATTACTAATGTTGGGTCTGGCTGAAGACGTTAAACTTAGCGCTCATGGGAGGCACCCCACAGCTTATCCTTTCTGCTTATTTATTATTTTACATATTTATGATTAATGTTTGTTTTCAGTATTTTTGTTTTCTAGTCATTATTTTTCAGGGACAACGCGTACTTCAGTTCAAGTTTGGGGATATGCTATGAGCCATACCAGTCCAGATAGTTCTCCATATCTCAGGTCAGCTCTTTCCATATTATTCACACATTGGGGTCAATGTGTAATTTAAGTTTGGGGGTATATGAGACACATTTCACACACTTTGTCCTAATTTGTTGTTGTTGTTGCTTTTTTTTTTTTTAGTGAAGATAAATGCATGTTCATGTTCGTCTGAAAATTTTGGTTGATCTGAAAAATTGTGATGTGATTTCATTGATGAGTTTAAAATTTTGAACACATGATCTGATGATAGAGTTTAAACTTTAGTTACTTACTTTAGGCATTCGAGAATTTACATTTTTGATCTAATCTAACACGCGCACATTAGCACATATTTGTGTGAGGTATAACATGTGATGTTAATGTGTATGTTTCTTATCTTAACTGAAACGGTATGACTTATTGGATAAACACTTGGACATAGATAAAATAAAATAAAAATGACCATCATCAATAAACTTTCCACTGAGTAACTGGACCTCTTGCCTCAGTAAGCAGTGAGTGTTCACATCAAAATGTGGGAATTTTATTCATAATGATCATTGCGAAATTTTTCACTGAGTAACTGGACCTCTTGCCTCAGTAAGCAGTGAGTGTTCACGTCAAAAGGTGAAAATTTTGCTTGGCAGCATTAATGACAGTTTAGTTTCGTAGCCTTCTTAACTCGAGTTAGTAAGTCTTTAGGGGTGTCTTTACACTTAATGCCCTAAAACCATCTGGTTTAGGAGTCATTGACTCAACACTCGCTATATGGGTCAATTAGAAAGCTTAAGGGAACTAATCATAACAGAGCCTTATATAAAAAAAAAAAAGGTAAAATAAAACTATGCCATCGTTTTTCATTCTAATGAGAAATCCTGTGAATATTGAGACATGGAGACATTGTACATTGAAGTTATTTGGAAATCTCATCTGTTTATACTAATTCACTTTACACTGATTCAAGCTTGTGATGTCTTAGCCTGCCTCTTGTAAGTAATTAAGTTTTAAAATTCTTATTCATTGCGAAGATGAGTTAGATTTTTTAAGCTTGCTCATGAATGAATTTCATGATTTTGAGTGCTCCTTAAATTTTTGGATACCATGAGTAATGAACTTATCTATATGTTCTTTGTTTTCCATTTAGTTTATTTATTTATTTTGTTTTTGCTAAGGGACTAGCAAAATGTAAGTTTGGGGGTATTTGATGAGTGAAAAATATTTCATATTTTGGCTACTTAATTTACGTTTGTTAGCTTATGAATTTGTTACTTTGAGTTGTTTTCGTTGTTTTTCAGGTTTACAAGCACCATGAAAGGAGTTTCACTAAATTGCTAGAATTGCCCGTACAAATCAATCATCTTTGAAAATTAGACTGTATTGATGCAAGAAGAACCAGAAGATGAGCCATATATGGTTAGAAAGATCCGGAAGTCAATTTTTTGGAGAACTTTACAGCTCATAAAAAGGATTTTTCTAGAGAAAGTTATGGCAGTTTTAGTAGACAAAGGTCAGGCTGTGCGGGCTGTGCGGGATTTCAGTATGAGCAGAAGTTTTGAAGGGCATGTGAAGGCTTAAATCCCATATCCCACATCGGTTGGAAACATATTTCTATATCCCACATCCTACATCGGATTGGAAACACATTGCACTCGTGGTATTTGCCTATATAAGACCCACTCCACTTCAGCTTTAGGATTGATCGAAAAATCTAAGATCATCAGAAAGTGAATCCAGAGGTCCTTTAGGAGCAATCCATAGGGCCCTTAGGAGGAATCCGAAGTGCAATTCCTGGGCCATTTGGTGTAATCCGGTGGACGTCTGCTAGCATTCTGGTGGATCCCGAAGGCTTTGCTACCACGAGCGGAAGTGCCGCCCAACAGCAAGTGGAATTTCACCCATGTATAGTAATTTATTTCTTTTTATATAGTTTTAAAGTTTAATGTTTAGCACTTGTATTGTGAACTTTAGTTTCATAATTATGAGAGGCTAAAATCTTCAGCTAAGGTTGAAGATGAAGCCTTTCCTTTGTTTAGCATTATATTTTTAGATTTGCGCATAACAATTTTGATTTTTTAGTATAAATGTTCTGTTCAATTATTTGAGTAGATCTTATGATTGATTGCTTTTAATTATTAAATTGAGTAGATCTTATGAAGCCTTTCCTTGATTGCTTATGATTCAGAAACCTTAGTCTTTTTATCATTTGCTTTAAACCAATTTAGTTTAAGTTTATATTTCTTTTGCAAAAATACAATTCAAAATTCGGAACTAGGTTAAGATAAGGTTAGTTTAGATAAAATTACATTTTCACAACGCAATTCCCTGTGGATTCGACCTCGCACTTGCATAACACTATATTGCAAACGACTCGTGCGCTTGCAAGTAATTTAAAACTCACAACATCAGCCATCAAGCAGCCTTGTGACTCCATCAAACATCCTCAACTGGATGTCTCCTATCCCATTCAATTGGCAAGAAGTGTCATTCCCCAAGAAAACCTGTCCATTATTGATTTCCTTGAAATTTTTGAACCAATCCTTGTGAGGGCACATGTGATAAGTGCACCCAGAATCCAGAATCCATTTTTCGCTTCCTTGCCTCCTGCTCACATTTGAGCACATAACAAGAACATTATCTTGTTGTTATTCTTTGGCAACCGAAGCCTCTCCATTGTTGGTATGGCTTCTTCCTTTCTCATCCCACATCTTCTTCTTGCAATCTTTCCTAAAATGTCCCCCCTTGTTGCAGTAGAAGCATCTCTTTCCTCCAAATCTCGGTTTGGAATGAGATCTCCCATGGCTCTGTCTTCTACCTCTTGATTTCTCCCGGTAGTTGCCATGAATGCTACTGCCATCCCAAGTTATTAGCCTTCCTCTAATGAACAGCCCTTCTCCACTTGATGCTTCCCTCATCTTGGCTTTGAAATCATAAGCCCTTATGGTATTGATCACAATCTCCTTGGTTAAAGTATTTATTCCATATTCAATTGCATTAATCAAATTATCAAAACAATCAGGAAGAGAATTCAACAAAATAACAGCCAATTATTCATCCGAGAATATTATGCTACAGCTATTCAAATCTTGAAGTAGCTTATTAAATACATCAAGATTATCTTGCAACTCTTTATTAGGATCCAATTTAAAAGAAAAGATTTTTCTAAGATGAAAAATCTTATTAGGGAGAGTTTTGGTAAGAAACAACTCATCTAGTTTCTTCCATATGACAGTAGGATCTTCCGAGTCTCCGCACTCCCTTGTCATGCTATCTGATATGTGCAAGAAAATGGTACTGTATGCCATCTTCTTCATCTCAATCCGCTGGTCCTCCGTGATACTTGCTAGAAAAACATCATATTTTCCAATAGCCAAGTCCACCTTTTGTTGCATAAGAACAACCTTGATCTTCCGCTTCCAAAAGGCAAAGTCTCTCTTTCCATCAAACTTCTCAACAATGAAATTTGAAGCCATCTTGCGGAGAAAATCCCAGATTTATGCAGCACCCACAATTGCTTTCCCAAACTTCTTCTAAACCACAAGAACATGATCGAAGATTGATCTCAATACCGTTCTTGAATCACCCTCAAGAACACGATCAGATCTTGATCTTTACTCCATTCTTGAATCACCTAAAAAGTTAGCCTTTGATTCTTGGAGTCTTGCTTCGATACCTTCTGTTCCAACTCCGATACCCGCTATTCTTAGGCCACAGCTCTGATACCACTGTTGTAGTATCTCCTCTAGCTCTGATACCACTATTGTCAAATCACCTTGGAGATGCCCAGGTGGTGATCTTCCAAACACCCAAGTCTAGAATGACTTGTAATGATCAGAAACAGAAACAGAAATAGAAATCAAAGAAAAGAAAGAACATCGCAATTGTTATCGAGGTTCGGTAATAGCCTACATCCCCGTGAGTTCCTATGAACTCTCTGCACTAAATCAATGAGTTCTTACAAAATACAGCAACAGCCCTTCAAGAATCTCAAGTTCTTGAAGAACCAAAGAAGAGAAGAACTATTACAAAGCCCTCTACCCAATCTATGCTACTCTCTCTTTACAACCAGCCTCTCTTTTGAGGTCTATTCTAGTGCCTCTCCTGTGTTTGTGTCTTTGCACTCTCACACTTGCACTTGAATTCTCTTGTATGATGATCACTTGTATGTCACAATTAATTGTTGAGATTCAAGCTAGGTGACCCTTTATATAGTGCACCAACTTCTTGACCAATCATGAAGGTCAATATCCACCCATAGATCTTGAGGACCAATCAACTATAGCCCTTCATCAATCCTTAGTGATCTGTGCATTTTGAACAAGCCTCACGTACCATTCAATAAGGCTTAAAAACCATGTACAAGTGTGCCTGGTGCCGTGGCCCAGAACAGGGTAGGCCTCGGTCTAGGGCAGGGCACACATTCTTCATCTTCTGGGCGCCGCGGCCTGGGGGAGGCTGAGCCGCGACGCACACCTCCTCCAGGTCTCCGCCTTACTGGGCACCGCTGCTAGGGAAGGCTGTGCCGTGGCACGACCTAATGCTGAACCCTTTGTATATGCTGTGCGTTGAAGCACACACTTAGTGTCCTGAGGCGCCAAGGCTTGATGCTGAACCTCTTCAAACCTTGTTTAAACCTTAGACAAACACCAACAATAATTATCAGACCTTCCATTTGGCACAACATTTTTTTCTTTGTCACACTAGGCTTCACGACTTTAAAATATGTTGTACAAATGGAGATGACAATCACTTATAAACAGCCCAATCACATTTTCTCTAGTCAATGTGGGATACCAAGACTTGACTCTCATCTTGTGGCGTCATAGCTTTTCTAGGCACAAAAAGGGTCGTAGTAGATAATTCAGTCATGGATTTCAATTAATCAATAGAGTTCACTTGTGCCTCAACCCTATCTCCTCAAATGCATAACATCATATCAAAGCCTTCTTTTATGTTGCTTTATGACCCAACAACAACATAAGTGATCTGTTATCATCTATGATTGATTTTGTGCCTCGATATTTATTCAGATATGCTTGTTTCTTTCGATGATCAAATGTACACTTAATTTTTTTACGCACCATTTTCATAATCATCTTGTTTATTTCTAAATCATCTTTTGATTTAACTATTTTCTGTTTGATTCAAAGTATGATGAAGAGGCTATGGATTCTTTCTTTATGCTGAAACTGAGTCAGAATTTGGAGCTATTTTAGAATCAACAGATGGTGGAGATTAATAAAACTTTTGGTTCGTTCTATGATTACATATAATGATTTTTTTTTATCTAAATAGTAAAACTGTTAAAAAGAATTAACATCTTATTTAATGTTTCAAATTTCCCCTTTATAATTCACTAATTGTTTTGTGTCAGTTTTTTCATGACGAATTATAGCCTTCAAGGGGTAGCATCAATTACCACTGGCAAGAATCAGAAGAGTCATAAAATCTAAAGGAAAAGCGGAGGCTTTCTAGTTGAATTGAAATTATTGTTTCCCTTTTCACTCATTAATATTGTTGTTCTTCTCATAAAATTTAAGTTCCCCAAATAAATCTTGCTATAGCACAAAATTCTTATGTATCTTATTAAAACTAAAGACCTCATTGACTTGGCTCAAATGATAGAACCTTTACATTGCATATTAGCTAATAGCCTAATATTTGGAATTTTGATATCTTTTTTCTGTGTGTTAAACTAATGGTATAAGGTATTTGCATCATTAGGTTATCCTCACAGACACTCTCATCCTATTATCTAAGGCTTGCGAGTTATTCATTCTAGAGCTCATACTTCGAGCCTAGCAACAAACGGGAGAAGATCAGAGTCAGACACTTCCCCATTTGTGATATTGCTCATGCCATATCGCGTGATTATGTTTTTAATTTCTTAGCTGATACTGTTCCAAGGTTGACTAATTTTCCTTTGCTCTAGCATCAGATATAGGCAAAAACTAGAGTAGTCATTATATTACTAATAATATAAAACTAATATAAATTGCATACAAAATAAACTAATGAAAATTGTGTACTGGTCGATTAGATTCAAGATTATAAGAATGGGAAATGTATTGAATTTTAAAATTTTCCTCTTGTGGTCCATCAATAAAAAGTTCAAAGATAAATATATGAAAATTCACAGAGTTGTAAAACTGACTAAATAAAGAAACAAAAAAGGATGTATTAATTCAGCAATTGGATATTGTTCAATATGTTAAATTAATTTATTCTTCATCACAATTAATTTATTGTTCAATATATTGTAGAACTCTTAAACCTAGATGAGCTTCACGTTGACGACGGTGGAGATACTGGCAATGGGACTGAATGTGAAGGCCGACAAGGAACGTAATTGCCTATTTTGTGATCTAGGCCTAAATATAAATTTAGTAAGTTGAGATCCATGGAGTATGGATTCTTATGAAGTTGCTACAAAAACTTCTTACTGCAATGGAATTTAATAAAGTTTTGAACTTTTTAAGTGTTAGTTTAAAATTTTTAGTAATAAGCTTGATTTGCAGTCATTAGTAATAACAATTATTAATAGGTTTAAAACTTCATTTTACTTTTATTAAGCTTGAGTTAGTATTCAATAATGATTTTATACATCTTTACTTTTACAATAAATCAGCAATCAAAGGAATAAGGAACTTCGTTTTATTGTGGTTTTGTTGAGTACTCTAGTCGATTTAGAATCCGAACGAACCTTCTTTCTTCTTTTGAAGTAACACCGAATCTAGTGCCAAAGAAGTCCTTCGTAGGCCTTATATAGCCAACATCCAGCAACTCTTTGAGTTGTCTACGCAAGTCCTTTACCTTAGGAGTGGCCATCCGGCAAGGGGCAGCTGTTGATGGTTTAGTGCCAGGTTCCAACTCAATGTCAAGGTCTACCTCTCTTCTAGGCAGCAGCCATTTTTCTTGATATAATATAACTATTACTATACTTATTGTCAAATATAGTTAGAATTTATTGGTTTCGGTTCATCCCTTGTGCTGCTTCTAATGTCACTGCATCAGCAACTAAAGTTGTGGGTCTTATGCCTATACATAAAAAGACGTAGACTTCTAATTAAAATTAAGCAAAGACAAAAGTTTAGTGGTGGTAGGATTACTATTGGGCATAGGACATAGAATTCTAGACCAAAGTGTTATTCTCCTTGGTTGTTGTTCCTATACAAATGTTTTAGGGTTCTCTTTGTTGCACAATAAAAAGCTACAATTTGTAGAATAGTACAACAAATAGAACCTTGTGAGTGGTTTAAATTTCTTTTCTTCTAGGTTATTGTATTGTCCCAATTAAATTTATGGTAGCCTAGAGTTGGGTGTATTAGAATTTAGACTTGGAGAGTTTTATCTCTCTTGATTTGTACTAAAATTTGATTATAGTGGAATCTTTCACCATTGCCCATGGACGTAGAATTTTTAGCACCGAACCACGTAAATATTTTGTATCTATTTATTTTTTGCTTTATTCCTAGCAAATTACTATCAGAGCTATTATTAAGATTGATTTGGGTGTGATGTCTTTTACCACTTCATACAACATAAAGAAGTTTGATGGAACTGTAGTTTTACAAGTAAAGATGCAAGTCGTATTAACCTAAAAGGGTTTGAAAAAGGCATTGTAGGGGAAGGAAAAGATGCCTAGTACAATGATAGATGAATAGAAGATAAATATGGATGAGAAAGCCTTAATTGTAATTCAATTGAATTTGTCAGATGGAGTCTTGCGTGAATTTCTTACAGAGAAAACCGTTGATGGCCTATGGAGTAAGTTAGAGTCTTTAAATGTGATAAAATCCCTCACCACCAAAAACTATTATTGAAGTAACAATTATATTTGTTGTGTATAGCATAAGGTACGTTAGTGAAATCTCATGTTGATGAATTTAATTCTATTTTAACTAAGTTGAATTCAGTGTAAGTTAAATTAGATGACGAGGATCAAGTCCTGTTATTGTTGTCTTCTCTTTCACCATCGTTTACACACTTTAGGTAAACATTTCTGTTTGGTACAGATACAATTTCTTTAGAAGATGTTAAAGCTTTAGTATTTTCTAAAGAATTGCTTGAACGACATATGGCTGGGTATTATTATGAGAAACAGAGTCAATGTGATGCTCTAATAACTAGAGGTTCTAAAGGCAGATCTAGAAAGAGATCTTCAAGTAATAAAAACCAGACATTCCAATCTAAGTCCAAAACTAAGAATGAGACTTGTAATTGTTGTAAGAAAAAGGTACATTACAAATTTGTGTTAGAATTTTAAAATGAGAATTCAAGAAGAAAACAATTAGAATCAATGTCAAAATCGAGATTAGAATCATAATCGATATCGGAAAGAGAAACAAATTGAAGTTAATGTTACTGAAGAAGATTTTTATGACTATGATTGTGTCCTTGTTGCTAGTGATAGTGGGCTCTTTATGTCTGATTGGATTATAAATTCAGCTTGTTCGTACCATATTTGCCGAAATAAGGATTGATTTTTTTGAATATGAGCCTTATAACGGAGTTGTCTTACTGGGTGATGATGCAGCTTAAAAATTACTGATATAGGAACTGTTTAAACCAGAATGCACGACGGTGTGATAAGGACTTTGTCAGAAGTTAGACATATTCTTGCCTTCAAGAAAAATTTGGTTTCTTTGACTACTCTTGATATCAAAGGGTACAAGTATTCATCCTTAAGTGGAGTTATGAAAGTGACGCCAAGCAGAATAGCGATTATTCTGCAGGCTAGTAGAACAGATAGTTCACAGTGAGTAACACAAGAAAAACCCTAAAACAATACAGAGAAACTACTCTGATGCTTTATTTTAATTTATTCCAAAAATACAATTATAATATTACAAAACCCTAAGATCTTATTTATAAGGTCGAAGCTAAAATAGGAAAATTAAATTAAGGCCAAATTTAAATTAAATAAAATAAAAGGGTTTCTAAAAACTAAAAACTGCCAATTTAAAGGTCTAAACTTCGTTTTTTGGCTTAAAAATGATAACTTAGTATAACATACTAAGTTTTTCCCGAAAGCTCGTTCTCAATCAGACTGGGATCTTCTGGGCCCAATCGGAACCTGTAGCCCGCTATACGATGTAAACCGGCTAAGGTGGCCCACTTGCCATCTGACAGCTCAGCATCATCTGACTCGGATCCTCCTGCATCAGTCACCCCGGGTTGGAAAGAACTTGTCATCGAGTTCATAATAGGCTCATCGGAATCCCCAAAACAAAGACTCAAGTGTTTCACATTAAAGACCTCAAGCGGCAACCCTGGAGGAAGATCCTCTGGTATCAGGTCAGAAAACTTTGCTAACAGCGGCAAATCCACTCTGAAACCGAGATCTCCATAACGATCCTCCCGACCATGGTGTTCCCTGAATCGAGTAGGATTGTAATATGGGTTTTCGAAACTGGAATCGAAATCATGATCTTTCATCTCACGATCACCGAAATTCTGCGCCGTTAGACGCTGGATTAACTTTGCAACCTGCCTCTGTAAATCCTCAATCATCACATCCTGAACATTACGATCACGGCGTGGGGCTTCCTCGTTCGGAACCTGCCCGCGACGACCACAACCACGATCACCAGCCATGGAAACTGATGAAATCTCACCCCAGGAAGATGCTGAAGCTCTGATACCAACTGACGTCGGGCAGAATAGCGATTATTCTGTAGGCTAGTCGAACAGATAGTTCACAGGGAGTAACACAAGAAAAACCCTAAAACAATATAGAGAAACTACTCTGATGTTTTATTTTAATTTATTCCAAAAATACAATTATAATGTTACGAAACCCTAAGACCTTATTTATAAGGTCGAAGCTAAAATAAGAAAATTAAATCAAGGCCGAATTTAAATTAAATAAAATAAAAGGTTTCCTAAAAACTAAAAACTGTCAATTCGAAGGTCTAAACTTCATTTTTTGGCTTAAAAACGATATACTAAGCTTTTCCCGAAAGCTCATTTTCAATCAGACTGGGGTCTTCTGGGCCCAATCGGAACCTGTAGCCCGCTAAACGATGTAAACCGGTTAAGGTAGCCCACTTGCCATCTAACAGCTCAGCATCATCTGACTCGGATCCTCCTGCATCAGAAAGTCAGCAAACGTGCTCTGGTTGTCATGAAAACAAAGATTATGTCATCAAATTTGTATGTTTTGCAAGGTACTACCGTTACTGATTCAGTGACTGCTTCTACTATATCAGATTTTGATGTTATAATATTGTGGTATATGAGATTAGGTCACATGAGTGAAAAATGACTAATTTTGTTAAGCAAAAGAGGTTTGTTATATGGACAAAATACAAGTAAAATAGAATTATATGATTATTGTGTTTTTGGTAAACAGTAGAGAGTTAATTTTAGTACATCGATTCACATAAATAAGGATAATATGGATTATATTCACTACGATCTTTGGGGACCCTCATGTGTTTCGTTTAAAAGTGGTGCACTATATATACTTACATTCATTTTGTAGAATTGATTTGCAGATTCTATCAATTTTGATAGAATTTGCAATAAGCTAACTCAATTCAATAGTGAATTCATTTGTAAATGAATTCTATAATATATTGGTTCCCAAACATGACAATGTATAGAATTGTAAATAAACTCTATAAAATTATTGAAATTCATTTTTTTCAAAACATATTTTTAGAGAAGAAAGAATCTTCACCCTAGGTTAATCTAGTTTTTGTTAATTAGCACAAAACCTCAATGTCAAAACAGAATGATCAGAGGAATAATCATTTATTTGCTCCTTGTTAGAGTTGATGCATACTTCACGAGACCAGATTTGTAGAACCCCGAACGAACACTGGTGCCCCACTCCCCAGAGAGCAGGCAGGGGTTAGGGGGCAGTGGCCCCAAAACTTTTGGGCCATGTATATGAGTTGGGCTTAGTTTTTTGCTTAGTGGTTTGGGCTTAGGCCCATGAAGAGCCGTAGTTCTGCAGCAAAACGGAAACCTAATTAGATCCTAATTAGGACGTCTTAAGTTTCATATAAATACTCTTTATGTACTGAGCATACACTGTAACAGAGAGGTTTGTGAGGTTGATAATAAGAAACTTTTGGGATGACGTAGCTCTATTCTTGGGTGAACTTGGGTAAATCTTGTCTTCTTTTCTTTCTGTTTATAATTCGTGTGATTGATAGGTCTCGAATTGTTCACTCTTAACATTTGTCTTGTTTTGGTAGATGAACTAAAATCAGGCCATGGTGATCTAGAAGTATATTATAATGATACTGAAATATTAGAATCGTGAAAAGGAAAATCAAAGAAAGCAGAAATAAAGTCAGGAAAGGTAAACTCAAACTTTCCTCGTCAGTAGCTCTTCCTTCTCATTAAATTCATGAAGTTCTTCCTTTGGACTATGAGAGGTCATAAAGATCATCACATTTCATTTCCTCTATAGGGATGGCTACCATGAGAAGGTTATTTACATGTCTCCACTTTGGCATGGTTACTACCAAGAGTGTATTTCCTGGCACCGTGTTCAATATCAGGTCTTAGAATTTTGTTTACTCCTAAAAGTTTTGATTGTGTTGGGATTTTACATCTAAAATCCACATACTAAAATTTTAGGCAAAAATATAGCCACAACAATTAAATAGGTAAATAAAATAAAGAGCAAAAACACCAAGAATTAATGTGGTTTGGAAACCTCTTTGCCTTCTTCTACTAACAAACCTACTACTTTATTAATTTTCAATTACTATTTTAAAAAGAGTAAAGTTGTCAAACTCTCACTCCAAATCTCAATACAACAAAATCTCTTAATCTACCTCTAGTTGTAAGTGTCATCTCTACTTGACAACCCAAAACCCCAATATACCCAAAGCTCTCATCCTAGCTCTAGTAGTACCCTCTAGTTTACAATGTATATGGGATTTATGAGTGTGCCTCAAACCTTCTCTAAGATCCCATTTATATAGAGGAGATTTTCCTAATACTAATAAGAAAATAAAAATAACAAAGAAAACAACTTCTACTACTACTAGAATAACAATATGTAATAGGAAACTACTACCATTCCTATTACAACAAACAATAATAAAACAGAAAACCACTTTTCCTAAACCAATTAGAAGTCTAACTTGTGAGGATTTGAGCCAAAATCCTAAAAAATCACCACCTTGTCTCAAATTCTTCACCTCATCATCAAATTTGACTTTCTTGTTTGGTTGGTGTGATCATTTCTTTTGGTCTTCTTATCTGTTTTTCACAGCTACCATCCTCTCATTCAATATGTACAAGCTCTATTTGTTTGTGGTATCTCTTATCACTACCTTTGAACAATTAAGAACTTGCATCTCATCACCCTCATTAGACTTTCCATTATTACTCTCATTCATTCTACTTAACTCCTCTAAGTCCTCCATCGTGGCCTTGCTTTTTAATTGTGTGTGTTCCTCTTCCTCATTGTAAATGCACTTCTTATTTGAAAAATCTAGAGACTTGGATCTTGATCTTTCCTCTACCTTCCTTGAAATGATCCACTTGCTCACTTTGTCTGGCTCTTTTCTTGATATAATCACGAACAATTCTTCAACCACGAACACACTTGGCCTCTTCAACTTATCTCTTTTAGGAGGTACCGCGAGAACCTTTCTATCCTTCCAAACTTCTTTGCCCACCATTAATATCGTGACTATGCCATACTATTTTGGTGGTGAGTACTTCATATCTGTTAACATACTACTTAACAAATTAGTGATAATGGAATTGAAAAAGAGTAATGCAAATACAATCACCCATCTTCTTTTATCAAATAGCTTAATATTAATCATGTTTTTTTTTTTTGTATTTTTGCATTCGGAACCATGACTCTGATATAACTGGTTGGGATTTTTCCTCTAAAAATTCACCTACTCAAATTTTAGGCAAAAACCACAACCACGACAATTAAATAGGAAAAGCAAATAAAAGGCAATAATACAACAATTTAACATGGTTTAGCGACCTCTTTGCCTACATCCACAAATAAACCAATTACTTTATTAATCTTCAATTACAATTTTAGAAAGAGCATATTTGTCAAACTCTCAACCCAAAGTTTCAATACAACAAAAGCTCTTAACCTACCTTTAGTTATAAGTGACCTCTCTATTTGACAAACCAAAGCCCCAATACACCAAAGCTCTCATCCCAACTCTAGTACTAAACTCTTCTAGTTTACCATGTATATGAGAATTATTAGTATGCCTAGACCCTTATCTAAGATCCCTTTTATATAGAGGATATTTTCCTAATAGTAATAGGAAAATAACAACAACAAAGAAAACAACTTCTGCTACTACTACAACAAGTAATATCCAATGGAAAACTACTATCATTCCTATTAGAACAAACAACAATAAAATAGAAAACTATTTTTCCCAAACCAATTAGAAGTATAACTTTTGATTATTTAAGCCAAAATCCTAATAGATAGAAACAACCAAACTAATGGATTACACACTTTTCAAAATTGAAAAATGAAACACACATAATCTTTAGTCTGAGAGAGAGTGAAACTTTAACTTGCTTACACAAGTATTCCCTACTGTGGATGCGAGGCGCTTGTTTCACTATACAAACTTTTTAAGTATTTTTTCCATTACACCTCACAAGCGCTTATGGTAAGACTTTCTCCTGACAATTTTTTTTCCGAATTATTCGCTGATCATATTTTATCTTCTGACATTACTTGATAAAATCTAACTAAAAATTAATTTAAACTTAATGCTTATATCTTATCCAGACCTGAAAGTTATTGCTTAATTATTACTTTTGCTTATTATATACATCCCTCTTACATCTTCTCTATCTGTATAAGGAGCTTTCCTAGGCATAAAAAGGGCTATGGTAGATAGTTCAGTCATAGATTTCAATCAATAAATAAAGTTCAAACCTTCCTCAACCCCATCTCCTCAAATGCATAACATCATGCCAAAGCCTTGCTTTATGTTGCCTTACGCCCCAACAACAACACAAGTGATATGTTCTCTTCTATGATTGATTTTGTGCCTCTATATTTATTCGGATATGCTTGTTTCTTTCGATGATCAAGTGTTATTAATTTTTTATGCACCGTTTTCATCATCATAATGTTTATTTGTGAATATTCTTATGATTTAACTGTTTGTTGTTTGATTAAAAGGATGATGAAGAGGTTATGGATTCTTGCTTTATGCAGAAACTGAGTAAGAATTTGGAGCTGTTTTCAAATCAACAGATGGTGGAGATTAATACAATTTATGGTTCGTTCTATTAATAAATATAATGATTTTTTATCTGCATAATAAAACTATAAAAGGTA
This sequence comes from Bretschneidera sinensis, assembly GCA_023935145.1. Classification (NCBI taxonomy): domain Eukaryota; kingdom Viridiplantae; phylum Streptophyta; class Magnoliopsida; order Brassicales; family Akaniaceae; genus Bretschneidera; species Bretschneidera sinensis. The sequence goes on from CM043699.1 coordinate 39,235,254, forward strand.
ATTAATATCTTCTTTAATATTTCAAATTTCCCCCTTTTTAATTCACTAATTGTTTTACGTTGGTTTTATCACGATGAATTATAGCCTTCAAGGGGCAACATCAATTACCACTGGCAAGGATCAGAAGGGTCATGAAATCTGAACGAAAAGCGGAGGTTTTCTAGTTGAATTGAAATTATTGTTTCCCTTTGCACTTATTAATATTGTTGTTCTTCTCATAAAATTTAAGCTCCCTTATTAAATCTTGTTATATCACAAAATTCTTTTGTATCTTATTAAAATTGATTACCTCATTGACTTGGCTCAAATTGTAGAACTTTTACATTGTGTATTAGCTAATAGCCTAATATTTGGAATTTTGAAATCTTTTTTTGTGTCTTAAACTAAAGGTATAAGATATTTGCATCATTATGTTATCCGCGTAGACACTCCCATCCTATTCTCCAAAGCTTGTGAGCTCTTCATTATTGAGCTCACACTTCGAGCCCGGTAACAAACAGAAGAAGATCAGCGCCAAACACTTCTCCGTTGTGACATTGCTCATGCCATAAAGCGTGATGACATTTCTACTTTCTTAGCTGATGTTGTTCCAAAGGTGACTAATTTTCCTTTGCTCTAACATCATATATAGGTGAAACTGGAGTATTCATTATGTTACTAATAATACAAAACTAATAAAAATTGCATATAAAATAAACTGATGAAAATTATGTACTGATCGATTAGATTCAAGATTATGAGAATGGGAAATGTATTGAATAAAATTGTCCTCATATGGTCCATCAATAAAAAGTTCAAAGATAAATATATAAAAATTAACGAAGTTGTAAAACCGACTGAACAAAGAAATAAAAAGGATGAATTAATTCACTAATTGATTGTTCAATATGTTTAATTAATATTCTTCATTGTAATTAATTTATTATTCAATATATTGTAGACCTCTTAAACCTGGATGAGCTTCAAGTTGATGACGGTGGAGATGAGGCAATAAGACTGAATGTGGAGGCAAGGAAAGAAAATTAACTATTTTGTGATCTAGGCCTAAATATAAATTCAGTTACATGGGATCCATGAAGTATGGATTATTATTAAATTGCTAGGAAAACTTCTTCGTGTAATGGGATTTAGTATAGTTTTGAACTTTTTAAGTGTTCGTTTTAGTCTTTCAGTATTAAGCTTGATTTGCAGTCATTAATAATAACAATTATTAATAGGTTTAAAACTTCATTTTACTTTTGTTATGCTTGAGTTAGTATTCAATCAGGATTTTATACATCTTTACTGTTACAATAAATCAAAAATCAAAGGAATGAGTCACTTCTTCTTTATTGTGGTTTTGTTGAGTACTCTAGTCGATGTAAAATCGCAACGAACCATCTTTCTTCTTTGGAATCAACACTAGATCGAGCACCAAAGAGGCCCTTCGTAGGCCTTATGTAGCCAACATCCAGCAACTCCTCTACCACAGGAGGGACCATCCCGCAAGGGGAAACTGTTGGTGGTTTAGTGCCAAGTTCCAACTCGATATCAAGGTCCACCTCTCTTATGGACAATAGCCGTTTTGCTTGATATAATATAATCATTATTTTGATTATTTTTAAATATGGCAAGATTTTATTGGTTTTGGTTAAGCCCTTGGGTTGCTTTTAATGTCACGTCATCAACAACTAAAGTTGTGGGTCTTATGCCTATACAGTAGATTTTTAATTAAAATAAAACAAAAACAAAAGTTTAGTGGTGGCAAGATTACTAATGGGTATAGGACACAAAATTCTAGACTTAATTCTCTTTAGTTACTGTTCATATACAAGTGTTTTAAGGTTCTCTTTGTGACTCAGTAAAAGATAGCAATTGCCCTGTGATTGATTGAAATTTATTTTCTTTTAGGCTATTGTAATTTTTTAATTAAATTAGTTGTAGATTAGATTTTGGTATATTAGGATTTGGACATGGAAAGTTTTATCTCTATGAATTTGTACTGCAATTTGATTATAATCAAATCTCTCACCATCGCATGTAGATGTTGGAGTTGTAGCATCGAACCATGTAAATTTTCTATATTCATTTTTTTTTCACTGTTTTACTCTTAACAAACTAATATCAAAGCTATTGTTAACATTGATCTGGATGTGATATTTTCTACCACGTCGTATAATTTGAAGGAATCACAGTTTCAATTATTTGATAAGTAAAAATGCAAACCTTATTAATCCACCTACAAGAAAATTAATTAATTGTGACGGAAAATTTTCGGTCGCACTTGTGTATTAACTGCGACGGCCTTTTTATTCAGTTGCAATTGTCATTTTCAACCGAATATCGATCGCATTTAATAATTTATTTCGTTGTAATTGATTTGGGTCGAGTTTCATGCGACAGAAAAAATTCGCTCGCAAATAAGTAATCATTAAAATATTAAATTTTAGATTGTTTAATCATTTAAATATAATAAAGTGAAAAATGCGACGGACACATACCTTATATGCGACGGATTGGGGCCGTTGAACATGATTTTTTGCTAAGAGTCTGCCTCCTCCCTCCTTCTTCTTCAGTCTCACTTTCACGATCGTTCTCAATTTTCCTCCATTTTTCTCTCCCTTTTTCTTCATTGATTTTTCTTCCACTTCAACAAATTTCTTTTCTTTCCTTCCTTTTCTTCATCCCCGCACCTCCTCGCCCGCCGGGCATCCTCCACGTTGTAGGTAAGCCCTTCTTCCTCTCAGTGTTTGTGTATAATTTGCTTAAAATGTTTTCAAATCTTTTATTTGTCCAATTTTTATAGGAAGGAGCTTTTGAGGGCTATTGATGTACGAGTTGTGGCAGTTAAGCAAGAGTGAACCACAGCTTGCGCTCGTGCATCATCTACTGGTTTCAACCCTTACTTTGTCTCTGAACTCCAACAGTTTGCAGATTAATTTTGTGCCCATCGCTTGAAGTAAGAACTCTGGAGATCCTTTTTTAAGTTTAACATTTTTCCTTTTGAGTCACCACGATTATTAAAACATTGCTTGGGTCGCTGACCTTGAGATTAATATGGAAATGGGCTTTGTTTAATTTTGCAATTTGGTTTCGCTTTGCGTTTTTTTGTATGTGCTTTTTTTCTGCTAGTCTGTGATCTTTCTGATTTTGGATTCTTCTTTTAGGTTGTAAATGTTCTGAGCTCTGATCTTCTTGAGTCGTTGAACAAAAGTGGGAAAAGGTTCGGTTCATTTTTTTTGTTTTTACATGTGGGTAGTGGGTACTTTTTAGGATTTGGTTTGTAATCCCCCTCCCTCTTTAAGATTAGTTTATACTTCCATCTTAATTCTTGTTTGCTTCTCCTAAAATAATCTACTGTTGAATTCAACCACTTCTATTACTGATAGATTAGTTTTAGATCTTTCATAACTAGCGTATATTTTGTAGATGAATTTATTAATACAGCTTATACTGAGAACAAGGGTTCTTGTGTAATATACTCCCCCCACCCACTCTCCCCCCCTCCCCTCCCCCCCTCCAAAAAAAGAAAAAAAAAAAAAAAAACCAATCTTGTTGAATGGAAAACATATAGTTTTTTGATTTATTTTTTACGAGTGCATGTTAACAAGAAACTTCTTTAATTTAAATTTAGATAGCTGAAGTGACTCTAGTTTGGCCGCTTGTGACATTGTAAGGGAAGCACGTCAACAGGTACTATATTCTGTATATATTTCTGTTTAATGTGAGTCTATTAAAGCTTAATTGATTGACAGGAAAGGGAAGTGGAAGTAAAATGGCATTGTTTTTTTTTTTTTTTTCATTTTCTTTTGTTTGGTTGGCAAGAAAGATGTCAACTAAACATTTTTTTCCCCTTATTTTGCTATATCAGGATTAACTATTTTCGTTCAAGAAAATGTTTCCCTCAAATCTCATGTTGAATATGTAATTGAAAAATGCATAATAAGATACTATATAGCCTATTTTTCCTATAACTTAACTTTTCTTGTAAAACAAAAACTTATGAGAAAAATACTTTCTTGTACTTCACTTTGCATGACATTCTTGATAATCAAATGGGGTCTTAAGTTTGATGAACCTTTCTTCATTTTTTTTTTCGCGGAAAGTATATGTTTGATGATATGGAATGATATAGGAAGTACTTGATGACTTGTTCCGAAAACTTCATCTCATTCCCATGTTTGCACAATTTTAGGGCCACACACGTCTTTTTTTTTTCTTCTTTCTTTTGTCATACAGGTCCTTGAATATTGCAATGCATCTCCAGAAGACTACATTTGTATTTTCACTTCTGGCGCAACTGCAGTGTTAAAGCTGGTAAAGGAGACCTTTCCATAGAGCTGTGACAGTAGTTTTATGTACAATGTGGAAAACCATAATAGTGTACTTGGGATTAGAGAGTATCCTGCTGTGGTATAATTATTTTGTCACTTTGAGTTAACTGGGTAGGTCATAAGAGAACTTAAATGATTTTTCAGTTTTTCCCATATATAATGTGTGTGGTCAGAACATTAATATGCTAATTTATCATTCTTTTATCAAAATAAAAATGAATAAATTTCTAAGTTACCGTTGAAAACACCTTATATATATCTTGTCATTGGTCACCCTCTCATGAAAGTGGGGTTTCAGATCAATGCAAAAATGATCGGTCATGGATTGTTGGTTTTACAAATAGCTTTACCATTAAGACACTGAACTGTAGAGTTAAATTGTCCAAGTATCTTTTTTTTTCCATTTTCAAGTCTATGAATCAATAATAATATTTAGATATGCTCTCAGTCAAGGAGCTTCTGCCTTTGCTTTTTAAAAAAAAAAAAAAAAATCCTCTTTGGCGGATTCCTATGGGTTTATTAATATAAACAGAAAGAAAAAAAAATGCAAACAAATGGAGGGACAAGAAAACCCATACCCGAACAGGCTCAGTGGGCCGTCAACTTTACCCTAAAAACCAGATTACAGTTTTTTAAAAATTACAGAGCCTGAATCATCATAATCTAGGGCCTGATGACATACTATAGAGAGATCCATATGAGACCAAAATAAATTAGACCCATCTAAGATTGGGCTTGATTTTGCTAAGCTATCCGCAAGCTCATTGGCTTCATGATACACATGTTGTATGCACACATTAGATTGTAAGTTGTGATTGGACACCACGAATCAAATAAACAATTTCCCACGGACACTCACATCGATTCAAAACCACCTGTACCAAAGCCTGTGAATCACATTCAATGGTGTGAATTACCAAACTGTTTTGTGAGCAAGTTGAAGGCCCACTAGAAGAGCTCGGGCCTCAGCTTGCATGTTTGTGCATGTATCAAAAGAATGAGAGAAAGCAAGGATGCGGCTCGGCCCAGCCCGAAACACGCCACCACCCGGGCAACCAAGGGTTGAGATAGAACCGTCGGTGTTGAGCTTAATTGCATCATCCGCAAGCCTAGCCCATTTTACCCGCTCACCGCGTTTGCTAGGCGGGTCCTTAATTGGAAGGCCCAAATTAGATAAACAAGTCAGCCCTTGGGAATGGGGATTACGAATACGAACCAGGTCCCAGTAATCCTTAGCAGAAAAGTTACCTTGGGAAGAATGGTCTCATATCAGTAGACGAATTAAGGTGAACCCGAGAAGCTGCCTCATAAAGCTGTGGGAAATCCACATGAACTCAATCCATCTTCAGAGAGTCCGTAAGGACATCTTGAACAGAAGCATCAGGGAATGATACTTCAACCACTAGAGGAGGAAGAGGATGCCACTGATGGGACCAAAGCGAAACCTCTCCGGAACCAAGAACCGAAGTGGAGTTGTCAAGAATCGTATGAATGAGGAAGAAGAGCTTTCCAACCACTAGAACAATACCATGAAGCACCCAAATCAGAATTAGGATCACCATACTGGCTATGCATAAACCGAGCCCAAAGGGACTTACCGTTGACAAAACTCCACGCCAATTTTGCATGCAAAGCATTGTGAACTTCAAAAAGCCTACGAATACCAAGACCACCTTCCTCAACCGGTTTACAAATCTTGTCCCAAGCAATCCAATACCGCTTTACACGATCACCATCAATCCAAAAGAAAGAGGTAATCTGCTTTTCCAAGTGCGTAAGGAGACCTTTAGGCAACTCAATTGCAGCTAGTTCATGAATTAGAATAGAGCATAGGAGCTTCTTCCTTTGCAGTAGATGTTGAAGAGGTTCTGCCTTTGCTATTTATCTCTTTTATTTTCCATCTGTTATGCGACTAATAGGTGATTCCTGTCACTCTTAGGGCTTTATTCATGTTCAACGTCAGTTTGGTTTATATATAGTATCAGTCCAGAAAGAGTGAATTGAAATTTGTGTTCACCACTAACTTATCACAAGATATTATTGCTTTCATTGGAGAGGGAAGGGTATGTGAGTTACTCCATCTGATAATATTGAAGCAGTTATATTTACCTTAGAATTAACATGTTGACGTTGTTCAATGCTATCATCACATTTTTTTTTTCTAGTTGCAGGTAATCTTTATAACTTATTTTCCTTCCCCTCGGAGTACAATTTCACAGGTTTGAGATTCAGCCTTGACTTGGTGAAGATTTAAGGAAAATGGAGAAAGCATAATGGAAGGCTCTCCATTTTGCAAGTATGTATATCGTCTTATATTGTGCATCTAGTTGTTGACTTATCAGTATACTCTCTAGAATTCATATGCTAGTTTGTTGTGCATAATCCATGTTCATATTTTGGGGCTGATAATTTTTACCAGAATTTATAAATCTACCTGAAATAAGTGACCTTGTGCAGCAATCAATGTTCTATTTGATTTAAGGGAACATGTATGAAACAAAAAGAAAAGAATATCCATTACTGAAAAAAAGGAATAATTGATCTCATTTGAATATGGTCTGCTTGGCTAGTATTTATTTGAGACTTAGAGTTAATTGGGTCAAATTGTGAGATGTGTCACGTTAATATTTTAGAAATAAATTGTATTACTATATTAATGTACAACACTCATCAAAATCACATAAAAAAGATCGTGATAACAGTGTGAACATAATATTTAAGTGGCTTTTAGACCGTCCAAAAACTGTGTACCTAAAAAGCAGGGCACTTTTGATCTCTCCTGACAAAGCACATCTAAGTTTGCTGTGTAACCTATTATATTAATCTGCTTTTATCATTTTTACTGGTTTTGATTCTGCACCTGGGCTGAAGATGTTGATCTGTTTCTATAGGGGGCGCTGGATAGTCTTGATCGATGCTGCAAAAGGATGTGTGACACAACCACCAGATTTGTCAAAGTATCCTGCAGATTTTTTTGTCATGTCATTCTACAAGGTAGATGTATTGGATTTATTTGAAGAAAAAAAGGAAAATAATTTACCATATTTGATGTTGACATATTGCCTTTGAGTTGTTTTGGTGAAGTTATTTGGTTACCCTACTAGACTTGGTGCTCTCTGTTAGAGTTGCTGCATACTATATGGGATCAGATCTGTAGAATCTCGGACGAACACTGGGTCCTGCCCCGGTAAGCTCGAGAGATAAAGAGTTGGAGACTACCTCACAGACTGCACCGGATACTTCAGATATTGAGTCAATTGAGTTTGAGCAAGATACTCATGTTTCTGATGTAGAGGATGAGGATTCAGATACTGGATCGGAGGTAGAGACCACGCCTGTCATAAGGTGATCGACACGGGTTAGGAGACCACCCATCAGATATTCACATAGTGCTTGTAGTGCATTATATGCTTTAAATATTACTGGTGATGATCATAGCACAATAAAAGAGGCAAGGACCTCGGAGGATGCAAATCTATAGGAGAATGCTATGAAAGAGGAGATGCAGGCACTGGACAAGAATGAAACATGGAAGCTTGTGAAATTGACTAAAGATAGGAAGGCAATTATGTGCAAATGGATTTTCAAGAAAAAAACAAATGTAGATGGAATGGTAGAAAAGTACAAGGCATGTCTGGTTGCAAAGGAGTACTTGCAATTAGAGGGAATTGACTATAGTGAGATATTTTCCCCAGTAGCAAAGTTGACATCTATCAGATGTCTTATCCATGTCACTTGTTTATGATCTAGAGGTTGAGCAACTGGATGTGAAGACAGCTTTCCTTTATGGGGACTTAGAGTAGGAAATTTACATGAAACAGCCCAAAGGCTTTGTGAGCAAAGGCAAGGAAGAGATGGTTTATAAATTGAAGAAGTCTCTGTACTGACTAAAGCAGTCACCACATATGTGGTACCAGAAGTTTGATACATATTCCATTCAGCTTGGGTTCACTCACAGCTATGCTGATCACTACATCTACGTGAAAATGTTAGGGGTTGATTTTGTCATTTTAACCTTGTATGTGGATGATATATTGTTGATTGTAAATAACAGGAAGATGATTAGCACTGTGAAGGCATTGTTGGCAAGACAGTTTGACATGAAAGACCTAGGGCTAGCAAACTTTATCTTGGGCATGTAGATAAAGAGGAATCATGAAAATCAAAAACTATGGCTAAGTCAAAAGAAGTATATTGAACAAGTGTTGAAGAAATTCAACATGTCTGACAGCAAGTCGGTAGAGACTCCCATGCCTTTGGGAACCAAGTTATCTGCGAAACAATATCCGAAAACAAAGGAAGAAGCTGAAGATATGGTGCACATACCTTGTGCTAGTGTAGTTGGAAGCTTGGTGTACACCATGGTATGTATGAAACCAGATATTGCCCAAGCAGTGGGAGTATTGAGTAGATATATGTCTAATCTTGGGAAAGAGCGTTGGACTGCAATCAAGAGAGTTCTTAGATATCTTCGTGGCACATCAGAGTTTGCATTGTGTTATGGATATATGGGAGGTAAGAAGAATCTTGATATTGTCGGTTCAGTTAATGCTGACTGAGGATGAGACATTGATAGTAGGAGGTCTACATGCAGGTATGTGTTCAATCTGTTTGGTGGAGCAATGAGTTGATGAGTAAAAGCCAAAGTATTGTTGCCCTTTCATCTACAGAAGCAGAGTATATGGCAATAACTCATGCTGGAAAGGAACTGGTTTGGCTTCAAAGGTTGTATGCTGAGCTTAGGTTTAAATAAGAAGCACTGAAGGTGAAATGTGACAATTAAGGTTCTATTTTCTTAGTAAAGAATCTTGTATTTCATTCACAGACGAATATCTAATATCACTTCATCTGGGAAAATATTGAAGAAAATGTGATAATCTTGGAGAAAGTTGATACAGTAGTGAACAACACATATTTCTTGACTAAGGCAGTTAGTCTAGCAAAGTTTGAGTGGTGTGTTATTGAGATAGGCTTGAAGAAATAGAGTCCTAGGAAGTTTTCCATGTATGTAAAGTATTTACCAAGTGGGAGATTGTTAGAGTTTGTGCATACTTCACGAGACCAGATCTGGAAAGTTTTTAAGCTATGTACATGAATTGGGCCTGGTTTTTTGCTTGGCGGTTTGGGGTTGGGCCCATAAAAAGCAGTAGTTTTACAGCATAATGAAAATCCTAATTAGACCCTAATTGTGATGTCTTAAGTTGATTATAAATACTCTTTATATACTGAGCATACATTGTAATGAGAGATTTTTGAGGTTGATAATAAGAAACTTATGGCAAGATGTAGCCCTATTCTGGGGTGAACCTCGGTAAATTTTGTCTTCTTTTCTTTCTGTTTATAATTCGTGTGATTGGCAGGTCTCAAATCGTTCAATTGGTCTCAGAGCCTTGTGTTCGAGGATTAACGATCAGAGATGTCGATTAGATCACGGACTGAAATCAAGAAGTTTGGAGGGAAGTACTTCGAGTTATGGAAACTAAAGATGGAAGATCTACTCGTGGATAGGGATCTGTGGACGGTGATAGTCGATGAGATACCGAAGAGTACGATGTCCACGGCAAAAGCGTCCTCGGTAGTGGTTTCGACACCATCTTCAGTGACCATCATGGAGTGGAAGAAGCTCGATCGAAAGGCACAAAGTTTGATTCAGCTGTGTCTGACTGATTCTGTCGTGATAAACGTTTCTAGAGAAAAGACTACGAAAGATCTCTGGAAGAAGTTGAAAAGCCTTATCAGAGTAAATCTTTGGTAAACAAATTGTTTCTGCATAAGAAGTTGTACAACCTTTAGATGGCTGAGGACGATTCTTTCTCTGTTCATCTACATAAGTTCAACACTTTGTTATTTTGCTTATTGTTAAATATGGCTAGAATTTATTGGTTTCGGTTCAGCCCTTGTGTTTCTTCTAATGTCACGTCATCAGCAACTAAAGTAGTGGGTCTTATACCTATATATAAAAGGCTGTAGATTTTTAATTAGAATAAAACAAAGACAAAAGTTTAGTGGTGATAGAATTACTAATGGGTATAGGAAATAGAATTCCAGACTGAAGTGTGATTCTCTTTGGTTACTGTTCCATTACAAGTGTTTTGGGGTTCTCTTTGTGACACAATGAAAAGATGCAATTTACATAATAGTACAACAAATAGAACCTGTGAGTGGTTGAAATTTCTATTCTTATAGAGTATTGTATTTTCTCAATTAAATTTCTGGTAGCTTAGATTTAGGTGTATTAGGATTTAGGCTTAAGGAGTTTTATTGATTTCTACTTTAATTTGATTATGGTGGAATCTCTCACCATCGCCCGTGCACGTAGGAGTTTTAGCACCGAACCATGTAAATTTTTTGTGTTTGTTTATTTTTTTGTTATTTTATTACTGACAAACTAGTATCAGAGCTATTATTAAGATCGATATGGGCACGATGTCTTTTACCACTACGTACGAGATAAGGAAGTTTGATAGAACAATAGCTTCAATCTTTGGCAAGTAAAGATGTAAGCCGTATTAGCCCAAAAGGGTTTGAAAAAAGCGTCGCTAGGGAAGTAGAAGATGCCTAGTACGATGAAAGATGAATATAAGAGAGATATGGATGAGAGAGCCTAGAATTTTTCAGATGGAGTCTTGCATGAAGTTTTTACAAAGAAAATCGCTGATGGCTTATGGTGTAAGTTAGAGTCTCTAAACATGATAAAATCCCTAACCAACAAACTTTCTTGAAGCAACAATTATATTTGTTGCGTTAATAAAATCCCATGTCGATGAATTTAATTCCATTTTTACTCTGTTGAATTCAATGGAAGTTAAATTAGATGATGAGGATCAGGCCCTACGATTGTTGTGTTCTCTACTACTATCGTTTACTCACTTTAGGAAAACCTTTCTGTTTGGTAGAGATACAATTTGTTTAGAAGATGTTAAAGTTTCGACATTTTCTAAATAATTTCTTAAACAAAATATGTCTGGGAATAATTATGAGAAACAAAGTCAAGGTGATGCTCTAGTAACTAGAGGTTCTACAGGCAGATCTAGAGAAAGATCTTCGGGTAATAGAAGCCAAACATTCCAATATAAGTCCAAAATTCAGAATGAGACCTGTCATTGCTTTAAGAAAGAGGGGCATTCCAAGTTTGAGTGTTGGAATTTGAAAATGAAAATTCAGTAAGAAAATAGTTAGAATCAAGGTTAAAATCGATGTCAAAATCAAAATCGAGTTCAGAAAAAGAAACAACTTGAAGCTAATGTTACTGAAGAAGATTCTGATAACTATGATTATGTCCTTGTTGTAGTGGTAATGGGCTCTTTATGTTTGATTGGATTATGAATTCAACTTGTTTGTACCATATTTTTTAAAATAAGTATTGGTTTTTTGAATATGAGCCTTATAACAGAGTTGTCTTGTTGGGTGATTATGCATCTCAAAAAACTATTGATATAGGAACTATCCAAATTAGAATGCATGATAGTGTGATAAGGACTTTGACAGAAGTTAGACATATTTTTGGCTTCAAGAAGAATTTGATTTCTCAGAGTACTCTTGAAGTCCAACGGGTACAAATATTCATTTGACGATGGCCCACAAAGATTACATCACCAAATTTGTATGTTATATAGGGTACTATCGTTACTGGTTTAGTGATTGCTTCTACTATGTCAGATCCTAAGGTTACAATATTGTGGTATATGAGATTGGGCCACATGAGTGAAAAATGACTAACTTTGTTGAGCAAAAGAGGTTTGTTACGTGGACAAAATACAAGTAAAATAGAATTATATGATTATTGTGTTTTTGGCAAACAGAAGAGAATTAATTTTAGTACATCGATTCACAGAAATAATGATAATATAGATTATATTCCCTCTGATCTTTGGGGGCCTTCATACATTCATTTTGTAGAATTGATTTGCAGATTCAATCATTTTTTATAGAATTTGCAATAAGTTAACTCAATTCCAAAGTGAATGAATTCTTTAAATTTATTGAAATTCATTTGTTCAAGGCATATTCTTAGAGGAGAATGAATCTCCACCTCATTAGAATCTAGTTTTTGTCAATTAGTAGAAAACTCCTATGTCAAAACACAATGATAAGAGCATTAATCATTTATTTGCTTCTAACATTTTTGCTGCTTTGGTAGATGAACCAAAATTGGGCCATGGTGATCTAGAAGTATAATATGATGACACTGAAACATTAGAATCGTGAAAAGGAAAATCAAAGAAAAATAAATAAGTCGGGAAAGGTAAATTCAAACCATCCTCATTAATAGTTTTTCCTTTCCATTAAATTCATAAAGTTCTTCTTTCTCATTAAATTCATGAAGTTCTTCTTTTGGACTATGAGAGGTCATAAAGATCCCCACATTTCATTTTCCTGTACAGGGAAGGTGACCATGAGACGGTTACTTATATGTGTCCACTTTGACATGGTTACTACTACGAGTTTATTTGCACCCAACATATTCAATATCAAGCCTTAAAATTCAGTTTACTCCTAAAAGTTTTGATTACAACAACCAAACTAATGGATTACACACGGTTGTCAAAATTGAAAAATGAGACACATATGAACTTTAGTCTAAGAGAGAGTGAAACTTTTACTTGCTTTCATAAGTATTTCCTATTGAAGATGTGAGGCACTTATTTCACTATATAAGCTGTAAGTATTTTTTTTCCATGACACCTCACAAGCTCTTATGATAAGACTTTCGCTGAACAAAATTTTCCAAATTATTGCTGACCACATCTAATCTTGCGACATTACTTTATAAAATCTAACTAAAAATTAACTCAAACTTATTTCTCATATCTCATCTAAACCTGAAATTCATTTCCTAATTATTACTTTTTCTTGTTATATACATCCCCCTTACATCTTCTCTATTTGTATAAGGAGTTTTTGTAGGAATGAATCTGCTTGTAGTAGATAGGTTAGTCACGGATTTCAATCATTCAAAGAGTTCACAACTTCCTCAAGCCCATCTCCTCATATGCATAACATCATGCTAAAGCCATATTTTATGTTGCCTTACGACCCATCAACAATACTGGTGATATATTCTCTTCTGTGATTGATTTTGTGCCTCTATATTTATTCAAATATGGTTGTTTCTTTTGATGATCAAATGTATGCTTAAATCTTTTACGTATCATTTTCATCGATCATCTTCTTTATTTTTGAATCAACTTCTGATTTAACTGTTTGTTGGTTAATTCAAAGGATGATGAAGCAGCTATGGATTCTTGCTTTATGCAGAAACAAAGTCAGAATTTGAAGTTGTTTTGGCATCAATAGATTGAAAACAATTAATTCTGTAACATTATTTCTTGATTTCTCATACATTGATAGTGAATACACACACACACACATATGTGAATGACAAGATTACCCTTTATGAAATGGCATAAATACAATATTATCTATTCCATCTATTAGCTTCATGCAATTTGAGTTGGTGGGGAAGACACGTGCCAATTGGATCGAAGCCAACAAAACCAAGTGGAGGATAGACCTTTAGTAAAAACATTAACTAGTTGTTGCTTGGTAGGACGGAAAGAAACACGTAACTCACCTCGTGCTACCTTATCGCAAACAAAATGCTAATCAAGATTGACATGTTTCTTACGAGAATGCATTATTGGGTTGGCAACAAGATAAGTAGCTCCAATGTTGTCGCAATGAAGCGTTACAGGTTTGCGAAGAAAATTACCTAGATCACGAAGCAAGGATTTTATCCAAAAAATCTTAGCAACGGTGGAAGCAATGGCACGATACTCAAATTTGATGTTGGAGTGGGCTACTGTGGGTTGCTTCTTAGTAGACCAAGAAACAAGGTTTGGCCTGATGAAAACATAGTAACCAGTTATAGATCACCGAGTGTTTAGGCAACCAGTCCAATCAACATTAGAATACATAGTTATAATGGAAAAAGAGGAACATATAAGATTGAGGCCAAAACATAAGGTGCCTTTGAGGTTCCATAGGATCCATTTCACTTTTTGGAGATAACCTTCACACAGGGCATGCATGAACTGACATACCAACTTAATTGAAAAAGAGAGATCAAGGTGGGTGAATCCCAAGTATTGGAGGGCCCTCTCACAATGCTTCTGTATTCAATTAGATTAGACAATGAAGTGTTTATAGAAACAAACAGATGTGTTCACTAGGCAATGGGAGTAGAAACAGCCTTAGCATTAGACATACTAGTTCACTGTAAAAGTTCAGAGGCGTATTTTTGTTGTGACAAAAACACACCATGCGAGGTATGTGTAGCATATATCTTGATAAAATAATGAAGTGGGACAAGATTAGTTATCGCAAATTCACTACTGAGAGAATTGATAATGATTTTAAGTAAAATAAGACTAAAAGCATTAAGAATAATGCCGCCGACATAGAGTAAGAGAACCACCATGCCTATTGAAATATAGAGTGATCAGTTTGACTGCCTGAAAACCCATGTTCAACAATATACTAGGTGAACTGTTGAAATCAGGCCTGAGGGTCTTGTTTAAGGCCATAGAGAGAATGTTTAAGCTTGAAGAGTGCAAAGGATAATCAGGGTGGACAAAACCTTGGGTCATATAGACTTTTTCCGATATGTGACCATGCAAGAATGCATTCTTGACGTCAAGTTGATGAATCGGCAAAAAATGTGATAATGCTAGAGAAAGTACAGTATGAATTGTCACAGATTTTAGGACTGAAGTGAAATTTTCAGTGTAGTTTACCCAATGTTGTTGATTATAACCCTTGGCCACCAATCAAGCCTTATATCATTCAATAGTACCATCAGATTTGAGTTTGATTTTGAAAACCTACTTTTTTCTGATCACACTTTTGGAAGGAGTGGGAGGGACAAGTTACTAAGTATCATTTTTAAGGAGGGCATTGTACTCGGAATCCACAGCATTTTTCTAGTGAGAGAATTTTTTTTTGAAATAGTGAATGAGGTGGGTAAGGTGGAGGGAGATAAGGAAGAAACTTGGGAGGTTGTCATGGTCAATGAGGAGGGAAGTGTGTGTGGCTTGCGGGTTCCATCTTTTATACGGGTGATTATTTTGTGAGTGGGTAAAGGTGGGGGACAGTGGTGTGTGGTTTGAGGCAGAGAAGTCGTAGAGATAAAGAATAAGAGGGATGAAATAAGACCAGTGATTAGAGGGGGGGGAGATAAAGTGTTTAAATTATGGTGAATGGATCAGATAAGACTTATAGAAGAAGCATGACACTAGTTTAAAAGGGGAGACTAGGTGTGATGGGTACGACATAGTAGAGGTAGGACAAGGTGGAGATGATGATAAAGATGGAGGGTGTGATCATGTACGAAACTAGTTTGAAAGTTGAGGTTGTTGAGGGTTGATAAGACACTGATTTGAGTGAGGACACATTGGAGATAAGGATAAGGAAAGAGATGGGGAGCAGGCAGGACAGTGGTTTGAAATAGGAGGCTGTTGTGTTGGTTGGGTAGAAGATAAGGTGGTTGGAGGCAAGAAGGACTGTGAAGAAGGATTGGATGAGGACGGTTAGGATGGTGACAACGAAGAGTAAGAGTTTGAATTGGAATGGGGCTGTGAAGAAGTAGAATGTGAATTTGATTGTAAAACAATAGGCAGGTTGGAAAATCTAGGGTGTGTGCAATGGATAGAAAAAGGGAAAAGATAAGGTGGAGGGATTTGAAAATGGAGTCCATAAAAAAAGGATGTTTGACAAGTGGAGGGAGACTGAGATTGATATGAAAAAGAATTTTCAAAAAACTTGACATGATGGAAAATAATAATTTTATTAGTGTCCAAATTAAGACACCGATACACATTACAATTCTGAGCATATCCAAGAAAAATACAATGCGAAGACCGATGAGAGAGTTTATTGGAAACAGTAGCAGATTGATTTGGATAATAAGAACAACTAAACAAGCGGAAAAAAATTATAATTTGGTGGAGAATTAAAAAGAATTTTATGGGGAATGTGAAAATTTATGGAAGAAGAAAGGAGGAGGTTAAGGACATAAACAGTGGTTTGAAAGGCCTCAACCCAAAATGTGAGGGGAAATTAAGCCTGGAAAAGAAGAGACCGAACCATGTTCATAATGGTACGATGACGGCATTCAATGACACCATTTTTTTGCAGTGTATGAGGTACCGAGATTTAGAGAGAAATTCCGTGTGAATCCAAAAAAGAATGAAAGGAGATGTTAAGAAATTCACCACCACCATCTCATTGAAAATAGATTATTTTGGAACAAAGAAAATTTTCTACTTTACCCTTGAAGGTGATAAATGATTCAATCAAATTTCGATTTTAAAAGAAATACCCATGAATAACGTGAATAATCATCCACAAAGACAATGCAATATTTGTAACCTAGAAAATAACGTACAAGATAAGTCCATAGATCTGAATGAATTAATTCCTATGGACTCGTAAACCGAGAAAAAGAAACCAAAAAAGGTAGTCGGGTACTCTTCACAGTCTTAAAAGCATTATAAAGAAAACTCATGCATTTATTGGAAATAAAAATTAAATTTGAACTAGCAACAAAATCAATAACTAGATAACTTGGATGACAAAGATGACTGTGCTAGATGGAGAAAGGAATACAAACTACACTAAAGGCCGCTTGATGATAGGTGATAAGAGCAAAACTGGACGAAAGTGGATAAAGAGAACTCAGGCTATTGCAACGAAGGAGTGGGGTCTTCGTCGCAGAATCCTTAATAGAAAAACCAGACGAATCAAAATCAATTGAAAGATTATTATCATAAGAAAATTTACAAACAGAAAGTAGATTTATCTTGATAATAAGAACAATAAGAACATCTTTTAAATTAAACTTATGACTGGGTGTGTGAAGAAAAGCATGACCAGTATTAGTAATAGATAAAATTAGTTGACCATTACAGACAAAAATTTTGTCTTTGACCATGTAGGGTTTTTTAGCATATGCATTACTTGGAGAAGAAGTCATATGGGAGGTGACACCAGTGTCTAAATACCAAGTCGGGTCAAAAGTGTCTTGAGTAGTCATGGTAGCAAAGGATTGTGGAAGGTTATCAGCAGTATAGGCTTGGTTGAACCGATGGCAACGAAAAAGGGCACAGTAATTGTTATGGGTGCAGATTTGGCATTTAAGGCCACACATGGAAGTAGAGGTAGGAGTTGGGAGAATGTCACCGATGGGTATTGAGTTTGGTATGGAGAAGGGAAGGTTGAAGGCTGTGAGCAAAAACCACGACAATGAGAACCATAGCCAAGATTGGGAGAATTAAAAGGGCGACTCTGAGATTGTGATTTATCATGCTTGTGGCAATGACCTCGACTAGTAAATAAGGCTTGTTGATCAGTGGGTGGAGGTAAGGGACGGGCTTGACGAAAGTGAAGCGTTGGAGTGAGAAGTTGTGACCAGAGTTCAGCAAAGGATGGCAATGGTGGGCGAGCAGTAACAACAACAATGAAGTTGCCAAACATAATACCTTCATCAGTATGAAGATGACCAATAGTAGTAAGAGAATCAGAGATGGATTTGATGGATTGAAGGTAATCGGCCATGAGAAGTGTGTTTTTGGTGAGAGATGAAAATTGCACCTTAAGTTGAAGGTATTTTGCATTGACATGATCATGAAAAAGGCATTCAATAATGAGCCACATCTCCCTAGCAATGAGAGAATGATAGGGTTTCAAGATGTGTTTATGAACATCAATAGATAGGGTTGCATTAAGCCAGGAGACAATTTTTTCATCGATACGCTTTCATAGACATAGTTAGGATTTGGTGTAGGGTGTCCTTGGTAATCAATAATGGTATGGTGGTAAGAGGATTGGCAGAACCATCAACGTGATCCAAAACTTTGTAACTGTTGAGAATAGGGAGAAAAAGTGTTTGCCAAGGAATGAAATTATCATGGTCAATAGTATTAGGGATTAAATTCTTGATATTGGATAGTTCAAACAATGGATGAGGGAAGGAAGAAGAATTAGAGATAAGTTCAGAGGTTGAGAAGGAATCAGATGCCATTGTGAGGAAGAGGATGACAGGATAACCTTACAACTCTGATACCATGAAAACAAATAATTTTGTAATTGGATTTCTTGATTTCTCATATATATATATATATATATACACACACATGTGAATGACAAGATTACCCTTTATGAAAGGGCATAAATATAATATTATCTATTCCGTCTATTATAGATGATAGAGATTAATAATACTTTTGATTGGTTCTATGAATACATATAATGATTTTTTATCTGCATAGTAAAACTGTAAAAGGGAATAAATATCTTCTTCTATGTTTCTAACTTTCCCCTTTTTAATTCACTAATTGTTTTGTATTGGTTTTTTCATGACAAATTATAGCCTTCAAGGGGCAGCATCAATTACCACTAGCAATGATCAGAAGGGTCATGAAATCTTACGGAAAAGCAAAGGTTTGCAAGTTGATTTGAAATTATTGTTTTCCTTTTCAATCATTAATATTACTGTCCCTCTTTATATTTGCTAATAGCCTAATATTTGGAAATTTAACATCATTTTTTTGGTGTTAAACTAGTTAATGGTATAAAATATTTGCATCATTAGGTAATCAGCGCAGACATTCCCATCCTATTCTCCAAGGCTTGCGAACTCTTCATTCTGGGGCTCACACTTCGAGCCTTGCAACAAATGGAAGAAGTTCAGCGTCAAACACTTCTCCGTTGTGACATTGCTAATGCCATAAGGTGCAACTACGTTTTCAATTTCTTAATTGATACCGTTCCATTTGATCACCAAAAGGTGCCTAATTTTCATTTGCTTTATCATCATATATAGGCAAAAACTAGATTATTGATTATATTATTCAGTATTAAGCTGATTTACAGTCATTAATAATAACAATTATTAATAGGTTTAAAACTTGATTTTACTTTTATTAAGCTTGAGTTAGTATTCGGTCATGATTTTATAGATCTTTACTTTTATAATAAATATGCAATCAAAGGAATGGCTTACATATTGAGTACTCCGTAGATAAAGTCGCAAGGAACATATACTGGCAAGCTTAGGACTGAGCTCAAGAGTACCAAGGCTAGAACTCATAATCAGGTGATTGGAGGCAAGACTACAAGAGGCAAGACTAAAACTGCACCAACTAATGAAACTAGAAGAAGGGAGAGGTATAGGAAATCATCTGTGTGACTAAAGGATTTCATCAGCTGAAAGAAGACAAAGGGAGCTAGAGTGTTGAGCTAAGAAGAGAATGGAATGGGTTGGAGAGTTCGTTAGATTTGTTAGTAACAACAGAATTAGTTATGAGTTTTTTAAGCTGTTAGTTACTTGTAAAGACATTGTAAATCCATTGTTGATCTCAGTTTTTCATGTATAAATAAGATTGTAACCTTCATAACAGAATCAATGAAGAATTCAGAACTCAATTTTTCTCTTAGTCTCTATCTTTTCTCTCTTTTGTTTCTACTTTCTGGGTTTTGATCTTGAACCCATCAAGATCCTGATACAATTCTGTATTATTTGGTACTTCCATTAAGCTTCATTTTCACAAGCTTTTCATCATCATTATCCATCATTTCCACCATATCTTTTCCAATGGCTGAAGGTACACGATTTGCAAATATTAATGAACAGATCAAAACTTTGCAGCAATTACAAACCACTCTCTCCTTAGAAACCAGTTCCATCAAGAAGACTACAGAGAATACTGAAGCAAGTCTCACATATATGAGATCTTTGCTAGAGCAATCACAAACATCATTGCATTCCATGGAACAAAGAATGCAGACTACATTTCAATCTCTGGAAAACAGATTGAATATTCATCAAGATAGACCTACTCAACAAGAAAGAGTTCTTGTATAGAGGAGTTAAACATCAGGGCATACAAAATCAAGGAGTACAACACCCCAGGATTATGAAACTTGATATGCCTCATTTTGATGGAAATGATCCTATGGGGTTGGCTATCAAAGCAAAACAATTCTTTAACTACCATGGTACTCTAGAAGATCAAAGAGTATTAATCTCTTCATTTCATATGGATGGTCCTACTAGTTCTTACCTTCGGTGGGCCAATTCCTATAATTACATTCATAATTGGAAGAATTTTTTTTACTACATTAAACAAAGATTTGGTCCTTCCAATTATGAAGACTACAAAGGAGCATTGGCAAAACTCCGGCAAACTGGTACTGTAGCACTTATCAAGAGAAGTTTGAAACTTTGTCTATAATAAGATCACTGGAATACTTGAACCATTCTTGGTAAGCTTCTTTATTTCTGGTTTTAAATCTGAATTAAGAAGAGAGCTTCTTGTGGCACAACCACACACTATCTTGCAAGCCATCTCACTGGACAAATTACATGAAGAAAAGTATAATGATGGAGACCTCAGTGGAAAAAACTTGTTGTGAGTATTGGATTTTTGCCTACACCTGTTATTCCACCTCTAAAATAATTACTTGCTCCACCTGCTTCTTCATTACATGTTAAGAAACTAACAACTGTTAAGCTAAAGATAAGAAGAGACAAAGGATTGTTTACAACTGTGATGAAAGGTTTACTCCTGGTAATAAATGTAAAGGAAAATTCTTCTTAATGATGGCTAATGAGAATACTAAAGATTTCGATGAAGACAGTTTAGAAGATGAGGTGATAACTACTGAAGAGGAGGACATGGAAAGGCTTGAGATTAGTTTACAAGCTCTGGTTGGTCAAGGTAAACCTAGAACTATTAGACTCACTTAGAAATAGGGAAGACATAAAGTTACTGTGCTCATTGACAGTGGTAGCACTCATAATTTTGTTCAACTATCAATTACCAAGAAGCTAGAACGGGCAATATTACGTTGTAAACCATTTCAGGTCAGAATTGGGAATGGGGAACAGTTAACTTGTGATAAGAAATTTGAAGGTGTTTCTTTATCATTGCAGCAGACCATTTTCGTATTGAATTTGTTTATCTTACCCATAAAGGCTCTGATATAGTCTTCAAAATCTAATGGTTAGAATTTCTTGGACCAGTACTCACTAATTATAAGAAATTGACTATGGATTTTTAGTGGAAAGGAACCAAATTTCATTTACAAGGAGAAGGCCAAGGGGATCCACAACTTATCAGTTTGCAGTGCCAAAGAAACTAGCTGCAACTGAAAACACGCTCTCACGTTTTTCAACATTAGGTTGTTTCTGATGCTGCACCAGTTACAAAAGTACCATAGGAGATAAAGGCATTACTAGAACAGTTCAATGAGTGTTTTGAGGAGCCCACTCAGCTGCCACCATCAAGGGAATATGACCACCAAATTCACTTACTTCCAGGTACCAACCCTGTTAATGTCAAACCACATAGACACCTTCATTATCAGAAGAACAAAAATTGAACAATTAGTTTAGGATATGTTGCACATAGGAATTATTAGAGAAAGTTATAGTCATATTTCTTTTCTAGTTCTTTTAGTTATAAAGAAATATGGATCTTGGAGGTTTTGCGTTGACTATAGAGCCTTAAATTCTATCACCGTTCAGGACAAATTTCCAATACCTGCAATAGATGAGTTGTTGGATGAGTTGCAAGGTGCAAAGTTATTTTCAAAATTAGACCTCAAAGCAGGTTACCATCAAATTAGAATGAACACCAAAGACTACCCAAAAATTGCTTTCGAACTCATGAAAGCTATTATGAGTTTCTAGTTATGCCTTTTGGTTAACTAATACCCTATCCACTTTCGAAGTTGCAATGAATGTTGGACGTTTATTTACTTAAATAATTAGGAAAATAATCGTTCTAGTTTTACTTGTAAGTGCACAAGGTCTGTGATAGCATAGTGTGCAAGTGCGAAATCATTTCCACAGGGATTGGTGAATTTATATCTAGAATTAGTTTCTTCAGGTTAAAAAGAGGAATAACAGTTCAAGTGAGTAAATAACAATAATGCAAACATAGGGCTACGATATCCACCACTAATTATACTTTCCCACTTACTAAAGTTCCAGTGCTCTAGCCTTATCATGAATATCTAATGGTTGCCAACCTAAGGGCTTGGCCCACACCTTAGGCTATTGATCTCCTTATGCAACGAGTTAGGCATGGTGTATACTCCAACTCTTTTATCTCTTAAGGGATTCAGCATGGGTGTATATTGAGTTGTTCCTTAAGAGAGCATGAGGGCTGTGGAGATTGGCAACCACACGGGACCTAGGGTTTGGTCCGCTCCTGGTTTCCCAAGTTGATTAACCCGAGAATCTGGTGTGGATATCCCTTGTTACTAATGTCGAACCCAGGACTCGGTTATCTAAATTGATTCGACTAACCTAACCATACCACATGCATACGTTGATCAGGCACATACATATGAGGAATGTAAATATTCTAACAAGGCTATAGCAAAGACAATCAATGAATGAATATGTGGTAAAGCATAACTAAGGCTTCAATTAAGCCCTATAGGAGTTTAGTTACACATGCTAAGTGAAGTAAACATGCTAAACATAATTAACTAAAAACAGAAAACTAAAACCGAAGAGGACTCGGGAGATGAGTCGTCAATTCTTCTCCTAAGCTCTCTACTTCGAATCTAGAACAAAAGGTGTGTGATATGTGTTTTTACAGGGCTATTTATAGGGTCTTCATGATGTCACAAACCCTAATTCTGTTTTGGAGTCGGAAGACATCTTTCCAATTCTGGCTCTGCCGCCTCTGGAGCAATTGCGCTCGAGCGTATGCAAGATGCGCTCGATCGCATATGTGTGCTCGAGCCTTCTTCAAGTGCGCTCGTGTGCTTGTGCGCTCGATCTCAAGAGGGGTGCGCTCAAGTGCACCTTGCTGGAGGGCAGAACTTTCACTTTTTGCTTCTAAAAGCTCCATTTTGTTATCTTTTTGTCCAAGACCTATGAAAAACACATAAAGCACAAAAATGAAGTATAATCTACTAATATAGATAAGTAAAGAGTCTAACAAGTGTAAATTAAAGGGCTTAAATATGACTATTTAAACACTTATCACACCCCAAGCTTACATATTGCTAGTCTCTTAGCAATACAAAACCAAAGACTATGTTGAAACAAAATTTTAAAGATAAATTCATTTTCATGGTACTCAAAAATTTGGGCTGTGCATAAAACCATGATAACCGTTCATGAGTAAGCTTATAATAAAAACATATTTCGGATTGCAAAAAGACTTTCAAAAGTTTTATGTTAACTACCTAAGGTTTGCTTAAGGCATCGCAAGTTTGATTTGTGTGTGATGGATTAGCACATATGAGATGGGGATTCCACATAATTTAAGTGTATAGTGTTTCGATGCCCAAACTTTTATCAAATTTCTTATCAAAGAGAACAAAATGGCATAATACTTGCTTCTTTTTCTTTTCCTTTTATCATGTGATCTTTTCCATGTTGAGTTCCATCTATCTTTCTATTTGACCCTTGTAACGAGTGTTTGGCCAATGACTCCCAAACCAGATGGTTTTAGGGCATTAAGTGTAAAGACACCCCTAAGGACTTACTAACTCGAGTCAAAAAGGCTATGAAACTAACAGGTTTTTTTCATGCTTCTTAATGAACTTCCACCTTTTGACGTGAACACTCAATGCTTACTGAGGCAAGAGGCCCAGTTACTCAGTGGAAAGTTGATTTTTGGAAGCTTTTTGATTTTTTTTTTTTTTTGCATGATGAACATATTTTTTCTTTATTTTTCTTATGCCAAAGGGTTCTTTTCAACAAGTTATCCAACTACAGTTTAGGTTATGGAAACATATGCAAAAGAATTATATGTCATACCCTACACAAATGCGTGCTAAATGTGCTGGTGCAAATTTAAATCAAACTCGTGAATTCTTAGGTGCCTTGAGGTAGTTAACTCAACTTTTTAAAATTCCTAATACGAGACTATGTGTTCTAGCTTGTAAGCTTACTAATGAAATGTGTTCAACATTTTTAATTCAACCAAAAATTTTGTTTACCCATTGATCATGCATTTATCTTCCTAAAAAAAAACTAGGACTCAGTGTGTTTGTGTTCCAAGTGTGTGTGTGATAGTATCTAGTATCTCCCACTACCCCCAAACTTAAAATGTTTATTGTCTTCAATGTGTGTGGCATGGAAAGATCTGACCTGGGAGATGTAGAACTAGGTTGCTTGCTTGCTTATACATGCCCCCAAACTTGAACTGGATGCACGCACAAGTACCTGAAAAAAGAAAACAAACATTGTTTTGGAAAACAAAATAATAGATATGAAAATACGACTAGAAAAGAAAAGTACTAAATAAAAAAAAGGATGTGTCTGGGGTGCCTCCCATGAGCGGTAAGTTTAACGCTTTCAGCCAGATGGGTATCTCCTCTCACTGCTGATCATCAGTGGGTGCAGTCAATAAGGTTCTGGTGTAAGTGCGCTCGATTGCAAGGAGTATAGCGCTCGATCGCACTTCCTTAAGTGCTAATGTTTTGTGTGACAAAAACTGGAAATTGAGGTGGGTCAGGTATGTAATGCACAGTTTGAAGTGTCAGGTCGTCGTCCCGATGAGGTAATGCGAGATCGAGGTAAGGTTTGACGCGGTGTCCATTGACTGTAAAAGTTTGATTGTTGTGTGAATCATGGATTTCCAAAGCTCCAAGAGGGAAGACCTTGGTGACCTCATATAGACCTGCCATCGGGATTTTAATTTGCCAGGGAACAGCCTCAATCTTGAATTGTAGAGTAGTACCCTTTGTCCTACGTGAAACTCTTTTCGCACTAATTGTTTGTCATGATAGGCCTTGGCCCTTTCCTTGTAAAGCTTGGCATTTTCATACGCATCATACCTCAACTCTTCTAGCTCATTTAAGTGTAGCCTTCTTTTCTCTCCTGCTTATTTCATGTAGAAGTTGAATTGCTTAATTGCCCAATATGCTCGATGTTCAAGCTCTACGGGTAGATGGCATGCTTTTCCAAAGACAGGTGGTGTGGGGACATCCCAATTGGTGTCTTATAAGCTGTCCAGTATGCCCACAGAGCATCGTTGAGTCGTAAGGACCAGTTTTTCTGACTAGGGTTTACTGTTCTCTCCAAGATGCTTTTGATTTCTTGGGTTTTTATCTCCACTTGGCCACTAGTCTAAGGATGGTATGGGCTGCCAACTTTATGAGTTATGCCATATTTTCTGATGAGTGCAGCAAAAGAATGATGATAGAAGTGGCTGCCTTCGTCACTGATGATCGCTCTTGGTGTTCCAAACCGGGTAAAAATGTTTTCCTGCAGAAACTTTAACACCACTTTGTGATCATTAGTCTTTGAGGGGACTGCCTCGACCCATTTAGACATGTAATCCATTCCCACAAGAATATACAAATTACCAAAAGAATTAGGGAAAGAACCCATGAAATCAATGCCCCATACATCAAAAAGTTTATACTATGTGGATATTTTGTAGGGGTATTTGATTTTGGGATGAGATGTTACCTTTCTGTTGCCATCTATCACATGAGCTGCAGAATATGGTGGCGTCTTTAAATAGATTGGGCCAATAAAAATCGGATTGTAGTACCTTAAGTGCTGTTTTCTTGGCTCCAAAATGTCCTCCACAAGCAAACTGGTGGCAGTGTTGTAATAAGCTCAAATGCTCCTCTTTCGAGACACACCGTTGTATGATCTGATCGGGACAGAATTTGAAAAGGTAGAGATCATCCCAATGGTAGTGTTGAGACATAGACATTAATCGCTTCTTTCCTTATGTTGTCATACTTGGGGGAAAAACTTTAGCAGTTAGAAAATTGACAATATCAGCATACCATGGGAGTTTTACCTCTAGTGCGAATAATTGCTCATCAGGGAAATTTTCATTTAAAGGCAATTCATTTGTGTCGTTTTCATAGGGTTGTCTTGATAAGTGATCTGCAACCAAATTCTCACTGCCCTTCTTGTCTTTGATTTGCATATCGAATTCTTGCAACAAGAGCACCCATATGATCAACCTAGGCTTTGCATATTTTTTAGAAAATAGATATCTCAAAGCAGCATGGTCAGTATAAACAATAACTTTAGAACCAATCAGATATGATCTAAACTTCTCTAAAGCAAAAATAACAGCTAACAATTCTTTCTCAGTAGTAGAGTAGTTAAGCTGAGCATCATTTAAAGTTCTAGAAGCATAGTAAATAGCACGAGGTACCTTATTTATTCTTTGACCATGGACAGCTCCCAAGATGAAATCACTGGCATCACACATCAATTTGAATGGTAGACTCCAATCTGGTGCCATCATTATTGGGGCGGAGGTTAGAATGTCCTTCAGTGTGTTGAAAGTTGTCATACAATTATCCATCTACTCGAATTTGGTATCTTTAGCTAACAATGCACATGGAGGTCTTGAAATCTTGGAGAAATCCTTGATGAATCTTCTATAAAAGCCGGCATGTCCAAGAAAACTTCCAACATCCTTGACTGTGAGAGGGGGAGGTAGTTTTGAAATAATGTCGATTTTGGCCTTGTCTACCTCAATACCTTTGTTGGATATGAAGTGTCCCAACACAATCCCTTGTTGAACCATGAAGTTACATTTCTCCCAATTTAGCACTAAGTTACTTTCTTCACATCTCTTTAAGACGCTCTTTAAATGATTTAGACATTTATCAAAATTAGACCCAAAGGCACTGAAGTCGTCCATGAATACCTCAATGTATTTCCCCACCATATCGAAAAATATGCTCATCATACATCTTTGAAAAGTGGCTGGTGCATTGCATAATCCAAATGGCATCCTCCGATAAGCGAATGTACTGAAAGGGCAAGTGAAGGTAGTCTTTTCTTGATCTTCGGGAGCTATGGAAATCTGGTTGTATCCACTGTACCCATCCAAGAAAAAATAGTAACTGTGGCCAGCTAGTCTTTCTAACATTCGATCAATAAATGGCAAAGGGAAATGATCTTTTTGAGTAACCTTGTTTAGTTTTCGATAGTCAATACATATTCTCCAATCGGTTGTTTTTCTTGTGGGTATGAGCTCTTTATTTTCATTTTTCATTACTGTGATCCCACTCTTTTTAGGAACAACTTGAACCAAGCTTGCCCACTTACTGTCAGAAATAAGGTAGATTATGCCAACATCCAAGAGTTTCAATATCTCGGCCTTTACTACCTCTTTCATATGCGGGTTAAGTCTTCTTTGAGCATCTCGTGTGGGCCTTGCTTTATCCTCAAGGTATATATTATGCATGCATTTGGACGGGCTTATCCCCTTAATGTCAGCAATGGTCTATCCAATGGCGGATCTATACTCTCTTAAAACTCTTAATAATTTGTCTTCTTCTCCAATACTCAAATTAGCAGCCATAATTACTGGTAATGTTTTCTTCTTTCCTAAATAGGCATAAGTTAGATGTTCTGGCAGCTGTTTTAATTCCAAAATTGGTGCTTGGACATTAGAAGGAAGAAGAGTGGTGTTAGTGGGCATGAGAGTTTCCAATGGGGGAGCATACTTACTTGAATACTTTGGAGAAGCCTTGAGAAGGTGCACAGTTTTCATGATGCGATTAGTGATATCTTTCGGTTCTTGCTCAATATCCATAGTTGTAAGGCTATGAGTAAGAGTAGTCTCCAAGGGATTAATATATTGGACCTGAAAAACTTGCTTAACAAAATTATGTATCATACATACATTAAAGCAGTCCATATCATATTAAGGTAATCTTAATGCATCAAATATTTTGAATTCTATTTTCTCTCCATTTACCTTCATACTTACTATACCCTTTTTCACACAAATTTTTGTATCAATCATTCTCATGAAGAGTCTTCCTAAAATGATGGGCAAGGGTAATGGTATTGGGCATTCTTCCATATCTAACACAATGAAATCTGCCGGAAGAATGAATTCACCTACTTTTACTAGAACATCCTCAAGAATACCTCTAGGTCTTTTTATACTTCTATCTGCCAATTGTAAGGTAATGGAAGTAGGTTGTAGCTCCCCCAATCCTATGGTTTCAAATACTGTATATGGTAGCAAATTCACACCCGCCCCCAAATCTAGTAATGCTCGCTCAAATAACTTATCACCTATCCTACAGGGAATAGTAAAACCACCCGGATCTTTTAGTTTAGGTGGGAGTTTTCTTAATAGCACAACACTTACTTCTTCAGTTAAAGCTACAGTTTTATGTTCACGAAATTTTCTTTTATGAGTGCAATATTCCTTTAGAAATTTAGCATAAGTTGGGATCTATTGAATTGCATCTAACAAAGGAATGTTTATTTCGACTTTTCGTAAGGTTTCAAAAATATCAAGTAATTTATTTTCTTTCTTTGTTTTACTAACCTCTGCGGGAAGGGTGCTGTATTCACCTTCTCTGTCTCCCTTACCTTTGATGTTGTTGTAGATTCATCGGTCTCTATTACTTTACCGTTTCTGAGGGTCGTGACAGCTTTAAGTTGGTGATGTCCCCCAAGGTGTTGAGCTGAAATCTCCCTTTGCTTTTTGCTGCTCATCTCCTCAGCTAATTGTCCCATTTGTACTTCTAACCTTTGGATGGCTTGTTCATTTTTTGCTGTGGTTTGCCTTAGTTCGGTCCGAAATTATCTTTCTTCTGCCATGAACTGGTCTTGTGAAGTGATGATTTGTTGTTGCTGAGTTGCTAGTTGCCTCACAAGAATTTCAAGGTCATTCTTCTTTGGTTTAAGAGCTGATTGGGCTGCTGGTTGGAAACTTCTTTGCTGCCCTTGATTGTTTTGGTTGTTGCTCCATGAGAAGTTCGGGTGATTCCGCCATCTAGGGTTGTATATATTGGCATAGGGGTTATTCTTTGGCGGATAATTATTCAGACCCACAAAGTTGGCTTGCTCATGATCTGCAGATGAATATAAAGGACAAGTATTAGTATCATGATCAAACTGTGAGCAAATGGCACATACTTGGAGTGGTGCGGCTGATGGATTAGTTGAGGTGTTCTGAGCGGCCAAGGCTTTCACTAATAGGTTAATTTTTCTTTCCATGGCGGCTATTTGAGGAGATGATCCTTCGCTCAGGCTTACCCCATACATACCCTTTCTTTTGGTTATGTGTCTACATCGAGAGGAGAACTGCTGCGTGTGTTCACTTAGGGTTTCAAACAGTTCCATTGCCTCTTCGTTGCTCTTTTCCATTAGAACTCCTCCACAACCTGAATCAACAATGTTTTTATTAGAATAACTTAAACCTTCAAAAAAGGCTTGTACGAGTTCGTCCTGGGGTAAGTTGTGGTGTGGGCACTTGAGTAGTAGCTCGTTGAAGTGTTCCCAACCCTCGAAGAATAGATCTCCATCTTTTTGTTGGAAGGATTGTATTTCTTTCCTCATTTGCCTTATCTTCTGGGCTGGGAAGAACTTCTTTAGAAATTTTCTTGCCAACTCCTCCCAGGTGTGGATGGAAACTACAGGGAAAGAATTATACCATAATTTAGCATTGTCTTTCAAGGAAAAAGGGAAAAGAATTAACCTTATTCCTTCTTGGTCTAGGCCTCGGATGTGCTAAAATTTGTAGAGGTCGAAGAACTCTTAAAGGTGTAGATGTGGATCCTCGCTAGGTGTACCCCTAAAGTGAGTTAGTGCATTGAGTATCTGCAGAGATATGTAATAGTTTCCTTCCGCCTTAGGTTGATACGCAATGCACGAAGGTTGTTCGAGGTTCTACGAGATGAAGGATTGCTTCATCGGCCTCCGCTCAAGTGGTTGTTGTTCAGTTATTTGTTCTGCCATTGGTGGTGTCTCTTCCTCACTCCCTTCTTTTACCTCTTTCGGGTTATCTCTAAACCTTTGTCGGATTGACTGCTCAAGCTAGGGATCAAATGGAAGGAATGCTGGATTCTTAGACTGACGTCTGTGCTTGAATTGGTGAATGTTATGTGAGTGCAGCAGTCAAACACTGCTGCTCGGATGACTCCCTGCCTCAATTGTGCTCGATCGTACAAGGGAGTGCGCTCGATCGCAAGTGGCACAGAAAGCTTCCTGAGGTACCTAAAAGAGAGAAAAAGGAATTGATGAGGGTTTTTAGTTAAACAAAAAAATATGATAATAATAGAATAAAATAAGAATATAATGGTAACTAAATGAGAAATTAATTCTAAAAGAAATTTAGCACAATCCCCGGCAACGGCGCCAAAAACTTGTTGGACGTTTATTTACTTAAATAATTAGGCAAATAATCGTTCTAGTTTTACTTGCAAGTGCACAAGGTCTGTGGTAACATAGTGTTCAAGTGCTAGATCATTTCCACAGGGATTGATGAATTTCTATCTAGAATTAGTTTCTTCAGGTTAAAAAGAGGAATAACAGTTCAAGTGCGAGTAAATAACAATAATGCGAACATACGGCTACAATATCCACCACTAATTATACTTTCCCACTTACTAAAGTTCCAGTGCTCTAGCCTTATCATGAATATCTAATGGTTGCCAACCTAAGGGCTTGGCCCACACCTTAGGCTATTGATCTCCCTATGCAACGAGTTAGGCATGGTGTATACTCTAACTATTTTCTCTCTTAAGGGATTCAACATGGGTGTATACTGAGTTGTTATTTAAGAGAGCATGAGGGCTGTGGAGATCGAAAACCACACGGGACCTAGGGCTTGGTCCGCTCCTGGTTTCCATGTTGATTAACCCGAGAATCCGGTGTGGATATCCCTTGTTACTAATGTCGAACCTAGGACTTGGTCATCGAAATTGATTCGACTAACCTATCCATACCACATGCATACGTTGATCAGACACATACATATGAGGAATGTAAATATAAACATGTATTAATCAAGTTAAATATTCTAACAAGGCTATAGCAAAGATAATCAATGAATGAATATGTGGTAAAGCATAACTAAGGCTTCAATCGAGCCCTATAGGAGTTTAGTTACACATGCTAAGTGAAGTAAACATGCTAAACATAATTAACTAAAACCAGAAAACTAAAACCGAAGAGGACTCAGGAGACGAGTCATCAATTCTTCTCCTAAGCTCTCTACTTCGAATGTAGAACAAAAGGTGTGTGATATGTGTTTTTACAGGGCTATTTATAGGGTCTTCATGGCGTCACAAAAGCCTGATTCTGTTTCGGAGTCGGAAGACATCTTTCCAATTCTGGCTCTGCCGCCTCTGGAGTAATTGCGCTCAAGCATATGCGGGATGTGCTCAATCGCATATGTGCGCTCGAGTCTTCTTCAAGTGTACTCATGTGCTTGTGCGCTCAACCTCAAGGAGGTGCGTTCGAACGCACCTTGTTGGAGGGCAGAACTTTCACTTTTTGCTTCTAAAAGCTCCATTTTGATATCTTTTTGTCCAAGACCTGTGAAAAACACATAAAACACAAAAGTGAAGTATAATCTACTAATATAGATAAGTAAAGAGTCTAACAAGTGTAATTAAGGGGCTTAAATATGACTATTTAAGAACTTATCAATGAACTCCATCTTTAAGCCATATCTGAGAAAATTTGTGATAGTATTATTTGATGATATACTTGTGTACAGAAAATGTTTGAAGAATCATCTTACTTATCTTTAACTGGTTTTGGAGTGCTTAAAGTCTCATCAACTGGTGGCCAAGTTTAAGAAATGTAGTTTTGGTAAATTTTCTATTGACTATTTAGGACACATTGTTACTGTTGAAAGTATCAAACCTGATCCATAGAAAATAAGTGCAATACAATACTGGCCACTACCTACAACTGTCAAATAGTTCAAAGTCTTCCTTAATCTTACAAGGAATTACAGAAAGTTTGTTAAGGGATATGCTCACTTAGCTGCTCCCTTGATAAATTTATTAAAGAATGATGCCTTTGAATGGCACACTGAAGCTCAACAATCCTTTGAAACACTGAAAACAGCAATGACAAGTGTTCTTGTCCTTACCTTGCCAAATTTTAAATTGGACTTTATACTGGAAACAGATGCCTCCAATTAGGGCATAAGGGCAATGTTAATGCAACAAGCACACCCCTTAATTTTTTATAGCAAGAATACTAGTCCTAAAATGGCTCTAGCCTCTGCTTATGTTAATGATATTTATGCTATAACACAACCAGTAAGGAAATTGAGGAAATATTTGTTGGGTAAGGGATTTACAATTCACATTGGCCATAAAAATCTAGAAGAATCTGATGAGCCAGGTTATCCAAACTCCAGAACAACAACACTATATGAGTAAGTTTCAAGGAATCTCATATACCATTGTATATAAAGCTGGCATTGAAAACAAGGTAGTTGATGCACTTTCAAGAATTGAAGATAATAGGTCTGATCCTTCTAACAGCACTGACTCAGCTGCATACCATATGTTCCTTATTTTTTCTCCTTCCTTTGATATCCTGAAGGAGCTACACTTGGAGAATCTCATTGATCTTGAACTGTTTCAGCTATATAAGAAATCTCAAGATGGATTGCTACAAGATGATTATATAGTTAAACATGGATTACTATTTTATAGATGTAGATTTGTTTTGAGTTCAAATTCTATAGAGGTGGAAATCTACCATTATGGAAGAATTTCATAACTCCTTAGTTGGGGGCCATGGAGGGGTTCACAAGACATTTATGAGAATCTCAGCAAATTTTTTCTGGCCAGGAATGAGAATAGATATTAAAAAGATTGTTCAGACCTGTCTCATTTGTCAACAGACCAAATATTCTATAGTTACACCAACTAGTTTATTACAACCTTTATCTATGCCTATGCAAGCTTGGGAAGTCATTTCTCTTAACTTCATCACTGTTTTACCTATTTCAAATGGTTTATTTGTTATATTAGTAATGGTGGATAGGCTAACAAAGTATGCTCGCTTTGGAGCACTTCTTTCTATTTTTACATCTCATAGTGTGACCAAGTTGTTTGTAGTTTTAGTGGTCAAGCATCATAGCATTCCAAAAACTATGGTCTCTGATAGAGACAATGTGGTCTTAAGCAACCTTTGGAAGTATTTATTCCATTTCAGTGAAATTACATTACAGTTCTCTTCATCCTACTAGCCCCAGACAGATGGCCAAACTTTGGTATTAAATAGGTGTGTGGAGCAATCTCTAAGGGCTTTTACACAAGATAAACCCACCATCTTGGTTACTCTACTCTCCTGGGTAGAATTGTGTTACAACACAGCATATCATTCAACAATTCAAATGACTGCTTACCAAGCTCTTTATGGAAGACATCCACATGTGTTATATAGATATTTACTAGGAAATTCACCTATTGAAGTTGTGGATTGTGAGTTACAGACAAAGGAGGACTTGTTACAATAGTTAAAGGCTAATATGTTGAAGGCTCATGGTAGAATGAAATGTTTAGCTGATTTTAAAAGGACTAATAGGTCGCTGGAAGTTAGAAGTTAGGCATTGCTAAAACTACAACCTTACAGGCAGCAATCATTGGCTTTAAGAGTCAATCGAAAGTTAAGTAAGAGGTTTTATGGCCCATATAATGTTCTGAAGAAAATAGATCATGTGCTATATAAACTGGAATTACTTGTTACCAACAAGATCCACTTTATCTTTCATATTTCTCTTTTAAATAACTATTATGGTCTCCTTCCTTCTTAAGTGCATCCATTACCAATTTGTATTAATAGTCAACCTCTCATCTCTTCCTTGGTAATTTTAGACGGTAGAAAGGTTGTGAACAATGATAGAATAGTATGGAAGATCTTAGTACAATGGGAAGTATTGAGTCCTGAATACACTTCTTGAGAGGAAGTTACTACCTTACATAATGCTTTTACTGAGTTTAACCTTGAGGACAAGGTCAATTTGGGAGGGTCATGCAATAATACAGAAAAGCTTAGGAGTAGCTCAAGAGTACCAAAGCTAGAACTCATACTCATGTGATTGGAGGTAATACTACAGCTGCACCAGTTGTGATTGGAGGCAAGACTACAACTGCACCAGCTAAAGCAACTAGAAGAAGCAAGAGGCAAAGGAAGTCACCTATATGGCTAAAGGATTACATTAGTTGAAAGAAGACAAAGGGAGCTAGAGAGTTGAGCTAAGAAGAGAATGGAATGGGCGGGAGAGTTAGTTAGATTTGTTAGTAACAACATAATTAGTTGTGAGTTTGTTAAGTTGTTAGTTATTTGTAAATACATTGTAAATCCCTTGTTGATCTCAATTATTCTTGTATAAATAAGTCAGTAACCATCATAATAGAATCAATGAAGAATTCAGAACTCAATCTTTCTCTCAATTTCTCTATTTCCTCTCTTTCCTTTCTACTTTATTGGTTTTGATATTGAACCCATCAAGATCCTAATACAATTCTGTATCACGAACTGTTTTTCTTCTTTTAAAGCAACACCAGAGTGCCAAAAAGGCCCTTCATAGGCCTTATATAGCCAGCATCCAGCAATTCCTTGAGTTGTCTATGCAACTCCTCTACTTCAGAAAGGACCATCCGACAAGGGGTAGCTGTTGGTGGTTTAGTGCTAAGTTCCAATTCGATGTCTAGGTGCATCTCTCTTTTGATCAGCAGTCGTTTTACATGATATAATATAATTATTATTATTATACATATTATATTTTTTTATTTTGTTTTTAGGAATCAACGGTTCGATTATTGACTAACTGATTAAACTAATAAGGTACTACTTGAGCGGGTATGGTTAATTTCTGTTTTCTAGTTCCTATAAACAAAATCTAGACTAAACACTACAAAACTATAACGATCCATCCCAGGTTGGCCACCTTCGAGACGGTGTCATCATGTTTTGAGGTTCACAGCATAGAATCAATCACTCAGATAATTCTTATCATATCATACTTTCATATTTCTTTTTCATCATATCTGTCTCTCTGTGAGGCTCATTCATCTATCAATAAATTTAAAATCAAGAATAACACTTTAACATTTCAAGCAATAATAATCAATATTTAAAACAAATGCAATGTATGAATTTAAATTATATTATTATTTGGGAACATCTTCTCACATGTCGACATGTTTTATCTTAGATCGGTTGCCTTTCCGGTTCTTTTATTTCCAACATGAACCGGTTGTCACAGTTTCATTAACGACCCATTCCGGGTTAGCCATCCCCGAGACGGTGTCATCACATTTTGAAATCCCAGCACGACACATAAATGCAACAATATAAAAACATCAATTGAAATTTTATATATCTATACACCAATCCTCAATCCACCACCCTCAACAGGGGAGTTACATTATTAAAATCTTAATTGAAATATTATATACAACATATGATGCATGAATATTTACAATTTTTTTCTACTAGTCTGAGGATGTGGACCACGAGGCTTACAGATAATCACTCAGTCTGAATCTCATCTCACCAACATATTTGTCCTGCCTGCTACATAATATTATTTAACAATAAGGAGTGAGTTTCATAAACTCAGTGAATTAAATTTACTAGAAGTATTCAGTTGTTCAAATAGTTTTCCAATATTCATTCATTTTTATCTCATATAATTCGATAATAGCATTCTATTATCACTACTCATATCACAATCCTCATCATTTATCAATATCTTCTTCTAATATATTTAATCATCTTGAGATTATCAATTCTACCTCATAATTACCTCGTTATGAGATTCACAACATATAATCAATCACTCAGATAATTCTTATTATATCATACTTTCATATTTTTTTTCTCATCATATCTGTCTCTTTGTAAAACTCATTCATCTATCAATAAATTTAAAATCAAGAATAATACTTTAACATTTCAAGCAATAATAATCAATATTTAAAACAAATCTAATGCATGAATTTAAATTATATTATTATTTAGGACAGTCTTCCCACATGTCGACATGTTTTATCTTAGACTGGTTGCCTTCTTGGTTCTTTTATTTCTAGCATATACCGGCTGTCACGGTTTCATTTAGTCGGCTGCCTTCCCACTTCTTTTATTTCCCGTATATACCGGCTGTCACGGTTTTATTTAGACTAGCT
This sequence comes from Bretschneidera sinensis, assembly GCA_023935145.1. Lineage (NCBI taxonomy): Eukaryota > Viridiplantae > Streptophyta > Magnoliopsida > Brassicales > Akaniaceae > Bretschneidera > Bretschneidera sinensis. The sequence goes on from CM043699.1 coordinate 39,271,481, forward strand.
GCCTTCCCAGTTCTTTTATTTTCAGCATATACCGGTTGTCATGGTTCTTTTATTTTATTTAGACCGGCTGACTTTCCGATTCTTTTATTTCATGCATATGCATATGAACAATAATATAAAAACAAGCATACATTCAGACATTCAATTTAGCTATCCAGTTCTTTCTCAAAATTATTATTTTTATAATATTCATTAAATTATCTCCTCATTTATCATATTAAATTATCAATCATAGCTTATCAAGAATTTCATTTATCCCTTCATTTTATATTTAATCAACTCATTATTTCAATAATATTATTTCTCATATAATAAATCTTTAACATATCAATTTTTTCTATCATATCCATCAACCAACTTTCATTTATTATCCAATCATAGGTTAATAATTAATTCAAATATCATCACTTTATATTTCATATTTATCTCGATTACTAAAAGTAAATCTAACTCACCACGTAGCATTTAGAGCTACTCGTGGATCACCTCCTTGCATTTTCTACTATTTTCAGCAATTTTCCCTAATTACTGATTGTCAACACCTTTTGTTTTTCTTAGAGCTTTCCTCGGCTCTCTTTAAAATTCTCCCGTAAATCTTTTCAAAATTTTACTTTTCCAACCTTTCTTTCAGTCTCTAAGTGTTTAAAGAAATAGAGTAATTTGGATTGAAGAAAGAAGAAAACCAAATAGGATTTGGTAAGAAATACTTAAAACAAAACAAAATTTTAAATTTGTATATAAAGTGGTCTGCACCATTCAGCACCGTTTGTAAACATTTTAGGTGCTCGGGTGTTGCACCATTATTCTAATTAGTGTCCAAGGTTGTCTAGAGTGACAACACCTGGACGTCCAAGTGTTATCCCCCCATTTTTTTTTCTCCTTCTTCTTATCGTGCTTGGACACTTCTGTTTTTTTTTCTTTCAAAAAGATTATTTTATTCAATAATAAATCTTTCATATATATATATAATATTTTAATTCTATGTTATATTTATCAAATTACTTCTTTACCCTTACTTTAAGAACACGAGTATTACAAAAACGGCTTACAAAAAGAATCAAAAGTTAAAAATTAGTTTTTAAAAAACTGAATTTGTGTTAAAAAAAAATTCAATTTTCGCTTTTGTTTTGCTTAACACTAAACAATTTTTTAACTCCATTAATATATTAAAAAAACTATTCAAAAATAATTTTGTAAACTATAAATCGAAACTACTGCTAAACTAAATGGTACTTAAATCAATGACTTGGTGCCTGAGTCTATTCATTGTCCGGTCCAATTATTATAACTCTGGTTTTTTTCTAATAAAAATTATAACTATTGTTTTAACTTTTGAGAAATCCAAAGTTGAATGTAAAACGTGAAATTTATAGAGTTAAAATGCTATGTGATAACCAAGATTTTTCTACTCTATATATATGCATATACCATACACTATCGTGCTTCATGGCCAAGGATGCCTATATTATACACTTCTATTATTATTTATAATTGTTGTATGTGTTATTTTGGTAGAGGTAGGAATTTTGACCCATACTCGTTGGGCTCATTCGGTTTGCCTGCTGAAATGCAGGTATGAGTGTAGAATTAATAACCCATCAAAAGGCGAGTTTTATCTGCACCAATTAAATTGTGGGTCAGGTTAAGTTTGTCTGCGGGTTACCTGTACCTGTACCCATACCAAATCTTACATATATCATATATTTTACTATTAGATGAGATGCTTAATGTTGGTGATTTGTTAAATATTATGAATTTTAAGAAATGTTAGCCTATAGGTAACTTTGAGTCTCTGAAAAAATTTCAATTGGAAAAGAAAACTAATTAGGATCTCAAATTAATTAGTGATGAAAATGTGTTAGAAAAAGTGCATGTCGTGCTTCTTTATTTTATATTTTTTACTATCTCAAGATTGGTAATCACTGGTGCGTTCACCAGCGAAAAAATGAGTTGGGTTTGGGTGTAAAAAATGTTAATCCATTTAAAATCAAGTATTTTTACCTGTACTTGTTTAACTCGCGACCTGCAATGGATTGCTTACACCCAGCCCGACCCACCCATTACCCACCTCCATATTTTCGTAAATGATCCTTAAGAGAAAGGTTTTAAGGCCAATATTTTTTAATGAGGCAATTATTGTAAATACTTATAAAAAACAGATTTTGGGTATAACCGAATCATATTTGCCATGATTCATGAAAATTATTTCAACTTTTGAAATCTAATTCTATCTATTTCATAATTTTAGTTCATTTTTTTTCTAAAATGAAATGATATCCTAAATAGTTTGACCAATATCCCTAAAAGAATACTAAAACTATTAACTTTCTTAATGAAACCTTATCATTCCCTTCTTATAATCAAAGGCAGAGCCTTGATAGGACTCATTTCTACTCTAAATTACCATGCCAGAAAATACTTTTAACTTTTGCATTAAATGAAAAAGTTTTATTGTGGCGTTTTTGTAAGAACAAAACTTACATAATATTTTAAGCTAGAAAACAACACTAAAAATTTGAGGTAGTGAGAGTGTTAATATTATGAATCCTTGGTTCAATAGCTCAAAACTCATTTATGATTTTCTAATTTTAGTAAACAAATGAGAGAGTTACGGTAGAAATCATAATTTGGGTTGTTGGACCTGTATTCCAGTCGGGTCAACCCGGCTGGAGGTTAGGGATGGTACTGTTCACAAATTTAAAGTTTAACTTCGTTTTCGGAAAAAAAAATATTCAGTTGATATTTATACCCTTTGTCTTTGCATAGATACCCTTGATAATATGTTTAGATATTTCAGATAGATACTTGATTTATGAAAACTTAATAAATGACCCAAAATCTGTTATTTTAAATCTAGAATAACCCTAACAAACTTTATTACATATATATTTTTAAAATAGATAAATTATAATTTTGTCCTTAAGTTTTGACCATAATTTCAAATCAAGATGTTAGTGATATACAAACCACCCCAACAATTTAAGTCATATATTACAAATTAGTTTTAATCACCACCAAGTCAAAAGAGTTGTTGATGTGTTAACTTTTAAAGCCCAAATATGTCCAAAATTCCCTTTATTCAAAATATATATTTACACACCCACTGATTCTTTTTTGTAAGAAATATGGGTATGGGTTAGATGCCATGAGGGCATGCCCATGCCCGTGCACCATAAGGATGAATCCAAATGATGCAACTCTATGTCAAGAGTTGCATGCCTTAAAAGAACGCATCCTTTCATGGAGTTGTGTCTCTTAGATAAAGACATGACTCTACCAAGGATTGTGTCTCTTATGAAAAGACACTAAAGGTACCTCTTGGTTGCCTATAAATATGGCCTAACAGGCTTATGGAATGGAGGCTGCATGATGAGCTGAGCATTAAGAAAGTGTATAATGCAGTGAGACAGAAAAGCAATGAGGTCAAATGGGCTTCCCTGGTCTGAAATGGTCACTGTCCCCCTAAAAAATCTTTCATTCTGTGGCTGGCTATAAAAAACAGACTTCTCACAAAAGATAAGCTCCATCTAGAAGGGAATGATAAGCTGTGCCCTCTCTGCTCTGACCATGAAGAAAACAAGGAACACCTCTTCTTCTCTTGTAGAGTCAGCAAGGAAGTCTGGGAATCCATCAACAATTGGCTTGGCTGTAGGAAGCAAATGAAAAAAATTGAAAGTGCCATTAAATGGACTCTCAAAGTCAAAGGTACTGGCCCCCTTGCAGTGGCTAGGAAGGCAACCCTTGCAAGCACAGTCTACAATATTTGGCTTGCCAGAAATGCCAAGCTCTTTAACAAAGCCCCTGCTTTACCTGCCAGCTTAGTGAAGAAGATCCAGATTGGTATATATAGAACTGTCTATGCAACTTGCCTTGAATATAGGCTGCTGTTGTAGGGTTCAATTCATCTGTTTATATGTTCTATTGTATGGAGGCTGGTTTTTCTCCTTGTTTTGATCTCCTTTGTAGTTTCCAGGGTATGCCCTGGTTGGTTTTTGTTTTGCTTTGGCTCTTTGCTGCTTTTCTGTTTTGGCTATTCCCTGGGTATGCCCAGCTCTCTTGTAAGCTACTGTGGTTGGTTGGAATTGTGTGTGCTGCCTGTCAAGGCCCAGTAGGCTCCCTACCTTTGAGCCCTTATTTTGTTTCTCTTGTTTAGTTAAATAGGCTTTGTATAAGCCTCATGTTTAGTTTGTATATGCTATCTTGTATATCTCCTGGGTATGCCCAGTGAAAATTTTGTACATTTTGATCACTTAATACAAGTTTATTTACAGATCAAAAAAAAAAAAGAATGAAGAAATATTTAAGAGTTAAGAGCATGTAATTCAATTCAATTCACATGTGATGTTAAAGGACTTGTTTAAAAAATAAGTACTCTATCGTTAATCGCTTCCGCATTTGTGTCCATCAATTTACACTTTCCCTAATACTCCAATTGATTCCTAAGAATGCATATAAAAAGGGTAAGAATTCTTCCATCTTATGTCAAGTTCTTTATGTATTGTAAAATTGATGTTAGTTTTACCGATTAAAGATGGCAATAGGAACGTCATAGGGCTAGAAATCAGGAATACATTGAGGTATTGAATTTGATTCCTCCCGCCAACAACTCCCTTATGTATAAGGAGGGTTGTTGTATGGGTGGGTAGAGATTAAGGATTTATTAGATCGTCGCTGCAAATTAAAAGAAAAGAAGATGATTGTGAGACTTGTTCTAAACTGTGAAAATACTGCTTCAATTAGAAAAACATATTTCTCTCTCTCTCCACTGGATTCATAAAATTGAAAGTCTTTGCATGAGCACGGAGAATAAAAATTAAGATCTATATCTTTTTAAAATAAAAACTTCCAAGCATATAATTGCATATGTATATGCTTTTATGGTCAAAACCTTTCAAGCATATTATTTTGTCATCAACTCACTTTTATGGCCATGTTTGGCCCATTTAAGCCAACTTGCTTTAAGTTGGCTTAAAGCAGATACCAAACATGGCCTGTGTATGATGAGTATTACAAGATTCAAAAAACTCTTAATTATTTGAGAATTATATGTTAATAAGTGCAAATGAGTTTTGGCATTATTATTTTGTTAAAGAACATTTTGTTGAGTACTGATTACGCCCAAAACATAACGTGGTAGTTGTAGTTTTGAGGTGTCGATTCCACAGGGAAACAAGTTAATTACAAAAGAAGGTGTAAACCTCAACACAAACGATAAAAGATTAAACGAATCTAAGTTTGTTTGAGAAAAAAGGTAATTGTGTGAATAGGTTTGAAATATAATTAAGAATGACAAGGTTCCAGGAATCCTCCCTAGGCTTGTTGCTCTAATCTTAAATTGATTCAGTTATTTTAATCTCGATTGCAAGTTCCACATCCCAAACAAGCAATCGACATATATTCAATTAAAACACAATTATAAATCCTAATGTAATTGTTGTGAATTATTCTTTACTTTTAAGCACACATGACCCAACTTATATATTATCGAAAGACGACGATATATCTAATGACAATACCGCAGCAATGGACAAATCTATAAAAGAGGTCTACCGGACCCAATCACATCCAAATAGATACACATAAGAAAAGCATGACTGAACTTATATGGAAAGGAAGCATGCAATCACCAGACTAATAAAATAATGTACTAATTAAATTAAAGAATAAAACATAACAATGTTTGATAAAAATAATACCAACTACAACTGAATCAAATAAAGGAAAATAAGAATAACTACACCTAGGGATTCATCCCTTTTCCTTGCTTGGAGATTAGCTGGCCATAGAGCTCATGCCTCCTTGAGTTGCCTCCGGCCTCTCAACAATCATCCTCAGCTTGCCCTCCAAATTTTATACTTCGGATTCCTCTTAAAGGCCCTCTGGATTTCTCCTAAAGGCCCTCTAGAGTCACTCTCTAATGATCTCAGAAGATGATCTTAGAAGAGCTTCAATTGATTCATCATTTCAGCTGAGCAGAGTGGGTCTTTATATAAGCAAACTCCCGGAATGCTATGTGTTATCTAGCCGATGTGGGATACTGTCCGGGTGCGCTCGATCGCAACCCGAGTGCGATCGATCGCACATGCGCTTGATCGCGGCTTGTGCGCTCGATCGCATATGCGCTGCAGAGTACCTTGCTCGATGTGGGATGTGCGCTTGATCGCACTGCTTGTGTGCTCGATCGCAAGTCAGGCAGCAGTCCATCTTGTCCTTCCAGAGTATGGGATCTTGGTCTTTTAAGCAACGATCGCTTCTTTTTCTCTTTTAAACTTAAAGTACCTGAAAATTACACTGAAATAAGTCAGTGGTCCAATAATATTACTTTAGAGTTATTAACATATAAAAGCACAATAAAGACCGAGATCAATCCTAAAATGCTAACAATTAACCACTATTGAGAGGCATTTTATGACTCTCATCACAACCCCCAACTAGCTTATTGCTAGTCCCTAGCAATTCAAGTGAAATTAAGAGATGAATTCTATGGTGGGAATCAAAATAAATGAAAAGAAATATTAGTGTTAACCAAGAGTATTTCACATTTTGTCTCAAAAATTGCACATAACACACGGCACAAAGAATCATTAAATTTCACCCAAATCCAAAAGTAATTCAAACATCAATCTTAAAATCGTTATTGACTCTTAACATCCATCTTACCACAATTCATTAATCCAAACACCCGGATGATTTTATGCATAACATTTATGAATACAAGTCTTGGTCTCTAAAAACATAATAAATTGCGTGATATCAATCACAAAAACAAGTTCTATATTCTTACATTTCAAACCACTCTCTACTATTGTAGAAAAGTCACACTACATTGGATCAATAGGTCTTTAATAAGCTTGTAACGTTAGGCTAAGGTAAAGGTTAAGAAGGAACGAGAAGGATTCAACAAGTAAAAGAACTTAATCTCTTAGTTTTGAACACAACTCTTTAAGCACTGGATAACTTTACTTCAATACCCAACTCTTCCAACCATTTTTCGAGCATTTCTTTCAACAAATCACCATTTTTTCTTTTCTTTCTTTCTTCTTTCTTTTCCATAATTCTTTCTTTCTTTTTTTTATTTATATTTTGGCACATAACCATTCACCTTCTCTTTCATCATTTTTCTTTTTCTTTTTCTTTTCCACAACCCCCAACTTATCTCCTTTAACGTACTTGGGTTGTGGTAGTTATATTTTTTCATATTTCCCTCCCTACTCCTTTTAAGTGCTTCTTAACAAATGTGTATAACTAAGTTCTTTTAAAAGGAAGATAAAGATAAAATATTTTAGGCTCATAAAGGTGAGTAAATTGGCTATTGAAAGAAACAAGGCTCAAATTCTTTTTCAAGAAAAAGGCTCAAATAGGTGACTAGTGATAAATATAGCAATGGTAGGTTTGAAAGGCTCAAATGGTTCAAAAATGGCCTATATCATATCCTAAGTAATGTGCATTCTAGGAATTCGCCTCAAGTGATTATCAAGTAAGTTCTAGAGCTTGTCGAGGCCACAAAAATATTCACAAAATAATCACACATAAAACTTTTCTAAATGCTTTCGATTAATCATACAATCTTACCACAAGCTAGAGTCTTTAACCAGATCAAGATTGAAACTTAAATTAATTTCAAACTGAAGCAAGATTTAACTACTTCTGAATGCTATATGCTATCTCAATTAAGTTTTATATCATTGACATGTAAATTGACTCTAAAGCTAACACAAAGCATGCTAAACACACACCAAGATGACACCAAGCAGTTCAACAGTTTAATGGTATGGTATGCAATAAGAAATGTGTTTCCTCCACCCCCAACTGAAGATAAACATTGTCCTCAATGTAAAAGCAAAAATTAAGGAAATTCCCTTTTTAACCAAAGGTGCGTGGAGCTAAAAATCATGCATGACCAATTGAACCTCATGCTCAACTTCTTGTTGAAAGTCCGATCTATAACATAGAACAAACAAAAAAGAAAGCAACTATGGTGTACAACCGTGTGTTAGCACACTAAAAATTAAAATGGACTCAATAATAAAATAAAATAAAAACAAAACAAACAAAACAAAAGAAAGAAAAATAAAAGTAAATAGGTACCTGTGTTGTGTGGTCAAGATGCGTAGACTAGATCTATAAGCGAAATGTCTTCCACTTCCGAATCTTGTCTATCGACTAAGATCTTAAGTCGTTGACCATTGACTTTGAAAATTCGACCATCCCTAGTATCTTCAATTTCTACCGCCCCATTTTCAAAAACAGTTTTCACTACAAAGGGCCGGTCCACCTCGACCGAAGTTTTCCAGGATGCTTATGGAGTCTAGATTCGTATAAGAACACCCGATCATTAGGTTTAAACGTTTTTCTTAAAATATTTTTATCATGGAATATTTTCATTTTAGACTTATAGATTCTAGAGCTCTCATAAGCATCGTTTCTTAATTCTTCAAACTCGGTCAATTGATATTTCCGAAGCTTACCTGCTTCTCCTATGTCAAAATTAAAAGATTTGATTGTCCAATATGCTCGATGCTCGAGCTCTACAGGTAAATGGCAAGGCTTTCCGTAAACAAGCCGATAAGGTGACATACCTAAGGGAGTTTTAAAAGCTGTACGGTAGGCCCAAAGCGCATCAACTAGTCTCAAAGACCAATCCTTGCGATCCAGGTTAACCATTTTTTCTAGAATTTGTTTAATCTCCCTATTAGCAAGCTCTACTTGCCCACTAGTCTGAGGATGATAAGTAGTAGAAATTTTATGTAACACCCCGTATTTTCGCATCAAAGCTTCAAAAGAACGGCTGCAAAAATATGTACCTCGATCACTAATTATAGCATGTGGTGTACCAAATCGAGATAACACATTTTCTTTAAGAAATTTAATGACCGTTCTATTATCATTGCTTCGACAAGCTGCTGCCTCTACCCACTTAGATACATAATCTATTACCACTATGATATATTGGTATCCAAAGGAAGGAGGAAAGAGTCCAATAAAATCGATGCCCCAACAATCAAAGATTTCAATTACCAAAATAGGGTTTAAGAGCATCATATTTCGACGAGACATAGCTCCTAACTTTTGACACCTTTCGCATGAGCAACAATAGGTGTTTGCATCCTTAAACAAGGTAGGCCAATAAAATCCACACTACAAAATTTTTGCAGCGGTTTTTTTCATTGAAAAGTGGCCTACACAAGGTAGGGAGTGACAAAATTCTAAGACACTTGCAATCTCTTCATTAGAGATGCAACGCCTTAGAATTTGGTCCGGGCAGTACTTGAAAAGATAGAGGTCATCCCAATAAAAATTATGTACCTCGTATAAAAATTTTCTCTTGTCTTGAGCGCTCCAATCCATGGGTATCTCACGTGTAACCAAATAATTCATGATGTGAGCGAACCATGGTAAGGACGTAACAGAAAGTAAATGCTCATCGGGAAAGTCATCTTGGATTGGCATGTCATCGCTAGTGTTCTCGAATGTGAGCCTTGAGAGATGGTCAGCTACTACGTTCTCTACTCCTTTCTTGTCTTTGATGGTGATGTCGAATTCTTGTAGGAGTAGGATCCATCGTAATAAGCGCGCCTTAGCATCCTTCTTTGTAAGAAGGTACTTAAGGGCTGCATGATCTGTAAAAATAAGGATAGGAGAACCAATTAAATATGCATGAAATTTATCCAAAGCAAATACTACAGCTAGCAATTATTTTTCAGTTGTGGAGTAATTCATTTGAGCACTATTTAAAGTCTTACTAGCATAGTAAATTACAAATGGTTTTCCCTCTCTATGTTATCCAAGAACAGCACCTACAGCATAGTCACTACCATCACACATGATTTGAAAAGGTAAATTCAAATTAGGTGATTGCATTATAGGTGCTGAAGTAAACTTGCCAATCAGCGTTTTAAAGGCCTCTTGACAAGCTGGAGTCCACTCAAATGTCGCATCTTTAATTAGAAGGGCATATAATGGTCTAGATATGTTGGAAAAATTTTGTATGAACCTCCTATAAAAACCAGCATGACCAAGGAAAGATCTCACATCCTTTATTGTCTTAGGTGTAGGCAGTTTAGAGATTAATTCAATTTTAGATTGATCGACCTCTATTCCTCTAGAAGAGACAATATCCCCTAAGACAATGCCGGATGGTACCATGAAATGGCATTTTTCCCAGTTTAAGACCAACTCTTTTTCCTCACAATGAATTAAAACTCTTTCCAAATTCATTAAGCATGCATTAAATGAAGATCCAAAAACAGTCAGGTTATCCATAAAAGCCTCCATGCAATTTTCAACTATGTCACTGAAAACACTCATCATGCAACGTTGAATAGTGGTAGGGGCATTACATAATCCAAATGGCATTCTACAAAAAGCATAAGTGCTAAAAGGACAAGTGAAAGTGGTTTTATCCTGGTCTTCTAATGCAATTTCTATTTGATAATAGCAAGAATAACCATCTAAGAAACAGTAAAAAGGATGACCAGCTATACACTCAAGAATTTGATCAATAAAAGGGAGTAGGAAATGGTCTTTCCAGGTGGCAGCATTTAATTTTCTGTAATCAATGCATATACACCACCCTATCACAAGTTTGGTAGGGATTTACTCTCCTAGGTCATTCATTACCACAATGACTCCAGACTTTTTGGGAACGACTTGTGTAGGAATTACCCATTTACTATCAGCTATGGGATATATAATACCCGCATCTAACAGTTTTAACACTTCATTTTTCACTATTTCTTTCATAGTGGGGTTAAGTCTACATTGAGGATCTCTACGAGGACTGGTTCCTTCATCCAAATTTATTTTATGGGAGCAGATCAGGGGACTAATTCCCTTCAAATCAGCCATGATCCATCCTAAGGTTGATTTATGTGCAATTAAGGTCTGAATCAGTTTCTCATATTGGTTCTTAGATAATTCAGATGAAATAATAACAGGAAAGGTATCACCTGGACCGAGAAATGCATGCTTTAAACCCTTAGGTAGTGGCTTCAATTCGATTTTAGGTGCTGCCACACTTGAGGGGATTTTTTTTCCACTTCTTTCAGGCAACTCTTCAAACCTTGGTTGCCATGGGCGGGTGCCATAATCCTGAGATTTGTCAAAAACAGCACAAATATCAATTACATCAGTTTTATCATCAAATAAATCAATCTCAGAATTAACAAGAGAATTCTTAAGAGGATCAAAATCATGAGCCGTGGAAACTCCCTCATCGATGAGTGACTCAAGCATATATAGCTGGTGATTTTCATCCTCATCTTCAGGCTGTTTTGCAACATTGAAAATGTTCACTTCTAAGGTCATGTTTCCAAAAGACAGCTTCATGAGTCCATTCCTGCAATTAATTAGAGCATTTGCAGTAGCAAGGAAAGGTCTACCCAAAATCAAAGGAATTTTCGAGTTAGTGTCAACAACATAAGTTGTATCAAGGATTAGGAAATCAACAGGATAGTAAATTTATCAATCTGAATCAACACATCCTCTACCACACCCCGGGGCACTTTGACTGAACGGTCAGCCAACTGTAACACCACACTGGTGGTTTGATTTCCCCTAAACCTAGTTGTACATAAATGGAAAATGGCATTAGGTTCACACTAGCTCCTAGATCTAGTAAGGCTTGTCCAACCTCATGATTTCCAATGCTGCAAGCAATGGTAGGACAGCTCGGATCTTTGTATTTTGGGGGAATTCTTCAATTAAGGCACTAACTTGCTCAGTTAGGAATGCAGTTTTCTTGACATGGTGTCTCCTCTTGATTGTGCATAAATCCTTGAGAACTTTTGCATAGGTAGGCACTTGTTTAATCACATGAAAAAGAGGAAGATTGAGTTTCACTTGCCTTAAGTTCTCTAGGATTTCATTGTTTAAGTCCAGATTTTTCTTTTTTGACTTTAAGGCTTGAGGGTATGGTGTCTTAACAAGACTTTTGGTCACTTCAGGGTCTTTGATCAGTTCAGTATTACTACTAGTTTGACTCTTTTCCACATCCTCGGATACATTCATTGGTGGGATGTGTAGTGACTTACCACTTCGAGCCACAATGGCATTTACATCTTTCAGGTTTTCTTGTGCCATATGTTGATCGTGAGGTTTGGACTGAGTTTGGGAAGGGAACTTACCTCGCTCAGTCATACTTAAGGAGCTCATTAACTTGGATACTTGGCTCCTAGTTTCTCTATTCTCTTCCATCACCTGTGTAAATGATGCCTCAAACCTTTGGTTTGTCTTACCTTGTGCCTCTATAAAGGCTTATAAGGTGTCTTTTAGCGAGTTCCTAGAGGATGAGGGTGCATAATAAGGTGCAGGGGATGATCTAGGGGGCTGCACATGCTGGTTTTCAGATTTTCAACTGAAGTTGGGGTGATTTCGCCACCCCGGGTTATAAGTGTTAGAGAAAGGTGCAAGAGGCTACTTGTACGTGCTTAAGGCATTACATTGTTCCTCATATAGCCCTCTCATATTAGCAAATGTGGGGCATTCTTGGAGGAGGTGATCTACCCCGCCACACACAAAACACGGCTCTAAAGACTCGGTATGATTAGCCACATGTGTTTGCTTTGAGCCCTTAGTTTTCAATGCCTCTAACTCCCTAGTGAGCTGTTCGACCTTAGCTTTCAGGTTGTCTTCTTCCCTAAGATGGTATATCCCTCCACCACTGGGATTTCCTATAGGTCGTGACTTATTCGTGCTTTCAGTAGCACTAGGTCCAGTCCATGTATGAGCTTTCTCAGGAAGCTCATTGAGGTATTCAATAGCCTCATCGGGGTCTTTTTTCAGAAATTCCCCATTGCACATCATCTCTACAAATTGACATTCTCTATAGGTAAGACCCTCATAGAAATAGCTCACTAAACGCCAATTTTCATACCCATGGTGTGGGCACATACTCAACAGCTCTTTAAATTTCTCCCAAGACTGATATAAAGTCTCGTTTTCCTTTTGTGCAAAGGTGGAGATTTGTCTTTTCAACGCATTAGTCTTATGTTGAGGGAAGTACTTGTTAAAGAAGGCCCAAGTCATCTCAGTCCATAACCTAATAGATCGTGGTCTAAGTGAGTATAGCCAACTCTTAGCTCTATCCTTCAAAGCAAAAGGAAAGAACTTAAGTCGCACAATGTCAGCAGTTGCACCTTGATCATGGAAAATTACGACTATTTCCTCAAACTCCCTAATGTGCACATATGGGTTCTCATTTTCCATGCCATAAAATGTAGGGAGTAACTGTATCATCCCTGTCCTAAGATCTAATTGGGGAATGTTGGCTGGAAACATGATGCAAGATGGTGTGGTTGTGCGTGTATGGTGGAGGTAATCCTCAAGGGTCCTAGTAGGTTGATCCTCGTGTTCACTCATTTCCTCAGGACTAGATGGATTATCAAACAAAAGGTTTAAAAAGGTTCCTCCTGTCTCTAGCATAGGCCTACAGGAAAATCTACCCAAAGTGTCCCTATATCTGGGCATGCAAGATCACAAAATATCAAATAAAATGCTGAAAGAAACTATTTACAATTCTTCTATTGTTATGTCAAAAGTTGACAAACTTCCTTGTACTTAAGCGCGTTTCCCCAGCAACGACGCCAAAATTTGATTACGCCCAAAACATAACACAGTAGTTGTAGTATAGTTTTGGGGTGTCGATTCCACAGGGAAACAAGTTAATTACAAAAGAAGGTGTAAACCTCAACATAAACGATAAAAGATTAAATGAATCTGAGTTTGTTTGAGAAAAAGGGTAATTGTGTGAATAGGTTTGAAATATAATTAAGAATGACAAGGTTCCGAGAATCCTCCCTAGGCTTGTTGCTCTAATCCTATCTTGATTCAGTTGCTTTTATCTCGATTGCAAGTTCCACATCCCAAACAAGCAATCGGCATATATTCATTTAAAACACAATTATAAATCCTAATGTAATTGTTGTGAATTATTCTTTACTTTTAAGCACATATGACCCAACTTATAAATTATCGAAACACGACGATATATCTAATGACAATACTACAACAATGGACAAATCTATAAAAGAAGTCTACCGGAACCAATCACATCCAAACAGATACACATAAGAAAAGCATGACTGAACTTATATGGAAAGGAAGCATGCAATCACCAGACTAATAAAATAATGTACTAATTAAATTAAAGAATAAAATATGACAATGTTTGATAAAAATAATACCAACTACAACTGAATCAAATAAAGAAAAATAAGAATAACTACACCTAGGGATTCATCCCTTCGCCTTGCTTGGAGATTAGCTGGCCATAAAGCTCATGCCTCCTTGAGTTGCCTCCGGCCTCTCAACGATCATCCTCAGCTTTCCCTCCAAATTTTATACTTCAGATTCCTCTTAAAAGTCTTCTGGATTTCTCCTAAAGGCCCTCTAGAGTCACTCTCTAATGATCTTAGAAGATGATCTTAGAAGAGCTCCGATTGATTCATCATTTCAGCTGAGCAGAGTGGGTCTTTATATAGGCAAACTCCCGGAATGCTATGTGTTATCTAGTTGATGTGGGATACTGTCCGGGTGCGCTCGATTGTAACCCGAGTGTGATCGATCGCACATGCGCTCGAACGCATATGCGCTGCAGAGTACCTTGCTCGATGTGGGATGTGCGATCGATCACACTGCTTGTGTGCTCGATCGCAAGTCAGGCAGCAGTCCATCTTGTCCTTCCAGAGCATGGGATCTTGGTCTTTTAAGCAATGATCGCTTCTTTTTCTCTTTTAAACTTAAAGTACCTGAAAATTACACTGGAATAAGTCAATGGTCCAATAATATTACTTTAGATTTATTAACATATAAAAGCACAATAAAGACCGAGATCAATCCTAAAATGCTAACAATTAACCACTGCTGAGAGGCATTTTTTGACTCTCATCAAGTACTAATTATGTAAAGTAAACTAAGAGGGCATGAATTGGTTTTACAAAATAATTAGAAGATATTAGGAAAATAAAGTCATATTAAAATTATAGATACTATTGAAACAAAAATTGGAAGACTTGCTAGAGTAAAGAGATAGAGAAAAAGACAATTGGACACAAAATTTTGTAGTGGTTCGGTAATATGAATGTACCTACTCCACTTCTTCAATAGGTCTTCTTGGTCTACTAAGTTCCACTAGTTGATCAATCTTACAAATGCTTGCGTTTAATGGGTACTAAGCACACCTTATAAAGAGTCACACTCTCACAACTTACTGATTGAATACTAAACACCGAGTAGTAAATGATTCTGATATCAAGCATGTGTGTTTTGTCTTCATGTCAGCTTCCACTATTTATAGTATTCACCTTTGTCTTCAAGTAAGGCAATTCTGAAATTTTCTCCTATGTGATTTCATAAAATCCTCTGTACTTGTGATTTTTTTATCTTTTTAAATATGGATTTGACTCTAATAGGTATCTACAAACCTCTATCCAGACATCTAACCAGGCGTCTTGCCAGACATCTTTAGCTTCTATGTAGACCGAGGTGCTTCGAGGCTTTAGTCTTCAATCTTCAGGTTGCAAGGACAACTACGAAGCTAGACGCCTAGGCAGGCACCTAACTCTCTCCCAGACACCTAGGCAGGCAGCCTGCTTTATCTTCCGAAATCTTCTCTGATTCCGAAATCTTTTCTATTTCTGTAATATAACATTGTCTTGAATATGGAAGTTTGAGTTATATATACTTATCATAAAGATCCTGCAGACTTAATTAAACATATTAGTAATAACAACATGGTTTTGCTACATAAAAATATTAGGGGATTAAACATAAATATCCTAACAAATTATTTAAATTAGTTTTATTTATTTACAACTCTTTCAATGATTTTGTTTTAAGAATGAAAAGTTGCAATATTAAATGTTTTTGAAAAATATGGTTGGGCTTTGTGTTGCTAAACTTACTTTTTAAAACATTTCTAGTGTAAATTTGTTGTGATATGTGATCCATGTTAGCGGGGGTTTAACTTTGATCATCTCGACATGGCTTGTGTTGTTAGAATAGTGTAGATGAATATCATAAATCTAAACAAAAAGTGTGCAATAGTAAATGCACCAAGCACTGTGACTTCTCCCTTTTTTTGTCTAAAATAAAAAAGAGACAAGAAGTTCCCCTTGAACATGTGGAGATTAAATGAATCAAAGAACAAATAAATGAGCATATATAAGAAGAAAAAAACATTTTTGGTCTGCATCTCAGCCATCAGAGTCTCGTGGTTGACTCGGATAAATTTTTTTTCAAGATTACACATACCAAGAGCCATTCGAAGTCGAGTGAAGGTGTCTTAACAAAGGGGTTTTGTGAAGATATCTATTTGATTGGTAGAGTCTATGATAAGTGTTAGAATAGTCATATTTAAATGCCTTAATTTACACTCGTTAGGCCCGTTGTTTATGCATTTTAGTAGATTCTACTTCATTTTTGTGTTTTCTGTGTTTTTCATAGGTCTTTAAAGAAAAGATGACATTTTGGAGCTTTAAGGAAGAAAAAGTGAAGATCTAGAACCAGTGAGCGCACCTCCCCTGAGATCAAGCGCACAAGCACTTGTGCGCACACCTAGAAGGCTCGAGCGCACCTATGCACTCAAGTGCAGAAGCATGCGATCGAGCGCACACGCACAGAGAGGCGGCAGAGCCAATTTTGGAAATATGTCTTCGGGTCTTATTTTGGAAATTGGTGTTTCTAGACATCCTTAGAACCCTATATATAGGCTTGTAAAACATAGAAATGATACTTTTGGATTTTACTTTGCTTTTGTAAGGCTTTGGAGAGGAATTGACGACTCATCTCCACAACATTCTTCGGATTTTATCTTTTCTATTTAGTTTATGTTATGATGATGTTTATCATAAACAGCATGTGTAACTAACTCCTTAATAGGGCTCAACTGAAGCCCTAAGTATGCTTTTCCATATATATAATTATTGATTACCTTTGCAAATAGCCATGTTATGATGCTTTAATTGATTAATGCCTGTGTTATTGAATTCCTCATATGTGTGTGTCTGATCAACGTATGCATGTGGTATGGATCAGTTAGTTAGATCAATTTGGATGACCGAGTCTTAGGTCTGACAATAGTAACAAAAGAAATCCACCCCGGATTCTTGGGTTAATCAACATAGGAAACCAGGAGTATACAATATACCCTAGGTCTCTTGTGGTTATCGATTTTCACAAACCTCATGCTCTCTTAAGGAACAACTCAGTATACACCATGCTGAATCCATTAAGAGAGAAAAGAGTTAGAGTATACACCATGCTTAAACTCATTGCTTAGGGAGATCAATAGCTTAAAGAGCGGACCAAGCCCTTAGGTTGACAACCATTAGGTATTCATGGTAGGGCTAAAGCATTGGCACATTACTTATTGAGAAAGTATAATTAGTGGTGGATATCAAAGCCCTATGTTCTTATCATTATCAATCTAGACTAAACATTTATTTCAATCATTTTACCCTGTGAAACTGATTCTAAAACAAAAGTCACCAATCCCTGTGGAGATGATCTCGCACTTGCAGACTATGCTACTATTGACCTTGTGCATTTGCAAGTAAAACAAGTTTGATTATTTGCTTAATAATTTAGGTAGATAAACGCACAACAAGTTTTTGGCACCGTTGCTGGGGATTGCGCTAAATTTATTTTTAGAATTATTTTCTTTTAATTTAATCATTTTTATTTTATTCTATTATGTTTTATTTTATCAAAAATCTAAAAATTTTAAGTTTCTGTTTTTCACTTTTATTTTGCTTCATCAAAAACCTAATCTATTTTCTTTTCGTTTCTGTTTCAAGCACTACAGCAGAAGCTCTCTATAACACTACGCTCGAGTGCAACACCATGTGAGATTAAGTGCAATACTATGCGATTGAGTGCATCACATTGTGCAATCGAGCACATTTGAGGCAGAGGCTACTCAAGTTGCAGTACTGAACTACTGCACTGAACCGGTTTTCACTGATTCATGCAAGGGCTTCGATCCAGGCATCCAACTTTCATTCCCCTCAATATAGAGCTTAAGCAAACCATTCGAAAAAGACTTAGAGACAACTTTGAGGAGGTAAAAGTGGAATTCGAGGAAGAAGCATCAATGGTGGAATAGCTAGAAAACCAACAGCCACCTGAGAGAAGACCGATGAAGCAATCCTTCATCCCAAGGAACATTGACCAGCCATCATGCATTACGTATCAACCTGAGGTAGAACGCAATTATTACATATCTCCATAGATACTAAATGCATTGACTCACTTTAGGGTTACACCTAATTAGGATCCACACTTACACCTTCGGGAATTTTTCGATCTATGCAAGTTTCAGCACATCTGGGGCCTAAACCAAAAAGAAATCAAGTTAATTCTTTTCCCTTTTTCCTTAAAAGATAATGCTAAACTATGGTACAATTCATTGCCTGCAGTTTCTATCCATACTTAGGAGGAGTTGGCCAGCAAGTTCCTAAGAAAGTTTTTCCTAGCCCAAAAGACGAGGCAAATAAGGAAGGAGATTCAATCTTTCCAACAGAAGGATGAAGACCTATTCTTTGAGGTATGGGGAAATTTCAATGAGTTGCTACTCAAATGCCCACATCACAATCTACCTAAGGATGAACTGGTACAAGTTTTTTTATGAAGGTTTAAGTGATACTAATAAAAGCAATTCAGGTTGTGGAGGAATGCTGATGGAGAAAAACAGCGAAGAAGCCATGGAGCTATTCGAGACATTAAGTGAACACACCCAGCAATTCTCCTCTTAAGGCAAACATGGATCTAAAAGCAAAGGGATGTATGAGGTAACCCTAAATAGAGGATCCTCTACCCAAATAGCTGCTGTAGAGAGGAAGCTAGATTTTCTTGTTAAAGCCATGATTGCTCAGAATGCCTCACTAATCCACCAGCTACACCACTCCAGGTATGTGCTATATGTTCTCAATGTGATCATAATACTGAGACATGTCCTTTATTTTCATCTGCAGACCTGGAAAAAGCAAATTATGTAGGACCAAGCAACTATCCGTCGAAGAACAACCCATATGCAAACACTTACAATCCTAGATGGCGGCATCACCCAAATTTCTCCTGGAGTAACAACCAGAATGCCCTTTACCATCAAGAGCAGAAAAGAAACTCCCAGCCCGATGCTCACTCAGCTCCCGAAACAAAGAAAAATGACCTCAAAAGTCTTGTGAGGCAATTGGCAACTCAGCAACAACAATTAATGACTTCACAAGATCAGTTTATGGCAGATGAAAGACAGTTTTGGACTGAACTAAAATAAACCACAAGAAAACATGAATAAGCCATTCAAAGGCTAGAGGTACAAATGGGGCAATTTGCCAAAGAACTGAGTGGTAGAAAGCAAGGTGAGCTTTGGGCTCAAACACTACCTAACACCGGGGGGCACCAGCAACTGAATGCTGTCACAACCCTTAGAAATGGTAGGTCGTAGGAACCGATGAGTCTACAAGAGCATCTATAGAGAAACCATCGGCATCAAAGGTAAGTGAGATGAAGAAGGTGAATGCACCACCCTTCCCTCAAAGGTTAGTAAAACAAAAGAAACAAAATAAACTGCTTGATATCTGTCAAACTTTGTGGAAAGTTGAAATAAACATTCCCTTATTAGATGTAATTCAACAAATACCTACTTATGCTAAATTTCTGAAAGATTGTTGCACTCATAAGAGGAAGTTTCAGGAACATGAGTGATTACGCTCAAATTACCACACGGTTATTATGTATAGATGAAGTGTCGATCTCACGAGGAAATGCGTACTACAAGAGAAATTGTAACCTTGACATGAATGATAACGATCAAATGAAAGAATATGAGTTTTCATAATGATGTATTGTGAGAAAAATTGTGTAAATATAATTGAGAATATAAACAAAACAACTTGGTTTCGGGAATCCTTCCTAGGTTCGTTGCCTTGTTCCACTCTCGATTCAATTGTTTTTATCTCGATTACAAGTTTCACATTCCAAACATGCAATCAGCAAACATTCAATCAAGCATATTTATAAACCCTAATGTAATTGCAACAAATCACTCTTTAGTTTCGATTCAAGCACACATGATCTATCTCATAGATTATCAAGAAACGACAATATATCTCAATGACAATACCGCAGTAATTGACAATCTATAAGATAAATTTACCGAAATCAATCACATCTAAACAACTTGACATAAGAAGAGCATGACTAAACTTATGTGGAGGAGGAATATACAATCACCGGATTAAGAGTAAAGTCTCTAATTCTTACTTAATCAAAGAGTAAATCATAAATAATATTCAACAATAAATCATTACAACTGAATCAAGAATGGAAAAATAAGAACAACAACGCCTAAGAATTCATCCCTTTACCTTACTTCGAGATTAGTTGGCCATGGGGCTCAAGGTTGATGAAGAATGTAGAGCTCTCCTCTTGATTTCTAGCCTTAAGAGACTTGGAAGAATGGTTAAATTTTTTTATGGCTGCAAACCCTTCATGTTCTATTTATAGCCCATAAGGTTTAGGGGCATATTGGGATGGAAAATGTCTTCCAAAATGCCCTAATTAGGTCAAATGACCGGGCTGGCTCCATGTCTCAGCCTTACCCGCTTAGGCGCTGCCTTTGTCCAAGATTGGTGCTGTTCTGGATGGTGCGGCACCCTTTTCTCCACTCCGCGGCGCTAGGCTTGGCAGAATGGCAGCTATTCTGGATGGTGCGACGCCCTCTTCTCCACACCGTGACACTCGGCTTGGCAAACTACTCCTTTCACTCCGATATACATGAACTTTTGGCACTTTAAACATAGATAGCTTTATCATCTCTTTTGAACTCAAAGCACCTGAAAATCCACTGAAATAAATCAATGATCCAAGTAGGATAATTGAGAATTGTTAAGGTAAAAACGAGTAATTGAACCCTAGATCAACTCTAAAATGGTAAAAATAAAGCAATGTTAAGATACATTTTACAATTCTCATCATAACCCCCAACTAGCTTATTGCTAGTCCCTAGCAATTCAAGCGAAAGACATGAAATGAATTCTTTATCAAAACAAAATATAGCAATGTTGGCGTTAACCAATAGTGATTCAAAATCTTTGTCTCAAAAATCATGCATAACATATAACACATAGAATTGTTGGGTGATTATCTACCTAAATAAATGGGCGAATAATCGCACTCGTTTTACTTACAAGTGCATAAGGTCAACTTAGTAGTATAGTTTGCGAAAGTAAGATCATCTCTACAGGGATTGGTGAATTTCATTTTAGAATTATATTTGCAATGTAAAAAGATATAAATAATAAAAGAGTTGATTTTGATAAAGATAAAATAACAAAGATAAAGGCGTAGGGACTTGATATCCACCACTAATTATGCTACCACAACAAAATAGTATACCAATGCTTTACTCATGTCATGAATACCTAATGTTTGTCAACCTAAGGGCATGGTATCTACTCCTTAAGCTATTGATCTCCCTAAGCAACAAGTTAGGCATTGTATCTACTCTAATCCTTTTCTGTCTTAAGGGATTCAGCAAGGTATCTACTGAGTTGTTCCTTAAGAGAGCATAAGCACTATGAAAATCGACAACCACATGAGACCTAGGACATTGTATCTACTCCTGGTTTCCCATGTTGATTAACCCAAGAATCCGGTGTGGATATCTTTTGTTACTAAGGTCAGACCCAGGACATGGTCATCCAAATTGATCTAACTAACAAGTTCATACCACATGCACATATTGATCAGACATATACATATGAGGAATTTAAATAAAAGCAAGTATTAATCAAGTTAAGAAACACAACATAAATATCGCAAAGGTGCCAATACGAATTATCGAATAAATATAATTAGGGCTTCAACCAATCCCTTACTAAAAGTTAAGTACACATAATAAAAATAAAGGAAAGAAGAAACCCGAGAGAAGAGTCGTCAATTCCTCTCCATGGTCTCCTTCTGGCCTCCGGCCTTCTGACCTAAAACTAAACTAAAGCTAAAAGAAGATTGAAAGATAAAAGAAGGGATTCCCTCCTCTCAATTGTGTTTTTATAAGTGTATTTATAGGGGTTAAATAATCCTAGAAGGCTCAAGAAACCCTAAATTTCCTAAAACATAAAAACTCTTTTTTTTCCAAAACTGGTTCTGTCACATGTGCGCTTGATCGCATTCGTGGTGTGCTCAATCGCATAGAGGAGTGCGCTCGATCGCACTCTAGCTAGCAGCTGCTCCATGATCTCCAGTTTTCTTCCTTTTAAGCTCCAAAATGCTTCTTTTTATCCAAGACCCTATAAAAACATGTGAAACACAGAAATGAAGTAAAATGGACTAAATTATCATAACTAAGGACTTAAAAAATGTAAATAAGGGGGCTTAAATATGAATATTTAAGCACCTATCACACCCCCAAACTTACATATTGCTAATCCCTTAGCAATACAAAGCTAAAAACTAAATGAAGAACAAAAATTAAAGATAAATTCATTTCCATGATACTTAAAGATTCGGGTTGTGCATAAAACTATGATAACCATTCATGAGTAAGCTTATAATAAAAACACATTTTTGTATTGAAAAAGGATTTTCAAAAGTTCATGTTACTTACCTAAGGTTGGCTTAAGGCATCACAAGTTTGATTTGTGTGTGATGAATTAGCACATACAAGATGGGGCTTCCATATAATTTTAGTGTATAGGGTTTCGATATCGAATTCCTTATCAAAGAGAACAAAAATGGCATAATACTTGCTTCTTCTTTCTTTTTTCTTTCATCATGCGATCTTTGCCATGTTGAGTTTCATCGAGCTTTCTATTTGACCCTTGTAACGAGTGTTTAGCCAATGACTCCCAAACCAGATGGTTTTAGGGCATTAGGTGTAAAGACACCCTTAAGGACTTACTAACTTGAATAAAAAAGGCTACGGAACTAACAGGTTTTAATGCTTCTAAATGAATTTCCCACCTTTTGACGTGAACACTCAATGCTTACTGAGGCAAGAGGCCCAGTTACTCAGTGGAAATTTGTTATTATGATCATTAAAGGCTTACTTCCCACCTTTTGATGCGAACACTCAATGCTTATTGAGGCAAGAGGCCCAGTTACTCAGTGGAAAGTTTCTTTTGATCATTTTTTGCATGATGAACATATTTCTTTTTTTTTTGTTTTCTTCTTTATTTTTCTTATGCCAAAGTGTTCTTTTCAACAAGTTATCCGATTACAGTTAGATTATAGAAACATATACAAGAGAATTATATGTCATACCCCACACAAATGCGTGTTAAATGTGCTCGTGCAAATTTGGATCAAACTCGTGAATTCTTAGGTGCCTTGAGGTAGGTAACTAAACTTTGTAAAATTCCCATTACATGACTATGTGTTCTAGCTTTTAAGCTTACTAATGAAGTGTTACCAAATTTTTAAATCAATCAAAATTTTTGGTTACCAAAAGAATATGCATTTATCTTCTTAAAAATAAAAAAAATAAAAAAAAAACTGGGACTTAGTGTGTGCATGTGTTTCAAGTGTGTGTGATACTGTCTAGTATCTCCCACTACCCCCAAACTTAAAATACACATTGTCCCCAATGTGTGTGTGGCATGGAAAGATCTGACCTAGGAGACGGATAACTTCGTTGCTTGCTTCCTTGTCAACACCCCCAAACTTGAATTGGATGCACGCACTAAGTACCTGACAAAGAAAAATAAACATTGTTCTGGAAAACAAGAAATATAAATGCAAACATAAATATAAACAAAAGAAAAATATTAAAATGAAAAGGATAAGTCTGGGGTGCCTCCCATGAGCGCTAAGTTTAATGTCTTCAGCCGGACCAAGCCTTATTCTTCCCCAAGACTAAGATTGGTTGGTTCTAGCATCGGTAGTGTCTTATTCTTTCCCATATAAGCATAGTTTAAGTGTTCTGGAAACTGCTTGAATTCCAAGTGAGGTGCCTGTACAATAAAAAGGAAGAAAATAGTATTAGTAGGCACATGAGGGTCAAATAGATCAATGTACTTACTTGGATGCTTTGGAGAGGCCTCTAGGAGGTACACAGTTTCAATGATGTCATCAGTAACATCTTCAGATTTTGGCTCAATATCTGATCCTTCGAAACAATGGGTGAGTGTGGTCTCCAAGGGATCAATATTATGGTCATGAAAAACTTGTTCAACAATACCTTGCTTTGGTTCACTTAGCTCCTTAGCCAATTGCCCCATTTGTACTTCGAGCCTTTGAATGGCTTATTCATGCCGTACAGTGGTTTGTCTTTGCTGATCTAGTGAAGTTATCAATGTTGCCATTAGTTGATGTTGTTGAGTGGCTAATTGCTTTACAAGACTTTTTAGATCATCCTTCTTGGGTTCTGGAATTGGTTGGGCTGCTTTATGGAAGTTCCTTTGTTGTCTTTGAAGATTCAAAGCATTGTGATTGTTGTTCCATGAGAGGTTGGGGTGGTGCTGCCATCCAGGATTGTAGGTATTTGTATATGCATTGTACGGTCCCTTATAATTTGCTTGCTCTTGATCTGCATATAAATTTAAAGGGTAAGTTTCAGAAGTGTGATTAAAAGGAGAACATATAGCACATACCTGTAGTGGTTTGGCTTGCGGACTAGGTGAGATGTTTTGAGTAGTTATGGTGTTTATGAGCATATCCAGCTTCCTCTCCATAGCATTTAGATAAGCATAACTAGTTTCCGCCATTGGTGCTTCTCCCTCAAATGAATTAATTGAAAAGCTTCAGTGCAGTAGTTTCAGTACTGCTGCTTGGGTACTCTCTGGAGCTTTTACGCTCAGCACACACTGAACTGCGCTCGATCGCAATGAGGACAGAAACTCCTCCTCTGCACACTTGAACAAAAAAAAAACATAAAGCGAAAAGAAGGAATAAATCTGATTTTTGATAAAAATAAAACAGAACAGAATAAAATAGAATAAATTAAAATAATTAAAAAAAACTAACGAAAATAATTCCAAAAAGAAATTTAGCACAATCCCCGACAACGGCGCCAAAAACTTGTTGGGTGATTATCTACCTAAATAAATGGGTGAATAATCACACTCGTTTTACTTGCAAGTGCACAAGGTCAACTTAGTAGTATAGTGTGCGAAAGTAAGATCATCTCCACAGGGATTGGTGAATTTCGTTTTAGAATTATATTCGCAATGTAAAAAGATAGAAATAATAAAAGAGTTGATTTTGATAAAGATAAAATAATAAAGATAAAGGCGTAGGGACTTGATATCCACCACTAATTATGCTACCACAACAAAATAGTATGCCAATGCTTTACTCATGTCATGAATACCTAATGTTTGTCAACCTAAGGGCATGGTATCTACTCTAATTCTTTTCTGTCTTAAGGGATTCAACAAGGTATCTACTAAGTTGTTCCTTAAAAGAGCATAAGCACTATGGAAATCGACAACCACATGAGACCTAGGGTATGGTATCTACTCCCAGTTTCCCATGTTGATTAACCCAAGAATCCGGTGTGGATATCTTTTGTTACTAAGGTCAGACCCAGGACTCGGTCATCCAAATTGATCTAACTAACAAGTCCATACCACATGCACATATTGATCAGACATATACATATGAGGAATTTAAATAAAAGCAAGTATTAATCAAGTTAAGAAACACAACATAAATATCGCAAAGGTGCCAATACGAATTATTGAATAAATATAATTAGGGCTTCAACCAATCCCTTACTAAAAGTTAAGTACACATAATAAAAATAAAGGAAAGAAGAAACCCGAGAGAAGAGTCTTCAATTCCTCTCCACTGTCTCCTTCTGGCCTCCGACCTCCCGACCTAAAACTAAACTAAAGCTAAAAGAAGATTGAAAGATAAAAGAAGGGATTCCCTCCTTTCAATTGTGTTTTTACAAGTGTATTTATAGGGGTTGAATAATCCTAGAAGGCTTATGAGTTCCTAAACTTTCCTAAAACACAAAAGTCCTTCATTTCCAAAACTGGTTCTGCCACTTTACTGTTAACGCCCGTACATGTGCGCACCTATGAAGAATCATTAAATATCACTCAAGTCCAAGAATAATCCAAATGCCAACCTTGAAATTGTTATCAACTCTTATCATCCGTCTTACCATAGTCCATTAATCCGAACATCCGGATGATTTTATGCATAACATAGCATGAATACAAGTCTTGGCCTCTAAAAACATATTAAATTGTGTGACATCAATCACAAATCAAGCTCTATAGGCTCACTTTTCAAATCACTCTCCACTATGTAGAAAAATCACACTGCATCGGATCAATAGGTCTTTAATAAGCTTTTAACATTAGGCTAGGGTAAAGGTAAAGAAAGAATGGGAAAGTTTAAACAAATAAAAGAACTAAGTCTCTTAATTTAAACACAACCACTTTAAGCACTAGATAACCTTACTTCAACACCCAACTCTTTCAACCATTTTTTCGAGCATTTCTCTTCATAAATCAACACTTTATTTCTTCTTTCTTTGCCATAATTCACTTCTTTTTATTTTGGCACATAACCATTAACCTCTTTTTTTCATTTTTTTTACTCTTTTCCACAACCCCTAACTTATCTCTTTCAATGTACTTGGGTTATGGTAGTAATATTTTCTTATATTTCCATCCTTACTCTTTTTAAGTACTTCTCAACAAATGTGTATAACTAAGTTCTTTTAAAAGAAAAGTAAGGATAAAATATTTTTAAGCTCATAAAGGTGGGTAAATGGGTTATCAAAAGAAACAAGGCTCAAATAGGCGACTAGCGATAAATATTACAAGGGTAAGTTTAAAAAGGCTCAAAAGGTTCGAAAATGGCCTACATCATATCCTAAGTAATGTGCATTCTATGATTTTCACCTCAAGTGATTATCATATAAGTTCTAGAGCTTATTGAGACCGCAAAAATATTCACAAAATAATCGCACATAAAACTTCTCTAAATGCTTTAGACTAATCATGCAATCTTACCACAAACCAGAGTCTCAAACCAAAGAAAGATTGACACTTAATTTATTCTCAAAGCGAAGCAAGATTTAACTTCTTCTAAACCCTGTATGCTATCTCGATTAAGCTCATATCATCGACATGTGAATTAACTCCAAGGCTAACACAAAGCATGCTAAAAACAAACAAAACTAAACATAAATTTTTTTTTTAAAAAAAAATATTATCCTAACAAACAGATGTATTAAAACAAAGCAAACAAATTAAAACGAAAAAATGAAGTTGACACCCAACAATTCAATGGTATAAGAAATATGTTTCCTCCACCCCCAACTTAAGATAGACATTGTCCTCAATGTAAAAGAAAAAAGGAAAGGAAACTCCCTTTGTAGCCAAAAGTGCACAGAAGTTGAAAATTGCGCACCACCCATTTGAACTGCATGCCGTTCTTCTCGCTGAAATTTTTGATCTATAGCATAGAAGAAAACAAACAAAAAGAAAGAAACTGCGGTGTAACATCAAGATTCCCACCGTATGTTAGGTTAGCATGTGAAATGGAAATAAATAACTAAAAACTAAAATAAAGGATGAAAAGTAAAATAACGAAACACAAGAAATGTTAGTACAGTTTAAAATAAAATAAAATAAAAGTAGACAAACAAGAGATAACCCTAAACTAATCCTCTAAGTCTTCATCCTCTTCTTCATACTCTTCGGTCTCTTCACCTTTCTCGAGAGGTGGGTCAAAAGATGAACCCAAATTTGGTGGCATAGTAGGAAAGTGACCCATATTACAACCAGTAGCGGAGGCAAGGTGTTGGTGCATTTGACCAAAAGAAGAGTACACCTCCACTTGATAATCGGCTTGCCGAGCCAAGAATCGGTCTTGCCTAGCCAACAATCGGTCTTGACGATCTTGCCTATCAAACAACAATTTCTGATGCTCATCAAAACGACTCTCTAAATGCTCAAGGCGCTCAGTAATCGCGAAATACCTAGAGGGGGGAGGGGGCAGTAATTACTACTCCCTCTCTCGGAGTTGGCGACCTGGAGGCTCTAATGTGAGCTAGCAGGCAATCATCGATGGGTTTCTTTGGTTGTTGGGCTTCCTCATTAGCACTGTATTGGATTCCAGCTCGGATGCACAATTGGGTAATTAAAGAAGGAAAGTATAATCCAAGCTTTAGTTTAACAGTGTGTAAGATAGAGTTAAAGATTATCTGGCCCACATCGATAGTCATCCCCATCAAAATTGCATAAATCATAATAGCTCGCTCAATATTGAGGTCACTATAGTGTAGGGTAGGCATTAACTTCTGACACACAAAAAATTGCCAAGCCCGAGCATTGACATTCAGAGAAGTAGCGGGCAAAGTGATAGGGGTATCACCCGTCATTTTCCATGTAGTGCCCGGAACAAAGAGAATATGACATATCTCTTCATAATTAATTGTAGACATATATGCACTATACTTACTGTGTTCGATGTCAGGTAACCCATAGAATCTATTTATAGATGTGCTGCTGAAAGAGACTGTTTGGCCTCTCACCCCCACTTTACCATTGTTATGCTCATCGGCACTGACGTAAAATTCTCTAACCAAATTTGTGAGGGAAAGAAAGGGTGGTCTTGTATATGTACCCCAATTCCTATCGAGAATCATTCTAAATAAAGTCGGGTTCCCCCTCTCGGTGATGTTGAATCCTCTCTCAGGAATGAGTTTTCTACTTTGCATCATTCTAATATATCTTTCACTTGCTTCAAAACTAAAAAATTTGGTATCATCAAACTTTTGTTGTTGTTTTCCCCTAGGTCTCTTGGTCTTTGGTGCCATAGAAATCAAATAAATAGAACAATAGAGTTAAAGCAAAATTTAACCACCAAAAAGCACAAATGAACAATAAAGAGGAGAAATTGGTTTTACTTGATGCCCACAATTGGAGAGAAGAAAGACTACCCACCAATTTGATATCTTTTTTAAAAAAAAACCCAAATTCCTCTTAGACCCAAACTTCTTGGAGAAATTTTCAGCAAAGTTTGCAAAATGAGTGCAATTCTTCAAGAAATGGAGGTAAAAGTAAGAAATAGTGAGAAAAAGAGTTGGGTATGGTTTGCTTTGGAGAGAGGATGGGAGAGAGTTTAGTGTGCAGCTGTTTTTGTGAAAGGAGAAATGAAGAAGGAGGCTGCAAAAATTGTTTAAATAGAGCAGATTTAGGCTCTGATTTTTTTTTGCTGGGCTCGGACTAGCGGTGCGGCCCTAGGCTGGTGAAGGCGAGGCGCTCGGGCTGGGCCTGATGTGTTCATTCTGCTGGGTAAGGCGTTGGGCTGGTTAAGGCGAGGCGCTCGGGCTGGGCCTTATGTGCCCATTCTGCTGGGTGAGGCGTTGGGCTGGTGAAGGCAAGGCACTCGGGCTGGGCCTGCTGTTCGCACACTGGGCCTGATCCAGTGTCCTAAAAAAAACCGCAAAGTCCTTATTTGTGCAAAAACTAAACACAAAGAGATATAAAATAATGATTAATAAAAATAACTTTTAACTAGAAATTAGATTAAATCAACTAGAAACTAAAAATTAAAATAGACTTAACAAAACAAAAATTCTAAGTTAACAAAGACTCAATAAAACAAAATGAAAACTAGTATACAGTGGAACGTAAATACCCAATTACCAAACATAAACCGGCACCACCAAAGAGATTTCTTCGGGGCTGTCTGTAACATGTTCGTGTTCCAAGTGAAGCTTCAATCTTTGGCCATTGACTCGAAACACTCGCCCATCGAAAGGGTTTTCAACCTCAACCACTCCATTGGGAAAAACACTCTTCACCACATAAGGTCCCTTCCATCGTGAACGCAATTTTCCAGGATGGAGGTGTAACCGCGAGTTATAAAGAAAAACTTTGTTACCTTGTTCAATATGTTTCCGGAGTATTTTCTGATCATGCACCGCCTTCATCCTTGACTTCAAGTCCTTGGCATTGTCATACGCATCATCCCTCAATTCCGCAAGTTCGCAAAGTTGCAATTTCCTTTCTTCACCAGATAGCTTAAGGTCATAGTTAAAATTCTGGATAGCCCAGTATGCTATGTGCTCAAGTTTTACCGACAAGTGACATGCTTTGCTGAATACTAAGTGATAGGTAGATGCTCCAAGAACTATCTTGTATGCTGTCCGATACGCCCAAAGTGCATCCGATAGGCGCAAGGACCAATCTTTTCGGTTCGGATTCACCGTTTTCTCAAGTATCCGCTTGATCTCCCTATTTGCTAGTTCTACTTGACCATTGGTTTGTGGATGATATGCTGTAGAAACCTTATGGGTGACTCCATAATTGCACATTAAAGCCTCAAAAGAACGGTTACGAAAATGCGACCCTTGATCACTAATGATAACACGTGGAGTACCGTACCTAGATAAGATATGGTCTTTTAGAAATTTAACAACAACTGTGTTATCATTAGTGCAGCTAGGTATTGGTTCAACCCACTTAGAAACATAATCAACAGCAAGTAAAATATAAAGATACCCAAAGGAAGGTGGGAATGGTCCCAAAAAATCGATCCCCTAACAATCAAAGATTTCTATCACTAGGATCGGGTTAAGAGTCATCATATGACGGCGGGATAATGCACCTAACCTTTGGCATCTGTCACATGATCTACAAAACTCATTAGCATCTTTGAATAAAGTGGGCCAATAAAAACCGCATTGTAAAATTTTTGCGGCTGTCTTTTTGATAGAAAAATGGCCACCACAAGCATATGTATGACAAAAGGTTAGCACATTATTAACTTCCATATCTGGAATACATCTCCTTATTATCTGATCAGGGCAATATTTAAATAAATAAGGATAATTTCAATAGAAGTTCTTTACTTTAACTAAAAACTTACGCTTGTCTTGTGCACTCCATGTAGATGGAACTTGGCGGGAAACCAAGTAGTTTGCAATGTCGGCATACCATGGTGTGTGACCAAGAACAGCAAATAAGTTTTCATCCGAAAAGCCTCCCCAATAAGCACGAGGTCAGTTTCATTCTTGAATTCTAAGCGAGATAAATGGTCTGCCACAACATTTTCCACCCCTTTCTTTTCTTTGATGGTCAAGTCAAACTCCTGCAAAAACAGAATCCAACGTATCAAACGGGCATTAATATCCGTTTTTGAAAAGAGAAATTTAAGGGCGGAGTGATCTGTAAATATGGTGATAGGTGAACCAATCAAATAAGATCGAAATTTATCCCATGCGAATACTACAGCTAGTAATTCTTTCTCAGTTATGGTGTACATCATTTGAGAATGATTCAGTGTTCTACTAGCATAATAAACAGCAAATGATTTTCTCTCCTTTTGTTGTCCTAAAATAGCTCCTACAGCATAGTCACTAGCATCGCACATAATTTCAAAAGGCAAAGTAAAGTCCGGTGGTTGCATAATAGGGGCGATTGTAAGCTTAGAGATTAATGTCCTAAAGGCTTGTTCACATTCAAGGCTCTATTTAAACTCGGTATCCTTCGTTAAAAGGATACATAGGGGTCTAGAGATGGCACTAAAATTTTGAATAAACCTTCTATAAAACCTAGCATGCCCTAAGAGAGACCTCACATCTTATAATATTCTTAGAAGTGGGTAGTTTAGAGATCAATTCAATTTTGGCTTTATCTACTTCCATCCTTTTTTCAGAAACTATATGGCCCAAGACTATTCCAGAAGATACCATGAAACGGCACTTCTCCCAATTAAGCACGAGCCCTATATTCTTAGAAGTGGGTAGTTTAGAGATCAATTCAATTTTGGCTTTATCTACTTCCATCCTTTTTTCAGAAACTATGTGGCCCAAGACTATTCCAGAAGATACCATGAAACGGCACTTCTCCCAATTAAGCACGAGCCCTATTTTTTTCACACCTGCACAAAACATTTTTCTTATTAGATAAACATGAATCAAAAGAAGTTCCAAACACTGTTAAATCATCCATATACACTTCCACACATTTTTTAACCATGTCACTGAAAATACTCATCATGCATCTTTGAAAAGTAGCTGGTGCATTACATAAACCAAAGGGCATCCTTCGAAAAGCAAAAGTACCAAAAAGACAAGTAAAAGTGGTATTCTCTTGATCCTCTAGAGCAATTCCTATTTGGTAGTATCCTGAATACCCATCCAAAAAACAATAGAAAGGATGGCCAGCCACCCGTTCCAAAATTTGATCTATGAATGGAAGGGGAAAATGATCTTTCCGAGTAGCTGAATTAAGTTTCCTATAGTCTATGCACATTCGCCACCCGGTCACTACCTTAGTTGGTACTAGCACTCCCTTCTCATTTTCTACCACGGTCACCCCAGCTTTCTTAGAAACTACTTAGGTTGGACTAACCCACTTACTATCTGATATTGGAGATATAATTCCCGCATCCAACAGCTTTAAGACTTCTTTCTTAACTACTTCTTTCATAGTTGGATTTAGCCTTCTTTGTGGGTCTCTACGAGGGTTAGCTCATTCTTCTAAGTAAATCCTATGGGAACAAATTAAGGGGCTAACACCCTTTATATCAGCCATGGTCCAACATAATGCAGATTTATGTTCTCTTAACAAATTCAGCAGTTGATCACATTTTACATCATTAAGTTCAGAGGAAATAATGATCGGAAAAGTATCACCTGGGCTTAAGAAAAATATTTGAGTCCTTTGGGAAGTGGGGCTAAATTAGGCGTTGGTTTCTCCTCGGAAGAGGATTTGAGTGCCTCCCTTTCTCTAGGCAACTCCTCAAAGCATGGCTGCCATGATTTCTTCATAAATCCCTCCGACTTATCAAAAATATCATGTAAGTGTTAGAATTATCTTTAATGTATTCATCCTCCAAAATAAGCTCATCAATCATGTAAGTGTCAAAACACTCATCCTCCTTATGTGGCTACCTTGAAATTCGAAAAACATTCACCTCTAGAGTTATGTTTCCAAATGATAATGTCATTAGGCCATTCCTACAATTAATGAGGGCACTGGCGGTGGCAAGGAATGGTCTTCCAAGTATCAAAGGAATTTTTGACTCCGTATTCACAACAGAGATGGTATCTAAAACCAAAAAGTCAACAAGATAATATAATTTTTCAATTTGCAATAAAAACATCTTCTACAATACCTCTTGGTTTTCTTACCGATCGATCCGCTAATTGAAGTACCATAGAGGTTGGTTTGATCTCACCTAGACCGAGCTGCAAGTAGATGGAGTATGGCATGAGGTTCATACTAGCCCCCAAATCTAGCTATGTTTGCCCACAAGATTTGTTTCCAATTTGGCATGCCACCGTTGAACAGCCTAGATCGTTATATTTGGGCAGTGACGTGCTATTAATGACTGCACTTGCTTGCTCCGTTAAGAATGTGGTCTTCTTCACATGGTGCCTTCTTTTTAGTGTGCATAGATTCTTGATGACTTTAGCATAGTTGGGAACCTGTTTTATGACATGGAGAAGTGGGAGGTTAATTTTAACATGCTGAAGTTGTTCAATGATCTCACCTTTTAATACTGAATTCCTCTCCTTAGGCTTAAGGAGTGGTCGACATGAGCATCTTGTTCCTTAGGAGCTTCATACTTGTTACTCACGGAGTTGGGACTCAAATTTGATGGTAGAGTGGGTCCATCTAGTTTTTTACCACTACGAGTGATCATGGCATTAACCTCTTTAACATTGTGATTTTTCGGATCGGAGGTTTGTCCCATATGTTGTCCCCTTGGATTTTGTTGCAACTGCAAAGGAAACCGATCTTGCTCTTGAATTGTCAAAAAACTAGTCAACTTGGTGAGTTGGCTTTTTATCTCTTTTTTCTCCTCTTTAATCCCTTTTGTCCTCTAGCAATCGTTGATTTATCTTGACCTGATCTTCCGCACTCTTGGCATGTACTTGCAGAAATGACTTAAAAGCATCTTCTAAAGGTAAAGATTGTTGTGGTGCATTAGATGAAGTTGCTACTGGTCTCCAATGGGTACTAGAGTGGGGATGAGGTTATATATCGAATCTCGAATGGGTACTAGATTGGGCAGGAGGTTGTACATTAGATTTCTAACTGAAATTAGGGTGGTTCTTCCAACCGGGATTGTAGGTGTTAGAGTAGGGTGAGTATGGTTTCCTGAAGGGTATACCTAAGGTGTTACACTCTCCCTTCATCTCCAAATAAGTTGGACAATCCTTAGATACATGATCTACCCCATTACACATAAAACAGGGTTCATGGGACTCTACCCTAGCAACATATTCGGGGGCTCTAGTATCCTTAGTTTTTAAGGCTTCAATTTCCTTAGTTAGGGCCTCTAAACGGGCTTTAAAGCTATCCTCTTCCTTAAGTTGATAGATGTTGGAAATCACCTTGACAAGATGCCCAGGTGGTGATCTTCCAAACACCCAAGTCTAGAGTGACTTGTAGAAAAAGTTGGAATCGAAAACAGGAACAGAAAATCAAAAAAAGAAGGAAGACAAACAATTTGTTATCGAGGTTCGACAATGTGCCTACGTCCCCGTGAATTCCTCTGAACTCTCTGCACTAAATCAATGGTTCTTATAAGTTTACAACAATACCTTTCAAGAAATCAAGTTCTTGAAGAAACCAAGAAGAGAAATAGAAAGTGATAGACCTATATAATGTTTTCTATCAATTCTATACTAACCAATCTTCTTTACAACCAGCCTCACTACAAAGAGTCCCTCTTGTGTTTATGTCTCTCACACAATTCTCTCTATGTGTTTACAATTGATCTCACAATGTCACAAACTTGTTTGTTTCTCTCTTTGTTCCATTATATGAAAATGAAGCTAGGAAACCCCTTTTATAGCGATCAACTTCTTGGACATTCTTGTGAATCAACCTCCACCCTTTGATCATGATCTCCACTTAATCATGGCCCTTCATTACTTTCCTAAGTGGTGTTATGCATTTTGACCTTACACACATGCACCTAAGAAAGTCCTCATGCATGCTGCCTATGTGTGCTTGACTTTGCCTAGCACCTAGGTGCTCAACAGGGTGCGGTGCGGTGCTAGGCAGAGCACTCTTGCAGCAGCTCCTAGGCGGTGCAGTGCTGGATGGTGAGCGGTGAGGTGCTGGCCTTATCCCAACAGCACCCATGCTAGAAGGTGCGGTGTTGGATGGGGAGCGGTGAGGTGCTGGTGCACACTGATGTTGCCCAGCAGTGCGCACACTCCATCAGCTTGTGTGCAAAAGTGCACACACCAGTGCACTTGGCCTTACCTTGCTACAAAGTGATGCACACACATGTGTGCAGTCTTCTAACTTACTGAACTTTAATCCTCCAACTTTGGTTTAGACTTTAGCCATCTTTAAACCATACTTGGACATGTTTGAACCTTAGACAAATACCAACAATAGATTCCAGTGGGTTGATTTCTCCTAGTACTTTCCATGGCACTCGGTCCTGTCCAAGGGTGGGTTTTTTCTTGTAGGTCATCTAGGAAATTTATGGCTTGATTGAGATCTTTTTGATGAAAATCCACATTGCACATCATTTCTATGAATTGCCACTCCCTACTTAGGAGTCCATCATAAAAATAGCTAACTACCCGCCAACTCTCATACCTATGGTGTGGACAAGAATTCCAAAGGTCCTTGAAATGTTCCCAAACTTGATATAAGGTTTCACTCTCCTTTTGTTCAAAGTTTGGGATTTTTCTCTTGAGGTTATTGGTCTTATGTGTTGGGAAATGCTTTTGGAAAAAGGCTTGAGTCATCTCATCCTAACTACCTATAGACCTAGGCCTTAACGAGTAAAGCCAAACCTCAGCCTTTTCCTTAAGTGAAAAAGGGAAAAACCGAAGTTTGACGGCGTCCACCATATCAACCCTATTTTGAAAGGTTGCTACTGCTTCCTCAAATTCCCTAATGTGCACATAGGGGTTTTCATTCTCAAACCCATAGAAGGTTGGTAGCAATTGTATCTGCCCGGCTTAAACTCAGGTTGTTGAACATTAAGGGGGAACATGATACAAGATGGTGTGGCCGTTCGGCTAGGGTGTAAGTAGTCTTTAAGTGTCCTAGCAACATTTTCATTGTGATTTTCGGCCATGTTAACAAAATCCTCTAAATTCTCGGATGGGGGTACACTGTGGTTTAATCTAGGCGAGGTTTCACTAACGGATGTGGAAGAAGAGGGTAACTCTATTTCGGGTCCTCTAGTGAATCTTCCTCGTGAATCTCTTGGTCTAAGCATACACCAAATGAATTAGAGGGGAAATAAATAAATAAAACAAAATAATAAAAGAAAATTAGAAAATGAAAAAAAATAGAAAAGAACGATATTACCGTCTTTGTCTCAAAGTTGACAATCTTCCTCAAGTTAAGCGCGTTTCCCCGGTAAATGCCAAAATTTGATTACGCTCAAACTACCACATGGTTATTGTGTATAGATGAGGTGTTAATCCCATGAGGAAACACGTACTACAAGAGAAATTGTAACCTTGACACGAACGATAACGATCAAATGAAAGAATATGAGTTTTGATAATGATGTATTGAGAGAAAAATTGTGTAAATATAATTGAGAATATAAAAAAAACAACAAGGTTTCAGGAATCCTTCCTAAGTTTGTTGCCTTGTTCCACTCTCGATTCAATTGTTTTTATCTCGATTGTAAGTTTCACATCCCAAACAAGCAATCGGCAAATATTCAATCAAGAACATTTATAAACCCTAATGTAATTGCCACAAATCACTCTTTAGTTTCGATTCAAGCACACATGATTTATCTCATAGATTATCAAGAAACGACAGTATAAGTCAGTCGGGCAAGTTAGAGAGAGAAGCTCTCAATTGCTATAGTTTCTTGTCCATGGTTCCCCGCTCTTCTCTCCTCCCCTCCCCTGTTCTTTGTGTCAAATCCACTGCTATCCCTAGCATGGGAAAGAAAAAATCCAGTAGGAAGCTTCCCCTCTCAGTCTAAGAGAAGAAATACATGGAATTTGTACAAAATCATTTAAAAAACAAAGCTGCTATAGTACCGGATTTGTGTGAAGAAGTTCCAGTAGACTCCAGCAAGAATGGGTCTAGAGGCTCAAGCAAAGAGTCAGAAAACTCTTCCTGCTCCTTAGGAGAGGAGGAACCAAAGTTTTTGAGGCCTGAGTTGGAAGGCTCTGCCTCGGGCAATGAAGAAATCTCTCACAGAGTATCAATGGTGAATAGTAACCAAAATTAAGCTAAGGCAATGAAGGCAATGCAGGAAGATTCTCAGGTTTTAGAGGATGAGAACCTAAGCTCCTCTGAAGAAAGTGATGAGGATTCAGACCAGGTTGGATCCTATTCTTCTAGTGAGGAAGAACATTCTAGTTGCCAAGCTATTGTTCATAGAAGATCTGCTGCAGTAGGTCAAGGAAAAGAAGAGGTGAGAAAGGGAACCAGACCTCAGTCTCCCTTGAGGGATGGGAATCCCCATTTTGGTTCCAGTTCCAAAGAGCCTCTCCAAAGGCCGGATGCACCCTCTGGTGCTCAAGTTAGAACTAGTGCTAAAGGACTTGGTTCCAGTGGCAATATTCCCTTAGAGGAAAGCAAGAAAGCCTTTTAGGTAAGCTTGTTTGCTGATAATAGGAAGCAAAGCAAGGGTTTACAACTCTCTTCTATTGAAAGTGAAGGAGATATTGTATGTGTTACAGAAGAAGACATTAAGGAAGTGTTTGGAGACTACCCCTATTGCCTGGCAGGGTATTTTGCTAGAAGATTCCCAGGGAGGGCTGCCTTGAAGATGCTCACAGACTTATGGAACATAAAAGTTCTAACTCAATTCCATGATAGTGGGTGGATTGTTTTCAAATTTGAGAATGCTGAGTCTAGTATGAATGTGTTGTAAGAAGGACCCTACCAAGTCTATGGTAGACCTTTACTTTTGAAATCCATGCCTAAATTCTTTCAATTTGGTAATGAGGAAATAAGTACTATTCTTATTTTGATTCAGCTGAAGGGCCTGCCCTTTGAGTTGTGGACTGCAAACTGCCTAAGTAAGATTGGCACCCAACTTGGAAAGCCTCTTTATGCTGACCAGTTCACTAATAACAAAGAAAGAATTTCTTATGCTAGGTTGCTTGTAGAGATTGATGTAGCAAAGAAAATAAAATTCTCTGCGCCAGTTAGCTTCCCTAATGGGAATACCTTTGAGCAAAAGGTATCTTATGAAAACCTTCCTAGGAACTGCTCTAAGTGTAAGATTCTTGGCCATGACCTCAACTCCTGCAGCCTTAGTGGGAAGGCAGATAAAGGGAGAAAGTAAAATGGTAAGGAGACAAAAATAGCAAGACAAGAATGAACTAAGGCTCCAATTATTACTGACAAGGGAGGAACTCCCATGATGCTGAGATAGTGGGGGTTGGCCCTGGTCCAGCTCATCCAGCTATAGGAAAGACAACTCAAGTACCTAGAGGTGCTGTCCAAGGAGTGACTCTTCCTGAAGGGGACGGTTCCAGAAGTAAAGAAACAAGGGTGGATAGTGACCAAGAGCCTGGCTCTGCCCCAATGCATTTGGAACCTACTAAAAAGCCCATCCATCCTACTTATCCCCCTAACACTGGTATGAAGGCCAAGGAAACAAGAGTGCAGGGGAGCAACATCCTTATAGCAAAGAAGAAAAAAAGAAAGATCAGGCTTGAATGATCCTTATACAGTTGGGAAGAGAGGGAAAGCCTCCCAGCCCCCTCAATGATTGTAGCATGCTTGAACATCAGGGGTTTTCACAAACCCCTGAAACACAATGGGGTGTTGCACCTTATAAAAAGCAATAGGATTGATGTGATGGGAATTTTGGAATGTAAGCTTGATGAAGCTAAGCTGCTCAGAATCATGGGTAACAAGTTCAATCTTTGAAGTCAGATCAATAACTTTTCAGCTCATCCTGCTGGCAGAATTTTGGTGCTGTGGGACCCTTCTAAGGTCAGTATATCTATCATAGAAGTATGCCCCCAAGTAATGCATTGTAATTTTCAATGCTTAATTTCCTCTTGTAAATTTGTAATAAGTTTTGTATATGGTTTTAATTCCATTGTTGCTAGAAGACCCTTGTGGGATAATCTTTGTAACTTTATCTATGATAACCCAACCCCTTGGCTAGTTCTGGGGGATTTTAACAATGCTTTTGCTGCTGATGAGAAAGCTAATGGGCTGCCTGTTACAGACTATGAGTTAAGGGACCCTTCATTTTGTTGTAGAGAAACTGGCTTATCAGATGTCAGTGCTACTGGGTGCTTGTTTACTTAGTCAAATAACAAAGTCTGGAGTAAACTGGATAGAGTAATGGTGAATAATGTATGGTATCAAAGGGGGCTTAGAGCTCAAGCCTCATTTCTTCCTGCTGGATGCCTTTCTGATCATTCTCCATGCCTTGTAAAATTGATGGATGAAGTTAGTGGGGGCAGAAGATCTTTCAAGTTCTTTAATATGTGGACAGATCATGATAAGTTTTTTGATATTGTAAGATCACACTGGGGTAGATCCCTGGGAGGTACTAAACTGTTCAAACTGTGTAGAAACCTGAAAGCTCTCAAAATCCATTTCAAACAGCTCAATGAGAAACACTTCAGCCACATTTCTGAGAGAGCTCTAGAGGCCTCACTTAAGCTGTCTAGTCTCCAAAGGGAGCTCCATGATAACCCTTCTGACTTAGAGCTTCAAACTATGGTGGCTGTTATGAAGCTGAAGGCTTTTCAATTGCCTGAAGTAGAGAGGAGCTTCCTAACACAGCAGGCCAAGTGCAGATACCTCCTTAACAGTGACAGGGGTTCAAAATTCTTCCATGCCTTGCTAAAAATGAAGACTAGTAAAAACCATATAGCTGCTGTTGTCTCCTCAAATGGCTCACTGACTACCTCTGAAACAGAAGTGATAGAGCAATTTCTAAAGTTCTATAAGGACCTTTTAGGATCTTCTTCCAGATACAGGCCCCTTGACCTGGAAATCATTAGAAAAGGCCCTTTAATCCAAGAGAGCCAAGCTGATCTGTTGATCAAGGATGTCACAGAGGAAGAGATAAAGGAAGCCCTTTGGAGTATAGGTGAGGAAACGTCCCCAGGTTCATACGGCTATTCTTCCAAATTTTTTAAGAAAGCATGGGATGTAATCAACCAAGATACCATAGAGGCTGTGCAGGAATTTTTCCAGAATGGGAGGTTACTTAAACAGTTAAACCATGCCTCCCTTGCTTTAATCCCTAAATGTAAACAAGCTTCTAAAGTGGAGGATTTCAGACCCATTACCTATTGTAATGTGATGTATAAGATCATCTCTAAGATCCTTACCTCCATATTAGCCCCCTGCCTAGACTGTATTATCAATCTAGCCCAAGCCGCTTTCATTAAATCTAGAAGCATGGCTGAAAACATCTATCTGGTCCGAGAGCTCCTTAGGGAATACTGCAGGAAACGAATCTCTCCAAAGTGTATGATCAAGATAGATATTTGAAATGCTTATGACATAGTAGAGTGGGAGTTTCTGAATAGCCTAATTGCTGGCCTTAGGTTTCCTGATAAATTCAAAAGATGGATCATGGAATGTGTATCATCAACAGCCTATTCTCTATCCATCAATGGGAGTCTGCATGGGTTCTTTGTTGGCAAAAAAAGCCTCCGACAAAGAGACCCCCTCTCCCCATATCTGTTTGTTATGATTGTGGAGTACTTGTCCAGACTACATGGGAGTTTGAATGGAGAGGCTAGGTTCAGATATCACCCTAAGTGTGACAAACTCAAGATCACCCACTTGGCTTTTGCTGATGACCTTATTCTCTTTTCTAGAGGGGATGCTAGGTCTGTTGGGCAGCTAATGGAATGTGTCAATCAGTTCAGTGAGTGCTCTGGGCTGCAAGCAAACTTGTCCAACTCAAATGTGTTCCAAGCTGGAGTATAGGCTGCTGAGTTAATAGAAATCAGAAGGATTACTGCAATGGAGGATGGTTGTCTACCTTTCAAATATTTGGGTGTTCTTCTGGCTTCAGCAAGACTAAATGCTACTCACTACTCCCCCCTCATTGAAAAAATATCTGGTTACATAAATGTATGGGCCGGTTCTTCTTTGTCATATGCTGGAAGAACAGAACTGATCAAATCAGTGCTTTAAGGGGTGGAGTGTTTTTGGCTTGCCATCTTCCCTATTCCTGGAAACATCCTGGAGAAAATAATTAAAATGTGCAGAACATTTCTATGGAATGGCAGGAGCAATGGTATGAGTAAGGCTCTTGTAGCCTGGGCTGATTTATGCAAACCAAAAGCTAAAGCTGGGTTAGGCTTGGTAGACTTGAAAGTATGGAACAAGGCACACTTAACTAGGGTCCCATTGAATATTCACATGAAGAAAGACTCCCTATGGATCCAGTGGGTTCAACACTATTATTTGCTGAACAGATCTATATGGGAGAACATGATAAGAAAGGATGACTCCCCCCTTTGGAAGAAAATTCTTGAAATCAGAAATGACTTGACTGGGCAGTCATCTTCTACTCAGCATGCTAGGGAAAGACTAATGGAATGGAAGGACCAGAATGATTTGTGCATAAAGAAGGTGTACAACTCAATCAGGCTGAAAGGTAATGTAGTTAGTTGGGCTTCCTTGGTGTGGAATGGTCACTGCCCCCCTAAATACTCCTTTATTATTTGGCTGGCCATAAAGAACAGACTTCTCACAAAGGATAGACTACAGCTGGATAGAGAAGATAAACTATGCCCTCTATGTAAAGAGCATGAGGAGTCTAGGGAGCACCTCTTCTTCTCTTGCAGGATCAGCAAGGAAATCTGGGACACCATCAAAGTTTGGCTTAGTTGCAGAAGATAAATGAATACAATTGAAAGTGCAATTAAGTGGACCCAAAAGATAAGAGGTTCTGGACCCCAGCCATAGCTCTAAGGATAGCCCTAGCATGCACAGTGTATAGTATATGGATGGCTAGAAATACCAAATTATTTGAGAATACCACAATTCAACCTATCAGCCTAGTCAAAAATATCCAAACTGTAATTTATAGAATTGTGTATGCTTTTTGTCCTCAGATTAGGCTTCTCTTGTAAGCTTTGTTTTGATTAGGCTTCTTTTGTATGCTTATTTATGCTTTCTGTTTAAGCTCATTGTATATCCCCTGGGTATGCCCAGTGTTTTTTGTACAATTTTTTTATTAATACAAGCTTTATTTACTGATAAAAAAAAACGACAATATATCTCAATGACAATACCGCAGTAATGGACAATCTATAAGATAAATTTACCAAAATCAATCACATCTAAACAACTTGAAATAAGAAGAGCTTGACTAAACTTATGTGGAGGAGGAAGATGCAATCACCAGATTAAGAGTAAAGTCTCTAATTCTTACTTAATCAAAGAGTAAATCATAAACAATATTCAACAATAAATCCTTACAATTGAATCAAGAATGGAAAAATAAGAACAACAACACCTAAGAATTCATCCCTTTGCCTTGCTTGGAGATTAGTTGGCCATGGGGCTCAAGGTTGATGAAGAATGTGGAGCTTACCTCTTGATTTCTAGCCTTAAGAGACTTGGAAGAATGGTTAATTTTTTTTTATGGCTGTAAACCCTTAAGGTTCTATTTATAGCCCATAAGGTTTAGGAGCATTTTGGGCTGGAAAATGTCTTCAAAAACGCCCTAATTAGGTCAAGGGACCGGGCTGGTGCCGCGCCTCAGCCTTACCCGCGCCTAAGCACTGCCTTTGTCCGAGATTGGTGCTGTTCTGAACGGTGTGGCGCCCTCTTCTCCACGCCGCAAAGCTAGGCTTGACAGAATGGCAGCTGTTCTGGATGGTGCGGTGCCCTCTTCTCCATGTCGCGGTGCTCGGCTTGGCAGAATGGCAGCTGTTCTGGATGGGCAGCGCCCTCTTCTCCACGCCGCGGCGCTCATTCTTGGTTTTCTATCCAATGAAGCTTATTGAACTTGTGAGCAAGGTTTGAGGTCTTGACGCACA
The DNA here is from genome assembly GCA_023935145.1 of Bretschneidera sinensis. Taxonomy (NCBI): domain Eukaryota; kingdom Viridiplantae; phylum Streptophyta; class Magnoliopsida; order Brassicales; family Akaniaceae; genus Bretschneidera; species Bretschneidera sinensis. The sequence continues at coordinate 39,314,388 of CM043699.1, forward strand.
CTGGGCCTTTCGAAACTACTCCTTTCACTCTGATATACATGAACTTTTGGCGATTTAAACATAGATAGCTTTATCATCCCTTTTGAACTCAAAGCACCTGAAAATGCACCGAAATAGATCAATGATCCAAGTAGGATACTTTAGAATTGTTAAGGTAAAAATGAGTAATTGAACCCTAGATCAACTCTAAAATGCTAACAAATAAGCACTGTTAAGATGCCTCTCTCATCAATGAGATAGTAGCCTTGACTGAAGAGGTAAGTGTTGCGCTATTAAGAAAACTACCACCAAAGCTAAAGGATTTGGGTAGTTTTACTTTTCCCTTGTAGGATAGGTGATCTGCTATTTGAGCGAGCATTACTGGATTTAGGAGTGGGTGTCAATCTACTACCATACATAGTATTCGAAACCCTAGATTTAGGGGAGCTTCAACCGACCTCCATCACTTTACAGTTGGCAGATAGAAGCATCAAAAGACCTATAGGTATTTTTTAGGATGTCCTAGTAAAGGTAGGTGAGTTCATTTTATCAGTCGATTTCGTTGTGTTAGATATGGAGGAATGCCCTATACCATTACCTCTGCCCATCATATTAGGAAGACCCTTTATGAGAACTACCGATAGGAAGATTTGTGTGAAAAAGGGTATAGTAAGTATGAAGTTAAATGGTGAGAAAATGGAGTTTAAAATATTTGATGCATTAAAACTACCTCAAGATGACATAGAATGTTTTAATGTATGTATGATGCAAAGTTTTGTTGAGCAAGCTTTTCAAGTTCAGCACATTGATCCATTTGAGACCACTATTACTCATAGCTTCACAAAAGTGGATATTGAGCAAGAACCTAAAGACGTTACTGAGGACATCATTGAAGCTGTGCATCTCCTTGAGGCTTCTCCCAAACATCCAAGTAAGTATGCTCCTCCATTTGAATCTCTCATACCTACTAATATTACTCTTCTCCCTTCTATTATCCAAGTACTAATCTTGGAATTGAAACAGCTGCTAGAGCATTAAACTTATGCCTATTTGGGAGAAAAAAAAAAAGAAGACATTACCTGTGATTGTGGCTACCAATTTAAGTATTGGAGAAGAGGAGAAACTATTGAGAGTTCTTAGAAAGCATAGATCTGTTATTGGATGGACCATTGCTAACATAGAAGGGATAAGTCCAGCTAAATGCATGCATCATATCGACCTTGAGGATGAAGCAAAGCCCACTCAAGATGCTCAAAGGAGACATAACCCACACATGAAAGAGGTAGTAAAGGCCGAGGTATTAAAACTACTAGATGTTGGCATTATCTACCCCATCTCAGGCGGTAAATGGGTAAGTCCAGTCCAAGTTGTTCCTAAAAAGAGTAGGATCATAATGGTGGAGAATGAGGATGAGAAGCTCATACCTACAAGAAAAACAACTGGTTTGAGGGTATGTATTGATTACCCAAGATTTAACAAGGTGACCGGAAAAGATCACTTTCCCTTGCCATTCATTGATCAGATGTTAGAAAGATTAGCTAGCCATAGTTATTATTGCTTCTTGGATGGGTATAGGGGGTATAACCAGATTGCCATAGAACCTGAGGATCAAGAAAAGACTAGCCTTCACATGTCCTTTCGGCACATTTGCTTATCAAAGGATGTCATTCGGTTGATGCAATGCACCAGCCACCTTTCAAAGATGTATGATGAGCATATTTTTCGACATGGCGGAGAAATTCATCGAGGTATTCATGGATGATTTCAATGTTTTTGGTTCCAATTTTGATGAATGCATAAATCATCTAGAGAGTATCCTAAAGAGATGTGAAGAGAACAACTTAGTGCTGAATTGGGATAAATGTCACTTTATGGTTCAATAAGGCATTGTGTTTCGATCTCCAACAAAGGCATTGAGGTAGACAAGGACAAAATAGACATCATTTCAAAGTTGCCTCCTCCTCTAATAGTCAAGGGAGTCAAAAGTTTCCTTGGACATGTTGGATTCTACAGAAGATTCATCAAGGACTTCTCCAAGATCTCCAGACCTCTATGTGCATTGTTAGCTAAAGATACAAAGTTTGAATGGACTGATAACTGTATGATAAATTTCAACACATTGAAGGATGTGCTCACTTCCACCCCAATAATGATGGCACCAGATTGGAATCTTCCATTCGAGCTGATGTGCGATGCCAGTGACTTCGCATTGGGAGCTGTCTTAGGCCAAAGAGTCAATAAGGTACCTCATGCTATTTACTATACTTCTAGAACTTTAAATGATGTTCAGCTTAATTATTCTACTACCGAAAAGGAAATGTTAGCTGTCATTTTTGCTTTAGAGAAGTTTAGATCTTAGCTAATTGGTTCTAAGGTTATTGTATTTACTGATCATGCTGCCTTGAGATATCTGTTTTCTAAGAAAAATGCCAAGTCTAGGTTAATCAGATGGGTACTCTTATTACAAGAGTTTGACTTAGAGATCAAAGACAAGAAAGGCAGTAAAAATATGGTTGCAGATCACTTATCAAGGCTACCTTATGAGGATGACAAAAATGAGTTACATTGAATGAGAACTTCCTCGATGAACAATTGTTCGCAGTAGAGGTAACACTTCCATGGTATGCTGATATTGTCAATTATCTAACTGCTAAGGTTTTTCCTCCAGGTATGACCACTCAAGGAAAGAAGCGGTTAATATCTATGTCTAGACACTACCATTGGGATGGCCCCTACCTCTTCAAATTCCGCCTCGATCAAATCATCAGACGGTGTGTCTCAGAAAAGGAGCACTTGAGCTTATTACAAGATTGCCATCAGTTTGCTTATGGATGACACTTAGGGGCCAAGAGAACAACACTTAAGGTATTACAGTCTGGTTTTTATTGGCCTAATCTGTTTAAGGATGCCTTCTTATATTGTAGCTCATGTGATAGATGCCAGCGGACAGGTAACATCTTATCCCGAAATCAGATGCCCCTACAAAATATTCATATAATATAACTTTTTGATGTATGGGGCATTGATTTCATGGGTCCATTTCCTAATTCCCTTGGTTATTTTTATATTCTTGTGGGTGTGGATTATGTGTCCAAATGGGTTAAGGCTATCCCCTCAAAGACTAATGATCATAAAGTGGTTGTGAAGTTTCTACAAGATAACATCTTTTCCTGGTTTAGGACTCCAAGAGCAATCATCAGTGATGGTGGCAGCCATTTTCATCATCATCTTTTGCCACACTCATCAAAAAATATGGGATCACCCATAAGGTTGGCACTTTATACCACCCTCACACTAGTGGCCAAGTGGAGATAAGTAACTGAGAAATCAAAAGCATCTTAGAGAGGACCGTGAATCCTAATCAGAAGGATTGGTCTTTGCGACTAAATGATGCTCTATGGGCATATAGGACAACATACAAGACACCAATTAGGATGTCCCCATACCACTTAGTCTTTGGTAAAGCATGCCATTGCCAGTGAAGCTAGAACATAGAGCATATTGGGCCATTAAATAGTTCAATTTTGAAATGAAACAAGCGGGTGAGAAGAGGGAGTTGCACTTAAATGAGCTAGAAGAATTAAGGTATGATGTGTATGAGAATGCCAAGCTCTACAAAGAAAGGACAAAAGCTTATTATGATAGACAACTAGTATGGAAAGAGTTTCATATAGGACAAAGAGTGTTGCTCTACAACTCAAGATTAAGACTGTTCCCAGGCAAACTAAAGTCTCGATGGTTTGGTCCTTATGTGGTCACAAAGGTCTTTCCTCATGGTGCTTTGGAGATTCATGGTTCCAATAGCAATCAGACATTCACAGTCAATGGACACAGAGTCAAGCCATACCTTGATCTTAACATGCCTCCTAGAGACGAAGACTTGGCACTTTAATCTGTCCAGTAAACAGTTGATCCAAGAGCACTTGAACCATATGAGGTGGGCTCTAAGTGCCCTCTTCAAAGAAAGTAGCATTAAAGCTACTATAGAGAGCACTTGAGCAATTTTCACTTTAATAACCATATAGCTCAAGCGCCTCTATTGAGGTTAGTGGTACTGAGGCCACTACAGTATGGTATGGTTATATCATTATTAGTTTTTCTCATTATTTGTTTTTGTCCTTTTATATTTTATTATTATCAGCACTTTTTACCTTGCGCTCGAGTGCACCACATAGTGTGCTCGAGCGCTTCTCGCCCTGTGCTCCATAGCATACGAGCGCACCACACCACACACTTGCGCACAAGTGTGATCGAGCGCACATCACAATGTGCTCGAGTGCACTCGGGGCAAAGCAGTCATGTGATGGTTTTAAACGCATTTTCCTCATTGTCCCTCCCCTATGCTTAATCGCACTCTCCCTGTCTCTCTCGCTCTCTCGCCATCTCCATCTCGCACATCACTCTCCAGCAAGCCCAGCACTTTCACTCTCACTACCGTACCATTTAACATCCACCCAACCCTCCCCCTCTCCATATTTCATTCACATATCACACACCCACTCACTTTCACGTGCACACAAGGTATGCTCGTACCCATTTTTATTTTCTAATTAGTTGCACAAAATAACACACGGTTTTTAATTTACATTTTACTAATTATATGCATTTACCATGTATTGTGGTTGTATTTTGTGTTTACAGGAGGTTGAGATTGACTTTGAGTGTTTTCCACTGCTTCCAGCTTCTGTCACCCACAACCTGTTCAACATATTGCCTGAATCATTGCACTCGAGCGCAAAGCCCTTATGATCGAGCACAGTACACCAAGTGTAATTGAGCGCACCCCAGTTGTGATTGAGCACAAATTGGACAGTAGTTCGCCTAAGATGTCCACACATACAGCCTCCACTTCCCGAGCCACCAGTAGCCGTCCCCAATCATCCCAGCCTAGTTTCAAACAACAAGAAATCTTGTTCGAGACTACCTTCAACATCGATATAGATTTCAAGAGCTTAGATGCCACTCGATGGGCGGTTCAAGAATTCAAGACTAGGGGACTGCAGCGGCTATTCCAGCCTGTTTGCTCGACGGCCTACACCCGATTTGTGGTTAATTTCTATGAGAACCTGTCCTATGACTGCACCAGACCAGAGATCCTATCTTACTCAGTCCAGGGCAAGTTTATCGAGTTAACCACTGCTGACATCGTTGCTACTCTTCACTACTGCGATGAATCCCCTCCTAAGGACACACATATGGAGGAGTAGCCAGAGTCGTTTCCCCTGCCCCACATCATCGAGGATATATGTGTAGGCCAGTATGCTGACTGGCACAACAACACGGGGAGCCAGTCGAAGTTGTCTCTATGACTCTGGGTCGTGGACTCCATCCTCCAGCGCAATGTGTACCCCTTGGGGTACAATACTCAGAGGCAGGACCAGTTCCTACAAGTCTTTTATGCATTTCACTGGGGACACTGGTATTCCATCCTATTGGTCATATGGAGCTAGATCCATAAGTTTTGGGACCACGTGCACGACTGTCAGACCACCATGGCAAATGCATGGGGGCTTCCTTTCCCATACCTCCTCAGCCATATCTTTCAGAAGAAGGGGATCAAGGGCTCCTCTTTAGATGGACCGATGAGTGACCACCTTTTTTTTGGGAGGAGCTAGTAGAGCTTGAGCCAGTCCCATATGCCCCGAAGACCCAGATAGCCTGTACCTGTTGATGAGTCTATAGTGGAGCTTACCACCCTCACACAAGTGGATAAGTGGAACTTGCACACAGGGAAATTAAACAAATTTTAGAAAAAACGGTCAACCCAGATCGCAAGAATTGGTATTTGAGACTAGTTGGTGTGCTATGGGCCTACCGTATAACTTTCAAAACTCCCTTAGGTATGTCACCTTATATGCTTGTTTTTGGAAAGCCTTGCCACTTACCTGTAGAGCTTGAGCATCGAGCTTATTGGGCCATCAAGCATTTCAACTTTGACATGGGAGAAACAGGTAAGCTTAGAAAATTTCAGTTGATCGAGCTAGAGGAGTTGAGAAATGATGCTTATAAGAATTCTAGAATCTATAAGGCTAAAATGAAAGTGTTTCATGACAACAATATTTTGAGGAAAACATTTAAGTCTAATGATCAGGTGTTCTTATATGATTCTAGACTCTATAAGCACCCAGGAAAACTTCGGTCGAGGTGGACCAGCCCTTTTGTAGTAAAGAATATTTTTGCCAATGGGTGGTAGAAGTAGAGGACACTAGAGATGGTCAGATTTTTAAAGTAAATGGTTAACGCCTCAAAATCTTAATTGATAGGCATGATCCAAAAGTGAAAGACATTCCACTTATGGATCCAGTCTATTCACCTTGACCACACCACAAAGGTATGTTTTTATTTATTTTTTTCTCTTTCTTTTTGTTTTGTTTTGATTAAGTTTATTTCAATTTTAATTTTTTTAGTTTAATTTAATCTAATTTTTAGTTTAAGCATTATTTTTATTAATTTTATTTTGCTTATTTTATTTTTCTGCAAACAAGTTTTTCTTTTTAACCAGAAACAGGCCCAGTTGGCGGCTGGGCCCATCCCAGCATGCCTCGCCCCCCAGGAAGCACACTGGCCCAGCCTAAGTCACACCTAGGCCCATACATTTTGCACCCCAGCCCAGCACCATGCCTCAGCTCCTCCCATGCCACCCCGCACAGCAGCACGCACTGCACGACTAAGTCTTCAAGCCGCAGCGCAAACCAAGGCCAAGTAGCGGCGCCAGTTGCCACCTGTTTCTGAACACTACATAAAACCCATTTCTGCACTCTTTCTCATCATTTTACCTTTGCGAACACATCATACCTTTCCTCTCTCTCTCATCCTCTCTCTTATCCTCTCTCCAAACCCTCACTTACCCATTCACTTTTTCTCACTCTTTCTTGATTCAAACATCATTTCTTGAAGGATTTCTCATGCATATTGCAGATTTTCCTGAAAATTTCTCCAAAAAGCTTGGTTCTAAGAGGATTTTGGGTTTTTCAAGAAGATTTCAAGTTGGTGGGTACTCTTTATTCTCTCCAACTTTGGGCATCAAGTAAGATCAATTTCTTTTCTTTGTTGTCCATTTGTGCTATTTGGCTAGTTGATTTTGAATTAGTTCTACTGTTCTATATATTTGATTCAAATGGCCCCTAAAACTAAGAGACTAAGGGGGAAACAACCTCAAGAGTATGATGAGAGCAAATTTGTTAGTTTTGAGGCTAGTGAGAGATACGTTAGCTTGATAAATGCTAGGAAACCCATTCTAGAGAAAGGATTCAATATCACAGAGAGAGGAAACCCAACCTTGTTTAGAATGATTATTGATAGGCATTGGGGTACATTTGCAAGACAACCATCTCATTCCCTTACAAATATGGTTAGAGAATTATGTGCTAATGCCGAAGAACATAGGAATGGTAAGGTGACAGTGAGAGGAAAAGCAGTTTCTTTTAGCAGCGCATCTATTAATAGATTCTATGGGCTACTTGACATAGAAAACAGTGAGTATATTGCATATACGTCTAATATTGATTATGAAGAGATTTGCAATGCTCTTTTTATTTCGAGCACAACATGGAAAATGATGGGTGATACCCCTAAAACCTTTCCCGATACTTCTCTGACTATCAATGCTCGAGCTTGGCAATATTTTGTATGTCAGACGTTGATCCCTGCTAAGCAATATAGTGACCTTACTGTTGAGAGAGTTGTTCTGATTTATGCCACTTTGATGGGCATGACTATTAATGTGGGTCAAATCATATTTAATTTTATCATAAATACTGTGCGACAAAAGCTTGGATTGTATTTGCCTTCTTTAATTACCCAATTATACATCTGAGTCAAAGTTTAGTACAGTCCTGATGAGGAAGCCCAGCAACCTAAAAAGCCCTTTGATGATGGCATGCTCAATCTGATTAAAGCCTCAAGGCCGCCAGCTCTAGTAGAGAGAACAGCGATTGCTGGCCCCCCTTATCCCTTTAGGAATTTCACTGTTGCAGAGCACCTTAAGCATTTAGAGATTTGTTTTGATGAGGATTAGAAACTCTTACATGACAGGTTTGATCATCAATAACGATTCTTTGCTAGGCAAGCCGATTATCAAGCGAGGGTGTACTCTTCTTTAGGTGAAATGTACCAACACATTGCCACCGCCATTGGTTGTGACATGGATCACTTTCCCACTTTGCCACCCTATCTGGAGTCATCTTTTGATCCAGCTTCTAAGGAAGGTGAAGAGCATAAAGAGAATGAAAAGAAGGATGAAGACTTAGAGGATTAGTTTTGGGTTTTATCTTTTTTGTCTCTTTTTATTTTATTTTTTTTATCGGATGACTGTACTAACATTTATTACGTATTCTTTTTTTCATTATTTTATTTTTCATACTTTATTTTCTTTTTTAGTTATTTATTTCCATTCCATGTGTTAACCTAACGTACGGTGGGAATCTTAATGTTACACCGCAGTTGCTTTCTTTTTGTTTGTTTTGTTCTATGTTATAGATCGAAATTTCAACATGAAGAATGGCATGCGGTTCACATGGTGGTGCACAATTTTCAGCTTCTGTGCACTTTTGGTTACAAATGGAGTTTCCTTTACTTTTTCTTTAACATTGAGGTCAATGCAATTTTTAAGTTGAGGGTGGAGGAAACGTATTTCTTTTCTTTTTTTTCATTAAACTGCTTGGTATCATTTTCTTTTTTTGTTTTTAGCATACTTTGTGTCAACCTTGGAGTTAATTCACATGTCAATGATATGAGCCTAATTGAGATAGTATATAGCGTTTAGAAGATGCTAAATCTTGCTTTGGTTTGAGAATAATTTAAGTGTCAATCTTCATTTGGTTTGAGACTCTAGTTTGCAATAAGATTGCATGATTAGTCTAAAACATCTAGAGAAGTTTTATATGTGATTGTTTTATGAATACTTTTGCAGTCTCGACAAGCTCTAGAACTTATTTGATAATCACTTGAGGCGAATTCCTATAATGCACATTACTTAGGATATGATATAGGCCATTTTTGACCGTTTGAGCCTTTCAAACTTACCCTTGCTATATTTATCGCTAGTCACCTGTTTTAGCCTTTTCTTGAAAAAGAATTTGAGCCTTATTTCTTTTGATAACCCATTTGCTTACCTTTATGAGCCAAAAAATATTTTATCATTACTTTTCTTTTAAAAGAACTTAGTTATACACATTTGTTGAGAAGTACTTAAAAGGAGTAAGGATGGAAATATGAAAAAGATATATATATTATTACCATAACACAAATACATTAAAGGAGATAAGTTGGGGGTTGTGGAAAAGAAAAGAAAAGAAAAAAAATGAAAAAGGAGGTGAATGGTCTTATGCCAAAAAAACAAAAAAAAAAGATGTAAATTATGGCAAAGAAAGAAAAAAATAAAAAAAAAATGGTGATTTATTGAGAGAAATGCTCGAAAAGAGGTTGAAAGAGTTAGGTGTTGAAGTAAGGTTATCTAGTGCTTAAAGTGGTTGTGTTTAAAACTAAAAGATTGAGTTCTTTTACTTGTTGAATACTTCCTGTTCTTTCTTGACCTTTATCTTAGCCTAACGTTACAAGCTTATTAAAGACCTATTAACCCAAGGTAGTGTATTTTTTTTTCTACAATAGTTGAGAGTGATTTGAAAAGTGAGCCTATGGAGCTTGTTTTTGTGATTGATGTCACGCAAATTAATATATTTTTAGAGGCCAAGACTTGTAATCATGAATGTTCTGCATAAAATCATCCGGGTGTTTGTATTAATGGATTGTGGTCAGATAGATGTTAAAAGTCAATAACAATTTTAAGATTGATGTTTGGATTACTTTTGGACTTGGGTGATATTTAATGAATCTACGTGCTGTGTGTTATATCCGATTTTTGAGACAAAAAGTTGAATTAATCTTGGATTAATACTAGCATTGCTTTACTTTGTTTTGATTTCTACTATAGAATTCATTTCATATTGTCTTGTTTTCGCTTGAATTGCTAGAGACTAGCAATAAGCTAGTTGGGGGTTATGATGAGAGTCATGAAATGCATCTTAACAGTACTTATTTGTTAGACTTTTAGGGTTGATCTAGGTTTGAATTACACTTTTTATACCTTAACAACTCTAAAGTGATATTCTTGGATCATTGATCTATTTCGGTGCATTTTCAGGTACCTTAAGTTCAAAAGAGATGGAAAACTACCATAGTTTAAAGCACCATGCTTCGATGCACATCAGAGTGAAGGCATGGTTGCGGAAGGACAAAATGAAGAGAAACCAAGTCTTTAGTGTTCCATGCTGTGGCCTAGAAAGTTCAAGCCTCAGCCTCCAGAACCATGTCCAAAAGAACCAAGAAAGTCATCAGTGTGAGCTGCGGCCTGGATCAATTTGAGGTGCAACCTGGTAGCCTGAGGTGCGACCTAGATCAATCTGAGCCGCGGCCTACAGAATCATGAAGAAAACCACAAAAGGCTGAGTCGCGGCCTATAGAATCATGAAGAAAACCACAAAAGGCTGAGTCGCGGCCTGGATTAGTGTGAGCCGCGGCGCGAGCATGGTGCCTTGTTTCCGAGTCACGACTTAATTAGAGTTTTAATGATAGTTTAAACCCGAAAACACCCTTGGACCTTTTGTATTATAAATAGATCACTTAGGGTTTGATAAAAAGAGATCATTAAGGCTAGAAAACTCAATAAAGCTGCCACATTCTCCTCCATCAAAGTGTTCAAGAATGAGCCTCATGGCCAACTAATCTCCAAGCAAGGCAAATGGATGAATCCTTAAGTGTAGTTGTTCTTATTTTTCATTATTGATCCAGTTGTAGTTTGGATTTATTATCAAAACATTGTTATGATTTACTCTTTGATTTAATTAGAAGATTTTCTCTTAATCCGGTGATTGTATCTTCCTCCTCGATATAAGTCTAGTCATGCTCTTCTTATGTCAAGATTATTGGATGTGATTGAGTCCGGTAAATTTATCTTTTAGTTTTGTCCATTACTGTGATAGTGTCATTAAGATATATTGTCGTTTCTTGATAAATCTATAGGATAGGTCATGTGTGCTTACATCGAAAGTAAAGAGTAATTCATATCAATTACATTAGGGTTTACATGTGCTTTGATTGAATATTTACTGATTACTTGTTTGGGATGTGAAACTAGTAATTGAGGTAAAAACAATTGAATCGAGATTGGAATAAGGCAACGAACCTAGGGTGGACTCCCGAACCCTTGTTGTTTCTCTATTATATTCTTCAATCTATTTACACAATTTTGTCACATTATTTCATTATCGAAACTCAGATTCTCTCACTTGATCTTTATTGTAAGTGTTAAGGTTTACACTTTTTATTTGTAGTTCGCTTTTCCTTGTGGGATCGACACCTCAACTATACACAATAACCGCGTATTAGTTTGAGCGTAATCAAATTTTGGCGTCGTTGTCGGGGAAACGCGCTTAACTATATGGAAGATTATCAACTTTGAGACAAGACAGTAATATTGTTCTTTTCTCTAAGTTTTGACTTTCTAATTTTATTTATTTATTTTTATTTATTTCCCTTTTTACTCATTTGGTGTATGCTTAGACCGATAGATTTGCGAGGTAGATTCATTAAAAGACCCGAAATAGAGTTACCCTCTCATTCCACGTCCGTTAGTGAGACCTCGCCTAGATCAAGCCATAGTGCACCCCCAAACGAGAATTTAGAGGATTTTAACATAGCTGATAACCCCAATGAAAATGTTGCTAGGACACTTAAGGATTACTTGCATCCTAGTCGAATAGCCACACCATCATGCATCATGTTTCCAACCAATACTCGCCATCCAATATTTAAAACAATAATAATACAATTACTCCCTATGTTTCATGGCTTGGAAAATGAAAACTCATATGCACACATTAGGGAGTTTGAGGAAGTAGTTGCGACTTTTCATAGTCAAGATGCAACTAATGACATCGTGAGACTCAAGTTTTTTCCTTTCGCTTTGAAGGAAAAAGCTAAGAGTTGGCTATACTCGCTGAGACCATGATCTATTGGGTCATGGAATGAGATGACTCAGGTCTTCTTTAATAAATACTTCCCTCAACATAAGACCAATGCTTTAAAAAGGCAAATCTCCACCTTTGCACAAAAGGATAATGAGACTTTGTATTAGTCTTGAGAGAAATTTAAGGAGTTATTGAGTATGTGTCCTCACCATGGGTATGAGAATTGGTGCTTAGTGAGCTATTTTTATGAGAGACTTACATATAGAGAGCGCCAATTTGTAGAGATGATGTGTAATGGTGAATTTTTACAAAAAGATCTTGATAATGCCATAGAATACCTTAATGAGCTTGCTGAAAAAGCTCACACTTAGACTGGACCTAGTGCTACTAAAAGCACAAATAGATCATGACCTATAGAAAACCCGAGTGGTAGTGGAATTTACCATCTTAGGGAGGAGGACAACCTAAAGGCTAAGGTTAAAATGCTCACTAGGGAGTTAGATGCGTTAAAGACTAAAGGCTCAAAGCCAACACAGGTGGCTAATCATGCCGAGTCTTTGGAACCATGTTTTGTGTGTGGCGGAGTAGATCATCTCACCTAAGAGTGTCCCACATTTGCTGATATGAGAGGGATGTATGAGGAGCAATGTAATGCCTTAGGCATGTACAAGAAGCCTTTAGCACCCTTCTCTAATACCTATAATCCGGGGTGGCACAATCACCCTAACTTCAGTTGGAAGTTTAAAAATCAGCAGCTTGCACAACCCCCTAGATCATATCCTACACCATATCATGCACCATCATCCTCTAAGAGTTCTTTAGAAGACATTTTGCATGCTTTCATTGAGGGATAGGGTAAGACAAACCAAACGTGTGAAGCATTAATAACATAGGTTGTTGAAGAGAACAAGGAAATAAGGAGCCAAGTGTCCAAATTGATAGGCTCTTTGAGTGTGAATGAGCGAGGTAAGTTCCCTTTTTAAGCTCAGTCCACACCCCATGGTAAACACATGGCACAAGCAAATCTGAAAGATGTGAATACCATTGTGACATGGAGTGGTAAGTCACTACACATCCCAACAATAAACAAATCAGAGGATGTAGAAAAGGGTCAAGATAGTAGTGATGACGAGCTGTCTAAGGACCCTGAGGTTACCAAGAGCCCTGTTAAGACACCATTCCCTCAAGCCTTAAAATCAAATAAGAAAAATCTAGACCTAAAAAATGAAATCCTAGAGAACCTAAGGCAAGTAAAAGTTAATCTTCCTCTTTTGCATGTGATTAAACAAGTTCCTACTTATGCAAAAATTCTCAAGGATATGTATATAATTAAGAGGAAGTACCATGCGAAGAAAACAGCATTCCTAACGGAGTAAGTTAGTGCTTTAATTGAGTAAAGAATTCCCTCTAAATATGAGGATCCTGGTTGTCCAACATTGCATGCAGCATTGAAAATCATGAAGTTGGACAAGCATTGCTATATTTAGGAGCTAGTGTAAATCTGATGCAATTTTCTATTTATTTACAGCTGGGTTTGGGAGAAATCAAACCAACCACTGTGGTATTGCAATTGGCTGACCGTTCAGTCAAATTACCCCGGAGTGTGGTAGAGGAAGTTCTAATCCAAATTGATAAATTTTATTATTCTGTTGATTTCCTAATCATTGATATTACTTCTGCTGTTGACACTAACTCTAAAATTCCTTTGATTTTGGATAGACCTTTCCTTGCTACTGCAAATGCTCTTATTAATTTCATGAATGGACTCATTAAGTTGTCCTTTGGAAACATGACCCTCGAGGTGAACATTTTCAATGTTGCAAAACAGTCAGAAGATGAGGATGAGAACCACCAGTTATACATAATCGAGTCACTCATCGATAGGGGAGTTTCCATAGCTCATGATTTTGATCCTCTTGAGTATTTTCTTGTTAATTTTGAGTGTGATGCTATTAATGATAAATCTGATATAATTGATATTTGTACTATTTTTGATAAATCTCAGGATTATGGCACTCGAGCATGGCAACCGAAATTTGAGGAGTTGTCTGAAAGAAGCGAGAAACAAATCCCCTCAAGTATGGAAGCACCCAAAGTTGAATTGAAGCTGCTACCTAAGGGTTTAAAACATGTTTTCCTTGGTCCAGGTGATACTTTTCCTTTTATTATCTCATCTGAATTATCTGAATCTCAAGGTGAGAAATTAATTCGGACCCTAAATGAACATAAATCAGCCTTAGGTTGGAGCATGGCTGATTTAAAAGGTATTAGCCCCCTGATCTGCTCTCATAAGATAAATTTGGATGAAGGAACTAGCCCTCATAGAGACTCCCAACGTAGGCTTAACCCCACTATGAAAGAAGTGGTGAAAAATGAAGTGTTGAAACTATTAGATGCGGGAATTATATACCCATAGCTGATAGTAAATGGGTAAGTCCTACACAAGTTGTTCCTAAAAAGTCCGGATTCATTGTGATGAAGAATGGCCTAAGGGAGTTAGTCCCTACAAAACTTGTGACTGGGTGGCGAATGTGCATTGATTATAGAAAATTAAATGCTGCCACCAGGAAAGACCATTTCCCACTCCCTTTTATCGATCAAATTCTTGAGCGTGTAGCTGGTGATCCTTTTTATTGTTTTTTAAATGGTTATTCTGGTTATTATCAAATTGAAATTGCATTAGAAGACCAGGATAAAACCACTTTCACTTATCCTTTTGGTACTTATGCTTTTTGTAGAATGCCATTTGGGTTGTGTAATGCACCTGCCACTTTTCAACGTTGCATGATGAGCATTTTTAGTGACATGGTTAAAAATTCCATGGAAGTCTTTGTGGATGGCTTGACTGTTTTTGGATCTTCATTTGATGCATTCTTATTGAATTTAGAGAGAGTATTGATTGGTTGTGAGGAAAAGGAATTAGTTTTAAATTGGGAAAAATGTCATTTTATGGTACCTTCAGGTATGTCTTAGGGCATATTGTTTCTTCTAATGGGATAGAGGTTAATCAATCTAAGATTGAATTAATCTCTAAGTTGCCTACACCAAAGATAGTAAAGGATGTGAGATCCTTCCTTGGTCATGCTAGTTTTTATAGGAGGTTCATACAAAATTTTTCCACCATATCTAGACCACTATGTGCTCTCCTAGTTAAAGATGCCCTATTTAAGTGGACTGAAGCTTGTCAAGAAGTATTTAAAATACTGATTGGTAAGCTTACTTCAGCACCCATAATGCAGTCACTTGATTGGACTTTACCTTTCGAAATCATGTGTGATGCTAGTGATTTTGCTGTAGGTGTTGTTCTTAGACAGCGAAGGGAGGGGAAACCTTTTGTCATTTACTATGCTAGTAAAACCTTAAATAGTGCTCAAATGAATTACTTCACCACTGAAAAAGAATTGCTAGCTGTAGTATTTGCTTTGGACAAGTTTTGTGCTGATTTAATTGATTCTCCTATTCTTATTTTCACAGATCATGCAGCCCGCAAGTACCTTCTCACAAAGAAGGATGCTAAGGCACGACTAATATGGTGGATCCTACTCTTGCAAGAATTTGATATCACCATCAAAGATAAGAAAGGAGTAGAGAATGTAGTGGCTGACCACCTCTTGAGGCTCACATTTGAGGACACTTCTGACGACATGCCAATCAAGGATGATTTTCCCGATGAGCATTTACTCTCTATTACTTCTCTACCACGGTTTGCTCATATCGTGAATTATTTGGATACCGGTGAGATACCAAGGGATTGGAGCGCTCAAGACAAGAGCAAGTTCTTGAATGAGGTACGTAATTTTTATTGGGATGACCCCTATCTTTTCAAATACTGCCATGACCAAATTTTAAGGCGTTGCATCCTTAATGAAGAGATTGCCATCATCTTGGAATTTTGTCACTCCCAAGCTTGTGGGGGCCACTTTTCAATGAAAAAAACCGCTGCAAAAATTTGCAGTGTGGATTTTATTGGCTTAAGGATGCAAACATCTATTTTCGCTCATTTGAAAAGTGTTAGAAGCTAGGAGTTGTGTCTTGTTGTAATATGATGCCCTTAAACCCAAATTTAGTGATTGAAATTTTTTATTGTTGGGGCATTGATTTTATAGGACTATTTTCTCCTTCCTTCGGATATCAATATATCATTGTGGCCATAGATTATGTGTCAAAATGGGTAGAGGCAGTAGCTTGCCGAAGCAATGATAATAGAACGGTAATTAAATTTCTCAAAGAATATGTGTTATCTCGATTTGGTACACCACATGCTATAATTAGTGATCGAGGTACACATTTTTGCAACTATTCTTTTGAAGCTTTGATGAGAAAATATAGAGTGTTACATAAGATCTACAGCTTACCACCCTCAGACAAGTGGATAAGTAGAACTTGCAAATAGGGAATTAAACAAATTTTAGAAAAAACAGTTAACCCGGATCTCAAGGATTGGTCTTTGAGACTAATTGATGCGCTCTAGGCCTACCGTACAACTTTCAAAACTCCCTTAGGTATGTCACCTTATAGGCTTATTTTTGGAAAGCCTTGCCACTTACCTGTAGAGCTCGAGCATCAAGTTTATTGGGCCATCAAGCCTTTCAACTTTGACATGGGAGAAGCAGGTAAGCTTAGGAAATTTCAGTTGAACGAGTTAGAGGAGTTGAGAAATGATGCTTATGAGAACTCTAGAATCTATAAAGCTAAAATGAAAGTGTTTCATGACAACAAAATTTTGAGGAACACATTTAAGCCTAATGATCGGGTGTTCTTATATGATTCTAGACTCCATAAGCATCCAGAAAAACTTTGGTCGAGGTGGATCGGTCCTTTTGTAGTGAATAATGTTTTTCCAAATGGGGCGGTAGAAATAGAGGATACTAGAGATGGTCGGATCTTTAACGTAAACGATCAACGCCTTAAAATCTTAATTGATAGGCACGATCCAGAAGTGGAAGACATTCCACTTATGGATCCAGTCTATTCACCTTGACCACACCACAAAGGTATGTTTCTATTTATTTTTTTTCTCTTTCCTTTTGTTTTGTTTTGATTAAGTTTATTTCAATTTTTATTTTTAGTTTAATTCAATTTGATTTTTAGTTTAAGAGTTATTTTTATTAATTTTATTTTGTGCAAACAAATTTTTCTTTTTAGAACCAAAAACAAGCCCAGTTCGCGCCTGGGCGCAGACCAGCGCGCCTCACCCCCCAAGAAGCACACTAGCCCAGCCCAGGTCACGCCTAGGCCCATGCATTTCGTGGCCCAGCCTAGTACCGCACCCAATCTCCTCCCGCGCTGCACCGCACAGCAGCATGCACCGCACAGTCAAGCCGTGGCTCGAACCAAAGCCAAGCCGCAAAGCTAGCTACCACCTGTTTCTGCACACTACATAAAACCCATTTCTACATTCTTTCTCGTCATTTTCCCTTTGAGAGCAAAGCAGCCCTTTCCTCTCTCTCTCATCCTCTCTCCAAACCCTCACTTACCCATTCACTTTTTCTCACCCTTTCTTGATCCTAACATCATTTCTTGAAAATTTTCTCACGCATATTGCAGATTTTGCTGAAACTTTATCCAAAAAGCTTGGTTCTAAGAGGATTTTGGGTTTTTCAAGAAGATTTCAAGTTGGTGGGTACTCTTTATTCTCTCCAACTTTGGGCATCAAGTAAGATCAATTTCTTCTCTTTGTTGTTCATTGATGCTATTTGGGTGGTTGATTCTGAATTAATTCTATTGTTCTATATATTTGATTCGAATGGCCCATAAAACTAAGAGACCAAGAGGGAAACAACCTCAAGATTATGATGAGAGTAAATTTGTTAGTTTTGAGGCTAGTGAGAGATATGTTAACTTGATAAATACTAGGAAACCCTTTCCTGAGAAAGGATTCAATATCACAGATAGGGGAAACCCAACCTTGTTTAGAATGATTATTGATAGGCATTAGGGTACATTTGCAAGACAACCATCTCATTCCCTTACAAAGGTGGTTAGAGAATTCTATGCTAATGCTGAAAAACATAGGAATAGTATGGTGATGGTGAGAGGAAAAACAGTTTCTTTTAGCAACACATCTATTAATAGATTCTATGGGCCATCTGACATAGAAATTAGTGAGTATATTGCATATGCGTCTAATGTTGATTATGAAGAGATTTGCAATACTCTCTGTATTCCGGGCACAACATGGAAAATGATGGGTGATACCCCTAAAACCTTGCCTGATACTTCTCTGACTGTCAACGCTTGAGCTTGGCAATATTTTGTATGTCAGAGGTTGATGCCTGCTATGCACTATAGTGACCTTACTGTTGAGAGAACTATTCTGATTTATGCCATTTTGATGGGCATGACTATTGATGTCGGTCAAATCATATTTAATTCTATTATACACACTGTGAGATAAAAGCTCGAATTGTACTTTCCTTCATTAATTAGCCAATTATGCATCCGAGCCGAAGTCCAATACAGTCCTGATGAGGAGGCCCAGCAACCGAAGAAGCCCATCAATGATAGTATGCTCAATCTGATTAATGCCCCAAGGCCATAAGTTCTGGGACAGAGAGCAGCGATTGTTGCCCCCCTCATCCATCTAGGAATTTCGCTGTTGCAGAGTGCCTGGAGCATTTAGAAAATTATTTTGACGAGCATCAAAAACTGTTGCATGATAGGTTTGATCATCAAGAATGATTCTTGGCTAAGCAAGCCGATTATCAAGCCGGGGTGTACTCTTCTTTTGGTCAAATGTACCAAAACATTGCCTCCGCCATTGGTTATAACATAGAGCATTTTCCCACTTTGCCACCCTATCCGGGGTCATCTTTTGATCCAGCTCCCGAGGAAGGTGAAGAGAATGAAGAAGAGGATGAAGAGTTAGAGGATTAGTTTTGGGTTATATCTTGTTTGTCTCTTTTTATTTTATTTTTTTATCGGGTGATTATACTAACATTTATTGTGTATTCTTTTTTTCATTATTCTATTTTTCCTACTTTATTTTCGTTTTTAGTTATTTATTTCCATTTCATGTGTTAACCTAACATACAGTGGGAATCTTAATGTTACACCGCAGTTGCTTTCTTTTTGTTTGTTTTGTTCTATGTTATAGATCGAAATTTCAACATGAAGAATGGCATACAGTTCACATGGAGGTGCACAATTTTCAGCTTTTGTGCACTTTTGGTTACAAAGGGAGTTTCCTTTACTTTTTCTTTCACATTGAGGTCAATGTGATTTTTAAGTTTGGGGTAGAGGAAACGTATTTCTTTTTTTTTTCATTGAATTGCTTGGTGTCATTTTCCCTTTTTGTTTGTTTTTAGCAAGCTTTGTGTTAGCCTTGGAGTTAATTCATATGTCAATGATATGAGCCTAATTGAGATAGCATACACCATTTAGAAGAAGTTAAATCTTGCTTCGGTTTGAGAATAATTTAAGTGTCAATCTTCATTCGGTTTGAGACTCTGGTTTGTGGCAAGATTGCATGATTAGTCTAAAATGTTTAGAGAAGTTTTATGTGTGATTATTTTGTGAATACTTTTGGGGTCTCAACAAGCTCTAGAACCTATTTGATAATCACCTGAGGCGAATTCCTAGAATGCACATTACTTACGATATGATATAGGCAATTTTTGGATCGTTTGAGTCTTTCAAACTTACCCTTGCTATATTTATCACTAGTCACCTGTTTGAGCTTTTTCTTGAAAAAGAATTTGGGCTTTGTTTTTTTCGATAACCCATTTACTTACCTTTATGAGCCTAAAATTATTTTATCCTTACCTTTCTTTTAAAAGAACTTAGTTATACACATTTGTTGAGAAGCACTTAAGAGGAGTAAGGATGGAAATATTAAAAAAAAATATCACTACCATAACCCAAGTATATTAAAGGAGATAAGTTTAGGGTTGTGGAAAAGAAAAGAAAAAAATGGTGAAAAAAAAAAGAAATGAATTATGGTAAAGAAAGAAGAAAATAAAAAAGTGGTGATTTACTGAGAAAAATGCTCGAAAAATGGTTGAAAGAGTTAGGTGTTGAAGTAAGGTTATCCAGTGCTTAAAGTGGTTGTGTTTAAAACTAAGAGATTGAGTTCTTTTACTTATTGAATCCTTCTCGTTCTTTCTTAACCTTTACCTTAGCCTAACGTTACAAGGTTATTAAAGACCTATTGATCCAAGGTAGTGTGATTTTTCTACAATAGTGGAGAGTAATTTGAAAAGTGAGCCTATGGAGCTTGTTTTTGTGATTGATGTCTCACAAATTAATATATTTTTAGAGACTAAGACTTTTCTTCATGAATATTGTGCATAAAACCATCCGGATGTTCGTATTAATGGATTGTGGTAAGATGGATGTTAAGAGTCGATAACAATTTTAAGATTAATGTTTGGATTACTTTTGAACTTGGGTGATATTTAATGATTCTATATGGTGTGTGTTGTGTGCGATTTTTTAGACAAAAATTTGAATTACGCTTGGTTTAACGCTAACATTGCTTTACTTTGTTTTGAATCCTACCCTAGAATTCATTTCATATTGTCTTGTTTTCGCTTGAATTGCTAGGGACTAGTAATAGGCTAGTTGGGGGTTATGATGAGAGTCATAAAATGCATATTAACAGTACTTATTTGTTAGCATTTTAGGGTTGATCTAGGTTTAAATTACATTTTTTATACCTTAACAACTTTAAAGTGATATTCTTGGATCATTGATCAATTTCAGTTCATTTTCAGGTACCTTAAGTTCAAAAGAGATAGAAAACTACTATAGCTTAAAGCACGATGCTTCGATGCACATCATAGTGAAGACATGGTTGCGGAAGGATAAAATGAAAAGAAACCAAGTCTTTAGTGTTCTATACTGTGGCCTAGAAAGTTCAAGTGTCGGCCTCTAGAACCATGTACAAAAGAGCCAAGAAAGTCATCAGTGTGAGTCGCAGCCTGGATCAATCTGAGGTGCAGCCTGACAATCTGAGGTATGACCTCGATCAATCTGAGTCGCGGCCTACAGAATCATGAAGAAAACCACAAAAGCCTGAACCGCGGCGTGAGTGAGATGCTTTGTTTTCGAGTCACGACTTAATTAGGGTTTTAATGATAATTTAAACCCAAAAACACCCTTGGACCTTTTGTATTATAAATAAATCACTTAGAGTTTGGTAAAAAAGATCATCAAGGCTGGAAAACTCAAGAAGGCTGCCACATTTTGCATGCTTTCATTAAGGCACATGGTAAGACAAACCAAAGGTGTGAAGCATTAATAACGCAAGTTGTTGAAGAGAACAAGGAAATAAAGAGCCAAGTGTCCAAACTGATGGGCTCCTTAAGTGCGAATGAGCGAGGTAAGTTCCCTTCTTAAGCTCAGTCCACACTCTATGGTCAACACATGGCATAAGCAAATCTGAAAGAAGTGAATGCCATTGTGCCATGGAGTGGTAAGTCACTACACATCCCAACAACAAACAAATTAAAGGATGGGGAAAAGGGTCAAGGTAGTAGTGATGCTGAGCTGTCCAAGGACCCTGAGGTGACCAAGAGCCTTGTTAAGGCACCATTCCCTCAAGCCTTAAAATCAAACAAGAAAAATTTGGACCTAAACAATGAAATCCTAGATAACTTAAGGCAAGTAAAACTTAATCTTCCTCTTTTACATGTGATTAAACAAGCTCCTACTTATGCAAAAGTTCTCAATGATTTGTATACAATTAAGAGGAAGTACCATGTGAAGAAAACAACATTCCTAACAGAGCAAGTTAGCGTTTTAATTGAGCAAAGAATTCCCCCTAAATACAAGGATCCTGGCTATCCAACCAATGCATGCAGCATTGGAAATCATGAAGTTGGACAAGCATTGTTAGATTTAGGAGCTAGTATAAATCTGATACCATTTTCTATTTATTTACAGTTGGGTTTGGGAGAAATCAAACCAACCGCTATGGTATTGTAATTTGCTGACTGTTCAGTCAAAGTACCCTGGGGTGTGGTAGAGGATGTTCTAATCCAAATTAATAAATTTTATTATCCTATTGATTTCCTAACCCTTGATACTACTTCTGTTGTTGACACTAACTCTAAAATTTCTTTGATTTTAGGTAGACCTTTCTTTGCTACTGCAAATGCTCTTATTAATTGCAAGAATGGACTCATGAAGCTGTCCTTTGGAAACATAACCCTCGAGGTGAACATTTTCAATGTTGCAAAACAGCAAGAAGATAAGGACAAGAACCACCAGTTATATATGATCGAGTCACTCATTGATTGGGGAGTTTCCATAGCTCATGATTTTGATCCTCTTGAGTATTTTCTTGTTAATTCTGAGTGTGACGCAATTAATGATAAATCTGGTATAATTGATATTTGTGCTATTTTTTTATAAATCTTAGGATTATGGCGCTCGAGCATGGCAATCGAAGTTTGAGGAGTTGCCTGAAAGAAGCAAGAAAAAAATCCCTTCAAGTGTGGAAGGACCCAAAATTGAATTGAAGCCGCTACCTAAGGGTTTAAAGCATGTTTTCCTCGGTCTAGGTGATACTTTTCCTATTATTATCTCATCTAAATTATCTGAATCTCAAGGTGAGAAATTAATTCGGACCCTAAATGAACATAAATTAGCCTTAGGTTGGAGCATGGCTGATTTAAAAGGTATTAGCCCCCTGATCTGTTCTCATAAGATAAATTTGGATAAAGGAACTAGCCCTCGTAGAGACCCACAGCGTAGGCTTAACCCCACTATGAAAGAAGTGGTGAAAAATGAAGTGTTGAAACTATTAAATGCGGGAATTATATATCCTATAGCTACTAGTAAATGGGTAAGTCCTACACAAGTCGTTCCTAAAAAGTCTGGTGTCTCTGTGGTGAAAAATGACCTAAGAGAGTTAGTCCCTACAAAACTTCTGACTGGGTGGTGAATGTGCATTGATTATAGAAAATTAAATGCTGCCACTTGGAAAGACCATTTCCCACTCCCTTTTATCGATCAAATTCTTGAGTGTGTAGCTGGTCATCCTTTTATTGTTTTTTAGATGGTTATTCTAGTTATTATCAAATATAAATTGCATTAGGAGACCAGGATAAAACCACTTTCACTTATCCTTTTGGTACTTATGCTTTTTGTAGAATGCCATTTGGATTGTGTAATGCACCTGCTACTTTTAAACGTTGCATGATGAGCATTTTTAGTGATATGGTTGAAAATTGCATGGAAGTTTTTGTGGATGACTTGACTGTTTTTGGATATTCATTTGATGCTTGCTTATTGAACTTAGAGAAAGTATTAATTCGTTGCGAGGAGAAGGAATTAGTCTTAAATTGGGAAAAATGCCATTTCATGGTACCTTCAGGTATGTCTTAAGGCATATTGTTTCTTCTAAGGAGATAGAGGTTGATCAATCTAAGATTGAGTTAATCTCTAAGTTACCTACACCTAAGACAGTAAAGGATGTGAGATCCTTCCTTGGTCATACTGGTTTTTATAGGAGGTTCATACAAAAATTTTCCATTATATCTAGACCACTATGTGCCCTCCTAGTTAAAGATGCCCCATTTGGGTGGACTTAAGCTTGTCATAAGGCCTTTAAAATGCTGATTGGCAAGCTTACTTCAGCACCCATAATGTAGTCACCTGATTGGACTTTACCTTTTGAAATCATGTGTGCTGCTAATGATTTTGCTGTATGTGTTGTTCTTGGACAGCGAAGGGAGGGGAAACCTTTTGTCATTTACTATGCTAGTAAAACCCTAAATAGTACTCAAATGAATTACTCCACCACTGAAAAAGAATTACTAGCTATAGTATTTGCTTTGGACAAGTTTCATGCTTATTTAATTGGTTCTACTATTCTTATTTTCACAAATCATGCAGCCCTCAAGTACCTTCTTACAAAGAAGGATACTAAGGAACAACCAATACGGTTGATCCTACTCTTGCAAGAATTTGACATCACCATCAAAGATAAGAAAGGATTAGAGAATGTAGTGGTTGACCATCTCTCGAGGCTCACATTTTAGGGCACCTTTGATGACATGCCAATCAAGGATGATTTTCCCGATGAGCATTTACTCTCTATTACTTCTCTACCATAGTTTACTCATATCGTGAATTATTTGGCTACCGGTGAGATACCAAGGGATTGGAGCGCTCAAGACAAGAGGAAGTTCTTGAATGAGGTATATAATTTTTATTAGGATGACCCCTGTCTTTTCAAATACTGCCCTGACCAAATTTTAGGGTGTTGCATCCCCAGGAAGCACACTGGCCCAGCCTAGGTCCCGCCCAGGCCCATTTATTTCACTCCCCAGCTCCTCCCGTGCCGCTCCCCAACTCCTCCCGTGCCACACCACATAGTAGCACACATAGCATGGCTAAGTCTTCAAGCTGCGGCGCGAACCAAGGCTAAGTCATGGCGCCAACTGCCACCTGTTTCTATACACTACATAAAACCCATTTCTGCACTCTTTCTCATCATTTTCCCTTTGAGAACACAGCAGCCCTTTTCTCTCTCTCTCTCATCCTCTCTCTAAACCTTCACTTACCCACTCAATTTTTCTCACTATTTCTTGATTCTAACATCATTTCTTGGAAGATTTAGCACTAATAATACAGATTTTGCTAGAAATTTCGCCAAAAGCTTGGTTCTAAGAGGATTTTGGGTTTTTCAAGAAGATTTCAAGTTGGTGGGTACTCTTTATTCTCTCCAACTTTGGGTATCAAGTAAGATCAATTTCTTCTCTTTATTGTTCATTTATGCTATTTGGGTGGTTGATTTTGAATTAGTTCTATTGTTCTATATATTTGATTCAAATGGCCCATAAAACTAAGAGACCAAGGGGGAAACAACCTCAAGAGTATGATGAGAGCAAATTTGTTAGTTTTGAGGCAAGTAAGAGATATGTTAGCTTGATAAATGCTAGGAAACCCATTCTTGAGAGAGGATTCAATATCACAGAAAGGGGAAACCCAACCTTGTTTAGAATGATTATTGATAGGCATTAGGGTACATTTGCAAGACAACCATCTCATTCCCTTACAAATGTGGTTAGAGAATTCTATGCTAATGTCGAAGAACATAGGAATGGTAAGGTGATGGTGAGAGGAAAAACAGTTTCTTTTAGCAACACATCTATTAATAGATTCTATGGGCTACCTGACATAAAAAACAGTGAGTATATTGCATATGCGTCTAATATTGATTATGAAGAGATTTGCAATACTCTCTGTATTCAAGGCACAACATGGAAAATGACCGGTGATACCCCTAAAACCTTGCCAGGTACTTCTCTGATTGTCAATGCTCGAGCTTGACAATATTTTGTATGTCAAAAGTTGATGCCTGCTATGCACTATAGTGACCTTACTGTTGAGAGAGTTGTTCTAATTTATGCCCTTTTGATGGGCATGACTATTGATGTGGGTCAAATCATATTTAATTCTATCATACACACTGTGAGACAAAAGCTCAGATTGTACTTCCCTTTATTAATTACCCAATTATGCATCCGAGCCGGAATCCAGTACAGTCATGATGAGGAGGCCCAGCAACCCAAGAAGCCCATCGATGATGGCATGCTCAATCTGATTAAAGCCTCACGGTCGCCAGCTCCAGGAGAGAGAGTAGTGATTGCTGCCCCCCTCTTCCCTCTAGGCATTTCACTATTGTAGAGTAGCTCGAGCATTTAGAAATTCGTTTTGACGAGCATCAGAAACTGTTGCATGATAGGTTTGATCATCAAGAACGATTCTTTGCTAGGAAAGCGATTATCAAGCGGCGGTGTACTCTTCGTTTGGTCAAATGTACCAACACAATGCCTCTGCCACTGGTTGTGACATAGATCACTTTCCCACTTTGCCACCCTATCCGGGGTCATCTTTTAATCTAGCTCCCGAGGAAGTTGAAGAGAATGAAGAGGAGGATGAAGACTTAGAGGATTAGTTTTGGGTTCTATCTTGTTTGTCTCCTTTTATTTTATTTTTTTATCGGATGACTGTACTAACATTTATTGTGTATTCTTTTTTTTGTTATTTTATTTTTTGTACTTTATTTTCGTTTTTAATTATTTATTTCCATTTCATGTGTTAACCTAACATACGGTGGGAATCTTAATGTTTCACCGCAGTTGCTTTCTTTTTGTCTCTTTTGTTTTATGTTATAGATCGAAATTTCAACATGAAGAACGGCAAGCAGTTCACATGGTGGTGCACAATTTTCAGCTTCTGTGCATTTTTGGTTACAAAGGGAGTTTCCTTTACTTTTTCTTTCACATTGAGGTCAATGTAATTTTTAAGTTGGGGGTGGAGGAAACGTATTTCTTTTTTTTTTTCATTGAACTGCTTGGTGTCATTTTCCTTTTTTGTTTGTTTTTAGCATTCTTTGTTGTAGCCTTGGAGTTAATTCACATGTCAATAATATGAGCCTAATTGAGATAGCATATAACATTAGAAGAAATTAAATCTTGCTTCGGTTTGAGAGTGTCAATCTTCATTTGGTTTGAGACTCTGGTTTGCGGTATGATTGCATGATTAGTCTAAAACATTTAGAGAAGTTATATGTGTGATTGCTTTGTGAATACTTTTGCGGTCTCGACAAGCTCTAGAACTTATTTGATAGTCACTTGAGGCGAATTCTTAGAATGCACATTACTTAGGATATGATATAGGCCATTTTTGGACCGTTTGAGCCTTTCAAACTTACCCTTGCTATATTTATCACTAGTTACCTATTTGAGCCTTTTCTTGAAAAAGAATATGAGCCTTGTTTCTTTCAATAACCCATTTACTTAACTTTATGAGCCTAAAAATATTTTATCATTACCTTTCTTTTAAAAGAACTTAGTTATAAACATTTGTTAAGAAGCACTTAAGAGGAGTAAGGATGGAAATATGAAATATATATATATATATATATATATATATATATATATATATATATATATATATATATATATATATCACTACCATAACCTAAGTACATTAAAGAAGATAAGTTGGAGTTGTGGAAAAGAAAAGAAAAAAATGATGAAAAAGAAGATGAATGGTCGTATGCCAAAAAAAAAAAAAACGAATTATGGCAAAGAAAGAAGAATAGAAAAAAGTGGTGATTTATTGAGAAAAATGCTAAAAAAATGGTTAAAAGAGTTGAGTGTTGAAGTAAGGTTATCCAGTACTTAAAGTGGTTGTGTTTAAAACTAAGAGATTGAGTTCTTTTACTTGTTGAATCCTTCTCGTTCTTTCTTAACCTTTACCTTAGCCTAACATTATAAGCTTATTAAAGACCTATTGATCCAAGGTAGTGTGATTTTTCTACAATAGTGGAGAGTGATTTGAAAAGTGTGCCTATGCAGCTTGTTTTTGTGATTGATGTCACGCAAATTAATATATTTTTAGAGGCCAAGACTTGTATTCATGAATGTTGTGCATAAAATCATCTAGGTGTTCGGATTAATGGATTGTGGAAAGATGAATGTTAAGAGTCAATAACAATTTTAAGATTGATGTTTGGATTACTTTTGGACTTTGGTGATATTTAATGATTCTATATGTTGTGTGTTATGTGCGATTTTTGAGACAAAAAGTTGAATTACTCTTGGTTTAACGCTAACATTGTTTTACTTTGTTTTTCTTCTTACCATAGAATTCATTTCATATTGTCTTGTTTTCGCTAGAATTGCTATGGACTAGCAATAAGCTAGTTGGGAGTTATGATGAGAGTCATAAAATGCATATTAATAGTACTTATTTGTTAGCATTTTAGGGTTAATCTAGGTTTGAATTACACATTTTATACCTTAACAACTCTAAAGTGATATTCTTGGATCATTGATCTATTTCGGTGCATTTTCAGGTACCTTGAGTTCAAAAGAGATGGAAAACTATCATAGCTTAAAGCACGATGCTTTGATGCACATCAGAGTAAAGGCATGGTTGCGGAAGGAAAAAATGAAGAGAAACCAAGTCTTTGGTGTTCCATGCTGCGGCCAAGAAAGTTCAAGCCTCGGCCTCCAGAACCATGTCCAAAAGAGCCAAGAAAGTCATCTGTGTGAGTCGCGGCCTAGATCAATCTGAGGTGTGGCCTGGCAGTCTGAGGTGCAGCCTGGATTAATCTGAGCCGCAGCCTACAGAATCATGAAGAAAACCACAAAAGTCTGAGTCGCGGCCTAGATTAGTGTGAGCCGCGGTGTGTGCACAATGCTTTGTTTCTGAGTCACGACTTAATTAGGGTTTTAATGATAGTTTAAACCCGAAAACACCCTTAGACATTTTGTATAATAAATAGATCACTTAGAGTTTGATAAAAAAAGATCATCAAGGCTGGAAAACTCAAGAAGGCTGCCACATTCTCCTCCATCAAAGTGTTCAAGAATGAGCCTCATGGCCAACTAATCTCCAAGCAAGGCAAAGGGATGAATCCCTAGGTGTAGTTGTTCTTATTTTCCATTATTGATTCAGTTGTAGTTTGTATTTATTCTCAAAACATTGTTATGATTTACTCTTTGATTTAATTAAAGATTTTCTCTTAATCCGGTGATTGTATCTTCCTCCTCGATATAAGTCTAGTCATGCTCTTCTTATGTCAAGATTGTTGGATGTGACTGAGTCCGGTAGATTTATCTTTTAAGTTTGTCCATTACTACGATATTTTCATTAAGATATATTGTCGTTTCTTGATAAATCTATAGGATAGGTCATGTGTGCTTAAATCGAAAGTAAAGAGTAATTCATATCAATTACATTAGGGTTTACATATGCTTTGATTGAATATTTACCGATTACTTGTTTGGGATGTGAAACTAGCAATTGAGATAAAAACAATTGAATAAAGATTGAAATAAGGCAACGAACCTAGGGAGGATTCCCGGAATCTTGTTATCTCTCCATCATATTCTTCATTATATTTACACAATTTTCTCATATTACTTTACTATCAAAATTCAGATTCTCTCACTTAATCTTTATCATTCGTGTTAAGGTTTACACTTTTCCTTTGTAGTTCGCTTTTCCTTGTGGGATCGACACCTCAACTATACACAATAACCGCGTATTAGTTTGAGTGTAATCACCACCCTTTCTTTTGGGAGGAGTCAGTGGAGCTTGAGCTAATCCCATATGCCCCGAGGACCCCGAGAACCTACACCTACTGATGAGTCTATAGAGGATGACCCCATGGACACAGAGCACACCACAGCGAGCCCTACTTGGGAGGAGGACCAGCCAAACATGGGGTCCACTGAGTACCAGCACCTTTTAGAGGAGCTATCCTCCTTTTGTTGTGAACTCTCTGACATCCGCCAGGAGGACAAGGAGGCGACTCTATTGATCCATCAGCGGATAGATGGTTTAGAGGGATAGTTTGTGTGCCAGGAGGCAATGCTCTAGGCTACCCTCTATTGACTACCTCCCGCACCTGGTACCTCATCGACTGCACCACTTGGAGACCAGCGGTGAGAGGATACCCTGTCTGGTTGAAGACGTAAAACTTAGTACTCATAGGAGGCACCTCACAGTATATCCTTTCATTCTAATATTTTCTTTTATTTATCATTAGTATTTATTTTTATTTAACTGTTTATTATTAGTATTTCTTGTTTTCTGGCATAGTGTTTGTTTTTTTTTTCTGGAGAATAGTGCGTGCATCTAGTTCAAGTTTTGGGGTGTGCTACAAGCTATGCCAGCCATTTAGTTCTCCATCTCCCAGGTCCGATATTTCCATGTCATTCACACATTGGGAATAATGTATACATTAAGTTTGGGGGTATGGAAGGCAATACTCACACACTCTGTCCAATTTTTTTTTTAGTATTATTGAAAAGATAAATGTATATTCATTTTTTTTTAAAGATAAATGTATAAAACTTCATCAGTAAGCTTAAAATCTATAACACATAGTCTAGTAATAAGAGTTTTAAAAGTTTAATTATGTACCTCAAGGCACTTAAGAATTCATAAGTTTGATCCAAATATGACACGGGCATATTAGCATATAATTGTATGAGGTATGATATATAATTTTTATGTATATGTTTTCATGACCTAACTGTAATCAGATAACTTGTTAGAAGAACACTTTGGCATAGAAAAATAGAAAAAATGATTATTGCACCAAAAGAGAAAATAAAATGCTCCTAATGATCATTAAATGAACTTTCCACTTAGTAATTGGATCTCTTACCTCAGTAAGCAGTGAGTGTTCACGTCAAAATGTGGGAATTATGCATATAATGATCATTAAAATTTCCACTGAGTAACTGGACCTCTTGCCTCAGTAAGTAGTGAGTGTTCACATCAAAAGGTGGGAATTTCGCTTGGAGGCATTAAGACCAGTTAGTTTCGTAGCCTTTTTTACTCGAGTTAGTAAGTCTTTAGGGGTGTCTTTACACCTAATGCCCTAAAACCATCTGGTTTGGGAGTCATTAGCTAAACCCTCGCTACATGGGTCAATTAGAAAGCTTAATGGAACTCAATGTGGCAAAAATCTCATGATGAAAGAAAAAGAAAAGAAATAAAGACTATGCCATTATTATTCATTCTGATAGGAAATTCGATGAATGTATAGACATCGAAACACTATACATTAAAATTATTTGGAAGTTTCATCTTTTATGTGCTAATTCATCACACACCAAATCAAACTTGTAATGCCTTAAACCAACCTTGTGTAAGTAACTTGAACTTTTAAAACCCTTATTCATTGCAAAGATGTGATTTTATTATAAGCTTACTCATGAACAATCCTAATGGTTTTATGTACAACCCAAATTTTTTGATATCATGAAGAATGAATTTATTTTTGATTTTGTTTTTATATAGTTTTTCGTTTTGTATTGCTAAGGGACTAGCAATATGTAAGTTTAGGGGTGTGATAAGTGCTTAAATAGTCATATTTAAGCCCCTTAATTTACACTTGTTAGGCTATTTGTTTATGTATTTTAGTAGATTCTACTTCATTTTTGTGTTTTCTGTGTTTTTCAAGGTTTTTGAAGAAAAGATGACATTTTGGAGCTCTAAGGAAGAAAAAGTGAAGATTTGGAACCAGCTAGGTGCGTTCGAGCGCACCTACCATGAGATTGAGTGCACAAGCACTCGTGTACACACCTAGAAGGCTCGAGCACAGAAGCATGCGATCGAGCGCTCACGCATAGAGAGGCGGAAGAGCCAGTTTTGGAAAGATGTCTTTGGGTCTTATTTTGGAAATTAGGGTTTTGAGACGTCCTTAGAACCCTATATATAGGCTTGTAAAACACATACACGATACTTTTGGATTTTACTTTGCTTTTGTAAAGCTTTGGAGAGGAATTGACAACTCGACTCCACAGTATTCTTCGAGTTTTATCTTTTCTATTTAGTTTATGTTATGATGATGTTTATCATAAACAGCATGTGTAACTAACTCCTTAATAGGGCTCAACTAAAGCCCTAATTATGTTTTTCCATATATATAATTATTATTACCTTTGCAAATAGCCATGTTATGATGCTTTAATTGATTAATTCCTGTTTTATTGAATTCCTCATATGTATGTGTCTGATCAACGTATGCATGTGGTATGGATCAGTTAGTTAGATCAATTTGGATGACCGAGTCCTAGGTTTGACAATAGTAATAAAAGAAATCCACGTCGGATTCTTGGGTTAATCAACATTGGAAACCGGGAGTATACAACATACCCTAGGTCTCGTGTGGTTGTCGATTTCCATAAACCTCATGCTCTCTTAAGGAACAACTCAGTATACACCATGCTGAATCCCTTAAGATAGAAAAGAGTTAGAATATACACCATCCCTAAACTTATTGCTTAGGGAGATCAATAGTTTAAGGAGCGGACCAAGCCCTTAGGTTGACAACCATTAGGTATTTATGGTAGGGCTAGAGCATTGACACATTACTTATTGGGAAAGTATAATTAGTGGTGGATATCAAAGCCCTATGTTCTTATCATTATCAATCTAGACTCAACATTTGTTTCTATCATTTTACCCTGTGAAACTGATTCTAAAACAAAATTCACCAATCCTTGTGGAGATGGATCTCGCACTTGCACGCTATGCTACTATTGACCTTGTGCACTTGCAAGTAAAACAAGTTCAATTATTTGCTTAATAATTTAGGTAGATAAACACACAACAGTCTACATAATTTAGAACGGTATCTCTTTTTCTTGACATGATCACGAATGAAATGATGCTGGATTTCGATATGTTTGGCTTTAAAGTGTTGCACGGGGTTTTCAAAAAATAGGAGTTTTATGAAAATCAAACCTATAATCAAGTAACTATTAACACATCCATAGCATTTGAGCGTAATAACTTCCGTTAGAGATGTATTCTTCCTCGGTGGTGAAGAGTGCCATGGAGTTTTGCTTCTTGCTAAACCAGATATGGTCCTCAAGAATTGACATATCCCACCTATGCTTTTCCAAGATACTTTACAGCCTCCATAGTTAGCATATGAATAGGCTTTTAACTGAAATAAAGAATCTCTTGAATATAAAAGACCAGATCAAGTGTAGATGCTAAATTTCGAAAAATTCGTTTAATAGCATATAAATGAGATTCTTTGGGGGATGCTTTGAAACTTGCACATAAACACACACTAAACAATATTTAGGTTGATTCATAGTTAAATACAAGAGTGAACCTATCATGTTGCGATAAAATTTTTTATCTATAAACTTAATTTGTTCATCTTGGTCAAGAGTCTTACCTATTGCCATAGGATTTTTGTAGTGGTGTGAGGTCTCTAATCCACAGCGTTTAAGGAGATCTCTCATGTACATGGATTGATTTATGAATATTTCTTTCATTTGTTTGTGTTATTTGAATACCCATGAAGTATCGAAGCTCACCCATCATACTCATCTCGAACTCTGTAGTCATAATATTCGAAAACTCTTTGCACAAGGTTTCATTAGTAAAGCCAAAGATAATGTCATCCATATAGATTTGTACAAGTAAAATATCCTTAAACTTACCTTCAGTAAAAAAATTAATGTCAATCGTGCCTCTTTTAAAACTTTTGTCAACAAAAAATTTGCTAAGTCTTTCATACCAAGCATGTGGTGCTTGTTTTAAACCATAAAGTCCTTTATTTAATTTGAAAACATAATTTTCAAAATGTGGTTTCTCAAAACCAGGAGGTTGGTCCACATAAACTTTTTCATTAATGAAACCATTTAAAATGCACTTTTAACATTCATTTGATTTAGTTTAAAATCTTTAAAACATGCAAATGTAAGTAGCAAAAGAATTTTTTCCATTCTAGCTATAGGTGCACAAGTCGCATCATAATCTATTCCTTCTTCTTGGTAATATCCTTTAGCAACTAATCTTGATTTATTCTTAGTAATTATTATGGGTTCATCCATTTTATTTTTTAATAACTATTTAGTTCCTATGATGGATTGATGATTAAGCCTAGGTATTAGTGTCCAAACATTATTCTAAGTGAACTCGTTAAATTCTTCATGTTATTCATTTTTTAATGCTTCATCTATATTCTTGGGTTCTATATGAGAAATGAATGCATAATTAGAACATATATGACAAATGAATGCATAATTTGAACATATTTTTCTAGCAAAAGATTGAGTAGTTATAGCACCTGACAATCTACCTATCTCCTTAACGAATAGATGGCTACTCTTATGCTTCTAGTTTCTGATTTGAGGTTGTTCTAAATTTTTAGCACCTCTTGTTACTCATTGCTTTGAGTGTTTGATGTTTCAGGAACTTCATTGACTTTGGGGAAAGAAGCATTCTCTTCTTCATGGATTATCATCCTTCTTAATAGTGAATAAAAAGAATCTATCTCATTTTCAACAAAATTGTTGGTTCTTACAGTAGAATCAATTTCATTAAAAATTACATACATTAATTCTTCTACAGTTAATTTGTTTTATTTTATTTAAGACTTGATAAGCTTTAGAAGTTGTAGAGTAACCAAGAAATATAACTTCTTCAAATCTAGTACCAAATTTATTTAAATGCCTTTTACCATTATTATGGATAAAGACTTTGCATTCGAAGGTGTGAAAGTGAGATGTGTTGAACTTCCTTCCTTTCCATAACTCATAATGATTCTTTTCAAGAAATGGTCTAATGGAAGCCCGATTTATAAAGTTGCAAGCCTTGCTTAATGCTTTTGCCCACAGATTTTGTAAAAGATGATTTTCTAAAATCATAGTGCATGCAATATTTAAAAGAAAAACATTATTCCTTTCAACAACCCCATTTTGTTTAGGTGTTATAGGTGTAGAAAAATTGTCATCAATGCTCATTTGATTACAAAAATCATCAAAACCTGGATTTTTAAATTCAAGACCATTATCACTTCGGACAAAGGTAATATTTAAATCTTTTTTCATTTGAAACACTTTACAAAATGGAAGAAAAACATCATAGGCTTGATCTTTTGAACGTATAAACAACATCCAATTAAAACGTGAAAAATCGTCAACTATAACAAATGCATATTGCGTATCACATTGACTCATGGGTGTAATTAGGCCAATGATGTCAATATGTAGATGTTGGAGTGGCCTAGATGTTGAGATCATATTTTTGCTTTTAAAAGAAGATTTTTGTTGCTTTCCTAATTGGAAAGTGTCACAAACTTGATCTTTTTGAAATTTTAATTTAGGCAAACCAATGACTAAATCGAGTCTTATTAAGTGAGAAACTTGTTTCATAGAAACATGATCTAATCTTCTATGTCATACCCAACTGTCACCATTTATAGTGAACAAACACTTGATGTTTTGCTACGATAGATTATTTAAATCTACAATTTAAAATTCTTGGTGTATATACCCTATAAATTTTATTTTGTTATTTTTTATATCTAAAGTAGTGTAGTGTTTGGACTCAAAACTAACACGAAAGCTTTTATCACACAGTTGGCTTACACTTAACAAATTATGCTTTAATCCTTTTACAATATAAACATTTTAGATAGAGGTTGAGGAATTACCAATTTTTCCTACCTCTTCAATGGCACACTTTGTATTTTCATCCAAGGTTACCTTTCCTACCTTTTTCAAATTAAGTTCGGTGAATTTTAACTTGTCACTAATCATGTGATGTGAGCATCCATTGTCAAAAAACCAAAGATCTTATTTATTCTTTGTTAGATCAACAAGTAAAACAAATCATTTATGTGGATGTTTTTGGTACGAATATGTGATTAGGTCCTTTGGGGGTTAGGTATGTAAGTTTCTTTTGAAACCAAATAAAAGTGTTTAATATGTCAAAGCAAAACCTAGAAATATGACCTTTTCTTTTACAGATATACCAAGTATATACTAGTTTATTTCTTTTAGGCGTGGATTCTTTCATGTTATCTATAATGTTTTTGTAGGGTTTTTCTTTTTCTTCTTGATTAAAAACCAGTCTTGGTTTATAAAACACACGTCTTTAAAAACCTAGTATTTTTTCAAATCTCCACTTTCATGCAATTTAGTAAAAATTATTTTATCAGAATTTTCATTTTGAACAGCTTCTTTCAAAGATGTGATTTGAGATTTTAGTGACATAGTTTCAATTGTAGTTGAATCCAATTCGTTTTGGATTTTTGACAAAGAATTCTTTAGTGACTTGTATCTAGTTTTAAGCTTCCTATATTCATCTAGAAGAGAGAAAATGCATTTTTAGTTCACTCTATGTAGAAGAAATATCATATTCATTTACTTCTAACTCATTAATTGGTTGAGATTCCTCTTCTTCTTTAGTCATGAGGCAGAGATTCGTAAACTTCTTATTCTTCATTAGAATCTTCGGTTTCACTATCACTCCAAGTTATCACTAAAGCCTTTTTTCTTCTTAAATGTTATCTTATGTGATCCTTTAAGCTTTGGACAATCAGCCCTCATTTTTCTAGGCTTGTTTCATTCAAAGCAAACAAGTTCTTTCTTTCTTGATGGTTCACTGTTTTGATATGATGATTTATGAGAAGAATCATTAGTGGAAAAATCATTCTTATTAATTTTCTTACCTCTTTTGTATCTTTTAAGATTTCTCTTGAATTTTCTTGTCATCGTGACAATTTCATCATCTTCATCGGATAGCTGTCCTTCATCATCTTTAGCTACTTTCAGAGCAATAGACTTCTTCAAGTTGTCCTCGTCGGCCTTTAGAGCATTGAGGTTGATTTCATGTGTCATGGGTGAGTCGAAAAGATCTTCCAGTGTCATTGTAATGATCTTCTCAGATTCTTCGATGCTTAACACTTTGGGTAACCACTGTCTTGGTAGAGATCTTATCATATTGATCACTAGGTTAGTTTGAGTGAACTCTTTTCCAAGTGACTTTAATCGTTTACTATTTCTGTGAACTGAGTAGTTATCTCCAAATGCTTTCGCTCGCATCCATCCTGAAAGTTTCATAAAATTAAATTAGAATATTAATTTTGGTTAATTTTACCTTGCTTGTGCCTTCAAAAGCAGCTTCTAATTTGTTCCAGATCTCTTGTGCAGTTTCACATTATTGAATTCTGTTGAATTGATTCTTGTTGACTTTATAGTATAGTAAGTGAATAGCCTTATTGTTGATCTCCCATTGAGCCTTTTTACTTTCAGTGCATTCATATTTTTCCTTTTCAATTTCTATATCTACAATCTTCTTGGTGCGTCTAGTAGGGCCTTTTGCAATTAATCTCCAATCATTGGTGTTGATGCTCTTGATGTAGACCATTCATCTCTTTTTCTAGAATGAAGAGTTTGTTTCATCAAAGATGGGGGGATTGAATTTAGCCAATTACTCAACATTAGTAGAACCGGTTGTAGTGTATGAATTTATATTTTAGGAGCTCATTGATTGTTAATCAAGTGGAATGGAGACTTGTTTTGATATCAATTTTGAAGTAAACCAAGAAAAGGGTGAATTGGTCTTACAAAATAAGTAGAATGTCTTAACAAAATAAAATCATATTAAAATTAGAGACACTATAAAAATGAGAATCGAAAGACTTGCTAAAAAAAAGAGATAGGGAATAAGACAATTGGACATAGAATTTTATAGTGGTGTAACAATATCAATGTGCTTACTCCACTTCTTCAATAGACCTCCCCAATCTATTGAGCTCCACTAGTTGATCAATCTTACAAATGATTTTGTTTAATGGGTACCAAGCACACCTTGTAGAGAGTCACACTCTCATAACTCACAATCTCATAACTCACTGAATGAATACTAAACACTGAGTAGTAAACGATCTGATATCAAGCTTGTAGATTGTGTGTTTTGCCTTCATATCAGCTTCCACTATTTATAGTTGTTTACCTTTATCTAAATTTTAATAATGACAAAACACTACTCTAATTGTACTAACAGTGTTATCTAAGTGTTTTAAACGATAAAAGCATACGGCAAATAATCAAGATGCAAGAACTCAACCCGTATCAGACACCAAGTCAAGACAGAAGATCTAGTATAGGTATAAGGTAATAAAACAAGTTGTAAATCTCTCTTGTTAAAGTAGCTAGCTTGTTCTATGGCTCCTTTTGTAAAAGCATTTTGACAAAATTATTCATTCAAATGTTTCTAAGTCAAAAACATTTCAAAACATGAAAAACTGGGTTCAAGGGCAACCCAGTCGACTGGATCCCTATTCCAGATGACTGGGATGTGGGACAGTATGTCCCTAGTCAACTGGGTGATCAGTACAGTAGATTGGCATCCTGGACAATATATCCCCAGTCGACTGAGTGATCAATACTAGTCAACTGGCATCTTGGACAGAATGTCCCCAGTCGACTGGTCTTCTTCACAGCTTTAAAAAGTGAGACTTTTCACTTGACCAAGTCGACTGGTACTAAGACTTAGTCGACTGGTAATTCAAAAAATATGATCGTTAAGGCACCAGACCTGAGCATTTAATATACCAAAATGTACCAAGTCAGTGCCAAATGGTCATATTGATTCAAGGCTATATAAACCCACTTCAATGAGCATTTAAGAAAAGAAGATTACACATTCAATTGAGTTTTTTCTCAATAATACACAAAAGCTTTAAAACATTTATTGTTGAGCCATTCTTCAAGCTTTACTTTGAAAGAGAGATATTGTTTAGTTGTAAAAGCATTCATTACTATCTCTCTACCATTTACTTTACAGCAACTCATACTTATTGTAAAGGGATTAACTTCCACAAGGAAGAGATTAGCTTCCAAGTGGAAGGGATTGATTGTAAGGTTTGTGCAACACCCATGAAGTTGTACTTCAAAGAGGTTCCTTGAAGAGAGTGGATGTAGGGTCGAAATGAATCCGATATTGTCGAACCACTATATACTGAGTTTGCACTTTCTAGTCCTTAAACTCTTTTATTTTAAAGCACATTAGTTGTTTATACGCTTATGCATTTAACTGTTTTTATAAACTTGCAAGTAATTAGTGAAAGTTTTTAAAAACCCAATTGACCCCCCTTTTGGGTTGGAACCTCGGTCTACAATTAGTATCAGAGCTTTGTTCTCAATTTCAGGCTTAAAATCTTTGAGTTGATCCGATAGCATCGAATAGCTATTCTAAGGGACATTCCTACACTAGGCCTCTCTTGTTCAATGGCTCCAACTATAACTATTGGAAAAATAGGATGAAAATCTTTGTCGAATAACAAGATTATAATCTGTGGAGAGTCATTGAGAAATGACCTAGAATTCCTACAAAGGAAATAATTATTGGAGAAATCAATCATACAATGCCTAAACTCAAAACTGAGTTCAATGATGAGGATTGTAGAATGATGTCTCTCAGTAGTAGAGCCACAAGCATTTTACATTGTGCTTTAGATATTTCATAATATAATAAAATTTCCGCATGTGTTTAGGCTAAGAAGATTTGGGATAAACTGCAAGTAACATATGAAGGAACTAGCAAGGTTAAAAAATCAAAAATCTATATGCTAGTATCCGAATATGAATCTTTTAAAAAGTCTCCTAACGAAACAATTTCTCAAATGCACTCACTTTTTGTAACTATTGTTAACGGTTTGAAGCTTCTTGGTAGGAACATCGAGGAGTTTGAACTAACAAGAAAAATCTTAAGATCTCTGCCACCTACATGGAAATCAAAGAAGACGGCCATTCAGGAGGCCAAAGATCTCGACAAACTTGATGTCGAAACATTTCTCGGGTCATTGTTGACATATAAGATGGAAGAAATGAATCTCATTGTCAATGATGATGAGAAGAAGAAAAAGATGATTACTCTCAAAGCCTCTAGAGCAATAATGGAGAAGAAACGGAAGAAGAGGTGGAGAGCAGTGAAGAAGATGGTGAG
This sequence comes from Bretschneidera sinensis, assembly GCA_023935145.1. NCBI lineage: Eukaryota > Viridiplantae > Streptophyta > Magnoliopsida > Brassicales > Akaniaceae > Bretschneidera > Bretschneidera sinensis. Next base: position 39,353,573 of record CM043699.1, read on the forward strand.
ATGGCTTTAATCTCAAAACAGTTTCACAGATTCTTGAAGAAAAGCAAGAAACCATACACAAAGGATCCCACTTCAAGAAGGGAACCACTTATGTGTTATGGATGCAAAAAGCCCGGTCACATCAAGGCTGATTGTACAGCTACAAGCAAACCATATAAGAGCTTTAAAAAGAAAACTATGATTGCAACCACTTGGAGTGATGACGAAGAAGAAGACTCCTCAGATAAAGAGATTAGATACGAGGAAATTACCAACCTATGTCTTATGGAAATCGACGATGAAAATGAGGTATCGAGTTCTTCTTCTTTAAAAAATAACATTGTTAGTAGTAGTGAAGAATTGATAGAAGTCATAAATGAAATGCATGAAGAATTGAAGAAATTTGATTCTAGAAACACCATTCTTAAAAAGGAGGTGTCATCTCTTTCGAAAGAGATTGTGGTCTTGAAAAAGAAAAATGAAAAACCATCTTCATTGCTTTATGATTCTTCTCAAGATTTTCTTAAAGATGAAAATGAAAACTTAAAGAAGAAGATAATAGAATTGAATGGCATGATATCTAGACTCATGCCTGGAAAAGAAAAGCTAGAAGAAGTGCTATCTTACCAAAGATTAAATGGAGGAAAATCCGGGTTAGGTTATTCTCCATTAGGCAAGGAAAAATCAAAAGAGGGCTTATTCATGAAAGCATCATATGTGAATGAAGCCTCTATTTCAAAGACCACTAGCAAGGTCAAAAGCATTCCCTTAATGAATGCTAGTAGGTCTAGAAATACTAATTCTAATGCATATACAAGAATAAAGCTTCCTAGAAATACTCATGCTTATATGTATGCTCACTCAAGAAATGCTTGTACACACACTAGGATTGACCATCATGTGCATCCTAGAAACAATATGTATAGTCAAAACTTGAACACTGCACAAGCATATCCTAGGAATTACTATCATGGTTATTCTAGAAATAATATGCATATTCATTATAATGCAAGCAAGAATCCTAGAAATCATCATCATACATTTCCTAGAAATGACATACATATTCCTCACAATAGAAACATATATCATAGGAATAATTATCTAAAGAATTATAAACATGCACAACTAAGTCATCCTAGAAAATTCAATAACTATTATCCTAGAATTTTGCATCATCAACATGTCTATAGAACACCATATGTTGTTAAGAAAGTATAGGTCCTACAAAGAACTGTATTTTCTAAGACTAACCCCAAAGGACCCAAGAAATTTTGGGTACCTAAAAATGGAATTGTGTATCCTTGCATGATGTAGATATGTCTCCACACCAAAGAAAAAGGTAATTGCTGGTACCTTGATAGTGGATGCTCAAAGCACATGACAGGTGATAGAAGTGTATTTAAAGAGCTAACTCTAAGAGATGGCAGACAAGTCACCATTTGAGACAACACAAAATTAAAGATCATTGGGCATGGAAAAGTTGGTAATGATTTCTCAATCATAGATAATGTATTGCTAGTACAAGGCCTTAAGCCAAATCTACTAAGTATTAGTCAACTATGTGACAAAGGCAACAAAGTCATATTTGAAACCTCTTATTGTCTAGTTATAGACATCAAGAGTAACAAGATCAAGTTTATTGGCCACAGATATGAAAATGTCTATATAGTTGATTTAAAATCCTTACATTCGGAAAATAAAAAATGTTTTCCCGCATTTAGTGAAAACTAATGGCTATGGTATAGAAGGCTTTGTCATGTGAACATGGATTTACTTAAAATCATTTCTAGAAAAGATTTAGTCGTTGGACTTCCCAAAATCAAATTTGAAAAAGACAAACTATGTGATACTTGTCAAATAGGAAAACAGACTAGGATTTTTTTTTAAATCAAAGAATGTAGTTTCAACTACTAGACCATTGGAACTTTTGCATATGGACTTATTTGGTCCAATAAATACCATTAATCTAGGTGGCCATCAATATGCTCTTGTTATTGTTGATGACTATTCAAGATATACCTTTGTTATCTTTATTGCTTATAAGGACGAAGCTTACAAAGGATTTGAAAACTTTTGCAAAAAGGTTCAAAATGAAAAAGGAATTTGTATTTCAAGCATTAGAAGTGATCATGGAAAATAATTTGAAAACCAAAGCTCTTCAAAATTTTGTGATGAAAATGGAATTGATCACAACTTTTCAGCTCCTAGAACTCCTCAACAAAATGGAGTTGTTGAGAGGAAAAATAGGGTTCTAGAAGAATTTGCAAGAACCATGCTTTGTGAAAATAGCTTACCAAAATATTTTTGGGCAGAAGCGGTAAACACTTCTTGCTATATCTTGAATAGAATTTTAATTAGACCTATGTTTGACAAAACTCCATATGAATTATAGAAAGGTAGAAAGCCTAATATCTCCTATTTTTCATACCTTTGGTTGTAATTGATTCATCCTAAATAACAATAAAACTAACTTGGGTAAATTTGACTCTAAGACCGATGAGAGGATATTCTTAAGATATTCAACCTCTAGTAAGGCTTATAGAATCTTCAATAAGAGAACTCTAGTGGTAGAAGAATCTGTACATGTAACCCTTGACGAGTCTAACCTAATTAGTAGTAGAGAAGTTTTTTTCAACGATGATACAGATTTCATTCCAAGAATGGAAACACCTACTCCCATTGTTGACCCAAAGGAGAGTCCAGCAAATCAAGAGACTGCAGCTCTCAAATTGGACCAACCATCTACTAGTCAACAAGAGGATGATCTTCCCAAATATTGGAAGTATGTAAATTATCACCCAATCGATCAAGTGATTGGTGATCCTTCACAATGGGTAAGAATTCATTCCTCTATTAGAAATGTTTGCAACTATGTAGCTTACTTGTCTCAAATAGAACCTAAAACATTTGTAGAAGCCGAAAAGGACAATGATTGGATAATTGCCATGCAAGAAGAAATAAATCAATTTGAAAGAAACAATGTATGGAATCTAGTTCCTAGACCAAAGAATCATACAATAATAGGAGCTAAATGGGTATTTAGAAATAAGATGGATGAAAACGTAATAGTAACTAGAAACAAGGCTAGACTAGTTGCTAAGGAGTATAATCAAGAAGAAGAAGGAATAGACTTTGATGAGACCTATGCACCCATAGCAAGATTAGGCGCTATTCGAAAGTTATTAGCCTTTGCATGCTTTAACAAATTTAAATTGTTTCAAATGGATGTAAAAAATTCCTTTTTAAATGGCTTTATAGAAGAAGAGGTACATGTTGAGCAACCTCTTGGATTTGAGAATCCTAGTATTTCAAATCATGTCTACAAGCTTTCTAAAGCCCTATATGGGTTGAAGCAAGCTCCAAGAGTATGGTATGAAAGATAATGCAAATTTTTTTTGTCAACAATAATTTTGTAAGAGGAAAAATAGACACAACTCTCATGACAAAAACTCACAAAAATGACACTCTACTAGTCCAAATATATGTTAATGATATAATATTTGGTGCTACTAATGAATCTATATGTTAAGAGTTTGGAAAGTGCATGCAAAGTGAATTTGAAATGAGCATGATGGGAGAGCTTACCTACTTCCTTGGACTTCAAATCAAACAATTAAAAGGAGGCATCTTCATCAATCAATCAAAATACACAAAGGACCTACTAAAGAGGTTTGGGATGGAAAGCTCAAAGCCACTTAGTACTCCTATGAGCACATCTACAAAACTTGATCTTGATGAAGAAGGTAAGTGTGTAGACACTAAATACTATAAAAGCATGATAGGAGCTTTACTTTATTTAACTACAAGTAGACCTGATATAATGTTCAGTATATGCATGTGTGCTAGATTTCAGGCTAATCCTAAAGAATCACATGTAGTTGCAGTAAAAAGAATCCTTAGATATCTACAAGGAACTCAAACCTTAGAGATTCATATTTTGAGCTAGTAGAATATTCAAATGCTGACTTTGTGGGGTGTAGGTTAGATAGAAAAAGCACAAGTGAAACATGCCAATTCTTAGGTGCTATGTTAACCTCTTGGTTTTCCAAGAAATAAAACTCCGTTGCGCTATCAACCGCCGAGGCGGAATATGTAGCAGCTGGAAGTTGTTGTGCCCAAGTATTGTGGATGAAACAACAACTAGAAGACTATGGCATGAACTTTAAAATTATCCCAATACATTGTGATAATACAAGTGCTATCAACTTAACCAAAAACCCAATTCAACACTCTAGAACCAAACACATAGAAATTAGACATCACTTTTTAAGAGACCATGCTAAAAAAAGGTGATATAAAACTATAATTCATACCTTCAGAAGATCAAATAGCTTACATTCTTACAAAATATTTAAGTGAAGCTAGTTTCTGTAAAATTATACTGTTAATGGGATTATTAGATTATGATAAACTATATGCCTGATTGCATCATCATTCATCATTTGCATACTTGACATCTAGTGAATAAGTATTAAACCTTATTTAATATTTCTCTCACTCAATATGGCATGGATAAACAAATTTCTTGTTAAGACTCTAAACTATAAGTTGTTTTTTAGGGTCCAATCGACTGGCAAGTCTATCCCAGTCAACATGTAAGTCACTGCCTATTTAACCAGTCGACTAGTAGAAGAATACCTTGTTTGGAGCCAAAATTTGAATTTCTAGTAACTACCCAGTCGACTAGTAAGTGAAACCCAGTCGACTGGTATTTCTCTGCCAGTTTACCTAGTCGACTGGTATTTCTCTGCCAGTTTACCTAGTCGACTGGTATCCTGACCCAGTTGATTGGTATGTTAAAAATTCTCAAATCTATAAAAGACTCAGTTGACTGGTATCGCGATTCTATAAATAGTATCTTCAGATTTTTTAGTTTTTCACGCCATTTTTGAAACTCTAAGCTTTCTCTCTCTAAAAAATCTCATCATTCTAACCAAAATCTCCTCAAAACACTCCATTAAAGCCTTGATCTCCTCCTCCATATCACTTATTTCAACTTTCCATGGTTGAAATCTCCATTGTTTTTAACCAAAATCTCTCTTTCTCCCCAAAAACACTTTTCCTCCAAAATGTCTGAGAGAATCCATATTAAAACCATAGTTGGGGGACCTCATGCGCCTATTAGGCCAAGGTCCAAAAAATCTACAGCTTCAGATATAAAAAGAAAGGGATTAGCGGGCTCTTCAAGCAAAAAGGCGAGGACATAGCTCGACAACTCCCTGTTTTCCAGTCCAGTAAGAAAAGAGAGCTATACCACTATTATTTGTCAAAAAAAGATCATGATGGGTAAATTGGTTGACTTCGAATCTATTCATCATAGTAACTTTGATATTTTACCCTCTTTTGAAGCAATTTACTTGACCCTACTGGTCAAAATACACCAAAAATTTTACCCACGACTGATTCACCAGTTCTACGCGAACTTGGTGAAACCCAGTCCACTGGCTCTACGGTTCAGAACTAGTGTGATGGGTGTGGAGTTCGAAGTCAACACTAATCTCTTGGTGAGTATTTTGGAGATCCCTGTGGGAGGAATCCAATGGAGTCTGAACGGATGGCCAAACAACTTCAATTACGATGAGGCATGTCAGATAGTTAGGGGTGACCCTAACTATATCTTTCGACCCATTACATTTCACACATGTAGTGACATGCCCTTCGACTCGAAGTTGTTCAACCTCATAGTGAGTTGGACCATCCATCCGAGACTTGGGAGTTGGGGCTATCTATCAATGATAGATGTGGTATTGATTTTTTGCCTTAAAACTGGGCATCACTTTAATATCTACCCCTTACTACTCACCAACATGATAAACGGTGAAGCTAGTGACTTTAGATGTCTTCCTTATGGGATGCTCATTATATTTATCCTCCAGCATTTTTGGGTTCCTCTTCCTGCCTCCGAGGCTCAGGACATCTACCCCAAGGACATCATCAACGTCTCTTCGCTAAAGAAGATGGGGTGCACAGTACGAGATGGGATGATCTATTCCAAGGCCGGGAAGAACATCAGGATCGACGAGGATGATAACAGTGATAATGAAGAGGGTCCAGATATTGCAGCCCTTGCTATGGACACGGATGACCGAGCACCACCTCTTGACGATTCTAGTACTGGTCCAACTGGATATGGTGATCTCCTCCAGGCCATTTCGAGCCTCCAACTGACTATGCAGTCCAGATTCAAGAGCTTGAGCTCTTCTATTGACACCATGCATCATGACCTTTGCTCCCTCAGAGATGACTTCGAACTGCACCGAGAGCATACAGAGGGCTTCTTCGCTGAGCTTCGAGATATTATGTGAGATAACTCTGATTCTCCCGCTTGCTGAGTTGCTCATTGTTATGTCTTTCTCTTGTATATATAGCTCTTAGGTGTTCTTGGCACGAACATTATCTTATCATACATTGTAGTTTTCATTTTCGGCTCTTAGAAGCCTGTGTTGTATGGATATTTACTTTATATGACCATATTTCATTTGACATTATGATTTATATCCTTGCTTTACTTTTACGCAATATGTTTGCTTCATGTAAATACTTATTTGCTCGGATATATGCTGTAACTGCTTATGCACGTAAGGAAACTTTCCGCTATTCCCGGGAGGTCTTTCAAGCTTCAAATTATGCCTAATTTTTGGATACAAGTTTATTTATATATGATATTACTATCCATAGTATCTATGTGGCTTATTTTTTGGTTTACTATCCTCTTTTCTGCTGTTATCAAAATGGGGGAGAAAAATGACTGTAAACTTAAAATAGAGCATAGTTTTAGGTGGAGCATTGCTCCAAAGAACTTATTGGGTAAAAGACTATATGTTGAGTTGCATTGCTCCAAAGAACTTATTGGATAAAAGACTATATGTTGAGTTGCTTGGTTGGGTTGAATATAAACTGTTTGAACTTTTTACATGTTGGTTTTATTAAAAAAACAGAGGAAACTCTGCCCAATTTTTTCTAAAAGCCCAACACTTAGTGTTTAAAACTGTTTTTCTCTCATTAGTTTTGTCATCATCAAAAAATATAAGATTGTTGACCCTTATCTAAATTTTAATAATGACAAAACACTACTTTAATTGTACTAACAATGTTATCTAAGTTTTTTAAACGATAAAAGCATACAGCAAAGAATCAAGATGCAAGAACTCAACCCGTATCAAACACCAAATCAAGATAGAAGATCTAGTATAGGCTTAAGGTAATGAAACAAGTTGTAAATCTCTCTTGTTCAAGTAGCTAGCCTGTCTTATAGCTCATTTTGTAAAATCATTTTGACAAAACTATTCATTTAAACATTTCAAAGTCAAAAACATTTCAAAACATGAAAAACTGGGTTGAAGGGCAACCCAGTCAACTGGATTCCTATACTAGATGACTGGGATATGGGACAGTATGTCCCTAATAAACTGGGTGATCAATACCAGTCAACTGGCATCTTGGACAGGATGTCCCCAGTCGACTGGTACTAATGACCTAATCGATTGGTACTCTTCACGGCCTTAAAAAATGAGACTTTTTGCTTGATCCATTCGACTGGTACTAAGACCCAGTCAACTGGTAATTCAAAAAATATGACCGTTAAGGCGCCAGACCTGAACATTTAATGTACCAAAACGTACCAAGTCAGTGTCAAACGGCCATATTGATTCAAGGCTACATAAACCCACTCTAATGAGCATTTAAGAAAAAAAATATTACACATTCAATTGAGTTTTTGCTCATTAATACACAAAAGCTTTGAAACATTTATTGTTGAGCCATTCTTCAAGCTTTACTTTGAAAGAGAGATATTATTCAGTTGTAAAAGCATTCATTGCTATCTCTCTACCATTTACTTTATAGTAACTCATTCTTATTGTAAAGGGATTAACTTCCGTAAGGAAGAGATTAGCTTCCGAGAAGAAGGGATAAGCTTCCAAGTGGAAGGGATTGATTATAAGGTCTGTGCAACACCCATGAAGTTATACGACGATTAGCCCAAAGAGTAACGTGGTAGTTGTAGCACAGCTTTAGGGTGTCTATTCCATAGGGAAACAAGTTAACTACAAGATAAAAGTGTAAACTTTAATACAAAACGATAAAATCCAAATAAGTAAATCTAAGTTTTGATAGTAAAGTATTATGAGGAAATTTTGTGAATAGATTCGAGAAATATAATAAAAGAACAACAAGGGTCCGGAAATCCTCCCTAGGTTCGTTGCCTTATTCTAATCTTGTGGTTCGGTTGTTTTTATCTCGATTGCAAGTTTCACATCCCAAACAAGCAATCAGTGTATATTCAATAAACGCACATGTAAACCCTAATGTAATTATTATGAAATACTCTTTACTTTCAAGCACACATGACCTAACTTTTAGATTATCAAGAAATGATAATATATCATAATGACGATACTGCAGTAATTGACAAATCTATAAGAGAAATCTACCAAACTCAATCACACCTCAACAACATCACATAAGAAGAGCATGACTAGACTTATATGGGGGAGAAAGATGCAATCACCGGATTAAGGGGAAATCTTTTAATTAGATTAAAAGTAAATCATAACAATGTTTAATGATAATAAATCCAAACTACAACTGAATCAAGAAAAGAAAACAAGAACAACTACACCTAGAGATTCATCCCTTCGCCTTGCTTGGAGATTAGTTGGCCATGGAGGAGAGTGTGGCAGCCTTCCTTGAGTTTTTCAGCCTTCCAAGATATCCTTTTCTCAAACCCTAAGTGGTCTATTTATAACACAAAGGTCCAAAGGTGTTTTCAGGTCTTAACAATCATTTAAAAACCCTAATTAGGTCATAGCACGGAGAAGAAAAACATGTGCACGTTGCACTCCTCATCAGTGGGTGGTGCACCTCTCACTCTTGGCTTTTCTTCTCGTAGACTAAGGTTTCAACCCAAGAGGGGAGTGAATTGGGTTTTAAAAACTTATTGCAGAATTAATACAAGTTTATAAAAATGTATAAACAACAAACAGTTAAGACAAGTAATGTGCTGTAAATAAAGAGTTTAAGAGTAGAGGATGCAAACTCAGATTATAGTGGTTCGGCAATATCGGATTCGTTCCGACCCTACGTCCACTCTCTTCAATGAACCTTCTTGAAGTAATCCACTAAGTAACTTAGTCGTACAACTTTATCGGTGTTGTACAAACCTTACAATCCCTTCCTCTCGAAAGCTATCCCCTTCCTCTCGGAAGTAATCCCTTTACAAAAGATGCTGTAAAGCAAATGGTAAAGAGACAGAAAATGAAAAGTTATACAACTGAATAATGTCTCTCTTTCAAAGTAAAGCTTGAAGAATGGCTTATTAAGAATATTTCAAAGCTTTTTGTGTTTCAAAGAGTATAATAACTTGATTGTGTAAGATTAACTCTTTTTGAATATGCGCAGCTTTTTATTGAATGTTCAATAGAATGGGTTTATATAGCCATCAAATAATGTGGCCGTTGGGACTTTAACTTGAAAAAGATTTGCTTTTAAAATGTTCAGATTTGGTGTCCAACGGTCATAGTTTTGAACTACCAGTCGACTGGGTCGTGATACCAGTCGACTGGGTTCTCTTGAAAAATCTCGTTTTCAAAGCTTTTAGGATACCAGTCGACTGGTATTTTTCACTCAGTCGACTGGGGATTTACTGTCTGTTTTACCAGTCGACCGGTATGACTAACCCGATCGACTAGGGACTTACTGTCCTATGTGCCAGTCGACTGGTATATGTACCCAGTCGACTGGTATATGTACCCAGTCGACTGGGTTGTCTTTCAACGCAGTTTTTCTGTTTTAACTTAAAACGTTTGTTTTAAAAAGATCAGTTTTGAAAAACCTTTTGTGTTCGAGCCATTGAACAAGCTATTATAATATATAAGTGAGACTTATACTGGTTCTAATACCTTAAACCTATACTAGTTCTTCAGTCTTCACTTGATAGTTTGATTCGGTTTGAGTTCTTGCACTTTGATCCTTGGTTGAATACTTTTGTTGCCTACTACACTTAGTTTGTACTGTTAGTATAATAATAATTGTGTTTTGTCATCATTAAAATACGGGTGAGGGTCAACAATCTCCCTCTTTTTGATGATGACAAAACTAATAATGTGAAAATAGTTTTAAAAACTAAGTGCTTGTATTTTGAGAAAAATTGGACAGAGTCTCCTTTGTTTTTCGAGTAAAACCACCCTGTAGACAAGCAAACACAGTTTATATAAACATTTCAACCAACCACAATCAACTCAACCAATCATTATTAATAAGCTTTGGAGCAGTGCTCCCCCTAAATCTATGCATTGGTTTCTGTTTACTTAGTTTTTCTCGTTTTTCTCATTTTTCTCTCCCGTTTTGACAACAGCAACCAAAAGGGACAAAAATTAAAAAATAATCTATTTATAACCATAGTCATCTCGAGTATGCTAAAACAAACTCGTACGCGAAAATTTGGCTTTATTCGAAGTTCAAAAGCCTTCTCGAGATGAACCGGAAGTTTCCATACAAGTATAACTAGTTTTAGAGCATATTCTTGAGTAAAAGCAGTTAGAAACTATGCAAACATATCACAAATAATGTAAATAGATGTACAAAATATGACTAATGAAAACAGAATATCATATACAAAAAGTCAGTACAAGAACTGGCTTCATAGAGCCAAATATAAGACAGAAATACATAAATAGATGTCTGTGCTACATGCTAAGAGCTAGAAAACATTATGTATATCAAAATAACATGGAAAATGACTCAAGGAGTGGGAAAATCTGAGCTGTCTCGAATGAGATCCCGTATCTCAGCTAATGAACCCTATATATGCCCTCTATATAGCTCGAAGTTGTCTCGTAGATGATCGATTGAGGTGCTCAATCTCTGGTACTCTAACTGCATGGTCTGGAACTTGGACTGCATGGTCATCTGGAGGCCTGTGATAGCCTGTAAGAAGTCACCATATCCAGCCTGACCAGTACTCGAGTCACCAATGGGAGATGCTCGGGTATCCGTGTCCATATTAGCAGCAGCATCGGCATCAGCAGTAGCCTGTTCATCATCATCATCATCATCGCTCTCATCCTTTCGGATCCGTAAGCGTTTCTCGGCTTTCGGATAGAGGAATCTATCACGAACCGTGCATCCCATCTTTTTCAGTGATGAGACATTGATAATGTCCGTCGATCCAATATCCTGAGCCTCGGAGGCAGGCAGAGGCACTCGAAAGCGCTGGAGTATGAGCATAATGAGTATCCCACAAGGTAGACACCCGGAGTCGCTCGCTTCACTATTTATCATGTTGGCGAGCAGCAGAAGATATATATTGAAGTGGTGCCCAGATTTAAGGCACCAAATCAATACCGTATCTATCTTAGATAGATACCCTCGACTCCCGAGTCTCGGATAGATGGTCCAACTTACTATCAGCTGAAACATCTTCGATTCTAGGGGCATATCACTACATGTATGAAATGTAGTGGGTATGTACACATAGTTAGGGTCTCCCCTGACTATCTAACAGGCCGCCTCGACATCGAAGTTGTCTGGCCATCCATCTAGACTTCATTGGATCCTCCTTACAGAGATCCTCAGTATGCTCATGAGGAGGTCAGTGTTGACCTCAAACTCCACACCCTGGACACTAGTTTTGAATCTTAGAGCCAGTGAACTGGGTTTCACCAAGTTCGCATAAAACTGGTGAATCAGTCTCGGGTAGTACTTATCATGTACTTTGACCAGTGGGCTCAGATTTATTGCCTCAAAAGCTCGCAGAATATCAAAGTTGCCATGACGAATAGAGTCGAAATCGACAACTCTACCCGTCATGATCTTTTTATGACGGATTATAGAATCATACCTCGCTTTAGCAGTAAGACTGGAAAACAGAGCTTCATCAAGCTCTGTTCTGGGCTTTTTGCTTGAAGAGCCCGCTACTTCCTTCCCCCGTGAATCCGGATTAGAGGGTTTGGTAAACCTTGGCCTTGTAGGCGCATTTGGTCCCCCGGATGTGTGTTTGATACGGATTCTATCGGTCATTTTGGTAAAAAAAAATGGTGTTTTTGGGAAAAAAGATTTTGGTGAAATAAGAGATTTTAACCGTAGAAAGTTAAAAATCTCATCATGGATGAGTAGATCGGTGTGTTTAGATGAAGTTTGGATAGTTTTTGGATCGAAAAGGTGAAATTTTTTAGAGAGAGAAAGCAAGGGTGCTTGAAAATGGCGTAAAAAATCAGAAAAAAATGAACAGTCCTTATATAGAATCGCGATACCAATCGACTGGGTCGTGATACCAGTCGACTAGGTCCCTTTGAAAAGATGAACAGTTTTCATACCAGTCGATTGAGTCTATGTACCAGTCGACTGGGTAAACTGGCAGTGAGATACCAGTCGACTGGGCAGTTTGTTCCAGTCGACTGGATGATAACTGATTTTCAAAAAGTTGGCTCCAAACAAGGTCTAGATGTACCAGTCGGCTGGATAAAACTTACCAGTCGACTGGAGAATTTGGCAGAGACTTATCAGTCGACTGGGACAGAATTACCAATCGACTGGACCCTTAAGACAATTTTTAGTCTTGAATTTTAGCACAAAATTTGTTTATCTATAACATCTTGAGTAAGGGAGATATTTAAACAATAATTAATACTCTTTCACTGATTGCTTGTTTGGGATGTCAGCTATTTGATCTTATGAAAGTATGAATTATAGTCTTATATCACCTTTTTTAGCATGGTCTCTTAAGAAATGATGTATGATTTCTATATGTTTGGTTCTAGAGTGCTGAATAGGGTTTTTGGTTAGGTTGATAGCACTAGTATTATCACAGAATATTGGAATTTTTTAATGTTCATGCCATAGTCTTGTGGTTATTGTTTCATCCATATCACTTGGGCACAACAACTTCCTACTGCTACATATTCCGCCTCGGTGGTTGATAGTGCAACGAAATTTTGTTTCTTGGAAAACCAAGAGGTTAACATTGCACCTAGGAATTGGTATGTTCCACTGGTGCTTTTTCTATCTAACCTACATCCAGCAAAATCAGCATCTGAATATTCTACAAGCTCAAAAGATGAATCTCTAGAGTACCATAACCCTATGGTTTGGGTTCCTTGTAGATATCTAAGGATTCCTTTTACTGCAACTACATGTGATTCCTTAGGATTAGACTGAAATCTAGCACACATGCATACACTGAACATTATATCAGGTCTACTTGCAGTTAAATAAAGTAAAGCACCTATCATGCTTCTATAATATTTAGTATCTACAATTTTACCTCTTTCATCAAGATCAAGTTTTGTAGTTGTGCTCATAGGCGTTCCAAGTGGCTTTGAGCTTTCCATCCTGAACCTCTCCGAACCTCTTTGGTAGGTCCTTAATGTACTTCGATTGATTTATGAAGATTCTTCCTTTTAGTTGCTTGATTTGAAGTCCAAGGAAGTAGGTAAGTTCTCCCATCATGCTCATTTCAAATTCACCTTATATACACTTTGCAAACTCTTGACATATAGTTTCATTAGTAGCACCAAATATAATATCATCAACATATATTTGGACTATAAGAGTGTCATTCTTGTGAGTTTTTGTGAAGAGAGTTGTGTCTATTCTACCTCTTACAAAATCATTGTCAATCAAAAATTTACTTAGTCTTTCATTCCATGCCCTTGGAGCTTGCTTCAACCCATATAGAACCTTAGAAAGCTTGTAGACATGATTTGGAAGACTAGGATTTTCAAATCCAAGAGGTTTCTCAACATAAACCTATTCTTCTATAAAACCATTTAAAAAGACACTTTTTACATCCATTTGAAATAGCTTGAATTTATTAAAGCATGCAAAGGCTAATAACATTTGAATAGCTTCTAACCCAGCTATGGGAGCATAGGTTTCATCAAAGTCTATTCCTTCTTCTTGATTATATCCCTTAATAACTAGTCTAGCCTTGTTTCTAGTTACTATTCCATTTTCATCCATCTTATTTCTATATACCCATTTAGTTCCAATTATCGAATGATTTTTAGATCTTGGAACTAGTTTCCAAACATTGTTTCTCTTAAATTGATTTATTTCTTCTTACATTGCAATTATCCAATCATTATCTTTTTCAGCTTCTGTAAATGTCTTAGGTTCTACTTGAGACAAATAAGCTACATAATTGCAGATATTTCTAATAGAAGAGCGAGTTCTTACCCTTTGTGAAGGATCACCAATACTTGATCAATCGAGTGATAATTTACATACCTCCAATCTTTAGGTAGACTTTCCTCTTGTTGACTTGAGGATGGTTGGTCCAAAATGGGAGTTTCCATCTCTTCAGTTGCTTGAGGTGGATTTTCCTTTGGGTCAACAATGGGAGTAGGATTTTCCGTTCTTTGAATGAAATCTGCATCATCTTTAAAGGAAACTTCTCTACTACTAATTGGGTTAGACTCATCAAGAGTTACATGTACAGATTCTTCTACCGCTAGAGTTCTCTTATCGAAAATTCTATAAGCCTTACTAGATGTTGAATATCCTAAAAATATTCCTTCATCGGTCTTAGAATCAAATTTACCAAAATTAGTTTTATTATTATTTAGGATGAAGCATTTACAACCAAATGCACGAAAATAGGAGATATTAGGCTTTCTCCCCTTTCATAGTTCATATGGAGTTTTATCAAGCAGATGTCTTATCAAAATTCTATTTAAGATATAGCAAGAAGTGTTCACGACTTCAGCCTAGAACTCTGTTTTTCTTCTCAACAACTCCATTTTGTTGAGGAGTTCTAGGAGTTGAAAAGTTGTGATTAATTCCATTTTCATCACAAAATCTTGAAAAACTTTGATTTTCAAATTCTTTGCCATGATCGCTTCCTATGCTTGAAATACAAATTCTTTTTTCATTTTGAACCTTTTTGCAAAACTTTTCAAATCCTTTGAAAGCTTCATCTTTGTAAGCAATAAAAATAACAAAGGTATATCTTGAATAGTCATCAACAATAACAAGAGCATATTGATGGCCACCTAGACTAATGGTACTAATTGGACCAAATAAGTCCATATGTAGAAGTTCCAAAGGTCTAATAATTGAGACTACATTTTTTGCTTTAAAAGAAATTCTAGATTGTTTTCCCATTTGACAAGCATCACATACTTTGTCTTTTTCAAAATTGATTTTAGGAAGTCCGATAACTAAATCTTTTCTTGAAACGATTTTTAGCAAGTTCATGTTTACATGACCAAGCCTTCTATACCATAGCCATAGATTTTCACTAAAAGTAGGAAAACATTTTTCATTTTCAAAATGCAAGGATTTCAAATCAACTATGTAGACATTTTCATATCTATGGCCAATAAATTTGATCTTTTTGCTCTTGATGTCTACAACTAGACAATGAGAGGTCTCAAATGTGACTTTGTTGCCTTTGTCACATAGTTAACTAATGCTACGTAAATTTGGCTTAAGGCCTTGTACTAGCAATACATTATCTAAGTTTGAGAAATTATTACCGACTTTTCCATGCCCGATGATCTTTATTTTTGTATTGTCTTCAATGGTAACATATCCACCATCTCTTAGAGTTAGCTCCTTGAATACATTTTTATCACCGATCATGTGCTTTGAGCATCCACTATCAAGGTACTAACAGTTACCTTTCTCCTTGGTGTGGGGACATATCTACATCACACAAGGATATATGATAGCACTTTTAGGTACTCAAAATTTCTTGGGTCTTTTAGGGTTAATCCTAGAAAACATGGTTCCTTTGGAACTTATATTTTCTTAACAGTATATGGTGATCTAAGGACATTTTGATGATGCACAATCCTAGGATAGTAGTTATTGAAATTTTTAGGATATCTTAGATGTGCATGCCTATAATCCTTAGGATAATAGTTCCTTGGATACATGTTTCTATGGTGAGGAATACGAAAATTCATGTTATTTCCAGAAAAAGTATGATGATACATTCTAGGATACATGGTAGCATTATTATGTGTATGCATATTATTTCTAGGATAATCATGATGGTAATTCCTAGGATGAGCATGAGCAGAGTGCATATTATACGTATTGTTCCTAGAATTTACATTATAATTATTTCTAGGATGTGTATAAGAATTTCTAGAGTGTGCATACATATAAGCATGTGTATTTCTAGTATGCTTCAATTTTGTATGAGCATTTGAATTTCTAGATTCCCTAGCATTCATTGAGGGAGTGCTTTTAACCTTGCTAGGGGTTTTTGAAGTAGAGGCTTCACTCACACATGAGGCTTTCATGAATAAGCTCTCTTTTGATTTTTGCTTTCCTAATGGGGAGTATTCTAAACCAGATTTTCCTCCACTTAATCTTTGGGAAGAAAGCACTTCATCAAGCTTTTCTTTTCCAAGCATAAGTCTAGATATAGTTTCATTCAATTCTAAAATTTTATTCTTTAAATTCTCATTTTCATCTTTGAGGAAATCTTGAGAAGAATTATACAGTAATGAAGATAATTTATCTTTTTCTTCTTTAAGACTCATCATCTCCTTAGAAAGAGATGATACCTCATTCTTGAGAATTGAATTTCTAGAACCAAATTTCTGAAATTCATCATGCATTTCAGTTATTACTTCTAGCAACTCTTCACTTTTACTTACAATATTATTCTTAGAAGAAGGAGAAGATGTTACCTCACTTTCATCGTCGATTGTCATCAGACAAAGGTTGGCAATTTCCTCATATCCGATTTCTTTGTCCGATGATTCATCTTCTTCTTCATCATCGCTCTAGGTAGTTGCTATCATGGCTTTCTTTTTGAACCTCTTGTATGGTTTGTTTGAAACCGTACAATCAGCCCTAATGTGACCGGGCTTTTTGCAGCCATAACACATAAGTGGTTCCCTTTTCGAAGTGGGATCCTTTGTGTAAGGTTTCTTGCTTTTCTTCAAGAACCTGTGAAATCGTTTGGTGATTAATGCCATTTCACCATTTTCCTCGCTGTTCTCTGCTTCTTTTTTTGATTCCATTTCTTTGCTGCTCGTAAAAGCTTTGAGAGCAATTTGCTTTTTCTTCTTCTCATAATTATTGACGATGAGAGTCATTTCTTCCATCTTATATGTCAATAATGACCCAAGTAGTGTCTTAACATCAAGTTTGTCAAGATCTTTGGCCTCCTGTATGGCTGCCTTCTTTGGTTTCCATGAGGGTGGTAGAGATCTCAAGATTTTTCTTGTTAGTTCAAACTCTTTAATATTCCTACCAAGCAGTTTTAAACCATTTATAATAGTTGTGAACTATGAGTGCATTTTAGAAATAGTTTCGTTAGGAGACATTTTAAAGGATTCATACTCAGAAACTAGCGTATAGATTTTTTACTTTTTTACCTCACTAGTTCCTTCATATGTGACTTGCAATTTGTCGCATATTTCTTTAGCCGAAACATATGCAGATATTTTATTATATTCAGAAATATCTAATGCACAATGTAACATACTTGTTGCTCTGCTATTGAGAGACATCATTCTACAATCCTCATCAGTGTACTCAGTTTTGAGTTTAGGCATTTTATGATTGATCTCTCCAATAGTTATTTCTTTTGAAGGAATTCTAGGACCTTCTTCAATGACTCTCCACAGATTGTAATATTGTCCTTCGACAAAGATTTTCATTCTATTTTTCCAATAGTTATAGTTGGAGCCATTGAACAAAGGTGGTCTAGTATAAGAGTGTCCCTCAGAGTAGCTATTTGCTGCCATCGGACCAACTCAAGGATTTTAAGCCTAAATTTGAGAACGAAGCTCTGATACCAATTGTAGACTAAGGTTTCAACCCAAGAGGGGGGTGAATTGGGTGTTTAAAACTTATTGCGGAATTAATACAAGTTTATAAAAATATATAAGCAGCAAACAATTAAGATAAGTAATGTGCTGTAAATAAAGAGTTTAAGAGTAGAGGATGCAAACTCAGATTATAGTGGTTCGGCAATATCGGATTCGTTCCGACCCTACATCTACTCTTTTCAAGGAACCTCCTTGAAGTAATCCACTAAGTAACTTAGTCGTACAACTTTACCAGTGTTGTACAAACCTTACAATCCCTTGCTCTCGGAAGTAATCCCCTTCCTCTCGGAAGTGATCCCTTTACAAAAGATGTTGTAAAGTAAATGGTAGAGAGACAGCAAATGAAAAGTTATACAACTGAATAATGTCTCTCTTTCAAAGTAAAGCTTGAAGAATGGCTCAATAAGAATATTTCAAAGCTTTTTGTGTTTCAAAGAGTATAATAACTTGATTGTGTAAGATCAACTCTTTTTGAATATGTCTAGCTTTTTATTGAATGTTCAATAGAATGGGTTTATATAGCCATCAAATAATGTGGCCGTTTGGACTTTAATTTGAAAAAGATTTGCTTTTAAAACACCCAGATTTGGTGTCCAATGGTCATATTTTTGAACTACTAGTCGACTAGGTCGTGATACCAGTCGACTGGGTTCTCTTGAAAAATCTCGTTTTCAAATCTTCTGGGGAACCAATTGACTGGTATTTTTCACTCAGTCAACTGGGGACTTACTGTCTGTTTTACCATTCGACTGGTATGACTGACCCAGTCGACTGGGGACTTACTGTCCTATGTGCCAGTCGACTGGTATATGTACCCAGTCGACTGGATTGTCTTCCAACCCAGTTTTTCTGTTTTAAATTAAAACACTTGTTTTAAAAATATCGGTTTTGAAAAACCTTTTGTGTTCGAGCCATTGAACAAGCTATTACAATATATAAGTGAGACTTACACTGGTTCTAATACCTTAAACCTATACTAGTTCTTCAGTCTTCACTTGATAGTTTGATTCGGTTTGAGTTCTTGCACTTTGATCCTTGGTTGAATGCTTTTGTTGCTTACTACACTTAGTTTGTACTGTTAGTATAATAACAGTTATGTTTTGTCATCATTAAAATACAGGTGAGGGTCAACACTTCTCAATGCTGGAGGGTGCACCTCTCCTTAGTGGGCAGTGCACCTCTCACTGAAGTTTCTTTCTTTGTTCTTTTGGGTGCTGTTCTGGAGGCCTTACCTTTATCTACTAAAACTGTCATAACTTTCTCTAGAAAAATCATTTTTACGATCTGTAAAATTCTCCAAAAAATAGACTTCTGGATCTTTCTAAGCATATATGGTTCATCTCCTGGTTCTTCTTGTATCAATACAGTTTAATTTTCAAAAAATGATTGATCTGTACGGGTAATCTTGGCAATTTAGTGAAACTCCTTTCCAAGTGCTTGTGAACCTTCACTCTAGTGTTCATCGAGTCATTATGCTTCAAGAAATAATAGCTTTTCCATCTCTTTTGAACTTAAAGTACCTGAAAATGCATCAAAATATATCAATGATCCAAGAAAGACACTTTAGAGTTGTTAAGGTATAAAAGTACAATTCAAACCTAGATCAACCCTAAAATGCTAACAATTAAGTATTGTAAAGATGCATTTTATGACTCTCATCATACGACTAAGAGATTTAGTGGATCACTTCAAGGAGGGTTCCTTGAAGAGAGTGGACGTAGGGTCGGAACGAATCTGATATTGCTGAACCACTATAAACTATGTTTGCACTTTCTATTCCTTAAACTCTTTTATTTAAAAGAACATTACTTGTTTATATGCTTGTGCATTTAACTGTTTTTATAAACTTGCAAGTAATTAGTGAAAGTTTTTAAAAACCCAATTCACCCCCCTCTTGGGTTGGAACCTCAATCTACAATAGTCTTCACCTCTGTCTTCAAATAAGGTAATTTCGAAATTTGTTCCTCTGTGATTTCAGAAAATCTTTTGAACTTATGATTGTGATCTCTTTAAATATGGAACTAACTGACTTCCAACGAGTGTGTACAAATGTCTACCTAGACGTCTAATTAGCCATCTTGCCAGGCGTCTTCAGCTTCTATATAGACCGAGGCTCTTCAAGGCTTCAGTCTTCAATCTTCAGGTTGTAAGGATAGTTGTCTAGTTAGGTGCCTATTTTATCTTCAGCTCTGTTCCTCAGCTTTCACTTCAGGCGTCTCTCTAAACGCCTATCCAGGCGCCTACCTTGTTTTCTGTAATCTTTTTTTATTCGAATATATTCTTTGATTCTGCAATCTTCTTTGATTTTGCAATCTTTTCTAATTCCACAATCTAACATTGTCCTGATATATGGAAGTTTGAGTTATGTCTACAAGTCATAAAGTTCATGCACATTTAATTAAATAGTTATCAATAACAACATGGTTTTGCTACATCAAAATATCAGGGGATTGAACATAAATATCCTAACAAATTATTTAAATTAGGTTTATTTCTTTACAACTCAATCAATGATTTTGTTTTGAGAATGAAAAATTGTGATATTAAAGGTTTTTGAAAAATACCATTGGGCTGTGTTGTGATATGTTATCCATGTTAGCAGGGATTTAGCATTGATCATGTCGGCATTGCTTGTGTTGTGAGAAATTGGTTTCAATATGGGATCACTGGAGATACAATAACAATTATGGTAGTGAATTGGGCTATGTATTGTTAAGAGTATCCATATGAACTCATTATGTTTGTGTTGTGACCTATGCCATTGGAGTTAAATTGTGCCTTGGCTTTACTGGTGATGATGTGTTCACTCGTAAGATTATACTATATGATTTTGGAAAACTTATGATTGTGAACTGTACTTTGAGAGTAAAGTTCTTGTACTTTTCGTTATCTATGTTCTCACAATAGTAGCTAAGAAACTTTAGCCTTCAAGGAGGCCTAGGAACAAACATCTTCTTCCTCATCATTGCAAGGTCAAATTTCTCCATTTGTTTTATCTTTCTGGGTTGTTTTCACTGCTAGGAGTATCACATAACTAGATTCATCTCCCCCTGCTTTATTTTTTTGCTTTGTAACATATCATTTATTTCATTGTTTGATGAAATCTGAGATTGATGAGAAAACTTTAGATGGAACGGGCTGATGAATCAATTGAGATGAATTTAAGATACTTGATTAATTGGTACTGTTTGGCTTAGGACTTGATTAATATTGTGGGTAGATAAAATTTATAGTTTGTATAATAATTGTTGAAATAACTTATGATAAAATAACAGCAGAATTATAACGGTTTAGTAGGTTAAATATATATTTTTGCCATTGAAATTTGCCCATTTTAACATTTTGATTTCCGAGGATTAAAATTGTGTGATGTCAATAGTGAAGTTTAAAAACATTAACAATCAGGACGTTAGTATTTAAGTTTCAATCAGAATAGATAGAAAACACTTGATCAATGCCACAGGGTCAACTCAGCTGTCCGTGGGATCCACGTATAATTTTAGAGAGAAACTTGGTGCCATTTTTTTCTTCCCGCCTTATCTCTCTGTCTCTTACATTAAAACCAGAGACTACTTTTTTTTATTCACCAAAATTATTCTCCAACCGTTCTTCTTCTTCACCAAAATTCTTCTCCCACAGTTTTTCTTCTTCCTGCTTCCGTATAGTTAGGATGAAGCAGGGGTTTACAAGAACCTCTTACACGAAATTGCACAAAGAGTTGGAGCTCCATTTCCACGGTACATGACATTCATGTCAGGCCTTGGGCATCTGCCTATCTTTACAGGGACGGTGGAATTGGCTGGAATAACATTTACAAGGGAGCTTGCCAAGAATAAGAAACAAGCTAAGAAGAATGCAGATATGGCAGCTTGGTCTTCTCTATAACTATTTTAAATCTTATTTGACAATTCTTTTCTTTATAATATTATACACTGATGATAAATGATTCCTGGAGATGAAATTGCAATGAACTATAAAACATGGTCGCTAAAATCTTCTACCAGTTAAATGGAGCTAGATAATCAGGTAAACGTATATTTATAGCTGATCTATATTTGTATGTGTGTATCTATATAAAAATAAAATAAACTTTACAATGTTTGCATAATGATTTAGATTCACTTGTATTTCAATCTACATTTCACTTTTCAGTCTTCCAACTTTATTTTTGTTCAGGTTTTGTCATTTCAAACTCCCTAGTGTGGGAAACAGAGGCTATCGATAGAATTTTTAAGTTTAGATGTTGGTAAAGCTAGTTTGTAAGCATAATTGACTTTTTTGAGGTTACTGAAGAAGCTCCTTTGGATCATTCATGGTTCTTGTACTTCATATCATAAGCATGCATTTTGATCTTAATAGATATCTATATAAGTAAAAATCTATGCACAAACCAATAATGGTTTTCCAAAACAATAATACTTGTCTCACTTGATAATAGATAAAACTTGAACATACCAAAATGTTGTAACGACTTGAAGTACTATATGTGGTAAAATACTATTGAAACTGATTTGGAGAAGAAGCTAACAGATTTCATATTTGACGCCGGGCAGAATAGCGATTATTCTGCAGGCTAGTCGAACAGATAGTTCACAGGGAATAACACAAGAAAAACCCTAAAACAATACAGAGAAACTACTCTGATGCTTTATTTTAATTTTTTCCAAAAATACAATTATAATATTACGAAACCCTAAGACCGTATTTATAAGGTCGAAACAAAATAGGAAAATAAAATTAAGGCTGAAATTAAAATAATTAAAATAAAAAGTTTCCTAAAAACTAAAAACTGCCAATTTGAAGGTCTAAACTTCGTTTTTTAATTTAAAAATGATAAAGCTTAGTATAAAATACTAACTTTTTCCCGAAAGCTCGTTTCCAATCAGATTAGGGTCTTCGAGGCCCAATCCGAGCCCATGGCCTGCTAAACGATGTAAACCGGTTTAGGTAGCCCACTTGCCATCTGACCACTCAGCATCATCTGACTTGAATCCTCCTGCATCAGTCGTCTCAGGTTGGAAAGAACTCGTCCTTGAGTTTACAATAGCCACATCGAAATCCCCAAAACAAGGACTCAAGTGTTTCACATTAAAGACCTCAGGCGGCAACCCAGGAGGAAGATCCTTTGGTATCAGGTCAGAAAACTCTACTAACAGCGGCAAATCTACTCTGAAACCGAGATCTCCATAACAATCCTCCCGACCACGGTGTTCCCGAAATCGAGCAGGATTGTAATATGGGTTTTCAAAACTGGAATCAGAATCGTGATCTTTCATCTCACGATCACCAAAATTCTGCGCCGTTAGACGCTGGGTTAACTTTGCAACCTGTCGCTGTAAATCCTCAATCATCGCATCCTGAATGTTTCGATCACGGCGTGGAGCTTCCTCGTTCGGAACCTGCCCGCGACGACCACGACCACGATCACTAGCCATGAAAACTGATGAAATCTCACCCTATGAAGATGCTAAAGCTCTGATACCAACTGACGCCGAGCAGAATAGCGATTATTCTACAGGCTAGTCGAACAGATAGTTCACAGGGAGTAACACAAGAAAAACCCTAAAACGATACAGAGAAACTACTATGATGCTTTATTTTAATTTTTTCCAAAAATACAATTATAATATTATGAAACCCTAAGACCTTATTTATAAGGTCGAAACAAAATAGGAAAATAAAATTAAGGCTGAAATTAAAATAACTAAAATAAAAAGTTTCCTAAAAACTAAAAACTGCCAATTTGAAGGTCTAAACTTCGTTTTTTGGCTTAAAAATGATAAAGCATAGTATAAAATACTAATTTTTTCCCGAAAGTTTGTTTCCAATCAGACTAGGGTCTTCAAGGCCCAATCCGAGCTCGTGGCCCACTAAACGATGTAAACCGGTTTAGGTAGCCCACTTGCCATCTGACAACTCAGCATCATCTGACTCGGATCCTCTTGCATCAATATTTCTGTACAGATTTATAAGTGTTGACTTTAGATGGAGACAAACGAAAGTAATTATCTTCTAAATCATAGCTAAATATAGGAAGTAAATGTTTACAGCTATAGAAGACAGATATTTGGACATGTGAAGATTGTGTTGCTGGATTAACTGATGCTAAAGACTGATTTGCAGCCTTGATTTGAGCGGAAACAAGATTTTGTCCGATACGCCCTCGCAAGATAAGGGTTCCATTGGAAACACCTATTTTCAACCGTAATGCTTGAAACTGTTGTTGTAGTGTTGGTGAACACATCTGCCCACTAATCTCTTGTTGAGACATGAGAGACTTTCAGTTTCCCTTTAGAGACTTGATCACGTACAAAGTGATAGTAAAGTGCAATATGTTTCATTTTGGAATGAAAGACCATATTAGCACAAACATAAGTAGCACTGATGTAGTCATAGAAAATTATAGGAGGTTGTGGAAGTGACACACGCAGATCATGCAGTAGTGATTGAACCCAAGCTAGCTCTGAGACTGTGGAAGCTACAGCACGATACTCATCTTCAATGGAGGAGCGAACAATAGAACATTGCTTCTTGGAGACTCCAGGATATCAGAATTCCACAAAGGTACAGATGTAATATCCGTATTTTAAAAGTTGGGTAAGTGTATATTTTTATCAATATGACAAAGAGTTAAATCCCTGAATGGTTGAATGAAGATTTCTGGAGACCAAGGTCGAAAAGTAAAAAAAAAAAAAAAAAATCAACTTGGAACAGTAACTCGGGGCAGCATACCTACTGCCACCGAGAGAACAATTCCAAGTGGATTGATTTATATATTGGTTTTTATTGTTTAGTGGGGAAGTGGAGAACAAACATAATGATGATGTTTTTATCATTATGTTTGTTTTATATTAAATGGTATCTTATGGAAGACTTGGGGAAGAGGGAGGGGGGGCTGCTGATTTTCAGCCGAGCTCCCCTATAAATATGGGAAATTGGTTCGTGTAATTACACAAAGAAATTTTCCTATAGTTTCAAATAATTCATCTGTGTTCTTAAAACACTTGGGAGTTTAAAGAAAGGTGGAAGGAACAAAATTTTGAGGGTATTTTCAAAAATATTTCGGGAAGCTATCAAAATAGCATAAGGTAGTAAAGTAATGTTATTTTATCATTTATGAAAGTTTCAGGAGGTTAAAATCGAAAATTTTCAAACTATGTGGTTTATGGAGAAAAGAAGAAATAATAAGAAATTTAAATTCCAATATTATGTCAGGTGTTGGTAGTCAACAATCGGGAGAAAATTCAAGGAAGATCGGGAAAGGCAAAGAGGTGGCCCACGAGTAGTTTTAAAGTGCTACGTGGTGAGTTGGATTTACTTTAAGTAGTCTAAATGAAAAATCAATTATTTTAGTGATAATCTTAAATTTAATTATTTAAGTATGTTTGGGTGATAGATGAAAAAGTGATTTATGAGAATGATAGAAAATTTGGATATGTAGAAATATTTCTCGGTGAGTAATAATGTTTTGGAATTTATAAGTTGACTTGAAAATAAAAGCAATAAATAAATTATTGATGAGACATACCGATGTTTTAACACGAATTATGACGAGATAAATTTTAACGGATCTTGCTAAATTTTTATGGATGATTTAAGATGAATTTTAGTGGATCTTGACAAATTCTGATGGACAATTTGAGATGAAATTTAGTGGATCTGGACAGACTTTAATGGATTATTTGATGTGATTTAGGAAGAGAAGAATATTGTGGATAATTAGGATAGCCAAATTAAGTGGCTTGAATCTTTATATTGTTTTTATATTTCTGTTTATATTACTGTTTCATATCATTGTTCATGCACATATGCATTAAATAATATAACCGAAAGAACCAGGAAGGCAGCCGGCCTAATGAAATAACCGTGACAGCCGGTATATGCTGGGATGAAAAATAAAAACCGTGACAACCGGTATATGCTGGGATGAAAAGTGAAAACCGTGACAGCGGGTATATGCTGGGATGAAAAGTGAAAACCGTGACAGCCGGTATATGCTAGAATTAATCGGGAAGGCAGCCGGTCTAATGAGAATAAAAGAACAGGGAGGGCAGCCGATCTCAGATAATAATAACCTGTCGACAGGTGGGAAGACGTTCCCATCATAATCATTTATGCATCTACATCTGTTTTAATTATCGTTGCATTATTTGAAATGCTGAGATGTAGTATATTAATTGTGAATTAAATTATAAATGGCTGGGTTTCATAAAAAGAGGCAGCTATAATGATGAGATGTGTGAGATACTGAGTTGTGGTATATTAATTGTGAATTAAATTATAAATGGCAGGGTCTCATAAAAAGAGACAGCTACAATGATGAGATTTTCGAGATGCTGAGATGTGATACTTTTTGTGAATTTAATTATAGAAGGTTGAGTTTCATATAAAAAGACAGTGATAAGACTTATCTAAATGATGGACTTTTTGATATGAACCTCATTACGAGGTAATTAGGAAATAATTGATAGTCTTAAGGTGAACCAATGATTGAGAAGAAGAGATTGATAGTAGAAAGTTGTCATCAAGTTATGCAAAAAAATAAATTTTAATATTAAAGGATTATTGATAGAATTTGGAATACTTTCAGTAAATTTAATTCGCTGAGCTTGTGAAGCTCACTCCTCACTGTTCAATAATTTCAGGTAGCAGTCAAGATAAATAGTCTGGTGGGTTGAGAATCAGTCGAGATCTTTTTCTGTAAGCCAAGTACGTGTTAATATCCTCAGACAATCGAGTTAAAGACTTGTAAAAATTTTATTGTAAATATTCATGCATTTATGTATTTTATGTTTAAGTGAATATCATATTTGTTTACCTCTCCTGTTAAAGGATAAAAAAAATATAAAAAAAAATCTGGTAGCATTATATTTATTGTTGCATATATGTGTCGTGCTTGGATTTTCAAAATGTGATGACACCGTCTAGGGGTGGCCAACCTGGGATGGGTCGTTACAAAAGAATGTAGGTTGTCGTAGATTTGAAATCATCTTTGTTTCCAGTCCAATCCGCATCAAAGAAGGCACTTAGATTTGAATTAGACAGGCATTTTAAGTGGAGGTCGTGATGGATATAGCCTTTTAAGTAGCGTAGAACTCTTTTAGCTGCACTCCGATGATGTTAGGAAGGTTTGTACATAAACTGTGACAATTTGTTAACTGCAAATGCTATATTAGGGTGTGTAAGGCAAAGGTATTGAAGAATCCCAATCACTTTCCTATATTCAGTTGCATCACATAGAGGAACCGTTATTGAAAGATAGGAAGATGCTGGTTGCAAGAAGGGTAGAAGTCTCCTTAGCACCAGACATGTTGGTTCTTTCAAGAATATCTCAAATATACTTTACTGAGAGAGGAAAAGACCATAAGAAGTAGGAATTACCTAAATTTCTAGAAAGTAATGAAGATTACTTGGTTCTTTGAGTGAGAAGCGGTTGGAGAGAGCACATATACATCTATGTAAGAATAATCTATCATTTCCTGTGAGAATGAGATCATCCACATACACAAGAAAATAGGAAAGGATTCTATTATGAGCATAAATGAAGAGGGAATGATCAGGCTGAGATTGAACAAAACCAAACTCCGTAGAAAAAGAACTATGTGCATGATACCACACACAAGGAGTTTATTTGAGGCCGTAGAGAGCCTTTTTGAGCTTGCATACGAAGTTTGGGGAAGACTAATCAATAAATCCTAGAGGCTGTGACATGTAGACTTACTCCTGCAAATTTTCGTGTAGAAAAGCACTATTCACATCCAATTGCTTGAGAGGCATCATTGTAGTCAAGACCTAGTCGTTGATGAAATAGGGGCGATGCTACCATCAGGATTTCTTTTAACTTGTAAAGTCTATTTGTACCCAGTGGCATTTTGGTGGGCTTGAGGAGGAACTAGTTCCTATGTGCCGTTGAGAATTAAAGCTGTAAACTCTTCATACATTGCAGCACGCCAATAGGGCTTAAGACATGCATGTAGGCTCTAAGGGTAAGGAAAGTGGCTATTTTGAGGATGCATATAGACGTTTAGGTAAAGATATTATTTTGGGATTTGGTCAACATAGGGTGATTACGTTGTTGTTGTTCTTTTGGAGGTTGGTTGGGGAAAGGTGATGGGGAAGGAGATCGGTATTGTGGGCTAGGTGTTGTGTTTTGTGAAGATGGAAAAGGTGAAGGAGCTTCGCTTGGGATTGAAGCCTGAGGCTCTTGTGTGAATAAAAAGCCTTGATTGTCTTGCTGTGAGACTTGTAGGTTTGGTTTTGTTATATGATCAGAAGTGACATGGGGTGCCAGAGGTGGTGTTATATGAATTTGAGCAGGAGTAAGAGTTACAGGAGACGACTCGGTTTGAGTGGAAGTGATTGACTGTAGAAGATCAAGTGATTTCATCTGAAATCGATGCTGCAAATCAGGAGAATCATTCCAATAAAGATCCTGCCGAAGACTAGGAAATCATGTCTGCTATACCTACATGTAACCGAAGATAATGCAGCAATTATTGCACGAGATTCTTACTGAAATTTAGAGATAATTGTATAGCTGTATAGACATTTAAACTATGTTCACATGTTGCAAATATTTAGGAAATCGGTCACAATTGTTTTTATATATACTGCTGTAAACCGCAAGCCTGGAATATCAGAAAATAGAATTCATTCAAACATTTTGTATTTTGTATTCTTTTACATGGTATCAGATTAGCCATCAAAAGACCAACGTTTACAAGCCATGTCTTCCTCTTTTTCTGATTCCTTTACCACCGTTAATATTCAACCCTCTCAATCTCCCTCTGTTCTTACTATGTCTAACATAGTAACTGTCAGACTTAGCCCCGATAATTACATTCTTTGGAAGGCACAAATGGTGCCATATTTTCTTGGCCAAGACCTCTTTGGATATCTTGATGGTACCATTCCCAAAGCTCCTAAATCTGTCTCTGTTTCCCATCTAGAAACTCATGTCATCTTTGAAACGCCCAATCCTGCCTACTCTTATTGGATACGCCAGGATAATCTTATCCTTAGTACCCTCATGTCTTCTCTCACTGAAGGAGTGCTTGCTCAAGTAGTAAATCATACTACTTCGTCTGCTGTGTGGCATGCTCTGGATGAAAATTTTTCATCCCGATCTCGTGCACGAACTGTGCAGATCCGAACACAACTAGCAACAGCAACAAAAGGCAGCAAGTCTGCCACAGAATATTTTCTCTTTATTAAGAAACTCATTGATGAATTAGCTGTTGCAGGACAACATATGAGTTGTGAAGATGTCATCACCTATATTCTTGCAGGATTAGGCCACGAATATGACAGCTTTGTGGCAGCCATCTCGGCTCGTACTAACAAGGTAATACTGGAGGAAATTTACTCGCTTTTGCTCACCACAGAAGCCAGACTTTCTCACCACCAGATGTCATCTCCCGCTCAACCTACCTCTGTCAATGTTGCCCAACGACAATACAATCCCTCTCAAAATCGTGGTAGAGGCGACTCTAGGGGACGGGGTCGTTTTAATCGTGCTGGTTACAACAATACCACACGTCATACTGATCACAATTCAGTAATCTATCAGGTTTGTAATAAACCAGGACACTCAACTCGGAAATGCTATTTTCAGTTTGATCTGTCTTACCAGGATCCAAAACCAGAAAATAAACAAGCTATGGTCGCTGCTCCTATTGGCACTTGGGATAACGAATGGCATGCTGACACTGGTGCCACACATCACGTCACTAATGGCCTCAACAATCTGAACCTTCAGAATGATGACTATCAAGGTACAGATCAGGTTCAAGTAGGCAATGGCCAAGGTTTGCAAATCTCGAAAACTGGTTCCTCTAAAATTTCTACATCCAATTCTAACTTTGTTCTTAATCAAGTGCTTCTAGTTCCTGAAATTCATAAGAACTTGTTATCTATCCAAAAGTTTTGTATTGATAATCATGTCTATTTTGAGTTTCATGACAAATTCTTTCTTGTAAAGGATTACTCGGGGCAGGTCCATCATCAAGGCCATCTCATTAATGGACTCTACCAATTCATATCTTAGTCTCGCCGTCCACAAGTTTTCTCTACCGTTCGTGTTTCTCATCGTGATTGGCATCGTCTTCTTAGACATGCATCAACACCAGTTGTCAATAAAGTCCTCTCATTCATCAATGTTCCAGTCGAGTCCAATAAAAAGCACTCAGTATGCCCCGAATGTCAAATGGCAAAAAGTCATAACTTGCCATTTAAGTCCTCTTCCAACGTTTCTTCTTATCCTCTTGATTTAATTTTTACCGACGTATGGGGACCAGCATCCGTTGTTTCTACCAACGGTGCTAAATATTATGTTAGTTTTCTTGATGATTATTCCAAGTTTGTGTGGTTATTTCCAATGAAACTCAAATCCGACGTTGAATCAATATTTCTTCAATTTCAAGTGTATGTTGAAAAACACTTCGAACACAAAATTAAATCTATCCAATCTGATTGGGGAGGTGAGTTTCGATGTTTGCACAATTATTTCCAACAAACCGGAATAAATCATAGACTAGTATGCCCTTACACTCATCAGCAAAATGGTTCTATAGAGCACAAACATTGTCATATTGTTGAGGTTGGCCTAAGCATGTTAGCCCACTCAAATTTACCCATGCTTTACTGGGAAGAAGCCTTCCAAACTGCAACCTTCATCATAAACCGGCTACCAACACCTGTTTTAAAGCAAAAATCTCCATTTGAAATTCTTTATAATCGTATGCCAGATTTTTCCTTTATGTGTGTTTTTGGTTGCGCATGTTGGCCTAATCTACGCTCTTATAATTCAAACAAGCTGAACTTTCGCTCCAAAACATGTCTCTTCATTGGCTATAGTCTTGGTCATCAAGGTTACAAATGCCTTGATTTATCTAATGGTAAAATCTGTGTCTCAAGGCATGTAATTTTTGATGAGAATCTCTTCCCTTATACCAAAGAAAACGTTTCTCCACCCTCTCAACACCATTCTGTTCCAATGCCTCATAACATCAATATCTCCCCTTCTCTTAGTTCTAGTGATTTGCAATCTAACCCTTATCCTATTAGAACTGTCTCTACACCTTGTTTGTCTCTTCCTACAGGTCCAGCTGAAGCAATCACCAATCAGGATGCCACTGTTGCACTGCAACATACAGACTTGCTCTCGGATCTGCCACAAAACAGAACATCTTCACCATCCGATGTGCCTGCTATCTCCAATCACCATCCGATGACAACAAGATCTAAGAACAATATTCACAAACCTCGCAAGCACTTTGATGACTATATTCGACATCCTCTACCTCGAGCATTGCTGGCCGAAAGCTCTACTGCCAAAGAACCAACCTGCTTTACAGAAGCATCCAAATCAAATTGTTGGAGAGAAGCCATGAACAAAGAATTCAATGCATTGCTTCAAAATGGAACTTGGTCCTTGGTTCCAAAATCACCAAATGCAAATATTGTTGGCTGTCGGTGGGTTTACCGAGTCAAAAGGAAAGCTAATGGAACTATAAAGCGCCACAACGCTCGACTAGTCGCCAAAAGTTTTCACCAACAAGAAGGTATTGATTTTTCAGAAATCTTTAGTCCGGTTATCAAGCATGCTACAATTAGATTGGTTCTTTCAATTGTGGTCACTCAAGATTGGCCTATACAACAAATTGATGTGCAAAATGCATTTTTGCACGGTGATCTACATGAGGAAGTCTTCATGACACAACCACAAGGTTTTATTCATCCTCAATTTCCAAATCATGTCTGTAAGTTGCATAAATCATTGTATGGATTGCGGCAAGCTCCAAGAGCTTGGTTTTCTAAACTCTCAGACAAGCTCAAATCACTACATTTTCATGAAAGCAAAGCTGATACATCATTGTTCATTTTTAAAACAAAAACTGCCACTGTTTATGTTTTAACTTATGTCGATGATATATTAATAACCGGATCGAGTTCAGCTGTCATCAACCGAGTCATTCAAAGCTTGAAGACAGACTTTGCTGTCAAAGAATTGGGGCCGCTTAATTACTTTCTTGGTGTCGAAGCTCTCAGATGCCAAGAAGGTATCTATCTCACACAAAGGAAATGCATAGTTGATTTGCTCAAAAAGCGCAACATGGATCAAGCAAAACCATGCTCTAGTCCGATGGCATCAACTTGCACTCTCACTGCCTCAGATGGTAAACCATGTGCCGATGCAAATCTTTACAGAAGCATGGTTGGCAATATGCAATATCTTGCTTTTATAAGGCCTGACTTAGCCTTTGCAGTCCACAAAGTTATCAAGTTTATGCATAATCCTCTTGACACACAGTGGCAAGCTGTCAAGCGAATACTTCGCTATCTCAAATATACTGTTTCAACAGGCTTGTTAATTACAAAAGCTGTAAATCTTGATCTTCATACTTTCTCCGATTCGGACTGGGCAGCAGACCGTGATGACAGAAGATCAGTAGGAGCTCATTGCATTTTTCAAGGACCAAACTTGATCTCATGGAGCTGTAAGCAACAACCAATAGTGGCACGTAGCAGCACTGAGGCTGAATACAAAGCTTTATCAAACACGACAGCTGAGCTAATGTGGATAAAATCAATTTTACATGAGTTGGGAATTCCACTTCGGCAACCACTTACTCTTTGGTGCGACAATATTGGTGCTACATATCTTACATCAAATCCGGTATTCCATGCCAGAACAAAACACATAGAGATTGACTTCCACTTTGTTCGAGATCAAGTTAATCAAAAACAATTGAAATTCCAGTTCATTTCAAGCTGTGACCAACTTGCAGATGCACTCACAAAGCCCCTATCACCAAAGAAATTCACAGATGCCAAGAACAATCTGAATGTCTGTGATCTCCCCTTCAGATTGAGGGGGCGTGTAGAAGATCAAGCGATTTCATCCTGAAATCGCTGCTGCAAATCAGGAGAATCATTCCAATAAAGATCATGCCGAAGACTATGAAATCATGTCTGCTATACCTACATGTAACCGAAGATAATGCAGCAATTATTCCACGAGATTCTGGCTGAAATTTAGAGATAATTGTATAGCTGTATAGACATTTAAACTATGTTCACATGTTGCAAATATTTAGGAAATCGGTCACAATTGTTTTTATATATATTGCTGTAAACCGCAAGCTTGGAATATCAGAAAATAGAATTCATTCAAACATTTTGTATTTTGTATTCTTTTACATTGACGAAGGAACATGATGAGATGGAGAAGAATAAGTTGCAAAAGGACATGCAGTCTCATCAAAAGTAACATGACGGGAGATATATAGTTTGTTTGTGGTGGGATCATAACACTTACATGCACTGTTGAAGAGAGTAACCAAGAAAGATGCAAGGTTTTGAGTGACTACCTAGTTTGTTTTGACTTTATGGTCTGAGCCACGGATAACATAAACACCCTAACACACGAAGCGTGGAATAATTAGGACACTCATTGAAAAGAGCTTCAAAAGGGGATTTAAGATGAAGGATTCGAGTTGTAATCTATTTATTAAATAAGCAGCTGTTAGAAATGCATAAGACCAAAAGAAGGTAGGGAGGGAGGCTTGATGCAATAAGGTGAGTCCTGTTTCAACGATGTACCTGTGATGACGTTCAGCGGTGCCATTATGTTGAGGTGTGTGAGGTGGAGTTTGGAGGTGGGTTATTCCATGTGAGAGAAAAAAATTCCTTTAATTTGTTATATTCACCTCGGAATACACAGAGACAATGGAAGTAAGAAAATAATTTTCAACAAGTTTCTTGAACTTAGAAAAGAGGAGAAAGAGATCATATTTACTTTTAACTAGATAAAGCCAAACATACTTAGTATAATGATCAACTAAAATTGCATAATATTTGAATCCATCAACTGATAAAGAAGGAGCTCTCCAAACATCAGTATATAGTAAATCTAGAGGACGTCGACTAGTGAGACTCGAGACACCAAAGGGGAGCCGACGGCTTTTATTGCATTGGCATGAGTTTCAAAGATAAGACGGGCTAAACTTGGTGAGATATGGAAGGGATTGACTGTAGAAGATGTTGAAGGACTTGGTGAGAAGGATGACCTAGAAGTTTGTGCCAATCTTGAGATGATGTGCGAACACCCACCATGGCCAAAGGTACTGTTGAAGGCATCTCATACATATTTTTATTATTCTGGCCTCGGGTGAGAATCGCTCCTGTGTAAATCCTTCACCAAAAAAAAAACCATGAAAAAATTCAATCGAGACATCATTAGTTTTGCAAAATTGAGAAACAGAAATCAAATTATTTTGAATAGAAGGCACACAAAGAATATTAGATAATTAGTAAAAGGTGTTGGATGTAGAAAGTTTAGTCGAACCGGTATGTGTAATCTCAAGGCCTGTACCATCCTCAATTACGATCTCACCAGGCCCATCATACTCTAAATGAAGTGAGTTTGAAGGTTTGATGTGACATGATGAGAGGGCACTTGGTTAGGATTTGTTGCCTTGGTTCTGAACTGGTTTGATACGGTAGCATCGCTTAGAAATATGGTCACGAGTTGGTCACAAAATTTACAGGTCACCTTCAAGTATTGGTTGTTATAACCAGCTTAAGTTGAAGATTTGTTGCCATATCCCCGACGCTGTTTGTATCTATTAGGCTGATATGACCTGATGGATTGGTCTGGGTTGCTGAAACGATGGACTGGGTTGTTGAAACGATTCTGCTTGGTGGCGTATCCCCTGTTGGCATGCTGTGATTTTTTGAGAAGTGTGAAGTTGCAATGGCTACATCGCCATCTGCGTTTTCTCTTTTCAAGTATTGCCCAAATTCAGTGAGCTTGTCATGAAGTTCTTCAAAGGTAATGGGCGTTTCAAGAGGCCGAATGGCAGCAGAAATTTCCTTGAATTCAACTCCTAATCCATTTAAAGTGTGAAGGATTAAGTCATCCTCATCAACCAGTGAGCCAATGAGAGCTAGCTCGTTAGCAACATTTCTCATGAGTTGCAAATATTCAGCCACTAAGCGGTTGTCGCGGTTGGTGAGTGTGAGGAGTTCCTTAAGGCTTATGATTCGTGAACAGGATCAGTTTGCGAACAACCATGCTAATTTTTCCCAAGCTTTAGATGAAGTTTTAGCCAAGGCAATAGAAGGCATGACTGAATCTGAGGTTGCAGCGATTATGGCATGAAGTAGCAGTTGATCTTGCCGAATCCAATGGGTGTAGGCTGGATTTGTTAATGTTTTTCCATCTCGGACAAGGGTTTGTGGTGGATAGGGATAGGGTTTATGAATGTACCTAATCATATCATACCCACTTAGAAGAGAATGAAACTGACTTTGCCAAAAGGGAAAGTTTATGTTTGTGAGTTTTAATGGACGTTGTGTTGTAGCATTGATCGAGACCAAAGTGTTGCTAGGTGTTTGAGGAAGGGAGCCCGGAGCAACAATGATGCTTGAGGTGTTTTCAGAGGTTTCTTCAGCCATTTGAAAAAGGAGAAGGAAAAAAAAACTGTGAAAGATCGTTGGCTTGTTTAAGCAAGAAGCTCTGATACCATGCGGTAAAATACTATTGAAACTGATTTGGAGAAGAAGCTCAAAGATTTCATATTTCTGTACAGATTTATAATACAGCAAGTGTCGACTTTAGATCGAGACATACGAAAGTAATTATCTCCTAAATTATAGCTAAATACAGGAAATAAATATTTATAGCTGTAGAAGACAGATATTTAGACATGTGAAGATTGTGTTGCTGGATTAACTGATGTAAAAGACTGATTTGCAGCCTTGATTTGAGTTGAAACAAGATTCTGTCCAATACTATGTACACACGCACATTCACATTTCTTCACTAGCTTTTTTGTTGTTCAATACTGATTGCGCTTCCGTATGGTTAGGACGAGATATGGGTTTACAAGAACCTCTTACAGGAAATTGCACAAAGAGATGGAGCTCCATTGCCACAGTACATGACATTCAGGTCAGGCTTTGGGCATCTACCTACCTTTACAGGGATGGTGGAATTGGCTGGAATAACATTTATAGGGGAGCCTGCCAAGAATAACAAGCAAGCTGAGAAGAATGCAGCTATGGCAGCTTGGTCTTTTCTAAAACAAAGGAGTCTCTGACTTATTTTTCTTTTGCTACTTTGCTAGAGTTATTGAATGCAAAGATTTGGTGTGTCCGTGAAAGAATGCTGAAGTTCTACTTTATACTTTTCTCTGAAACATTAGTGCATCTATTTAAATAGGAAGGACCTACTTAAAGATGGAGCCCGAGCTGGTCTTTCCCTATGTAATTTCGGATATATGCCCTTATAGGGCTGGCTTAGATGTACCTGTATAAGGCTTGTTTCATGCACTAGACGATCATTTTCCCTGGAGCCTTCTCTTTGGTTTTTGACAGGTTTCTGTTTTAAAGTGTCAGGCTTTCATTTATTCTTCCGTTCTGTAATGGACGGAGCATATCTTCTTTACTTCTCATCATTAACCCTTCTGACAGTACAATAAATGAACTATTTCTGCTGTCAATTCTTCTAGATCCTTCTAACATAATCATGTAGCATTCAAAAAAATGATTATTCTGTGAAACATTTCTTTTCTAATGGTTGTATTTCAGTGCTATGACCTACGCATTTTAAAATTGAATTAAGCCTAGGATGTAGCTACAAGTAAATGACATTTTTTCACTTTCTTTTCGGTCAGTGGTAAAAGAAGCAGCAAGCTCTTCATCTGAGCCAGAGAACAATGCTGAGGTGCAACAGGTCAGGATAGCACGAGCCTTATTAAATTACCGTTTGAAAGAAAAGATGGCTATGGCTAACTCTTCCAATGCCCCAATACCATTTACAAAGAAGTTTCTAATTTTGTTGATGTCGAAAATCTGCTGTTGAGCTGAAAACCCGAAATCCTGAGGTCTGCGCAAGAAGGGAGCAATGAACTAAAGAGTCACCAGAGAGAAAGGAGGGTGGCACCTCTGAAAACTCTTCGATGCCTTTGTTAGTGCAAAGTTTTTGAGAGAGAATGGAAAGGATTGTGATAGCAGTGGTGATAATGTTCATAATGAAATTGAATTGTGTACTGATATCTGCGTACCTTGGACCTTTTTATAGTGGTTCAGGGAGCAAGTTTATCACGTGCTCAGGACGACACGATCCCTAAAATCCCACTTTTCTTTCGAGAGGTATTGTTACGCATTCAGGGACGACGCAGTCCCTGAAATCTTGCTTCCATTTTTGCGTGTGAAAAGTTTGTGAGTGATTACAGCTTCATCATTTGCTCTACTATATGCCCATCATTGACGTAGCCACGTATGATCCGGTCGTTGGAATGAGAGTTATCCACGTGTTAACCAGGCTACTAGAGAGTGAATTATTTACTACATGAGAGACCCCCCACTTTCTTAAGTATATTTACATATTTGAGGAAGTGTAATGGAGCTTTGTGCCGTTGGTTACGTGCTTTGGCGGCCATCACTTTTGCTAGCTTCATTATTGGAAGCTTTGAACCCAAATCTTCAAGCATATTCAATGGTGAATCGATCCAGACTGCAAAAGATGGGCCTTTCTCCACTTCCAAAACTATTTGATGAGCTGTCTACATGAAGAATCCACTGCGAAATTTGCTCAGCTATCTTCGGTTCCGGTGCTTTGCTCGGATATGACTGGAGCGTTGTCTCTACAATGAAGTCTACGAGAGTCTGAGCCTTGATGGCTTTTCGAGGGTTGTATCGGATGTCGAACTCTCCGAGCTCTATAGACCACTTGACCATTCTTCCCAAGATGTCTAGCTTTTGAAGCACTTGTCTCAGTGGCTGATCTGTCAAGAGGACGATAGTGTGTGCCTAGAATTACGGTCGAAACTTCTGTGCAATAATTAAGAGAGCATACACCATCTTTTCTACCACAAGGTATCGTACTTCTACATCATGGAAAACTTTGCTAACATAGTACACGGGTTTCTAGACACCAATATCTTTTTGAATCAAAACGGAAGCCACTACTTCTCGCCCAACCAATAAATATAAAAAGAGTTTCTCTCCCATGATAGGTTTGGTTAAAAGCGAGGGAGAACTCAGATACTCTTTCAGTTCCTTAAATGCTTTCTGATAGTCTTCAATCTAGATAAAGTCTTTTGCCTTCTTAATGACTCTAAAGAAGGGGAGAGACTTCTCTGTAGATTTCAACATGAAACAACTAAGTGTCGCTACGCATCCTATCAACCTTTACACTTCCTTTATCGTATAAGAATGAGTCATACCGAGGATAGCCTTGATCTTCTTTAAGTTAGCTTCTATTCCTCTTTGGGTGATCATAAAACTGAGGAACTTCCCTTCAGTGACCCCGAACGCACATTTCGCATGGTTCAGCTTCATCTAGTGATGCCAAAGTACCCTGAATACCTCCTCTAGGTCGGAGTTGTGGTCTTTGGCTTTGACACTCTTGACCAACATGTCATCCACATAAACTTCCATATTTCTTCTGATCTGCTCATGAAAGATCTTGTTTACCAATCTCTGATAGGTCGCCCCGACATTTTTACGCCCAAATGACATGACTTTGTAACAATATAGCCATTGGTCAATGATAAAGGTTGTTTTCTTCAGGCTAGGCTCGTGCATAAGGATCTGGTTGTAGATAGAATCGACGTTCATACCTTGAGGTGGCGTCAACTGGCTGATTAATCTGTAGCAAGAAAAAACTATCTTTCGGACAGACCTTGTTCAGATCTGTGCAGTCAATGTAGATTTGCCACTTGCCGTTGAGTTTTATGACCATCACCACATTGGACACCCAATCGGGATAGTCCATCTCCCTGATGAAGATAGCAGCGAGTAGTTTATCAACTTCGGTCTTGATGGTGGCTTGCCGTTCGAGGGCAAATGATCTTTTCTTCTGAGTAACCGGCTTGTGGCTCATGTCCATGTTTAGTCGGTGCACGATGACCTCAGAGCTAATCCCGGGCATATTCAAGGTAGACCATGCAAACAAGTCTTGATTCCTTCAAAGAATAGAGATAAGCGATTCTTTGAGATTCTCGGGGAGACTGAAGCCAATTTGGATTGTTCTGGAGATGTTTTAGACAAATGAGACAACAGTTAGTTCCTCCATGGGCTAGCCACGCGAGGTTTTGACCTTATCTCTAAAATCTTCAAATTTGATGAGCAAAGCCTCAATTCTCTTTCCTCTTCTTATAGAATTTAGGTAACAGGACCTAGAGACCTGCTAGTCTCCTTTAACTTCACCTACTCCGTTGTCAGTAGGAAACTTCATTTTCAAGTGGTAGGTGGAGACAATCTCTTTGAGTTCGTTGAGAGTGGGCGTGCCGAGAATCACATTGTAGGACGACGATCGTTAGACTACCATAAAAGTAGTATGTAAAGTAGTAGTCCGTGGAGCCACCCCAGTAGTGACCGGGAGAACTATGCTGCCTTTCGCGAAAACCAAAGCCCCTAAGAAACCATACAGTGAGATACAAATCGACTATAATTTACTATCTTTCAACTACATTTTCTGAAAAGCATTATAGAACAAGATATCCGTCGAACTTCCATTATCCACCAAGATGCATCTGATCTCATGATTGGCTATAAGAGGGAAACTACCACAACATTATTGTGTGGGGTCTACACTCCGTCCAAATCATCGTCCATGAAGGAGATTTTTTTGTTTGTCTTCTTTTGCTTATGAGGCCCACTAATGGAAGCTACGGACCTGGCATATGTTTTCCTAATCTGCCCAGAGTTGCCTCCGGCAGCTAGTCCACCACAGATTGTTTTGATAATTCTAGTGACTATGACTTCTTGGCCCCCTAGTCAGGTTTTTCTCGGTTCGACTTCGGACTCTTCCGAGAAGCTTGACACTCTAGATTTTGACTAGGGGGATGTTCGGGACTCCTCCTGGATCGATCAGGCATTCCTTCTTGCTGCGATCTGGTAAACTCCTTTAAGTACCACTGATTGATAAGGGCCTCGATTTGTTGCTTCAAGGCGTGACACTCCTTAATATCATGCCCATGCTTTCTAAGGAATCGGCACCACTTGCTCTGATCTCTACTGAGACGCTACAGCTTCGAGAGCCACCGAAGGATTTTCTTATCTTGAACATGCATCAGGACATTGGTCCTAGTTGCGTTGAGAGGAGTGAAACTTTTAAAACTGGTGGTGACCTTATATCTGCCCTAGTGATGGGGTTTTCTGTTTGTCCCACCCTGAGGATCGCTGGTGTCTTTCCTCTTCTTCTCCATTTTCCCTTCTTTTTTCTCTTTGGAAAGCTTGAAAATCTTCGACCAGCATGTACTTTTCTGCTCGGGTCAAGACCTCGTTCATGTCTTTAGGCGGTCGCCTGGTGAGTTTAGAGTTGAAGATTCCATATCTTAGTCCATTTTTTAATGCCAATATTTGTACGTTGGGATCGAGGTCAGGGACCTCCCATGCGTCAGTGTTGAACCTTGAAATGTAGACTCAAAGCCTTTCCCCTCGATGCTAAATGACGTTGAACAAGCATTCTTAGGTCTTCTTAGGTCCCGTGTTGCTGCGAAAGTGGGAAGTAAAGGCGTAGCTAATCTCCTTGAAAGTGACGATACTTCCCGGCTTCAGCTGGGAATACCACGTGCCGACAGCTTTTTCAAGCGTTAGGGGAAATGCTCGGCACATGACAAGATTGGAATGCTGATGCAGCATCATGGTGGTCTTATAATGTTGTAGGTGATCTAAGGGATCTGTCGAGCCGTCATAGGGCTTGATTTGTGGCATCCAAAAATTTGGCTAGAATGGAGCTTCGAGAACTTTCTGTGTGAATGATAGGTCCTGGACACTGAGTTCATCCAGGACATTATGATTTCGACCGTTGAAGGCTTCGTTGATTCTCTATTTCATCTCCTCGATCCATTTGTCTAGGTCGAGGTTGCTTCTAGAGGAGGAGTTTCCTCTAGATATACTGGCACGTGGTGGTGAAAACTCTACAGTGGAACGACTGTCGATGGAGAGCTCGTCATTAGGAGGGCTAGTTCGCCTAGGAGCCCGGTGAGAAGACGAGGGTGAGGGTTGTCGACCTCCTCTCTAGACTTTGACAGCCAGGTCCGTTACCAAATGAGAGAGCTCTAAGAACTATGCTTGAATCACTGGAATGGTGGGATGCACTAAGGTGGCTCCTCTACTATCTTTAGGAGGATCCATCTCCGCATGACAAGGATGTTGCATTCCTGGAAGAGCTCACGGGTCACAGCTAGAGGTCATGTGTTCAGACACAGAAGGGAACCTTGAGCTAGACTGCCGGCTGTGAGTATTGTTTTGTGTAGGTGCAGCACTGGTTTTGGCGATTCCTTTACCGGTATTCTTGGTGGTGTTTCTAGGAAACATGGCAACAGATTAGTTCTTCAGATTTCTCCGCTTCTACTGGTTAGCGAGAGATTGGTTTCCCACAGACGGAGCCAATCTGTTGATGCCGAAAATCTGCTACTGAGCTAGAGACCCGAAAACCTGAAGTCTACACAGGAAATGAGCAATGATCTAAAGAGTTACCGGAGGGAGAGGGGGATGGCGCCTCCGAAGACTCTGATACCTTTGTTAGTACGAAGTTTTTTGAAAGAAAATGGAGAGGATTATGATAGCAGTGGTGATAGAGTTCGTAATGAAATTGAATTGTGTCCTGAGATCTGCATACCTTTGACCTTTTTATAGTGGTTCAAAGAGCAAGTTCATCACGTGCTCAGTACGACGCGATCCCTAAAATCTCCATTTTCTTTTGAGGGGTCTTGTTACATGTTCAGGGACTACGCAATCCCTGAAATCTTGCTTCCATTTTTGCGTGTGAGAAGTTTATGAGTGATTATGGCTTCGTCATTTTCTCTACTACGTGCACATCATTGACGCATCCACGTATCATCCAGTCATTAGAGGGAGAGCTTTTCACGTGTCACTAGGCTACTGGAGAGTGAATTATTTACTACACCAAATTCAAATCCCAAGACCAACGAGTCCACAACCTCCGCCTTCTACCACATCCAGGATCTTTCCCTTAATTTTCTCAAGGGTAGCACCTCAAAATTGACCCACTTCGATGACAGTATATGACAGACCTATGGCAGCTCCATAAGCACCTGCCCTAAAAGGCCATGGGATACGTCCTCACAAATTCCCTGCAGTAGGAGCAGCTCCTTATGTTCCCATGAGACAATATAGAATACATTGTCATAGCGAAAAAGAAGAGTACAATAAGAATATTGGAGAAAAAGAAAAACAGTGGGAGAAGAATTTTGGTGACGAAAAAGAAAAGTTTGAGAAAAACTTTGGTGAATAAAAAAAAGGAGACATGTCTCTTTTTCTAATGTAAGAGAGAGAGAGAGAGAGAGAGAGAGAGAGAGAGAGAAGACACGGAGAGAAAAAATGATGCCAAGTTTCCTTAAAATTTTTATGTGATTCCACAAACAGCTCAGTTGTCACCGTGACATTGAGTAAATGTTTTTCATATAGAAACTTAAACAGTAGTATCTTGATTATTAATGTTTTAAATTTCGGTACTAATATTGCACAATTTCAAATCTCAAACATCAAAATGTTAAAATGGACAAACTTTAATAATAAAAATGTTTATTTGACATTGTTTAGTGTTTAGTAAAACAGTAAAATAGTTTTTCAATACAAATTTGATTTCATAAAAACAGAAATCATTTTATAAGCCATTTTATAAACTTAAAATGAATGATTGACTTAATTTATGTTTATAAAAAAAATATAAATCATTGTATAAACTCTTTCGAAACATGGTAGAAATGGCTAGACAATAATTGGTCTCTTGTTTTTGTATCGTGGAGGTTTAATAACCGGTTAGATAACAAACTCTGAAGGAGGGCTAAACAGTAACTGCATAAGGGGGCAGAAATAATAATATTTAAGATAATAACTACTGTTTTTAAGTCATTTGTTAACTGATTTGAATAATAAAAGAATATAGAATCAAGGAAACAAAAAACTTAGGAATTGCTTGATGGAAAAATTATAAAGAATTCAGGACGATCCTAGATGTTCTCGACACTAAATTCTTTATATGGTCAAAACATTAAGAATTTCTCAGGTTGATGGTAGAGGTCACCAGCCCTAAACCCAATAATCTCTATTTGGGTTTATCATTCCGTTTGGACTGGTGTATTTTGTTTATTGGCTAAAACATGTGGGCTGGTGATGTATCATATGTCGGATAAAATTCATCATTTTTTTGAGTCTGGAAGATCGATCTTTGTGTCATTTACCATTCATTGATTCAATATGGTTGGGCACAAGCCCAAATACTATTGATTGAAAAATCAAAGGCTCATATATGGACTTAAATTTCCCTTACCCTTTTTCTACAAATGGTCTTATTGTCTTCCTTTCTTTTGGGGTTATATATAATTTGTGGATATTTGCTTTACTTAAATTTATAAAGATGTGAATCAGAAGTGATTAATTCTTTTGTTTAATAAGGGAAAATGTATAGATTCGTTTATCAACAAATAATATGAAAATGTTGCAATAAAAAATAATATTTTATGTCAAATTTTTTATCTTATATTATGTACTCTATATTGTATTTAATTTTCATTTTTAAATTAATTTTAAGACTTATCTTATGAAAATTACTTATCCTTTTCTAATATTTTTGTTCATTTCTGCTACATTGTTACTGTTTTTAATCATGCATCATACTTTAGATTAACTTTGAGAAATAAAAAAAAAAAATGAAGATGGTTACTAATTACCTTCTTGAGGATGATATTTAGAAGACAAGACTTGCATGAATGAATTTCACTTGGAGGTGGGAATCTATAAGTTTAATGTATAGAGATGTTAATAATTATATGTAAAGAAAAGAATGAAACATATAAAAAAAAAAAAAAAAAAAAAAGAGCAAATAAACAGAAACCATCAAAGATGGTTCAATTTTAAAAGGGGAGGGAGACTATTAATAAGTTAAATAATCCTAGCAATGTCCCGACACTGTGTTTGGTAAAAACGGCTTAAAATAATTTTTGGTATAAGTTTTATAAAGTTAAAAATTATTCAGCG
The DNA here is from genome assembly GCA_023935145.1 of Bretschneidera sinensis. Taxonomy (NCBI): domain Eukaryota; kingdom Viridiplantae; phylum Streptophyta; class Magnoliopsida; order Brassicales; family Akaniaceae; genus Bretschneidera; species Bretschneidera sinensis. Next base: position 39,397,363 of record CM043699.1, read on the forward strand.
TTTGGTAAAAATTGTTTTAAAAATAATGCAAAATTAATTGATATTTATGTTTGATAAGTTAAAAAATTACTTCTTGATGTCGAAATTATCAATAAAGATATATGAAGACCGTTAATCTATTTGAATGTTGATATATTTTAATCACAATAAAGTATAAATAATAACTAAATTTATAATAATAATCATCTCAATTGAGAACACAAACAAATAATCCGATGATAATTGATATTTATATAGTAAGAATGGTGAAAATATCCTTATCATCCAAAGACAATTTAAGAATATAATTCTCTCAAAACTAATTTTGGGATCGAAAGCTACAAAATCTTTTTGATGTAGGGCCTATATCATCTTCAGATTCATCAAAAATTCAATTTCTAAAAGTTTGGCCTAACTTCTAATTTTTGGCTGCAGAAGTTATTTGAGAACTATGCCAAACATGTACTCAAAAGGTTGTCATTCCCATAGTTACCGAGATCTCTATTCTTCCTTTGGAATCGCAATCCAAATCTTATGTTCCGATTTATAATGCATTCACACACCAAATCCCTAAAATTAGTTATCTAAATTTTTTTTGAAAACTTTTAACTAAAAAATTGAAAAACAAATCTAGACACAAGAAATTCAATAAGTGAATGCTCAAATTTTATTTTAAATTTATGTTTTCTAATATTATGTTTACTGACTTCACTATTTTGTCAAAACTCTAATATCTTTTAAACTATTATTATGCACACATTTCCAATTAAATTGTATTTTTAAATATATCTAATATCATAATTTTATACAAGTACTTATACATAATAAAAATCATTTAAATTTATCCCTAACGTACCGCGTACGGCATGGATCATGTACCACGTTCTGGTGCCCGTACCATGAACCAAGGCATACCAAGTTTTTGATAACTATGATCTTTCCTTTTCTTAATTGGTAATAAAATATTGTAATACTTGATTATTTTCTTAGTAAGTGAATAATGACCTAAATTGTTTGATTTTGGAATTTAATTAGCAAAAAACTAGGCTTACAAACTCTGTTAGCTTTGTGCTTCTGTCCACCGAGCTCAAGGTTGTAAATGATACGTTAAAGGATGAGCTTGGCTTAAGTTGTAAGTTCAGACCAATTTTAATCAAACATGTACAAGAAGAAATTTAGCTTGCCTTATCTTTTTCTTTCTTTTTTTAGCAGGGATATCCAAATCTTTCTATAAAGAACTCAAAAATAACAACTAACGCTATAAGAAAATAGAGTATCTGTGGCAGGATTTTTCCTCTCAAAAACATACATTCCCGTCGCTGAAAGTCATCTATGACGAGATCCCATCGCAGATCAACTCGTCGTTTTTTTACTCGTCACAAATTTTAAACCAAAGTTCTAACCTAAGAAGGGGTGAATTGGGTTTTAAAACTTTTCGAAAATAACAAACAAGTTTTTAAACACTTTATGAAATCAAGCAATAACAAAAATATGATAGAGCTGAAAGTAAAGGAATTAGGAAGAGAATATGCAAACTTCATTTATAGTGGTTCAGAAATATCGGATTTCTTCGACCCTATATCCATTCTTTTCAAGGAACCTTCTAAAAGTAATCAACTAAAGATAGTCAACAAACTTCATGGTGTTGCTCAAACCTTACAATGATCTCTTCCACTTAAGGAAGTGTACAAGAAGATGTTTTACACCAAAATATCTCTAAGAGTTTCACCAACTCTTTCTCTTACAATGATTGAAAATTGAGTTTAAAGAACAAGAGAGATTTACAATTAAGGAAATTAATTGAGTTTAAAGTACAAAACTTTTAAGAATGGCTCAATATGATTTTGAAAAAACTTTGATGAGTTATAAATGAGATGAAGAATGAGTTTATTATTCAAAGAATGTTTGTTCAGCTCATTTAAAATGGGTTTATATAGTCTCAACCCAATATGACCATTACTCACAAAGTAAGGTTGTTAGAAGTTTTTTGGAGCATTTAATGCTCTAAATGGTGTTTTAGAATTCAAAATATAATTGTTATTTTTTAGTGTTTAACCGCTTGCATGAACATTTGAATTCAAACTTCTGTGTCAAGTTCTTCATTCAGTCGAAAGAATGGATTGTTCAGTCTACTGGATCATAAGGAAGAAGTTTTTTACCTTCATTCAATCGATTGAATTGATTCATTCAGTCAATTAGATTCATTCAACCGACTGAATAACTCATTCAGTCGACTGGATGACCTGAAAGAGAGTTTTCTCTATTTTCATGTTGTTTTATAAAAACAATTCCAATCAAAATCATTTTGTTAAAGATACTTTTTAAATCAAAATGAGTCATATAGTAAGCTAGGTAGATGAAAGAAAAGATTTACATTAGTTAAACATCTATATTAGTACCTAATCTTGATCTTCAATTTCTTCTTTGGTTGAGTACTTAGTTTGTCAAGTACTGGTTGTCTTTGAAGGAATGTCTGTATAGCTTTAAACACTTAGATAAATTGGTTAGCATAATTTAATATGTTTTTATCATCATTAAAATCAATTTACAGTCAACAATTTTTCCTTTTTTTAATGACAAAACCATGTTGAGAAAAACTCTTTAAAGAGACTAAGTGTGGTTTTTAAAATAATGGACAAAGTCTCTTTAGTTTTTACAATAAAAAACTCCTATAAGTTTTCAAAAGAACCCAACTAGAAATATAAGCATTTTATAAGTTATTTTAATTACTTAAAATACTTAAGGAGCAAAGCTCCCCCAAAATTTATGCATGCATACACTTTTCGCCTCTTTTCTCATTTTTCTTGCCCTTTTTGCTATCATCACAAAAGGCAGACTAAATCATAGAGAAGTAAAAAGGTTATCAACATAAATAAAACGATAAGGATAAAAGAAATAGTTATATAAAATTTGAGCTCAAAACAGAGAGGTTAAGCTCTCCCGAGAAGAATCAGAAATATGAACATAGAAGCTCAAACAAAAGTATCTAGAATATTAGAAAGCAAGCATACATCATATAAAAGATAAGGCTTTCATGAGCCAAAAAGCAAGCATCCATACATAGGATTTAAGTCTTCCCTTGAGCCAAAACAAAATATCCTAAAGATGCATAAAAATGAAATGTAACTTGCAAAATATCTGAGAGCTGCAAAAATAAAACTAAAAGATGATAAAGGAGATAGAGATCAATGATCTAAGTCCCGAGGAGAAGGAGGAAAGCCGCGGTCATGGAGCTGGTCTTTAATCTAAGCTAGTTGATCTTGGATCTGAGCATTCTGGTCTCTGACCTCAGTAAAAGAGCTTTGCGATTCAACACGAAAGATTGAAAAGTCATCATACAATAATGTCATTCCAATCCTCAAGTCTTCAAGATTGACATCAATGGCTTGTTGCATGTTGTTTACCGAGAGCTGGAGACTTGTAATAGCTTGGGATGGCATCTTAAGAGCCAACAACAGTTGTGCTTCTCTGACCCCTGGTAGGTCCCTAAGAACCCATAAGAACTTTTCGTTCCTCTTCTTCCTCGCCAGACACCTCATCTCCAATCCAAATGTTCCTTCCTAGCTTCGAGACTACAAAATTATTCTTTATTGCACAACTTATCTTCTTGAGAGATGAAACATTGATCATGTAAGATTGATCAAGATCTCGAGATGCATTCTTAGGAAGTGGAATCTCAAAGTATTTCAAGATTAGAGTAATGAGCATACCATAGGGTAGACCGCTAGTATTGCTACCATTACCAATAACCATATTGATAAGGATGAGAGGGTAAAGGTTGTAAGGATTTTTAGTTTTAAGGCAGTAAATAAGGGGTATATCTAATTTGGAGGAACAATTCCTGCTACTCAATCTAGGATTAAGAATCCAGTTGACCACAAGGTTTGATATCCTAGAATCTAAGGGAAGGTTATGGTATGTGTTATAGGTTTGGATACCATAAATGTAGGTTCTATTTCCTTTGACAACTCTACATGCTTCCTCATAATTAAAGTTTGTAGGTCATCCATCCCCTACCCATTTTGTACACTAGTAGGCAAATCCATATTCTTATGTAAAATACTTGTAGAAACAGTAATCTCCCTACCTATAACCATTGTAGTGAATCTAAGGGCAAAGGGTGAGGGTTTTTCTAAGTTTGCATTAAATTTGTGAATGAGCCCAGGGTAGTACTTCTCATGTATGGTGACTAGACCAGTCTATCTAGTCTATTAAAGAAAGGTTGTATATCAAAATTCTCAATTCTAATAGATTGGAAATCAACGAATCTACCAGGCATGATTCTCTTATCCCTTATGGCAGTATTATATCTTTCCTTAGCTTTTTCGTTTTGAAAACTGGAAGCATTGAGGTTGTCCCTTAATCATTCCCCTTCATTTTCATTCCCTTTCTTTTATTGAAAAGTATCTTTTCATTTTCTTGAAGTGGGATTGTCTCTTCTAGAGTAAACCATCTTCAAACGCTTTAATCTTTCAACTATGTTTTAGAAGAAAGTGAAAAAGAGACAATTTGAGGAGCGAATTTGTGTTTAAAGCGAATGAAGTGGTGAAAATTTTGAAAGATTTCGTCAGTTTTTTGAAGGAAAAACTTTGATTTCTAAAGAGAAAAAAAATACATAAGGATGTTTATATATTATCGTGGGTTCACTCGACTATACATGAGTTCAATCGACTTAATCCATTACAGATCTGAAAAAGATTCAAAATATACGAGTGTTCAGTCAACTGGATGACTTTCAGTCGACTTAATAAGAGGTAAAGAATTGAAATCTGGTTTAAACAGGGGTTCAATAAACTTAAAATTTGATTCAGTCAACTTAATGATGAATTTTCTTCATTCAATCGACTAGATCAGGATTTTCAAAGAAATTTTGTTTTATGCCATTTTTGAGTGAGGGAAATATCAAATTAAAAACTAATCTTCATTCACTCAATGGCAAGATGTAAATGATGAGTGTAAATATAATCAAACACATAATCATTCATAATCTTTTACATCCATTAGCATTTTAATTTTGAAAAAATTATCTTCATTCGAGGGTTTAGTAAGGATATCAACAATTTGATCTTGTGTAGGAATGAATTCAAGTTTGATTTCACTTTTTTAGGCATGAACTATTATAAAGTGATGTCTAATATCGATGTGTTTGGTTCTAGAGTGCTAAATTGAATTTTTAGTTAGATTGATAGCACTAGTATTATCATATAAAATTAGAATATTTTCAAAACACATGTCAAAATATTCTAGTTGATGTTTTATCAATAAAACTTGTGCACAACAACTACCGGCGACCACATATTCCGCTTCGACGATTGATAGTGCGACGAAATTTTGTTTTTTTTTAAGCCAAGAAGTTAACATAGCACTTAAAAATTGGCATGTACTGCTAGTATTTTTTCTATTAATCCCATAACTAGCAAAATTAGTATTCAAGTACCAAACTAGCTCAAAATGTAATTTTCTTGAATACTATAAACCTATATTTAAGTACCATGCAAATACCTTAAAATTCTTTTACCAGCAACAATATGAGATTCTTTAGGATTAGCTTGGAATTTAGCACACATGCATAAATATAATATCGGGTCTACTAGTAGTTAAATAAAGTAAAACCCTTATCATGCTTTTATAATTCCTAGTATCAACACTTTTACCTCATTAATCCAAATCAAGCTTTGTTGAAGTGCTCATGGGAGTCCTAAAAGACTTTAAATTCTTCATCCCAAATCTCTTCAATAAATCTTTTGTATACTTTGATTGGTTGATGAAGATTTCTTCCTTAGTTTTTTATTTATTTATTTGATGACCAATGAAGTAGTTGAGCTCTCCTATCATGTTCATTTCAAATTCACATTGCATACACTTAGCAAAGTCTTAACATATGGATTCATTAAAGGCACCAAATATAATATCAGCAACATATATTTGGACTAAGAGAGTATCATGCTTACAAGTTTTTGTAAAAGGAGTAATGTCTATTTTACCTCTTAAAAAGGCATTATCAAGTAAAAAAAAATTAATTAACCTTTCATATCATGCTCTTGGAGCTTGCTTTAACCCATAAAGAGCTTTAGAAAAGCCTATAAACATGGTTTGAAAGATTAGGATCTTCAAAGCCTAGAGGTTGTTCTACATAAACCTCTTCTTCAATAAAACCTTTAAAAAATGCACTTCTAACATTCATTTGAAATAATTTAAAATTTTTAAAGCATACAAATGCAAATAACATATGAATAGCTTCTAGTCTGGCTACGAGAGTAAAGGTTTCATCAAAGACGATTCCTTCTTCTTGATTTTAACCTTTAGCTACAAGTCTAGCCTTATCCCTAGTTACTATTCAATTTTTATTCATTTTATTTCTAAATACCCATTTAGTTCCTATAACAATATGGTCCTTAGGTTTAGGAACTAAAGTCAATACTTTGTTTCTTTCAAACTAATTTAACTCTTCTTGAATAGCATTTGTTTTGTTTTCATCATTTTCAGCTTCAGCATAGGACTTGGATTCTACTTGAGATAAATAAGCAACAAAATTGCATATATTTCTAATAGGGGAACAAGTTCTTACCCCTTATGAAGGATCACCAATTACTTGATCGATTGGGTGATAATTCACATACTTGTAATCCTTAGGTAGATCATCTACTTGTTAACTAGTTGAAGGTTGATCAAGTCTTGGAGAATTTTTTTCTTAAGCCATTTGAATTTGACTTTTTTTGGGGTAAACAGTGGGAGTGGAAGCATACACTCTTTGTATAAAATTTGCATTATTATCAAGAGAGACCATTTTACTACTAATAGGGTTAGTCTTATCAAAGGTAACATGCACAAATTCTTCAACTATTAGAGTTCTTTTGTTAAAGACTTTATAAGCTTTACTAGATGTTGAATATCTTAAAAAATTCTTTCCATCTGTATTGGAATTAAATTTATCTAAATTAACTTTATTGTTATTTAGGATGAAGCATTTGTAATCGAAAGCTAGAAAATAATTGATATTAGGCTTTCTACATTTCCATAGTCATATAGAGTTTTGTTAAGCATATGCCTAACTAAAACTCTATTTAAATTATAACAAGAAGTATTTACGGCTTCCACCCAAAAATATTTAGGCAAACTATTTTCACAAAGCATAGTTTTAGCAAATTATTCTAGAACTCTATTTTTTTCTCTCAACAACATCATTTTGTTGAAGAGTTTTAGGGATCGAAAAGTTGCAATCAATTCCATTTTCATCAAAATATTTTGAAAATGTTTGGTTTTCATTTTTTTTTCCATGATCACTTCTTATACTTGTAATTGAAATATCTTTTTTCATTTTGAACATTTTTGCAAGAGTTTACAAAACCTTTATCAGCTTCATCCTCATAAGCAACAAATGTAACAAATGTATATCTAGAATAGTCATCAATAATAACAAGAGCATATTGGTGGTCACCTAGACTAATAAAGTTTATTGGACCAAACAATTCCATATGCAAAATCTCTAAAGGTCTAGAAGTTGAAATTACATTTTTTCATTTAAAAGAAACTCTTGTTTGTTTTCCCATTTGATAAGCATCACATACTTGTCTTTTTCAAACTTGATTTTAAGAAGACGAATTACTAAATCTTTTCTTGAAAATATTTTAATCAAATCCATATTCAAATGGTCAAGCCTTCTATGCCATAGGCATGAGTTTTCAGTAAAACCTAAAAAGCATTTTTCATTTTCCAAAAGTAAGGATTTAAAATCAACTAAGTAGACATTTTCATGTATTTGGCCAACAAATTTAATCTTGTTACTATTAATGTTTATTATAAAACAATGAGAAGACTCAAATATAACTTTATTGTCTTTATCACAAAGTTGACTAATACTAAACAAATTATACTTAAGTCCTTGTGTAAACAATACATGATCAAGGGTTGAGGAATTTTTACCTACTTTTACCATGTCTGATGATCTTCATCTTGGTGTTATCTACAATGGTGACGTGTTCACCATCCCTTAGATTTAACTCTTTAAACACACTTTGATCACCGGTCATGTGCTTTGAGCACCCAATATCAAGGTGCCAATGGTCACCTTTTTTCTTCATGTGGAGACAAATCTAAATCACACAAAGATATACAATAGAGCTCTTAGGTACCCAAATTTTTTTGGATCCTTTAGAGTTAATCCTAGAAAATAAGGCTCTTTTAAAGACCCATACTTTCTTAATCTTATAAGATGCTTTATTATTATAGACATGTGGATGATGCAATATTCTAGGATGATAACACAAAGATATACAATAGAACTCTCTAGGATGTCTTGAGTATACATACCTATTATTCTATGGATGAGCATTCCTATAATACATGTTTCTAGCATATGAGTTATGAGCATACATATTATTTATAGGATATAAATGATAGTTACTTTTAGGATATGCATTCCTAGTAAGTGCATTTCTTGAATATGCATTCCTAGCATTTTTACTTCTAGGATGAGCATACATATGTGCATAAGTATTTCTAGGATGTCTATAGGCATTTGAATTCTTTGCATTAGAATTGAAATTTGTGTTCTTAGGCTTCTTAACTTTTTTAAAAGGAACATTTTTAACATTCTAAAAGCCTTAAAAGTGGAGTGTTCATCCACGCATGTTGCTTTCACAAAGATAGTCTCACTTGTTCGTTACTTGCCTAATGGAGAATAACCCAAAACGAAATTTTCTCTAGTCATTCTTTGGCTAGATAACATTTCATCTAGTTTTTGTTTTCCAAGAACAAACCTAGATATAGTATTATTTAACTTCATCATTTTCTTTTTTAACTCATCATTTTCATTTTTCAAAGAGTCATATGATGAGTTATTAAGCTCCAAAGAAAGTTTTTCTTTTTTTTCTTTTAGAGCTTCCATCTCTTCAGAAAGGGACAAGACTTGCTTTTTTAAAGCAATGTTTCTAGAATCAAATTTCTTCAATTCCATATGCATTTCATTTATTTCCTCAATCAATTCTTCATTACTACTATCAATATCATTATTAAGGGAAAAATCAGTTACCCCACTTTTGTCATCTACTGCCATCAAACAAAGATTGAAAATCTCTTCGTAGTTAATCTCACTATCCCAGACTTCCTCATCATCATCACTCCAAGTAGATGTTGTAGTCACCATGGCTTTCTTCTTGAAGTTCTTATATGGTTTATTTGTCGTAGGGCAAGATGCCTTGATGTGTCCGGGTTTCTTGTAACCAAAGAAAACTATAGGTTCCCTTTCTATGAAGTTCTATATATAAAGCCTCTTGATCTTCTCCAACAACTTATAAAACCTCTTAGTGATGAAAGTCATCTCTTCATCTTCTTCACTACTTTCATTTTCTTTTTCTTATTCCACTATCTTGTTTGTGGCAGCTTTAAGAGCAATGGCTTTCTTCTTCTTTAACTCATCATCAACAATACATTGTTTCATTTCCTGCATCTCGTATGTTAACAATGAGCCAAGTAGAGTTTCGACTTCAAGCTTGTCGAGGTCTTTGGTTTCCACAACAGTCATCTTCTTTGCTTTTTAGGTTGGTGGCAAAGATTTAAGAATCTTCCTAGTTAATTCAAACTCCTCAATGTTCCTACCAAAAAGTTTTAAACCATTAATAATACTCATGAATTGTGAATACATTTCAGAGATGGTTTCGGTAGGGGATATCTTAAAAGTTTTATATTTGGATACTAGCATATAGACTTTTGACCTTTTAACTTCACTAGTACCTTCATATGTTACTTGAAGTTTGTCCAAAATTTCTTTTGCTGAAACACATGCTACAATTTTATTGTATTCATTTATATCTAATGCACAATGTAAAATACTAGTTGCTTTACCATTTAGAGACATTATTCTATAATCCTTTTCATCAAACTCAGTTTTGAGTTTAGGTACTGTATGAATGAATTCTCTAATGGTTATATCATTTGAAATAATTCTAGGCCCTTCTTCAATGATTCTATACAAATTATAATTTTATCCTTCAAAAAATATTTTCATTCTATTTTTCCAATAATTATAAATTTTGTCATTGAACAAAGGAGGCTTAGTATAGGAATGACCTTCGGTGTAACTATTGGTAGTCATAGGATCAACTCAAGGATTTTAAACCTTAAAATTGAGAACATGGCTTTGATACCAATTACAGACCAAAGTGCCAACCCAAGAGGGGGTGAATTGGGTTTTAAAACTTTTCGAAAATAACAAACAAGTTTTTAAGTACTTTATAAATCAAGCAACAACAACAAAATATGATAGAGCTGAAAGAAAATGAGTAAGAAAGAAAATATGGGAACTCCATTTATAGCGATTCGACAATATCGGATTTCTTCGACCCTACGTCCACTCTCTTCAGGGAAACTCCTTGAAGTAATCCACTAAAAATAATCAAGTAACTTCATGATGTTGCTCAAACCTTACAACGATGTCTTCCACTTAAGGAAGCGCAAGAAGATTTTTTTACACCAAAACACCTCTAAGAGTTACACCAATTATTTCTGTTACAATGATTGAAAATTGAAGTTTAAATAACAAGAGATATTTCCAATTAATGCTCTTATAAAGAATAATGATCTGTCTTTCAAGTACAAAGCTTTTAAGAATGGCTCAATATGATTTTGAAAAGCTTTGATGAGTTATAAATGAGATGAAGAATGAATTTAATATTCAAAGAATGTTTGCTCAGCTCATTTAAAAGGATTTATATAGTCTCAACCCAATATGGTCGTATACTCACAAAGTAAAGCTGTTGGGGAGTGGTTTGGAGCATTTAATGCTAAATATAGTCTTTTTTTTAGTGTTCAGTCGATTAGATAAACATTTCAATTCAAACTTCTGTTTCAGGTTCTTCATTCAATCAACTGAAAGGATTGTTCAGTCAACTGGATTAGAAGACAGAAGTTTCTGACCTTCATTCAGTCTACCAAATTGAGTCATTCACTCAACTAGATTCATTCAGTCGACTGAATAACTCATTTAGCCAACTGGATGACCTGAAACAGAGTTTTCTCTGTTTTCATGTTGTTTTATAAAAATTGTTGACCCTCGCCCGTATTTTAATGATGGCAAAACACAACTGTTATTTAACTAACAAGTTTAAACTAAGTTGTATTAAGGATCAAACACATTCAACCAAGGAACAAAGTGCAAGAACTCAAACCAAATCAAGTATCAAGTGAAGACTGAAGATCTAGTATAGGTCTTAAGGTTTAGAACCAATGTAAGTCTCACTCATACATTGTATTAGCTTGTTCAATGGCTCGAACACAAAAGGTTTTCTAAAACCATTATTTTAAAATGTTTTTAATGAAAAACAGAAGAAAAACTGGGTTGGAAGACAACCCAGTCGACTGGGTACATATACCAGTCGACTGGTATATGGGACAGAAGGTACCCAGTCGACTGGATGAATCAACCCAGTCGACTGGTAAAATTGACAGAAAGTCCCCAATCGACTGGATGATATATACCAGTCGACTGGATACCCAGAAGGTCTGAAAACGAGTATTTTTCAAGTGAACCCAGTCGACTGGTATCTCGACCCAGTCAACTGGTAGTTCAAAAATATAACCGTTGGACTCCAAATCTAAACGTTTTAAAGTAAATCTTTTTCAAATTAAAGTCCTAACGGCCATATTAATTGATTGCTATATAAACCCATTCAGTTAAGCATTCAATAACAAGCTGTATATATTCAAAAAGAGTTGATCTCACATAATCAAGTTTTTATACTCTTGAAACACAAAAAGCTTTGAAATAATCTTGTTAAGCCATTTCTTCAAGCTTTACTTTGAAAGAGAGACATTTATGTTGTAATAAGCTTTCATTTGCTGTCTCTCTACCTTTTACTTTATGCCATCTTTGTAAAGGGATTACTTCCGAGAGGAAGGGGAAACTTCCGAAAGGAAGGAGATTGTTTGGTTTAAGCAACTCCTGTAATTTGCTTGTGTACGGTTTGTGCAACACCCGGCTAAGTTGTGCGACTAAAATTTCTTAGTGGATTACTTCAAGGAGTTCCTTGAAGAGAGTGGACGTAGGGTCGGAACGAATCCAATATTGCCGAACCACTATAAACTATGTTTGCATCCTCTTTCTTTAAACTCTTTATTTACAGCACATTTCTTGTATTAATTGTTTGCTGCTTATCAGTTTTTATAAACTTGTATTAATTCCGCAAAAAGTTTTTAAAAACCCAATTCACCCCCCCTTTTGGGTTGAAACCTCGAGCTACAATTGGTATCAGAGTTTCGTTCTCTTAATTAGGCTTAAAATCCTTGAGTTGATCCAATGGCAGCAAATAGCTACTCTGAGGGACACTCTTATACTAGACCACCATTGTTCAATGGCTCAAATTATAACTATTGAAAAAATAGAATGAAAATCTTTTTCGAAAGACAAGATTACAATCTATGGAGAATCATAGAAGAAGGACCTAGAATTCCTTCAAAAGAAATAGTTATTGGAGAGACTCTTCATACAATGCCTAAACTCAAAACTAAGTTTACTGACGAGGATTGTAAAACGATGTCTCTCAATAGCAGAGCAACAAGCATGCTACATTGTGCATTAGATATTTCTGAATATAACAAAATATCTGCATGCGTTTCTGCTAAAGAAATATGGGAAAAATTACAAGTCACATATGAAGGAACTAGTGAAGTAAAAAAGTCTAAAATTTACATGCTAATTTCTGAGTATGAATCATTTAAGATGTCTCCTAATGAAACCATTTCTGAAATGCACTCACGGTTCACCACTATTATAAATGGTTTAAAACTGCTTGGTAAGAATATTGAGGAAGTTGAACTAACCAGAAAAATCCTGAGATCTCTGCCACCATAATGGAAACCAAAGAGGACAGCCATACAGGAGGCCAAAAATCTTGACAAGCTTGATGTTGAGACGCTACTTGGGTCATTCTTGACATACAAGATGGAAGAAATGACTCCCATCGTCAATGATGATGAGAAGAAGAAAAAGCAAATCGCTCTCAAAGCTTCTACGAGCAACAAAGAAAAGGAATTAGAACAAGAAGCAGAGAGCAGTGAAGAGGATGGTGAAATGACCTTAATCACCAGACGATTCCATAGGTTCTTGAAGAAAAGCAAGAAACCTTACACAAAGGATCCCACCTCAAAAAGAGAACCACTTATGTGCTATGGCTGCAAGAAGCCAGGACACATAAAAGCTTATTGTCCGGTTTCAAATAAACCATACAAGGGCTTTAAGAAGAAAGCTATGGTAGCGATGACGAAGAAGATGAGTCATCAGACAAAGAAATCGGATACGAGGAAATCGCCAACCTTTTTTTAATGGCAATCAACGATGAAAGTGAGGTAACATCTTCTCCCTCTTCAAAAAATAATATTGTTACTAGTAGTGAAGAACTGCTAGAAGTAATAAATGAAATGCATGAAGAATTGAAGAAATTTGATTCTAGAAATTTTGTTCTTAAGAAAGAAGTATCATCTCTTTCTAAAGAAATAATAAGTCTTAGAGAAGAAAAAGAAAAATTATCGTCTTTACTGTATGATTCTTCTCAAGATTATCTCAAAGATGAAAATGAGAATTTGAAAAATAAAATTTCTGAATTAAATAGCACTATATCAAGACTTATGCTTGGTAAAGAAAAACCTGATGAAGTGCTTTCTTCCCAAAGAATAAGTGGAGGAAAAACTAGTGTAGGATATTCTCCATTGGGAAAGCAAAAAACAAAAGAGAGCTTATTCATGAAAGCCTCTTGTGTAGATGGAGCCTCTACTTCAAAAGCTCCTAGCATGGTTAAGAGCACTCCCTCGATGGATACTAGGAAGTCTAGAAATTTAAATATTCATACTAAATTGAAGCAACCTAGAAATACTCATGCTTATATGTATGCTCATTCTAGAAATGCTCATACACATCCTAGAAATAATTATCATACTCATTCTAGGAACAATGTGTATAATCAAAGAATGCATTCTGCTCATGCTCATCCCAGGAATTACCATCATGGTTATCCTAGAAATAATTTGCATACATATGCTAGCATGTATCCTAGAATGCATCATCATTCATTTTCTGGAAATGACATGCATTTTCATACTCCTTACCATAGAAACATGTATCCTATGAACTATTATCCTAAGGATTATAGGAATGCACATGTAAGATATCCTAGAAATTTCTATGACTATCATGCTAGGATTGTGCATCATCAACTTATTCATAAAGCACCACATGTTAAGAAAGTATAGGTCCCAAAAGGATCCGTATTTTCAAGGACTAACCCCAAAGGACCCAAGAAATTTTGGGTACCTAAAAGTACTATCGTATATCCTTGTGTGATGTAGATTTGCCTCCACACCAAGGAGAAAGGTAACTGTTGGTACCTTGATAGCGGATGCTCGAAGCACATGACCGGTGATAAAAGCGTATTCAAGGAGCTAACTCTAAGAGATGGTGGACTTGTGACCATTGGAGACAATACTAAAATAAATATCATCAGGCATAGAAAAGTCGGTAATGATTTCTCAACCTTAGATAATGTATTGCTAGTACAAGGCCTTAAGCCAAATTTACTTAGCATTAGTCAGTTATGTGACAAAGGATATAAAGTCACATTTGAGACCTCTCATTGTCTAGTTATAGACATCAAGAGCAACAAAATCAAATTCATTGGCCATAGACATGAAAATGTTTACATAGTTGATTTGAAATCCTTGCATTCTGATAATGAAAAATGTTTTCCTGCTTTTAGTAAAAATCCATGGCTATAGAATAGAAGGCTTGGTCATGTAAATATGAACTTGCTAAAAATTGTTTCAAGAAAAGATTTAGTTATTTGACTTCCTAAAATCAATTTTGAAAAAGACAAAGTTTGCAATGCTTGTCAAATTGGAAAACAAACTAAGATTTCTTTTAAAGCAAAAAATGTAGTCTCAACTACTAGACCTTTGGAACTTTTGCATATGGACTTATTTGGTCCAATTAGTACCATTAGTCTAGGTGGCCATCAATATGCTCTTGTTATTGTTGATGACTATTCAAGATATACCTTTCTTATTTTTATTGCTTACAAGGATGAAGCTTTCAAAGAATTTGAAAAGTTTTGCAAAAAGGTACAAAATGAAAAAGGAATTTGTATCTCAAGCATAAGAAGTGATCATGGCAAAGAATTTGAAAATCAAAGCTTTTCAAAATTTTGTGATGAAAATGAAATTAATCACAACTTTTCAGCTCCTAGAACTCCTCAACAAAATGGAGTTGTTTAGAGGAAAAATAGAGTTCTAGAAAAATTTTCAAGAACAATGCTTTGTGAAAATAATTTACCAAAATATTTTTGGGCTGAAGCCGTGAATACTTCTTGCTATATTTTAAATAGAATTTTGATAAGGCATTTGCTTGATAAAACTCCATATGAACTATGGAAAGGGAGGAAGCCCAATATTTCCTATTTTCGTGCTTTTGGTAGTAAGTGCTTCATCTTAAATAACAATAAAACTAACTTGGGTAAATTTGATTCCAAGACCGATGAAGGGATATTTTTAGGATATTCAACTACTAGTAAGGCTTATAGAGTTTTCAATAAGAGAACTCTAGTAGTAGAAGAATCTGTGCATGTAACTATCGATGAATCTAACGCAATGAGCAGTAGATAAGTTTCTTTTAAAGATGATGCAGATTTTATTCCAAGAATGGAAACTCCTACTCCTATTGTTGACCCAAAATTGAGTTCATCTCAAGCAAATGAAGAGATGAAAACTTCTAATGTGGACCAACCATCCTCAAGTCAACAAGAGGAAAGTCTACCCAAGGATTGGAGGTATGTAAATTATCATCCAATTGATCAAGTGATTGGTGATCCTTCACAAGGGGTAAGAACTCGCTCTTCCATTAGAAATATTTGCAATTTTGTAGCTTATTTATCTCAAGTAGAACCTAAGACATTTATAAAAGCTGAAAAAGATAATGATTGGATAATTGCAATGCAGGAAGAGATAAATCAATTTGAGAGGAATAATGTTTGGAAACTAGTTCCAAGACCAAAAGATCATTCAATAATTGGAACTAAATGGGTATATAGAAATAAAATGGATGAAAATGGTATAGTAACTAGAAATAAGGCTAGACTAGTTGCTAAGGGATATAATCAAGAAGAAGGAATAGACTTTGATGAAACCTATGCTCCCGTAGCTAGATTAGAAGCTATTCGTATGTTATTAGCCTTTGCATGCTTTAATAAATTCAAGCTATTTCAAATGGATGTGTTGACTGGATACCCAGAAGGTCTGAAAACAAGTATTTTTCAAGTGAACCCAGTCGACTGGTATCTCGACCCAGTCGACTGGTATCTCGACCCAGTCGACTGGTAGGTCAAACATATGATTGTTGGACTCCAAATCTGAACGTTTTAAAGTAAATCTTTTTCAAACTAAAGTCCTACCGGCCATATTAATTGATTGCTATATAAACCCATTCAGTTAAGCATTCAATAACAAGCTGCATATATTCAAAAAGAGTTGATCTCACATAATCAAGTTTTTATACTCTTGAAACACAAAAAGCTTTGAAATAATCTTGTTGAGCCATTTCTTCAAGCTTTACTTTGAAAGAGAGACATTTCTGTTGTAATAAGCTTTCATTTGCTGTCTCTCTACCTTTTACTTTACACCATCTTTGTAAAGGGATTACTTCCGAGAGGAAGGGGATTGTTTGGTTTAAGAAACTCCTGTAATTTGCTTGTGTACGGTTTGTGCAACACCCGACTAAGTTATGCGACTAAGATTTCTTAGTGGATTACTTCAAGAAGTTCCTTGAAGAGAGTGGACATAGGGTCGGAACGAATCCGATATTGCCGAACCACTATAAACTGTGTTTGCATCCTCTTTCCTTAAACTCTTTATTTACAGCACATTTCTTGTATTAATTGTTTGTTGCTTATCAGTTTTTATAAACTTGTATTAAGTCCGCAAAAAGTTTTTAAAAACTCAGTTCACCCCCCATCTTGGGTTTAAACCTTGAGCTACAAAAACAATTCTAATCAACATCATTTTGTTAAAGATACTTTTTAAAACAAAATTAGCCATATAGTAGGCTAGGTACTTGAAAGAAAAGATTTACATTAGTTAATCATCTATCTTAGTAGCTAATCTTAATCTTCAATTTCTTCTTTGGTTGAGTACTTAATTTGGCAAGTATTGGTTGTCTTTGAAGGAATGCTTTTACAACTTTAAACATTTAAATAAATTGGTTAGCACAATTTAATATATTTTTGTCATCATTAAAATCAATTTAGGGTCAACACAAATGTTAAATTCAGTGACGGTAAAACTCTTGTCTCAGATTTAAGCTTCAGTGATGGGATTTTCATTATCTACGACGGGATATTCCTATCACTGATTTTTTTCCCAAAAATAGATGATCAAAAAAATAATATTATAATCATATTGGTGACAGATTTACCGAAGATATACCCGTCACTAAAAATATTGAATTTTCAATGAGGAGAATCCCGTAGTTAATATTGTCGAAGATAATTGATATTGTTCCATTATGAGCGACGAGTTATTGAGGTGACACTCGTTGCAGATAAGTTAATGTGGTTTCTGCGACAAGATTTCATTGTCGCTAATTTTTCATGTTTAAAATTATTAGTGATAAAATGCCCCTCGCTAATACCATCACAAATAATTTTTAATTATTTTCTAGAACTTTTCATAACAATAAAATAATTCATAATTATCTGCTAAAAATGTATTATATTTACATTCAAAATTAGATTTGACTATTACCAAGAAGTGATAAAATTCTAATTATAGTTGAAATAATAATAACAAAATACAATATCCAAATATGTAAAAATAAACATGAAATCTGATCATATTTAAAAAAATTCATCAAATATAATCCAAAAAAAGTGGTCCTATGGGTCCCCGAGGTCGTCGCCGTGCATGGGAGTCTTAATGTCCTCCTCACCTTCCCCAATATCGTCATAGTCATCGGCATCATCGAGAGACTGCTGAAAAAAAAAAAAAAAATAAACCTTGTATTCAAGGAAAAAACTAAATAAGTTATTTAGAAACCATAAGTTATTTGCGTTTTTTTTTTTTTTACCAAAAACCCACATGGTTTGAAACCGATAATCTAAAATGGATTTCGTTTGTTTCCACTAGTCACATTCTACCAAAAGGACGTGATAGTAACCCCACCTTGTCCATTAGACAGATATTTTATTCTTTGGACTTTAAAACCACTAAGTTATCTACGTTTTTTTTTTTTTTACGGAAAGTGCACACGATTTTTAACCGGTGATCCAAAATGGATTCTGTCAACTAGTCACATTCTACCAAACAGACGTGACGATAACCTTTCCTTGTCCATTAGACAAGTATTTTACTCTTTTGACTTTTAAACTGCTAAGTTATTTGTTTTTTTTTTTTACCGAAAAGCTACATGGTTTTTAATCGATGATTCAAAATGGATTCTGTTTGTTCTCTCTAGTGATATTCTACTAAATGGACGTGACAGTAATCCTGCCTCATCCACTAGACAAACATTGTACTCTTTTGACTTTAAAACTACTAAGTTATCTTCGTTTTATTATTGAAAACCCATATGGATTTTAACTAGTGATCCAAAATAGATTATGTTTGTTCCCATAAGTCATATTTTGTTTGGTCACAACATACTAACTAACTAATATACTAACATAGTAACGTACAAACTAACTAGCTAACATAAACAAACCCACACACCCACCACCCCTACACTCACCCCCCCCCCCCCCCCCCCCACCCCCCCAACACACACATACACACATCCTACCCCCATGCGCGTGCGCACACACACAAACTAATAAACCAATCATTTAAAATATGTCTAAGTCAGACTCACTAAATCATAGCTCAAATCATATAATAGTTTGGTAGATAGCTAATAAATTTATTCAATAAAAGTTCCTTGATAATTGTAACTTTGTTATTCTAATTAAAAGAAACAAGGAATTCACAATTAGATTAACAAACTCAAGTGCTAAAAATGTACCTAATTAGTGGAAGATGTAATCGAGAAGTTCAAAAGGCACTTGAGGAGAAAATTGGGAGTGATGAAACCTTGCAAGAAAATAAGATGCAAACACTTTTAAATAACCAAAATTGATTCAAACCATAATGAAAATAACATGCACACATGCACCAATCCCTACACCCACCCCCACACACCCACCATCCATGCAAGCACATATACACACATAAAAACCCGCTCACCCACCCACACTCCATGCATATGCACATACAACCACCTCCACACACTCACCCCTACACCCATCCTCACACACCCAATTTCTTTAAAAAAAACAAACAAACAAATAAACAAACAAACAAACAAACACTTTGGGAAAACCATTCTTTAACATACTAAACATCTAACACATATACTTATTAACATCTAAAATCTATCATCTAACATACAAACTAACATGAAAAAAATACTAACAAACATTTGAGAAATTTACATTCTAGTTAAAATCGATTTAGACAAACAACCTAATTTATTAAAAAAGAACAATTTGGACGAGCCTAATTTCTTTAATATACTAATTAACATACTCTATGATCCAAATGTGGCTTAATGGACTCATTTTTGGGTCAAAGAGATTTCTTTTGTAAATGATGTAGATTTAGCTGATTTTGTGGATTTCCTTTCCTATAGTTACTACTTGTTTAAGGGTCACACCCCCTGGTTGCCAAAATTTTTTGAAGCTATTAGCTATTTCACAACCAAGTAACCAACTGGTTGGCAGGGTGAGGCACAGTAATGGACCGATGTCCAACTGGACTAAATTGATATTGGGCCTAATCAACAGTTAACAAGTTGGTGATCTTCAAATTAACAAAACTATCATTAGTTGATAGCTAAAGGAACTTTGACCAGTATACATTTTTCATAATAATTCTTTTTCTTTCTCCATAAAGATTTTAACTCGTTTCTTTCTTCATAAAATGAGATCGAAATAAGTTTCCAGAAATGATTTTCTGGCCATCAGAAAAATGCAATTTCTTATAAAAATTTAATCATAAAAAATAAAAATATAGGGAAAATCGAATTAAAATCTAACATATATATACTAATTAACATCTAATATCTAACATACTAACTAAGATGAAAAAATACTATAAAAAAAAACATTGTACAATGCATACTGATGAAACCGTTAAACCAAAACCAAAAATTATAAACTATAACCTACCAAAAACAATAAATCAATAACCTGTACAATACATTTATCATCCAACAAAATAACCCACAAAATCAAACAAAAAATACTTCAAATAACCCACAAAAATTATCAAAATGTGGTGAGATTTAACATAAAAAAATTATGAAAATAACATAGAAATTGAGAGATAGAGAAACGAGACTTACCCGGGAAAGCAAGAGTGACAGTGGCAATGGCTCACGGTAGTGGACATTCGTATCAGCTATAGAGAGAGAGAGACAGAGTGCGAGTAAGAGAGAGACAGAGTGAAGAGAGAGAGAGAGAGAGAGAGAGAGCGCAAATGAGAAGAGAAAGAGCGAGACAAAGAGAGCAAGCATGAGAGAAAGTGAGCAAATAAAAGAGACTGATAGCGCATGAGAGAGAGAGAGAGAACAGAGAAAGATAGAAGACAGACGAAAATGAGAAGGGGAATTGGGGGTTAAGGATTTAAACATATCAACGACGAAAATCCTGTCGCATTCCTGTTGCGGAGTTTTTTAGAATATCGTTTTTTTCAGATTTTTTAAAAATTAATTTAAATATTTAATAAATATCAATAATGGGAATCTCTTCGTTAACAAAAATTATATATACATCACGACGGCATAACGACAGGAATCTCGTCGATATACTTTGTTAAAATTTAATATTCAAATCATCTACGATGCAATCTCATTGCAAATGATGTTATCAGCGAGATCCTGCCAATAATATCCCATAGCAAAAAACCCTTTCTCTTATAGTGTAAATCAAAAGCCGAGGTTAGTTTGGTTCATTTGCATCAAAGTAGACTTATTTTTTGAGATAACATTTGTTAATTATGTTGGATATCAATTTTTTTTTCTTTTTTGTTAAATGGATACCATTTATTGGTAATGAAAGGAGAGAAGGTGGGTTTACAGACAGCGTGAATACTGCAAAGTGGTCATGGGCACAGACAAAAGCAAGTCAAAAGATAGTGGATATGGTCAGGGTTATCCGCTTGAAAAAGAAGACCATGAGAGGAATAAAGATGACCCAATCAACACCAAAATGATGCTTCCAATCTCCTTTTGGAAAATTCCCTATTCCATGATTCCATCTGTCAATTTATCAATTAACCAATTAGGCAACAATCAACATTTTCATCTAATTAGTTCTATTCCAATTCCACGCGCTTCTTCATCAGCTTGTAGAATGAATTTCATTCTAATTTATAACAAAAAAAAGGAGAAGTAATGAATGTGATCTTACATGCAAAAAGGACACTAATGCTATATATTAAAGAAATGAACAATATTCATCTGACCAAAAAATAATATTCTGTATTAATTGTTTGTGGCAAGTGTTTTGTACACAATGGCGTTTAGGCCTCATTTCAGTTTATATAAATTATTTTTATTTTGTTTTCGTTTTAAGTCTGAGTTTTTTTTTTTATCATTGGTCTGCTTTTTTGCGAGTTATTTTTGAAGATCTAATTTTCGTTTTTATCTCCATTTATGAACAGTTAATTTTGTTTTTATTAAAAAACACTATTACTCTTAATTTAAATAAAAAATTTACTTCACAATATTATTAAATATAAAATAATCTACAATATTAAAAAATCACTTAATAACTTTTATTTTATAATATCTTAATACAAAATAAAAATTCAATTCACAAAAAATTATAAAGATTAAGATCAGATTAAAAAATTAATCTAATTATAAAATATTTTTATTTATTTCTATCGTATCTTCGTTTCGATGAAAACTTTTAAAATTCTTTGTTCACATTTATGGGGCGATAAAATATCTTCCAAATCCGTCCTTATAAGCCGGGGCAGAGTTTTTGCCACCCCTACATGAGGGGCGTGCTTCTTTGTGGATCTTTGAACTTCCCTGACCCGATAGGGAAAGCATGATCTTCTCTAGAAAAATTATATACTCCCAAAAGGGATAAGTTCTAAGATTGGCTACCATCTTCCTTGCAGACAGATAAAGAGACAACATATACGACACTAGCAATTATAGCTATGTGGGCCCTTTCCTTTCGTTATAGTAATATTAGCATATATAGCCTTTTCATTATTTGAGGCATTAAATATATAATAAATTTATACATGAAAAATTTTCAATTAAATTATGAAGACAATATTACTTATTAACATTATTTCTAAAGGTTCAATAAGTCATTTTTTTCTTTCAATAATTTTTTTTAAAAGTAAATTAGTATTGAGAGTCAATTTGCATGCATCGTCTTATTTTTTCAAACGAATCGAAAGTAACTCATTCTTACTCAGTTTAAGAAATTCACAAAAAAAAAATTTATAACCTGATCATCGTAAATATGAGAATTAGATCCAACAACGTTGTGGTTATTTTACCATGTCTCTCTCATTTAATCCACTTCATGGTGGTTGTCAATCAACCATTTATAACTAATGAAAATAACTGGGGTTAGTGATCAACACCTCATTTGATAATGGGATCTCACTCAAGAAAATGTCCATGGAAGGACTTATTTTTGTAGGCTATCCAAGGTTTTCACTTTACATGTATTGATGTGATTTGCTAACCAAGTATTATGCTGTCTTTTTCCTATCTCTCAACCCTTTGCTTTGCTTTTCTTTTTATTATATTTGATCAAGAACAAAATTCATAATGATAGCAAGATTAAATCATGGAGGCATGGGACCTCAAAAGAAAAAGATATGAAATTAAAAAATTTTGGATTGAGATTTAATTTGTGACCTAACCCTCGAAGGATAAGGATTATTAAAACTTAGAAAAAACAAAAACTTTCTAAAACTAACTCAAAAGAAAATTTGTGGACTGAGATTTAGCGGGAATTTCTTCAATATAAAGATAAGATGAGTAAAAATGGCTATCTAGATTGTCCTAACCGAACTTCAAAGCAGACAAAAGATGATCATTCATCATATCGAGTTCACTATCGAAAAGATCATACTTTTATTGACATTTACTTCCTCTCTTTTTAGTAAAGACCTCAATCTCATAATTTCTTCCTAGCTAATGTGAGATTATGCATATCAACACACTTTAATATATAGATGTACATAATTTTTTTAATAATTAAAATCTAAAAGAATCATTAAGAAAAAAATCAATTGAAATCTTATGGATTCAATAAGGGAAAAAATATTAAAGAAGAATCAATTAATCTCCAAAATCAATAATAGTCAATGCAATGGAAACACTATAAGAAATATATAATGGACTGATTTGTATCCATAAAAAATAATAATATAATATTAATAAAATAAAAAATCATAAATTTATATCTTTAAAAATCTCATCTCTTATTGTTTCATGTTAGTATTGTGTCACATAGGATAACTATGAAATATAGTATAGATAGATCTTTCTTTGTCAAAATCACGAAAATTACAACAACAAAAAATCAATTATGGTGTTGTTTGGAATCACCTTTAATTACTGATTAAAGCATTCTTCATATCTCTTTAAAATTTCCTTTACCCATAGAAGTTTTGATTTTTAAAGGATGATCAATGCGATGATAGGACGTTAACATGACATGATTTTATAGTGGGCATTTCAAAATATGACTAAAGTGAGTGCGGATAAAAATAAATTAATACTATTAGTCAAACCATGGGGAAATAACAGGTGGAGGGATGTGTTCTCAAAGAACCCACATTGATTTTGAGCAGAAATATCGCCAAAATGATTGATGAGATAAGGCATCAGTATCACTGGTGGGGGATTATCCACCTCCTTGCTTTCCTCTCCGTATGCTGTTTATTGGCAATTTGCTTGCATGCCTAATCCCTGACGCCATCTCTCTCTTTCTCTCTCTCTCATCACATGTACATTTTGCGATATATTCTTGAAAGGGAAGCTTTACTTTTCTGAGGTTCGGATCCTCTAGCAGTGAAGGTTGAATGCTTCTACGCATGTTCTGGATCCACTTGTACTATTATCAAGCATGATTAACGAACATTAATATGACATATATGGAATTATTCTCTCTTCAACAAAACTTTTCTGAGGTTCGGATCCTCTAGCAGTGAAGGTTGAATGCTTCTACGCATGTTCTGGATCCACTTGTACGATTATCAAGCATGATTAACGAACATTAATATGACATATATGGAATTATTCTCTCTTTAACAAATAAAAAGTTTGTAGTTAGTTTCAATGTTCGATTGATACAGATGTCATCATTCATGCATTTTTTATAATTTTCCCCATGGTTGATATATTTATGTTACTTGAACATGTGTATGAATATCAGACACGGGTACATGTTCGAGTATTAGACTCGTTTATTTTTAATATTTTTTATATATATTTTTTAATTTAAAGTGTCCGAGTATTATACATTTATTCTAGTGTCGCGAATCTGACAAGAATATAACAAAATAAAGTGAGAGTTATTGTAACATAGGATGATATATACATGCATTATGAAATGAAAATATGGACATTGCTGACAATTTTTATAGCTTGCAGAAGACAACAGTTTTGATGGAAATCTTGTACATGTGGAGAGGGAAAACATGTTAAGGTAAACATAAACAAATCACAGATTGGGACATTAAAATTGAATCACATCTCATATCTCATTCGTTACGATGATTCATTAAAAATAAAATCGATAAAATGTAAGAAAATACTAATTTAATCTTTATCAATTACTAATATAATTTTTATAAATATATATGATCCAATTCGATAATCAAACTGTGTGGTTTATAAAAGAGTGGTGTCCATTTAAAGGCTTGATCATTTGATGTCGAGTAAGAAATAATAACCTACTTTCCCTCGGCTTCTCTATTTTGGTATATATGTTATGATTTTCCTATTATGAGATGTAGATTAATTATGACAACCTCTAAAAGGTCCTAATTGCACTATTTCATGAAAATGGGAAAATACAATAGAGTTGTAATCTCGAATCCCACCATCATCAGATTAACGTTTTTTTAACATACAAAATTTGAAACTCAATCTTTACACCCCACACAAATTATTACACTGCTTGTTACATTGAATTTAAAAATTAAAATGATCAATTATTAGCCCAATGTTCAGATGTCAAGGTTTTAAAATAGCTTCATGACTTTCATGGGCTCAAATTAATCAATGCATATACATGACATGGCAGAGATTTGGTTAGCTTGATATCATTTGTATTACCATGGACTTTCAGATTCTTTGAGCTAATTTATTTAGGTAAGAAGACCTTTCTGTTACCCTGCTGATATGGGACACGGATTATAACAAAAAGTGTTTTACCATGATATGGCATGTATATATTCATTTATGTTTTTCCCCTTCTTTGGGTATTTTACTAGGTATTCTTTTCAGTATTAACTGTGTGATCTTTCATGTTATAAATAAATTCATTTACCTTTAAAAAAGAGAGGCTTTTGTATCAATCCCACTTCTCGATTCAAATTTGGGTTAGCTGCTTCAAGCTATGAGAGAGAATATGCCACAAGGTCCAAATGTCATTGACATTACTGATAAATGAAGATGAATATTAATTTGACACTTTTGTTTGTTTGTGCACATCATGACAAACAGGCATATGCAGAGAGTTTTCCCTATAAATTGGGGCTTTGTGAAATGTATTAGGTACTTCATCCAGAGCTTTGGAAGCCTATCCTCCCTTCCCTCTCCCTATTGTCTTTTTCCTTTAAAGAGAGATTGTGGTAGCTGGCTAGTATTTTAGCCATCAAACTTTATCGGCTCGATCTCTTTCTTTTATGATACGGGTAAATTAGTTTATGAGGAGGCACTGGTGTTGTTGACAGAAGATAGAGAGCACAGATGATGAAATGCATATATGGAGCCTGCATCTCACTTCCTTTGTGCTCTCTATTCTTCTGTCATCACCTTCAGCCCCTCACCCTTCACATATCACTTGCATAATATAACTCTGTGTGTGTATATATATATATACACACGATTGTTTAAGTTGTTATTATCCTAATTTTTTTCTCTCTTAACAATAGCTTACATGTCTTTGCACTTCTGCCAACTCCTTTGGCCTCAATCCTCGTTTATATTACTAACTAATTTACTACTAATATTATTATTTCTTTAGTATCTGCACTGCAAGAAGAATTTATCTTTGTCTTCCTTTCTATACCTAAATGTATGCTACTTCCACTTGAGCTTAATTTATGTCTTCTTATTTATGCTCGGATAAAATTTTCTGCTTGTTTAATTAGGTGTGTGGCGAAGATCTACCAAATCACATCAACATGGTTTTTACTCATAATAAGTTTTTCCAACAAAGTACTATATATATCGGCTAGACTCTTTCAAACCATTGAAAGTCTAGCTTATGAGAGATTCGTATTTGCACATAATTTTTGAGATTTTTTTAAATTAAAAATATTTTTCATTGTTAAATGGAAAAAAAAAATTCAACCTCTCGTCGTCATCTGACAACGAAAAGCATTTTCAGTAAAAAAAAAAAAAAAATCTCGTTCACCAAATCTATACAAAAACAATTTCAGTGTAATATTGAGGTATCAAATTGGAATGGGTGTGTCAGTGGCAATTAATTATCACATGATATAACCGGTACTGATGTTGTGAAGGTATATGGTTATGGGACAAGTGTGCTTTAATTTGTTCATGGATATATTTAAAATTTTACCCCTCCGCCGTATCTTAACGGTATAACCAATGCTAGAGTAACACATACACATGACATTCATTTGTAACATCTTGCTAATTGACTGGTAATTGAATGACACCTGTTGAAACTAAATTGGTAACTATTTTAATCTTAAGAATTCATTATTTGGCACTATAACTAGGAGGGAGAATTTTCATTGTTGTTGGTTCGGGTGACCAAAATGGGTAGTAAGAATGAATGTCCCTAAATCTTTGATGTAACATTATCTTGTTCATGACTATTTCACTAACCAAATGCCATGGTATGACAAAATTATTGGAATTTTCTTATAGAGTGAGTTTACATTAATTGTGGTTTTTTTGGTTTTGTCAAAATGTACTAAAAGTTGAATGGTTTTATCCATATCTCTTGGTTCAAAGTTAAAAGAGTAGGGTGGGTTGTCCATCATAGGTGCCCAACCCGGCCTAGATTTCCTACAAAATTCATTCACTTTCTTCTTTTTTTCTCTATCTATTTTGGGTTCTAATGACGAAAAAAAAATGCATAAAATTACTATTAGTATTTTTTTAAAAAAATTAATCTAGTATCATTGCTTTAATTTTAATATTTTTTTCTATATATTTTCCAAAATTTAGGGTTTGTTAAAAAAAATTAAGGTTTTGGCTTCCAACAATTTTTAGAATTCAATTTTTGAAAGTCATTATCTAAAATAGTTTAAGATTTTACCCTTGAATTCTAGTTCAAGGGAATTTTTTTTATTGTATATGAATATCAAGACAACACTAAAGTTACTAAATGTTTGTGTTGAAAATTGTTTTGTTAAAAAAATTAATCAAATTAGTTTAAATCTCACCATTTAACATAAAAAAATCGATATTTCAAAAACGTATGCTGTATTTTACTTTGATCAGGTAAATGGGGAATGAACTTTTGTGTGTTACTTAGTAAAATGCTTTTTTATGCTCGATATAAGTAGTATTTACATTACATGTAATAATTAAGGCATAAGATTCTAAAAAAAAAAAATTTAATTAAGGTATACTCAATAAGAAATAAGGAAATAATATTATCGAAGAGATTTTATGTAATGTGGCATAACCTTAGCTCTAAGATGAAATTTGATGGTTAGGATGCAAACAACTTCTCTCAACATTTCTGCATAAAATTGAGGGAACTAAAATCCTATATCTTTTTTTTAAAGGAAAATATTATCATATAAATACTAAATTGAAACACAAATGCAAAGCGTCCGCCAATAATGCTAACAAAAGCATAGTCGGTACTTCTCCCAACCAAATACACAGGTCATCAATAAATTTAGCCTCTCTTTCTAAAATATGAGATGCAACATTAGTTTCTCTAGGTATAAAAGAAAAAACTAAAAGCTTGAAACCTTGTTGATAAGAACTTGATATCTTCAATAATCAGTCCAAGTCATGGAACAATCCTCCGCTTTTGCCTTCACAGCTTGGATCAGCCGCAAACAATCCTCTTATGATTGAAAAAAAAAAAATTAACAGCCTTCATTGATTGCAAATGCAAATGCCTGCCTAGTTGCTAATGCTTCAATTATATAAGGATCCTCCGCATCAAAAACCATTCTAGAATAGCTAGCCAAAAATTTCCCCTCACTGTCTCTAACCACCGC
Source organism: Bretschneidera sinensis (assembly GCA_023935145.1). Taxonomy (NCBI): domain Eukaryota; kingdom Viridiplantae; phylum Streptophyta; class Magnoliopsida; order Brassicales; family Akaniaceae; genus Bretschneidera; species Bretschneidera sinensis. Next base: position 39,425,833 of record CM043699.1, read on the forward strand.
TCCCAGACCACCTGTTGAAATATCCCAAAAAAAAGCCCCATCCACATTGATCTTCACAAATGGCATTGTGGGAGCTACTCAAGGGACAACCTTATTTTCTTTAATCACATGCACCCCTTCAGCCTTACCCTAGCTCGTCTAAAAATCATCCACAAAACTGGTGACAAATCGAGCAAGCTCCACCACTCCTTTCCAACTCTTTCCGAAGTGAATCTGGTTTCTATTCCCCCATATAGCCCAAGAAGTTATCCCCTATTGAACACCATTTCCCTATCCCGTTCCTCCTTGCACCATAGAAGCCATTGTTGAAACCCTAATGCTGCACACTGCTCTGAATTGAATTGTTCTAAGCACCCTTCCCAAATTGATTTAGCATGTTTACACTCAACCACCCCCATGCATCACTATTTCTTCCTCATATAGACATATAGGACATTGCTTAGATACAAAAACATCACGCCTTTGTAAGTTAAAGCATGTAAAACATGTAGGTAAGCATTCATGGAAAAGTCTCCATATAAAAAGCTTAATCTTTGGTGGCAAATTCATCGCCCAAAGATACTTCTAGACAGTGTCTTTATGAAGTGCAGGACCTCCATTTTTCGAAGATGAACCTGATGATGATACGTCTTGCCTTAGCTTGGCTTCTCTTTCCACTTGATATGCACTCCTAACCGAGAACAAGCCATTGGAAGTATAATGCCATAATAGTTTATCATCTTTTGTTGTTAGACTTAATGGAATTTTATCAATCAATTCTGCTTCATGTGGTAAGAAAATAACTTGCAACTGGTCTCGTCACCATCTCATCATGTCATGATCAATTAGAATTGATACAGGTACATTAGCCACAACATCAACCTTAGGAGAGACGAGTTTAAAAGACCATGATACTGGGATCCATGGACTATTCCAAAGATTAACACTGTCCTCATTCCTTATCCTCCACCGTAAACCTTTTTTCTAATGTTGCTCAACCAGTCCAAATATTTCGCCACGTATATGAAAGAGGTTTCCCAAGCGATGCCTCTAGAAAGGAACAGGTAGGAAAGAATTTCGCTTTTAATACGGAATAACATAATGAGGAAGACTTATTTAGTAATTGCTAGTCTTGCTTTGCTAGCATTGCTAAATTAAAAACATGAATATCCTGAACACCCAAACAGCCCTCATATTTTGGTTTGCATAACTTTTCCCAACTTACCTAGTGAATTTTTTGATCTTCTCCTTGATGCCTCACCAAAATCAGCTCATGTAACCTTATTTTTTTTTTAGAGCATTAAAGGAAGCTTGAAAAAACTCATAGAGTAAGTAGGAATAGCTTGAACTACAGCTTTGATTAAAACTTTCTTTCTTGATCTGGACAATAATCTTTCCCTCAAGCCTTGTAATTTGCACCAAATACGATCTAGGATCGATTTGAAAACATTCTTTTTTTATTGTCCCATCATTGTAAGGAGGCCAAAATATTGCTCATGATAAACCACACTAGGAATCTGAAGAGAATTTGCCACCAAATCTTTCATTTCCTCACAACAATTTTTGTTAAAACAATATAGCTGACTTGTCAAAATTCACCTCCTGACAATAACTATTCTCATATAAATTCAAATTTTCATTTAGTGTCTCACACTCCTGCATAGTAGCTCTACCAAAAATTAAGTTATCATCAGCAAAAAATAAATGATTTATACAAGGGAAATTCGAACTGGCTTAAACACCTACCAGCTTACCTTGGCACTCACTAGTCATTACCTTATTTATTAAGTGTAAAATCAATAGAACACCAAAAAATTACTAATTTCGTTTTTTTTCAATTATTAATTTAATTTTAATCAATTAGCAATGATCCAAAACAATGATCACATTTCGTGGTTCGCCTTATCATCAGCGAATATAATTTAATACATACACAACAAAGATATGTACGTATATATGCCATAGTTTTGAATTTAAGTAAGAAGTAGTCTCAATCCGATATTAATGGTCAAATGGATTCTTTTAATCCATTTTTTATAAGCTATATTAGTGAAATTAGACTATCCTAATCCCCTATTTTAATAATTAGGGTGGAGATTTGTGCTTAAGACATTTTTTCTAGAAGAAGTATACATATTTTACCAATTGGATTATACCCAAATAATCACATATACTAACCTAGTATGAATGACTTCCTTTCAAGTTTCATCATTAGAAAGGAAAAGTTCTTGGAATATCACTAATCTTCAAATAAAGTTAAGGGGAAGTTGTACCAGTCATCCTTATAAAACTATGAGTCCTTAAACTATGAATTGTACACCAAGTATCTTCAAACTTTCAATTTGTTATAATATTATTATCTTCGTCAATATAATGCCTTTCTTTTTTTTTTTTTTTTACTTTTAGATGATTGAATACACTAAAAAAAAAATCAGAGTTCCAATGAACTTTATAAACTATTTGGAGTTTGTCAAAAAAAATTTAAAATTTTTTCCACTCGTATACTTTTTTTTTGGTTTGTCAATTTTTGATAATAATGAAATAAGAAAAAATTATTACCATAACTATTTTTTTAAAATATTTTCCTCACAGTAGGTCACATTAATTTATTTTTGCACGTTTAACAAAGCCAAAATCAAATTTTTTGTATTGTTAAATTTTTAAGACAACTTCATTGATAAATAGTGCTTGATGTTGGGAATTTGACACTCAATCAACAATAATGGAATCACAATAGCAAAAATAAAGAGAAAAAATACAAATTTTAACGTGGTTCGACACACCTCTTTACCTACGTCTACGAGTCAATCACTATTCCAATCTTTTTTCTACAACTTTTGGATTAAGGAAATCTGTTAAAACTTGTTACACAACATTACATAATTTTTCTAGGCAAAACTGTGTAAAAATCATCCTTAAACAATATACAATTTTTCTAGGCAAAACTATATGAAAACTATCCTCAAACAATAAATAATTTTTGTAGACAAAACTGTGTGAAAACTCTTTTCAATAAATTCACAATTTTTCTAGCAAAAACTGTGTGAAAACACTCCCCAATCTCACAACTCAAACTGTAATACATCCAATGTTCACTCAAATTTTAGATCCTTATAAAACCCTCTTTTACTAGTTATATTGATGTTCAGTTTGCTACACTATACATCTAACCAACTATTCTTACTTTAGGAATAAGGTGATAGACTACTTATTTTGATGCCCATATTTATAACCTCTATAACTTGCCCACCAAGATGCTTGGTCACCAAATTGTTTGCTCTCTAAGTTGTTTGCTCTTCACATCAAGCAATTTTGGGACTCACAAAAATAAAATTTATTAGACAAGAAAATCTCAACACTGACAAAGCAGTCAAACTCATTTAGGTGATTCACCTCCACTTGATCAAAACCTCTAAGTTTCAATCAGACCTTCTATACATCTTAATTAGATTTTGAGTTTATTCCAAACAATCCTCCACATAGGCTTAAAATATTATCTTTAATGGCAAATCTACTGCTTCTTCTCTGCACCAATTCTCGAATTTTTTTGTCATTGTTAAAACCTCGCTCTGATACAACTTGTTGAGAATCTGACACCCAATCAACAACTACACAATCATAATAGCACAAATGAAAAGAAAAAGAACACAAGAATTTTAATGTGGTTCAGCACACCTCCTTGTGTGAAAATTCTCCCCAATAAACACACAATTTTTCTAGCAAAAATTGTGCGAAAACTCTCTTCAATCTCACAACCCAAACCCCAATACACTCAATGTTCACTCAACCTTTAAATTCTTGTATAACTCTCTTTTATAAGTTATATTGATATTTGTTTTGTTATACTCTATATCTAACCAACTATTCCTGGTTTAGGAATAAGGTAAGAGGTTACCTTTTTTTAATGCTCATATTAATAACTTTCATAATTTGTCCACTAAGATTTTTGCTCACCAATTAGCTTGCTCTTTAAGTTGGTTGTTGTTCACACCAAGTAACTTTGGGATCTACACTAAAAAAAGTTAAGCTAAGAAAATCTCAACACCAATCAAGTTGTCCAACCCTTTTGGTCAGGTTCACTTTGAGACCTGATCAAAATCTCTGAATTTCAATGAGGCTTTTTATACAGTTTAATTATATTTTGAGCCTAATCCCAACACTTGAAAGCGTTATAATATTACAACTAATTAATATTTTGATAACTTTTAAAATTTCAAATTGATAGTATAGAGATGTAATAAATACTATAATAGTTCAAAATTCGCTTGCGAAATATCTCTAAACTTAGTAAGGAAATAGAAAATTCTACAAATAAGGGTGATCATTCTCTCCACCCTATCTGATTTTCAATCCAATTAAAACTGAATACATACCGTGTTGGCAACGCTCACAACTTTGCGGCAACTCAATTATGGTCAGAGAAAGATCCATGAAATTACTTGCCAAGAAAATATATTCATATATCTTGTGGGACAAGATAAATTAGTGTAACATTGCTTTTACCCGCAGGATTATATGTTTTCCATGTCTTGCATTGTGTTTTTGAATAACCATTCTAAGTTTCAAGTATTAGACTATGTCTATGTGCCATTTCTAGGTTTCTGCACCATTCTATTGTCACATTATAAATGAGTATATACCTCTTAATTGACCCTAAATATCATCCTCATTTGCGTAGAACCCACGAAAGAATAACTTACCCTAGGAATCCTCCACCACCTTCGGACCCTTTTGCACCATGACCACCACCAAAAACCACGGGAGTCATGGACTCCATATTCTCAGCCTCCACCAGGGTCAGTACCACCTCCATTTGCTCAACCTTTACCGCCTCTAGGTCCTCATTTGCCACCTTATTAATTAGAGCATAGAATATATATATATATATATATATATATATATATATATATATATATATATATGACTTTTTATGTATAATGTCATGTTGGAAATAAAATAAGAGTGCCGCTCTTCATAAGCTCTACTAGTACTACATGATGCTTCACTTTTTACTTACTCCATTTGTTTACTTAATTTGGAATCAACTTTAATCGATTGTTGTTAAGTTCAACCCCTAAATTATGGAAATTTAGCCACATGGCTAAATATTCGGGTTTTCATATGTGCGTTCAATTGTGAAATTATTTTTAATTTTTCAAAAGAATGTTTTCCAAATGGGATCACGATTCTCTCCATTTGAAAACTGAAACAGAGTCAAGTTTACGGTGAGATGGAATACTACATCATTAAATGCAGAATATTTAAATTCAAAATTTTCAATATAACATTCAATCTCACTATGAACTTGACCTCCATTTCAACTTTTAAATGGAGAGGATCATAATCCTTCCAAATGAAAACCTTATCAATCAGCTCTAGATGCCTTAATCCGCCATTTAAAGTGGTGGATTATTGCCAGAGATTTTTCTTCTAATGAGATTCTTTAAAATTTTAATTCTTTAATATAAAAAAATAAATCAGTAGTGCATGTTTCTTAGGGATGAATTTGAACCTCTTGTAAAATTATAAGTCATTGATGTATTTTTTTCATTTGATTACCTGACAAAAAGTATTTTAGAGTTTATATTTGATGCATTGATAATGGATAAACACTATACACTATCAAATATTAATCTTATGTTGTGTTTGGTTGTAGTAATCAAGGTTGTAATAGAATGCTTATTCATCTTGTAATGACCATTACATTGCTTGGTTGGTTTAAAATTGTTGTAGTGGGTATTACATTGACAAACCCATTACAACAAAATATTGTAATGGGAATCACACTTTTGAATAAGTGTAATAAATATTTGAAAGTATAACTAAATATTAATATAATATTATACTAAATATAATAAAACAATAAGATAATATCATTATAGTAAACAATATAATTTAATAAAAAAAATAATATATAATAACATTATATTTGTAATAAGTAATAATATAAAATAAATTAGTAAATAAATATTGGAAAACATAATTAAATATTAATATGATACTATACAAAAAAATAAGGTGGCAGTATAAGGTTAATTGATCTATAGATCAAATATAAACTCTTTTAGAAAATAAATTAAAAACAATCTTGGAATCCCATTTTTAAAAAAAAAAGAGAGTTGAGTATCTCCGATATGCAATTTTCACAGGTACATTATGGAATTCACGGATTTCCTTCTGAAGATAAGGTTATATTCCCTTTTAGAAAACAAGGTTAAGGGCCTAAAGAAAATCAATATTATATATTAATGAGGTGGCAGTATAAGGTTATTTGACTGTGTATAGATACACTGTCTATAGATCAAGTATAAACTTTTTTAGAAAATAAGTTAAAAACAATCTCGATTACTATTTTTAAGAGCCTTACTTTAAAAGAGAAAAAACTCAATTATTACGAATATGCAATTTTCATGGGTCTATCGTGGAATTCACGGATTTCCTTCCGAAAATAAAGTTATATTCTTTTTTTCACCACTATTTGTCTCAAGAACCGGATATTGTTTTGTTACCATTTTAACATGGCACACGTTTTTATTGGATCACTTAAAAAAAAAAAGAGTTAATATTTATTGATAGAAATGTAATAATATGCTAAGTTGCTTAAATTTGAAATTGATAATTAGTTTTACTTTAATGGTTTATAGCTAGGTTTATACTTATTAACATGAATTTTTTTTTTTAAAAAATTGTTTAAATTCATATTATTATTATTATTTATGACATAATAAATATAATATATACATTCTCATGACACTCATCTCACCAATTTTTAAAAGACATACCCTACTCATGCTTTCGTTCCATGAACCGTTCTATAAATTGACCACTTATGTTCAGCTTAGTTATTTTTTTAATTTTATTTTCATGAAACAATTATTCTAATTTGTATATATTAGAAAACATTTTTGTTGTTTTCTAGATTTTCCAGTAATTTCATAACCGGGTTTTCTAACTTCGAACAAATAGAAAACCCAATTTTTTACTGCTTTTACACATGATAAGCCCCACGGTTTCGAATCCTCACTAATGCAAAAATATGTTTTATTTTTTTTTTCATTTTTCATTTTTTTTTCATGATGATCTTATTTATCATCTCTCTTTCTCTAATCTAACTATTTCAATTCTTTTCTCTCACGCATTCATCTCAATTAAAGGTGAGGATGAGTTGATTTGAATCATGTTAACTTAAAAAAATTATCTCAATTCATTAATATCGGATTAAAGAAAACCTCAACACAACTCAATTCACAATCCGATCAATCATGACTCAATCAACTTGGTCAAATCCGTTTGGATAAGTTTAGTTTTTTTTTGTTTAGTATATATGTTTTAATTTAAAAATTATTTAAATTTTATTACATTAAAAAAATAATATAATAATTCATCATCCATTAATTCGAATTTAAATTTATATAAAAAATTTGTTAAATCTTACAAATATATTGCTCACAAAGTGTCAAAATTCCCTAAACTACTTAACACAAACCAATCTAATTTAATACCATCCATGAAAAAGGTAAATAAATAAAATACTAAATTTTGAACGTGCTTCAACTCTTTAAAGTTTCAGCACTACACCACAACTTACAAATATCCCATAAATTCATCAGTTCGTGTTATAAAAATTTAAAACCACGACCCAACTCAAATGGTCAGGATTTATATTTTCTCAACCCAAATTCAAACTAACATCCAAAAATGAAAAAAAAAAGCCCTACCCAAATCAACTTGTTGCATCTGTTTTAACGGTTAAGCCGGTTTAGTTGCTCACCCATATTCCAAACAGCCTACTAATAGAGAACGGAGGGAAAATCATATGAAATCCACTTTTTTTCAGGTGATTTTTCCTTTCAAAATTGTACTTCAGTACTAAGCGATTGAGTTTGTCTTATGTATAGTATCATCAATTATTTTTTTCACTGAAGGATCTTTTGGGTACTTTTACTTTATTAGCTCCTTAATCTCAGGAAGAACATAAAAACTCGGAGCTGCTCACTTATCAGAATCAAACTTTGGATTAGAAATTTTACTGTATCATTCATTGTCCTCAGGTTTTCATCTGATTCCTTTTTTTCTTTTTTCTTTTGAGATTAAGGTGATTGATTGTTGCTAAAAAATTTCTCCCGTTACATTGAAACTGGGGCAATCATATTTTGGGATTTTTTTCATCAATGCTCGTAACTTGAAGTGAAAATTGAATTCGATTTCTTTAATAGTTGCATCTTTTACCAGCTCCTTAGTTTTTTTTCTCTCTTTCTTTTTGAGAATTTGTTTTATCGTTGAATTGAGAAATGGTAAGTCAAAATTGAAAAATGTATAGCAAGTGAAGGAGCTGGTTTAAGCTTTACCTCCTTTGCGTGTCCTGCATGATTTGTTGTATAATATAGAGCGAATACAACTTTGTTCATGAAGTAGAGATGATTACTCTTGTATAGGGGTGAAGCTAGAAATTTTTTTAGGTAAGGTTAAAATTTATAATCGATTTTATATGATCATAATTTTTTTAATAGTTTAGTAATTACTATAAGTCCACAAATTATATAAATTTTTTTACTATATAATAGTTTTATATATACATTCAATAAGACACATGTTTCATACAAATTAAAACAACTGATAGTTAAGACAATATATTTTAAAGAATTATTAAAAACTATACAGATGTAGCACGAAAGTGAAAGTGAAAAGATTTGACTCAACCAAACCAAATAAATTAACAACATTTTTATAAGTAGATGGACAGAAAAAACTTATCTTTTTGACTCTTACTCAAATCTACTAAGAGAATTGTTCTTGAATACCAATAAACAACCTTTTCCAAATAGATTAACATATGAAATTTCTCTTTTAGACTCATACTCAAATCCACTAAGAAAAATATTCTTGAACACTAACGAACAACCCTTTCTATATAAATAGAATGATGAAAATTATCTTTTTGACTCGTACATAAATTCATTAGGAGATATGTTCTCTAATATCTTCTCAAATACACTTATCAAGCTATAATTGCATATGTTGATCGACTGAGCAATTTAACACATATTTAATCATTAATTTTTTTATTTAAAATAATAAAATATAACATATTTTTTAACCAACTTGAACATTGATAAATATTAGTTAAAATCATCTTTGTGTAAACAAATAAATATATCAACAATTTATTATATACAAATCAACTTAACATTTGCCTCAATTCAATAACAAAAGTCAAATAGACCAAAAAATTGTGCTTATAGCTTTTTTGGGCTCAAAACTCTTTGTCAAAAGATCAAGATTTGTCAAATTCGATGATACATTTACAAATTAACCAAGCAAAAAAACAATATAGTTTTATATTAGGCTCAATTGTCAAATAAACGTAAAAACTTGAACTGAATAATCCTTTTGAGTCTATAAATCATTATTGAACATTCAATTTTAAATGGGTACTAAGTCCATTAAGCATTACATATTTTTTTTTTTTGAACTCAAAATATCTTATTTTCTCAAGCTTCTCATTTTAAATTTGTGAAACCCAACCCAACTTCCTTGAGTTAATTAATTGCATCGGGCCGAAGGCCCGGCTCAACCCAAACAAATTTGCTCAGCTCTCTACCCATTTCTAACCCTAGCTATTTAGCCCATTCTTTTTCTCCCAAAAGAACAGACTCGTTTTACTGCCCCCAAGAGAGAAGATTTCTCTCTCGGATATCTCTCATCTCCCCTCTCAGTGGCGAGGCTAGGGATTTTCAGAGGAAAATAGAATCTAGATATTAGGGTTTTTAGAGAAAGTCTCCACATTAGAAATTTTGATTTTCTGTAATTTAGGTCAATTGTTCTTGGTATACACAGGTATATCTTCTTCCTACCTCTTTTGCTTATTTACTGCCGTCATGTGATTGGGGATCTTGAATCCAAGTTGCCGTTATGTTTTAAAATTCATGTATTTCTTATCTTCTTCCTAACCCTAGGTTTTTTTTTTTTATTATGTATTTCTTATTCGTTCTTATATTTAGTTCCAGAACGTGACTTTATATTTTTGATTAGTTCTTTTTTATTTTTATTTTTATTTCTTATTTCTTCCACCCATTCTTAGTTTAAAGAATGTAAAGATAGGTTTGGCTGGGCAACTGGAATTTTTTAAAGAAAAGTTGAGCCCGGGCTTCAGCCCAGACCCGCTCGTAATGCATCTTCGCCCTTGCTCTTGTATATGCTTCTTTGTATGTCCATGGTAGATTTTTTTTTGGTTGCATTACACCATTTTCTTCTGGAACTGGGTTTGGTTTTATGAGGGTTAATGTGCATTGGGTCTGTTTCTTTAACATTTTGGTGGGGTTTTGTTTATATAATGTGTTGCTATGGAAATTGCTTGATAGCAGCTAACTTGGTTCTTTGTTGTATAAATTTTATGGTAAATGTAAAATTTTTCAATGGTGTTAGGTTGACCTCGTTTTATTTCTATGATGATCCTTTCTGGATGTAGGGAAAAATTTGATAACGACTAATAAGAAAAATGTCCTCATGAATTATAATTTCTGTGATCACTGATTTAGGTTTTGATCAAGTTAAAGAAACTTGACAGAGTTGAATGGTTTAAGAATCAAGGTATTCATGAAGCTGTCATGTGCCTATAGGCAAAGAACTATTAGAGAAGCACCATGATTAGGAAATTAATTGAAAGAACTGATAGAGAAACAGGAAATTAGGTTGTATTTAGTAGGAGAGAGAAGTAAGACTAAAGGAAAGTGAGAGGATAGAAAAGTAATAAGATTGACTTTTTCTTTCAATGTGTTTAGTAGAAAAGATGGAAAACTAAGAGGAAAGAAAATGGTTTTCTCTTACCTTTTTTAGTAGATTGAAAAAGTGAGAGGAAAGAAAATGTCCATTGTATTAGTTTTACCATTATATCCTTCATAATGTTAATGGATATTAATGGGAGAGATTAGATGAGGATTGATTGGTAAATTGATAATCTCATCTCTTTTCTCTCATATTTTTCACTTTCTAATCCTACCACTTTTAGAGGATTATGATTTGTACATGCAAGTGAAAAATATCAATCCTCATGGCTTTATTTCCTCCCACTTTGCTCTCCTACTAAAAACACCCTAAATGAACAAACTGATAGAGAAGACTTTCAAAGACTTTAGTACTAAAAAGAGCCAAATGAAAGAAACTAGTGTAAATATAAAAGGGAACTGAAATAGAGCTTTCTTCAGTGAATGACCACTGCAAGTAAGTTTCCAGCATGATACTCTATAAGGTAGTAGAGTTTTGAAGTTGAATCAATTCAAAGAGTGTTGGAGATGCTCAAATGAAAAGTTAGAGATGCAAACTGAATTTTTTTAAGAAGCTGATGCAAAAGATGGTAAATTTGAGGCAACAAAGTTTATTGAGGCTGAATTTTCAATGCTTAGCTGCTGCTATGGTTAATCGAATATGCTGTCAAATTTTCAAGGAGTTAGTTGTTAAAATTGCTATGAAATGCCATTGATTTTAGCGAACTGTTCTAAATTTTTAAATAAACTTACTAGTAAGTTAAAAAATTAAGTTGTGATTTTATTGAAGTCTCTGCCCACTATATCAAGAATAAATTTGTAAAATTTTCTGCTACTTTGGTCTTCATAGAATAAATTTGTAAAATTTTTTACTGAGGGAGTATTCTGCAGTCTGCTCATTTATGATTTTTCTAAATGCATTGTTCTATAGCAACTCTACTAACTTGGTTTTCACAGAACATTCTAGTATTCTGCAGAATTATGTAGTCTTGATAATTCATGATATATAACAGTACGGGGTAGCTTCAACATCAGATTTATTTTATACATTGGAAACTATTATCCTAGGATTAGAAAGAAGCTATTCATTTTTGCTCAAGTATTCCAGGAAATTATAGTGATTGGGAGAAAGTTACTTTCTGTAGATTGCTACAAATAGGTGTTTACATTTCACAGTGATGCACCTGATATTACAATGATAAATATCTATTTCTGATTGTTCTATCAAAAATTGTTTTCCAAAATTCAATTGCAGTGTCTCATTTTGAGGCTTTGTGCCTCTCTCGCTTATCCTCTTGTTATTCCAGGCTAATTAGGGTTGCTTTGTTTCGCTGAGGCAAAGAAGATTGAAGAATGGCAAGAAGCAACCTAGGCCATCTATTCTCACCCATTTGTGATCTTTCTACGCCCAAATTAGCGGAGTCACTGGCTCGCTCCGCGTCCAACTCAGTTTGCCGACTCATCTGCTCCTCAACTCGGCAACCTCATCTACACCAGGAAGGAAACCCTAACAAGGAACAAGAAGAGGTCATCAAAGGAAAACCCCAAAATGAAAATCAAGGAGACCAACAAGAAGATGAGTATGAAGAAGAAGATGACGTGAATAAGGAGACTGGTGAGATCGGTGGGCCTAGAGGACCGGAGCCCACTCGCTATGGTGATTGGGAGCGAAATGGCCGCTGCTATGATTTTTAAATTTTCATTTTTATGTTAATCAGAGTATGATATTGGAGTAGTTTAATTTCCGAATTTACTTTTTTGATATTACTTTTGTTGCTGAAGGAAAGATGATTTGATCTGTTGTTCCTCATAAATAAGATAATTTAGTTGTAACTGTTTCGAATAAAAGAAGGAAATTTAGATCTAATAAGTCTGATTTTTGTTTAATCCTTTTCTTTAATCTGAGATGATGGCTGAGGGATGCGCTATTGCTTGTTGCTGGTTTTCTTACAACACAAATTTATGATTTCTGGGGGAGAATTGTTTTTAAAAAAAGAGAACTAAGAGGAAAGAAAGAGCCATCTAAGGCTTTAGTTGAATATGGGCTTAGTGGGCATAAGTGGGCTTTACCTAGTTCTATAGGTAATGGACCTTGCCTTCTTGAATTGAGGTAAATGATACAAATTGAAATGAGCAAATTGGAGTAGTGTTCTTTGCTAGGGAAATGGAATGCAATATATGCACGTTTCAATCTACTAGTCTCCCAACTGAAAGTCAATAAATTGAATCAACTACACGTGACATCAGTTACTTCGAAAAAATGCCATTCCATCACCACTCGCCACTATATCCACCAGACCCTTTCGCGCCACCACCGCTGCCAGACCCTTTTACGCCACCGCCACGTCTAGGACTTCCCAGCCCTCCTCCACCACCATTTCTGGATCCCTTTGGGCCACTTCCGCCGTGCTTCCGCCACCTTACTTGTCACTGTCGTATCTAACATTGTACTAGCATCCATCCACACATGCTATATATCCTTCATGCTTGATTATATATGTTCATTCATTTGATTGGATGGTTGATATGCAAGCAGGATGCGGCCACACGAGGAAAGGAAAAAGGAAATTATGTGCTTTTCCTTTTTGATAATGCTGAGAGATTACGTAATTATTTTGTTTTTGTTGGATGTGTTTTCACTTGTTATATAATAATAATAAAAGATAATTTAAGAAATAAATTGGTGTACAGAATCCAAATGACTTATATTTATAATTAAGCTTTCGTAGATTCCCACGGGATTACAACAATTACAAGCAGTAAATTTTTTTCCCCTTTTCCTCTTATTCTTTGTTGTTTTGGATTCTTCTAGCTAATCCATTGCCAACTGGTAACGTCCTCTCAAATATTCTCTCCCTTGCCTTGGTTTCTTATAAACAGAATCTAAACTCAGCTTCAGAAGCTCAAAGATGTTTGATTTGATTTTCCACAATAGCTAAAGAGCAAACTAAATAAAGCATAGAAAGAAAAATGAAAACTGTATGAGAAGGCAGAGTAATAAGAACCTGTTTGTGCCAATTTGTTATGCTGGTTATGATAGCAAGCAATATTGCTTGTACGCTAGAACCTGTCAGTTTACCAATCTAAAGGCCCTTCCCTCTAAAATTTAGAACAAAACACAATACAATAGATATTGGAATTCCAACAAGGTAATATGGCCCAAGATTCACATAGGCTTCTATGTGCTGCCACCCAGTTCCTCTTGCTACCCTTGTTAGAAGTAAAAGCTGAGTTTGGTAGACAAGATCAAGTAAATAAAACCGGAGCGCTGACATTTTAACACTCGTTTTTTTACGCCCAAAATGTACATGAGGAAAGTCCACTAGTAATTCACCAATAGACCTTTGGGAGTATACTTTTTGGGTGTCGATGTTAAAATGTTTTTACCTCTAAAACTAGTGGTGCCTAATAAAGAACTTAAACAATTCCCAACTTGATATTTTTGAAATCGCTGTATAAAGCTCGACATAAAAGAAACATAACATAATTGTAATAAGTTACTAACCAGTAAGCATGGCTAGTAGGCTATCCATACTAACCGAGAGACTGAGTAGTGGAGTCATTCCTCTAACATAATCCACAACTTCTTTCTCGTTGCTGTAAATGTATCCAAAAACATCGCGGCAGCAGAAGAGAGTTGCGCTCACAATTACTGCCTCTGTGACTGTGAGAACAAATGCCACAATTACAGTAACATGAGCTGCCAACGGATTTCCAGCTCCTAATTCGTTTGAAATTCGAGTGCTACAAAATGGTGGATCAGTATATTTCATTATGTAAGTAAATAAATAAAGTGACATGGATGGTGGATAAATGCATTTAGAAGGCAGGATATAGATCAAACCTTGCTACTGCACTATGCCCATAAGGCACGAAGTCGGGTAAAGATGTGGACGTAAGGCTGCTCACAAAAATTGAATCTGATAGTCAGGAGCAATCCTACAAGTCTAAGGATTCAACACAAAATATTATACGACTAAAAACATACCATATAGAAAGGACCGATGTTTCGAGTTTCGAATTTGGTAAAATCCCAGACCATGATATAAGAAGCTCAAATGACCACCATTCAAGACTAGAATTTATAGGATTTGAGTAAAAAACAAATCAGGATTGTCAAGAACATAAAACTGAACAAGAAGTTCATAGAGTAAAATCGAGAAGTTATGAAACCATTATAGAAGAAGGAAGCGCAAAGCTGAAGGACTCTTTAGTGCCTAAGAAAACATCCTTCAATGATAGGATGCATGTTTTTTTGCACGAAGCAGAGCATCTCATGTAAATCCCAAGCAAGATCGCATTGATCCAATAGGATACACCCATGGATATGGCTGCTCCTATAATTCCTAATTCCAACTTATATGCTAACACCCAACAAAGAGGTATATGGAGAGAGAGAGTGGAACTGAGCTCAACAACATTGGAAAAATCAAGCTGTGAGACTGGAAGTATCTCACTAGTGACTGAAGAATAGCATAGCTAAATTGAGTATCTGCAAGCTACCATCGCGATTTGAGGGTCTTGGCCTATAAATATCAATATCTTGTCCATGAATATCCATAGAAGAGATATTGGGATACAAATTAAGAGGAGGGAGATTATTGGACAGTAAGTACAGGCTCCAAGATTTCGATATTGTTCGGCTCCGTATGATTGTCCACGCAGTTTCTAGTGCACCCGCCATTCCAAACTGCTTGGTATACAAAGGTGATGTAATTCAGAATACAGACTTGAAAGCGTCTAAACTTTTATCAGAATCTCAAAAATAGTATAAAACATTTGTAGCTAACACTAGCCACTTAAATCACCCCAAAACATGATGTGACCAGAGATAATCCTAAACTCGAAATAACAAAACTAGTAAGACATTTGTAGCTAACACTAAGCTACTTAAATCACCCTAAAACATGACATAATCCAACTACAATAACTTTAAAAAAACCTGAAAGGGCATGAACGCGAGATGACATAACCCGAAATGATCTAACCCAAGTCGATATGAAACTTGAAATGATTTGAACCCAAAATGTCATGAGATTTGAAATGACTTGACTCACCTGATTGCAGCCATCATGCTTAGCATTTTTAGGCTTCTACCAGGAAAACATCTTGGAAATAACATTAACAGTACATTAAAAATAAGAAAGCAATAAAAAGAAACCAACAGTTCAAACAAATTGTAATGCTTGATTAATTAGACTAAACTACAGTGTTGGTCAAGCTAGCTCCTAAACTTGGCTAAATTGGTAAATATGCAAGCTACGATCAAGAGGTGAAAAAAAAAGGTAAATTGCGTTGCACTATCTTCAAATTTATTGAAATGATACTAACATATCAAACCTTTTTTAAATTTCATAATTTACCTTAAAATATCAATTTCTATCATCAAACAGTCCCAAAATGATTATTTTTGAAGAATCGAAATTTTAGTTTGATATTACTTTTCATTATGACCAAAATACTTTTAGGTATCATAAATGTAGCTTTTAAAAAATAAAAGTATTAGTGATAAGACATATTTAACAAGAAATTTTTTAGAGTTTTTTTTAAAATACAACTATCATCGTTCTTTTTCGAAAATTGTTAAAAGTGTATTTTAAATGGATTTATATTTATATTCTATTATATGTTATTAAAAAAGTTTTACTTTATATATTTTATATTTAAAAAAATATTAAGATATCATTGCCTATCATATCTTCAAATAAATGAAAATCAAGGATTATCATAAAAATAATTAAATATTTTAAATGAAAAAGTTTTTTGATATGTTTTATTATAAAAATAAATATTTTAATATATCAAATAAATGAATATCAAAGATTATCATAAAATAAAAATCAAAGACAAGCTTTTTATTTTAAAAATTAAAATGATACTCTATATTTTAATTTTTTTAGAAAAATATGAATCCAAATAACCTAAAAAATTGTATTATAAACAATTTTGAGATAAATATTTGATAAATAGAATTATTAAAATTATCATAATCACTTGAAGATATTTTAATACTAAAGGTAATATCCAATTAAAATTTTAATTCTTTGAAGAAATTCATTTTGGGTTGCTTGATGATGAAAATTAATGTTTTTAGATGAATCGTACATAGGTTTAAAGAGATTTGGTACATTAGTATCATTTCAACAAACTTGAAGATAATGTAATATAATTTACCAAAAAAAAAAAAAACCAAATTCAACCAAAACATGATGTTAGGTAGCTCATCCATCTCGTGATAATATATTTTAGATAGGTTTTTATTTTTTTGGTTTATGTAAACTATACTCTCAATTGAGAGGTCAATGACATTTTTTTTAAGAGCAATTTAAACCCCAATTAAATTGGATGTAGTTTATACCCTCAGATTAATTTTCGGATGAAAGTAAACATGTGAGAGATATGTAACCCATTTAAAATCTAAAAGTCATCAATTAAAGGACACATATCAACCATTCCATCGTAGGATTCACATTGAATATTGAGGCAATCACATGTGGCAAATTGATGATATCCTTAGTTGAATAGGAGCAATTCTTTGTTAGACCAGATCTAAAATCAATATTTTAGACCCGTTCGAAACCTCATTTGTATTTTTGGATAATATTACTAGTAATATTATTTTTTTGATTCCACACTTATATTGACAATACCAGTGAAATTCTTCAAAATCACCAATAAATTTTTGAATAGGTCTAAAACATTAACTTTAGACTGGGTCTAGCCAAATTTTTTTTATTAGATAGAAGTATTCATATGAACTAACGCTACCTCAGTTGTGGCTGCAAGCTATGAGGATATCATTTGTTCTATGCACCACTGTACTCATTATCTATTTATCTTTGTTTGTGTTACTTCAGTTCTTTCTTATTAAGTCAAACACAAATCAGATACCACATTGTCATATTCGAATTATAAAAACACACACACAAAACATATATATATATATATATAATTTAATTATGTTTACAAGAAACAATATGTCAATCAAGGCTTACTTTCAATCTGCCACATATGATTGCACCAATATTTAATATAGATCCCATGATGAAATGGTTGACTGTTGTCATTTAATTAATGATTTTTAGAATTTAAACGAGGCATATGTTATTCATATGTTTTTTTCATCGAAAATTTGATTGGATGATATAAATTGCATTCAATTTTCAATTGAAAATTTAAATTACGGATAAATAAAATTAAGCAAAAAAAGTGTAACTGATCTCTCTATTGAAAGTATAATTTATATTTAAGCATTTTTTTTTCTTTTTTCGTTTTTTCATGAGACAAATTTGAGTTGCCGTTTGCGTTTTGAACAAGTCCAATTTAAAGCAAAAAAAATTCCATATTACATCTATTGCTTGAAGAGAAAAACCATAATTTCAAGGTGTAAAGAGGAATGCACGATTGTTTTTGGTTAAAAGTCAAGAAATTAACTCTATAAGTGAAAAAAAAAAAACAACATAAAACAAGAGGAAGGAGAGAGAAACTTTACAAGGAGACTGAAGCCGGTAACATTGGTTAAAGAGGTGGCAATTGCTACACCAGAGAGGGAGAGTTCACCCAGATAGCCCACCATCATCATGGATACGACCTGCATAAGGTTCTCTGAAACGGTCACCGCCACCATCGGTGCAGCCAAGTAGCTCACCTTCTTTAGCTCTTCCACAAAGGACAGCCATGTTACCATCCATATTTTCTTTTCTCTCTCAGGTAGAAGCGTCTCTTCCATCTTTTTTTCTTCTCTCGTTTTTGCAGTATAGCGAAATCATGAAAAACCGTGTTTTGGAAAACATACATTTATCTCGCCTTTTTCTTTTTCATACATTTATCTTGCCTTTTGCAGTGTATTTTTTTTTTCAATGACATTAACTTATTGCGAATAAAACAAAAATTTTGAATCAAAAACATTAAAAACAATTAAAAAAAAGACGTGATCAATAACTTTTATAAACTCTTAAAAATGTCTGGATGGAGTATTTAGGGAATTGAATGGAAAGTAATCAGATTATGTTACGTCGGGGGTTGGTCACGAATAAAGTCGAGTTAAGTATTTGAACTCAAGTTCAGTTCATAGACTTTAAATGATTGATCAAATCCAGTCGAATTCAAGCCAAGCTTGCAAACCCATGCTTGAACTTGGTTGGAGACTATTTTAACGAGCTTGAGCTCGACTCGACCCAATGAGCTTGGTTCGAATGTAATTCAAGCTCGAACTCGAGTCGAGCATGACAAGTTCACTTGTTAAATTAAAAGAAAAAATATTTAAAATATTTAGTAAAAAAATTATAATTGAGCCAGTTAACAAACCAAACGGGCCAAGCTTCTCATTGCTAGAGCGAAACTCTAGCTCGGTTTGTAGCTCGAAAACAATGTGTCGTGTCTTAATGAGCCAAGCCATGAACCACTCGAGAGTAGGTCGACTTATGGCCAGCCCTAATTATGTCCTTTTGTTTGAGAGATTTTTCAAAATGGTTTCTTAAAAACATCATTTTACCTTCAAAACCCAATTTTTTAGTTCCATCAATTTAGAGGTTTATAGAGGTAATGTAATCCTCATATATTCACTTTGACCTAAAATATTAAAAGTATCATTATTAAGTTTCGATATAATTTACTTTTCATTATAATTAGAATATTTCATTCTTTTACATTCTTCAATTTTCAAACAAAAGAATACTACAATACTCTTGACTCTTTTATTTATTTCTTACTTTTTCCTTATGTGAATTTAACTCATTCTTTATTCATTATTATTCATGATTAAAGTTAATTAAATGATAACGAATGAATTAATTACTTTTAAAATATAATTATTTGTAGGATATTTTATGTTTGCATCTTCTGGTATATTTTGATATAGCAAAACCTTGTGTTATTTACAAATGAATTTATCTAAGTGTGCAAGTTACTAAAATCAATTCTATTATAGATAAATACTTCAACTACAACTCAAATATATTTTTGGTAAATTCAGATTCTATATCTGGAAAGATAGTGCAGAATCCAAGGAAATAAAGGACAAAAATTTTGGACACGTCAGAGGAACCAGTCAACCAGAAGAAGAATTAGTCGGCTAGTGAGTCGACCAGTAGAAGAATCAGTCGACCAGTAGAAGAGTCAGTTGACTAGTGAGTCGACCAGCAGAAGAATCAGTCGACTAGCAGAGCAACCAATCGACCAACAGAAGAGTCAGTCTACTAGTAAGTCGACGAGCAAAATGACCAGTCAACCAGTGAGTCGACCACCAAAGAGAAGACCTAGCCTACTTAAAATTTAGTTGACTATATAGTCGACCGAAATAGTCCGTTACACAACGATCAGAAAAGTTATAAAAAGGCATCAAGACATAATCAGAGGAGATTTTGAAAAGCGGATTTTCTGGAGATATCAGAGGAAAATTTTCTAGAGATTTCAGAGGATATCAGAGGAGAAAAGTTCAGATTTTCCTTCTAAAGACCTAGATGGGGTCTATAAATTGTTGCTTCATTTGTGTAGAAAAAGCACGAAGAGAACTAGAAAAAAAAGTGCTTATTGTAATTTGTTTCTTATTGAGAGATTGTTTTGTATTGAGAGTTATGAGAAAAGTTGAGAGATTAACTTCGAGAGTACTCATTGTAAAGGTCAGCTTGGTACCTGAAAACTCAAGCAAGTATATTTAGTGATTTGGTGATTGTAGTGGAAATCAGAAGACCGGGAGGCTATTGAAGAAGTGGACGTAAGCTCATTGCTGAACCACTATAAATCCTGTCCCTTTTTTTCTTTCATTTTCATAATCTCTGTTCTTTTTGCTACATTTAATCTTTTCTGATTAATTAATTTATGCTAATCACAGTTTAATTTTTATAGATTCAATTCACCCCTCTTGATCTACTCAACAATTGGTATCAGAGCAGGTCTCCACAACAATTGACTAACTATCAAGGAGTTCCTGAAAAGATGCATTCTTACGCCTCAACTAGGTCCAATGATGTTGATCAAGTCACTAAGTTCAATCCTCCCATATTCGATGGGACAAAATACCCTTTTGGAAGAAAAGGTGGATGGTGTATATCAAGAGTGTAGACTCAAACTGTTGGAGAGTCATCAACAAAGGCCCATACAGACACACCGAGAAGATCAGTGAATTAGAAATTGAGAAAGATGAAGATGAGTGCACTGAGGCTGAGAAAAATCAAAGAGAAATCAATAAGAAAGCCATGCGCCTCTTGTACTGCGAGATCAATAAGAACCAATTCAACCTGATCCAATCCTGCGAGACAGCTCAAGAAATTTGGCACAAGCTAGAAGCAGCCTTTGAAGGCATTGATAATGTCAAACTGACTAAAATTACCATTCTAATGTCTGCTTATGCTTGTTTCAGGATGAATTCGGGCAAAAGTATCTCAGAATTAACCTCTCGGTTCATTGACATACTAAACGATCTGAGGCAGCTATGAATGGAGATTCCCTGGTCTGATCAAGTGATCAAGATGATTAGAGCTTTATCAAGGGAATGGCTACCTAAAGTTTCAACCATTAAAGAATAAGAAAATATATGAAAATGACTTTAGAAGATCTCGTTGGCATCCTAATGACTCATGAGATCAACTTGGAGGTGCTGAAGAACAATGAAGACAAGCAAAGAAAAACAATCGCATTAAAAGCTGTCGAGGATGAAGATGACGAAATGTAAGACTTAAATGATGAAATAGTAATGCTCACAAGAAGATTCCAAAGGAACCTAGAACAACACAAAAGAGGTAAGAAACCAAGCAAATTTGATTCAAACGCTAACGAGTCTACTCGTAAATCTTATTTTTAGAGAGGTGAATCGTCAATAAGAAAAGATTTGGTATGCTATGAGTGCAACAAGCCTGGTCATATGAAATATGACTGTCCACAACTCAAAGGATCTAGATTGAGACAATGAAGGACCCCTTCTAGAAAGAAGAAGTCCTTGGTAACAACCTGGAGCGATGGTGAGCCCGAAGAATTAGAAGAGGAAGAAGAAGTTGACAATCTCTGCCTTATGGCCCTGGAAAATGACAAGTCTCAATCAAGTGATGAGATTGAGGTAAATAACTCTAACCTTTCTTATATAGAATTGAAAGAAACATTCTTCTACATGTTAGAGGAACACAAGAAAATAGTATAAGTCTTTGAGGGATTTTTTTTCAAAAATTTAAGATAAAATGGAATCAACAGACTTAGAAAATTTATCTTTCAAATCCGAACTTGTTTTTCTGAAAAAGACTTATAAGAAAACTATCAAAGAAAACACTAAGCTGAAACAAACTTTCACTAAGCTCAATGACAACAATGAAAAGTTTGAGAAGCTGTTGGGTTTTCAACGATGTGTTTTTGATAGAGCTGGATTAGGATATAACTCAGAGGAAAAATAAAAACCCTGCAAGAGCATAATTGACAAAATAAAGATTTCCACTACAAGGAAACCAAAATCAATCTAAAAATGCTCTCATTGCAACAGACTAGGTCGCATAGCTAAATTCTACTTTGATAGATTGAATTATGTGTGGGGTTCTAAAAGGAACTTATAGTACTAACCCAAAGGATCTAGTAACACATGGGTACCAAGAAATCAATCATTGTATAATATGTCTTGCAGGGGGAGTAGTTCAAAAACATGAATGATAAATGGTTTCTTAACATTGGGTGCTCACATCACATGACCGGGGACAAGTCCAAGTTCATCAAACTGGAACTGAAGAAAGGAGGAAAAGTCACTCTCGATGACAACACCAAATACGCAATTGAAGGAATAGGTAAAGTAGGTAATTCATCTACCTCAACAGATAGTGTCTATTATGTTAGAGGATTAAAACATAACCTACTTAGTGTGAGTCAGCTGTGTGATAAATCTTCCGCGTATGTTTTGAGTCAAAACTTTGCACGATTTTTGATACCGATAACAAAGTTAAGTTTATAGGATATATGCATTTAAATGTTTACGTTATAAATTTAAATGCTTTATCCAAACAAAATGTTAAATGCTTATTCACTATAGACAGTGACAGTTGGGTGTGGAACAAAAGATTAGGCCATGTTTCAATGAAATAGCTTTCTTGTTTATTAAAACTCAATTTGCTTGTTGGTTTACCAAAACTAAATTTTCGAAAAGATAAAATTTGTGAACCTTTTCAATTAGAAAAACAAAGTAAAGCCTCTTTCAAAAGTAAGAATGTGGTTTCCTCATCTAGGCCACTCCAACTGTTGCATATTAACTTAATTGGCCTATTGACACCCATGAGTCAAGGAGGCAAACAATATGCATTTGTTATTGTTGACAACTTCTCTTGTTTTACTTTGGTGTTATTTTTAATAACAATAGATCAAGCCCTAATTTTCTTCATTCCATTTTGCAAAAGAACTTCAAATGAAAAGGATTTAAACATTGCTTATGTTCGAAGTGATAATGGTCTTGAATTTTTTTAAAAAAAACTTAGGTTTTAACGAGTTTTGTGACAACTTAAAGACTGATCACAATTTTTTTGTACCAAGTACACCAAAACGGGGTTGTTGAACGTAAAAACGGTTTTCTAGTAAACATTGCATGCTTGATGCTTTTAGAAAACAACCGTGCACAAAATCTATGGGCAGAATCATTAAACACATCATGTTACATCATAAATAGAGCTTCCATTAGACCATTGCTTAATAAGACTCCTTATGAGCTGTGGAAAGGAAGAAAGCCCAACATTTCATATTTTGACACCTTCGGATGCAAAGTTTTCATCCACAATAACGGTAAGAGGCATCTCAATAAATTTGATGCCATATCTGATGAAGGTATTTTTTTGGGTTACTCTACATCATCTAAAGCATATAGCATATTCAATAAACACACACTCAATGTAGAAGAATCTATACATGTTATATTTGATGAATTTGATTGCCCTGTCAAAACTAACCCCTCAAATGAAGATGAAGCAAATCCCTTCCTATCAGACTTAAAGAAGTCAGCACCTCATGAAGAAGAGGGCAATTCCGCATCTAATATGGAAATGGATCTTGAAACCTCAAACTTGAAAGAAAATGAGAACCAAGAAGAACCCTTTCAGATTGATAACACATATCAACTTCCTATTGGAAATATAAGAGTAGTCATCCTCTCGACAAGGTAATAAGTGATCTAACAGAAAGTATAACTACACGATCTAAAAAGATTTGCTCAAACTATGCATTAATTTCTAATATCTGATCTAGTCATGCATTCATATCTCGTATAGAACCAAAAAGCATAGATGGGGCTCTTCTTGATGAGTATTGGGTGACTGCAGTGCATAAAGAGCTTAACCAGTTCACTTAGAACAATGTTTGGACCTTAGTACCTAGGCATGATCATCAATCCATCATTGGATCGAAATGGGTTTTTAGAAACAAGATGGATGAAATAGCCAATGTGACTAGGAATAAGGCCAGACTAGTTGCCAAAAGGTACTGTCATGAATATAGTATAGATTATGATGAGACTTATGCACCTGTAGCTAGGTTAGAGATCATCCGTATATTATTAGCATTTGCATGCTTTAGAGACTTCAAACCTTTTCAAATGGATGTATTTTTTAATGGTTTCATAAATAAGGAAGTTTATGTAGAAAAACCCTATAGTTTTGAGGATCCACATCTACCAAATCACAATTTTAAATTGCAAAAAGCTCTTTATAGTTTAAAACAAGCTCCATGTACTTGGTATGAAAGACTGAGCAAGTTTTTGATAGAAAAATGTTTTAAAAGGGGCAAATAGACATTACACTATTTACAAAAACTCAAGAGGAGGATATTTTATTAGTGTAGATCTATATAGATGACATTATTTTTGGGTCTACTAATGAATCTCTCTGTCAAGAGTTCTCAAGGGTTATGACTATAGAATTCGAGATGAGTATGATGGGTGAGGTTTGATATTTATTGGTTCTTCAAAAAACCCAAACAAAGGAAGGAAGCTTTATAAATCAATCAAAGTATGTTAAAGATTTACTTAAGCGATTTGGGTTTGAGAGCTCACGCCACTACAAAATGCCTATGGCGACAGGTAAATCACTTGACTCCAATGAACAAGGTAAGATTGTAGATCAGAAGCTATATAGAAGCATGATAGGTTCACTTTTTTACTCGACTGTTAGTAGACCGGATATACTGTTCAACATATGTCTTTGTGCTCATTTTCAAGCTTCTCTAAGAGAATCTCATTTGTCTGCAGTTAAATGCATTTTTCAGTATTTGGCACATACACTTGATATTGGTCTTTTGTACTTGAGAGATTCTTTGTTTCAATTGTAGGCTTATTCAGATGCTGACTATAGAGGATATAAAGTATCTTATAGAAGCACAAGCGGGACATGTCAATTTCTAGGAAACATGCTGATATCCTGGTTTAGTAAGAAGCAAAACTCCGTGGCACTATCTACTATAAAAAATGAGTACATAACAGCTAGAAGTTACTATGCTCAATTACTATAGATACTACAACAACTCTTAGATTATGGGTTTTGATTTTTCTAAGATCCCTATTTATTGTGATAATTCTAGCACTATTTGTTTAACAAAAAACCGTGTTCATCACTTTAAGGCTAAGCACATAGAGATTAGGCACCACTTTATTTGAGATATTGTCGAGAATGGGGATGTTGTCCTAAAATTTGTAGATACTGAAGACCAAGTAGCAGATATTTTCACAAAACCACTTTGTGAAGATACCTTTTCTCATCTCCATTTAGATCTCGGGATGTGTAATCTCGAGTAATTCTATTTTACTGGTTTTCGGATCAATAGGGTTTTGGGCAGTCGACTGGTACCTCAGGCAGTCGACTGGTCCCTAAGGCAGTTGATTGGTGGAGTCACTTTTCCTATAGATACGTCATCCTACTTGTTCTTTTTTTTTTTGTATTTTCCTTCTAAACATTGTTTCCCTCTTTGTTAGGGTTTCGTCTGAGTTTCCATCTTCTCTCAAACTCTCTCCTCCATGGATCGCCGTGGCTCCTCCTCTCACCGTCTGTCCAGCTCTAATGATGACGTTGCTATCAGCCATCACTGTCGAAAAAACTCTCCAAACGTCTGTCAATCTCCTCCCTCCTCTCCTCTAGCCTCACAACTACCTCATCCTTCACCTCAACCTCCTCGTTCTTCACCTCAACCATTATCCTCTCGAAACGTGCACCGCCTTTTTCTCTCTACTTAGTTCTCTTACTACCATAACTACCTCTAGTGGGAAAAGTTTTAGAAGTTCTCCAATGCCAATATCACTCCCTCCAAACTTGTTGACTTTGACTATTTTAATTCTATGAATCTACCTATCCATCATTTCAATGATATTCGAGGATGTATCTCTGTTTTCTCTATCAACTTGCCTTTCTATCCAAACATGGTCAAAGCCTTTTTTGCCATTGTTGAGTTCGTTTCACCAGATGAACTCAAATTTACTACGAACTAGCAAGACTATCACTTGACTTTGGATCTCTTGGCAAAAATCTTGGGAGTAGCCTTCAGTGGAGATTATTATTTCCCAATCAATATGGCTTATCTCTACATTCCCAGGTTCTTCGTTGATGGTGCAATTAAGCTTCTCTGCAGTCTAGAGGATCTCTCCAATATTTCTCTGAATGATGGTCATATTCTCACCTCATCAATCGGCTTTGAAGCCATCTACTGGCTTATGTGATTGTCCCATACGGTGGATCCCACCATCTACTCTCTCATGCTGACATTCTCATCACTTGGCTCATCGTCAAGCAGATCCCTACAAATTTGCCATTCATCATTTTCAAACATATACGTCATATCATTGCAAGTGAAGGCGATTTAAATATGTGTTATGCCATTTTTCTGACCAAAGTCTTTCATCACTTTCAGATCAGTGTTCGTGGTGAGTTTCTGAACCGAACCAGTATAGAAAGAAGGTGATCAGCTTGATGGGTTTTCGTTATGACTTTACTACCCAGCTCTGGACCAGTCAAGCCCATGAGATCCACATGTCTCTTCGTCATGGTGCCTCATCATCTTCCTCCTCTTTGGACCTCAAGCTTGATCAAATTATAGATGAATTGTCTCGGGTGAACTCTCGCCTTGACTCTTTGGAGGAAACCACTCGCACTCGTATTAATGTTGTGATGGATGAGGTTCGCTGTACAAATATTTTTGATGGGTTTTCAGATTGGACAAGTTTTCCAGAGTCTCCTTCTACCCCTGTTGCGCCAGCTGACCCTCCTGCTGATGTTCCTTAATTTCTCGTTTTTTATGTTGTTTAAACTCTATCTTTTATGTTTTTAGTTTTTGCTTAGCTTGTATCAGTCATGTTTAAACTTTTATGTTTCTTTAATACATTGCTTCGATTGTTTTCTCTTCACGTGTTCAGGGGGAGCTTTTTATCCGTTTTACTTTTTCATTTAGACAAAAAAAAAAAAAAATGGGAGAAATGCGTTTTACCTCCTTTATGTTTTCAACAGTTTTTAGTTTACTGCACATACTTTTTGTTTTTGGTTTTGTCTATATCAAAATGGGGGAGATTGTTAGAATATTTTATATTTGCATCTCTTGGTATATTTTGATATAGCAAAACCTTGTGTTATTTACTAATGAATTTATTTAAGTGTGCAGGTTACTTAAATCAATTTTATTAAAGATAAATATTTCAACTACAACTCACATATATTTTTAGTAAATTCGAATTCTATATCTGGAAAGATAGTGCAGAATCCAAGGAAATAAAGGACAAAAATTTTGAACATGTCAGAGGAACCAGTCGACCAGCAAAGCAACTAATCGACCAGCAAAGCAACCAGTCGACCAGTAGAAGAATCAGTCGACTAGTGAGTCGACCAATAGAAGAATCAGTCGATCAGTGAGTCGATTAGCAGAATAATCAGTTGAACAGTAGAGAAACTAGTCGACCAGTGATTCGATTAGTGAGCCGAGCAGCAGAAGAACTAGTCGACTAGTGAGTCGACCAGCAGAAGAATCAGTCGACCAACAGAAGAGTCAACCAACCAGTAGTCGACCAGCAAAAGGACCAGTCGACTAGTGAGTCAACCACCAAAAAGAAGACTCGGTCTACTTAAATTTTTATCTATTACATAGTAGACCGAAAGAATTCGTTACGAAACGGTCAGAAAAATTATAAAAAGGCATCAAGACACAATTAAAGCTGATTTTGAAAAGTAAATTTTCTGGAGATATCAGAGGAAAATTTTCCAGAGATTTCAGAGAATATCAGAGGAGAAAGTTCGA
Organism: Bretschneidera sinensis; assembly: GCA_023935145.1. Lineage (NCBI taxonomy): Eukaryota > Viridiplantae > Streptophyta > Magnoliopsida > Brassicales > Akaniaceae > Bretschneidera > Bretschneidera sinensis. The sequence goes on from CM043699.1 coordinate 39,453,798, forward strand.
ACTTTCCTTCTAAAGACCTAGATAGAGTCTATAAATTGTTGCTTCATTTGTTTAGAAAAAGCACGAAGAGAACTAGCGAAAAAAAAGTGCTTATTGTAATTTGTTTCTTATTGAGAGAATGTTATGTATTGAGAGTTGTGAGAAAAGTTGAGGGATTGAGTCCGAGAGTACTCATTGTAAAGGTCAGCTTGGTACTTGAAAACTCAAGCAAGTGTATTTGGTGATTTGGTGATTCTAGTGGAACTCAGAAGACTGGGAGGCTATTGAAGAAATGGATGTAGACTTATCGCTGAACCACTATAAATCTCATCCCTATTTTCTTTCCTCTTCATAATCTCTGTCCTTTTTCCTGCATTTAATCTTTGTTGATTAATTAATTTCTGCCAATCACAGTTGAATTTTTAAAGATTCAATTCACCCCTCTCTTGATCTACTCAACATTATTTGACTTAAAATAATTTAAAAATTAAATGTTAAAATCAGTGTATATCTACCTCGATCTCTCTTTGCCTGACCCAAGGCCCCTGCGAAACAAGGAGAAGGAATGGGAATTCCTTAAATCAGGATCCTATATTTGTGAATGATTTATTTGAGGGTCAAACTTCTAGTTCTGTTTGTTGTGTGGAATGTGCGCACTCCTCAACAATTATTAACCATGTTTAGAATCTAGATCTCTCATTGTACATATGTTTCATTTTGGGTTGAAAATTGCAGTCGCGGCCGTGAATACATCATAACGTTTATAGTGGTTTCGGATAATACAAATGTTAAAATAAAGATAGTGAGTATTCAGTTGTGAATTCTTTAAACTTCACACAATTTATTAGTACATAAAAAAATGTAAGTAAATAATAATGATAATTTTTCGATTTTAAAATAAAATGGTGTGATTTGAGTAGTTAACGTTGAGATGAAATTAATTGAGCTTTTATCATGTAATAAAAAGAAAAAAAGCACAAAAAATAAGTAATAGTTTTAAACCACATAAAGAGCGGAAATCAATCATCTCCACAATGAACCACAACAGATCGCAATTTCACTTATCACGACAACAACGCACCACCGCAACTAGGGGTGAGTATGAGTCGGTTTGGGTCGAGTTAATCTAAAAATTTAACCCAACCCAATCATACTGGTTTGAAAAAATCTCAACCCAACTCAATCATACCGGGTTGAAAAAATCTCAACCCAATCGAACCCATGAACCCATCCAATCTCAACTCTACCCAACCTATTCAAATCGGTTTGGGTCAGTTTTGACCCATTAAGAGCTATATTTTTTTACTAAAAAAATTAAATCATACATATAACATAACAAAAAAAATGTTATACTAAATCCAAAACCAAATCTATACAATAATTCATTAAATCTTACAAATTCGTCTCTTACAAAGTACCTTAAATTACTTGATACAAAGTTCGAAGGACTTTAATTAAATACAAACCAAACAAAAGTAAATAGAAACTAGATTTTCGTACTGCTTTATCAATCAAAATCTTCAAAACTTCAACACCATAATGGACTTAGCCTTAAAATCTTAATAATCTAATTCCTACATAATACCAAACATATACATCAGATAAAAACCGTAAAGTAAATGAAAATAAAGAAAACTAAAATTGTTTCTTTTTTATTGGAGGATTCCTAAGAAGAAGAAAGAAAAAAATGAGATATATATATATATATATATATATATATATATATATATAAAATTCCAAACTAACATACCAAAATATGACATAATTTTACACACTAGTAGTTAGAATGGGAATTTTATAAATTATATATTTTACAATTATACTATAATTATTTATACACTATTTTATATTCAATAAATATAATATATATAATATAATTATATATTTGATTGAGTTACCAGTTTAGGTCATGTTGAAAATTTTGAACGCATGATAAAAACCATAAAGTAAATGAAAATGGAGAAAATTAAAACTATCTCTTTTTTATTGGAGGATTCCTAAGAAGAAGAAATAAAAAAAATGAGACATATACTTATATTAATCCAAACTAACTTACCAAAATGAGACATCATTTTACACACTAGTAGCTAGAATGGGCATTTTATAATTATATATTTTACAGTTATACTATAATTATTTATACATTATTTTATATTCAATAAATATAAAATGTAAAAAAAATTTAATTATATATTTGGCTGGGTTACCGGTTAGGGTAGGGTTGAAAATTTTGAACCCATGACCCAACCTGACTAATCGAGTTCACAACTTTTTCAACCCAATCAAACCCAACTTCTAAAAAGACCCAACCCAACCCATTATATTGGTTTAGGTCGGGTCCACGGGTTAACCAGGTTCCATGCTCACCACTAACTGCAACAACTGTAAATATCACACTCAAAGCAATAATAGTCAATGACAGACAGAAGTTATCGTTATGATTACATAAAACCCTGTGGCTATATAGCAATAATGATCACTATTTAAAACCCTAAGGGTCTGTTTGGTTGGTGGGATTAATGTAGGATTAGACTGTTTTAATCTCACATCAATGGTTATCTCTCATTTGTTTGGAGAGATTTACTATTCATGTGGGATAAAATTAGTTCTAATCCCACATCCCCCATGGGATTGAATCTATCCCATCCATGTGAGACTAAAATTTTTCTTTCTGCCATTTTTACCTTTGAATTATATTAACTATTATAATAATAGTAATACTTATTATAATATTATTAAAAATACTTTTTCTTATAATAATAATAATAATAAAAATAATTAATGGTAATAACAATAATTATAATAATAAAAAATAATAGTATTATTATAATATTATTACAATATTTTTTCTTATATTTATAATATTCATAATAATAATAACAAAAATATTAATACTATTTTCTAATTATAATAATATTAAAATGATAATAATAATTATATTAGTTATAAATAATTATTATGATTATTATTATATAACGATAACTATTAAATATTATTATGGTAATTATAATGATACAAATAAGAATTTAATAATAAATATTATTTATTATTATAATGGAAATTGTAATAATAAAAATAAAATTATAATAATTATAATTATAATAATAATAATAATAATAATTATTATGATAGTAAATGTAATAAAAATTTTAATGATGATAATAAAAATGAGTTACTAGTAATAATTATAATTGTTATTATTATAATATTTATAATAATATGTTATTATTAACGATAATAATAATAATTATCATAATTATAATAATATTATTCTTAGAATTATAATGATAATAATTATATTTTGTTCAAATAGTAGTCATCAAACTCATTTGAACAAAATTCCAAACCATTATTTATCCTCAACTTTTTAATTTGCTTATTTGTTTGCTTCTCAATCATAGTTCTCCACTATTTAAAATACTTGAATGCCTCATCCTTGGTCTTCAACATATACACCTAAGTTTTTCTTACATAGTCATAAATGAAAGTAAGCATATACCTTACACCACCCTTAGATGGAATACGTGAGGGTCCCAAAAAATCATAGTGAATATAATCTACAGTACCCTTGGTTCTGTGAATCACTGTACTGAAACTAACACTCTATTTTGTTTGCCAAAACACTATGCTCACAAATTCCATTTTCCTTGTATTCTATCCGCAAAGCAAACCATTTTTCCTCAAAAAAGTTAATCACTTTTGACTTATCTGACCCAATCTCATATGCCACAATTTTGTAACCTCAGAATATGACATAGTAGAAGCAATTGCAGAACAAGTAACGGTAATACCCCGCAGAACATACAAATTTGGTGGTGTTATCTTTGCTTTCATGACAACCAAAGCACTTCTATTAACTTTCATAACTCCACCTTTAGATGAATACTTATATCCTTTAACATCAAGAGTACTCAGAGAAATCAAGTTCTTATTGAAGGAAGGAATATGTCTAATTTTGGTCAAAGTTCGTATTATACCGTCATGCATTTTGATCTGGATAGTTCCTATACCAATAATTTTGAGAGTTGTATCATCCCAAGCAAGACAACTCTGTGATAAGGCTCATATTCTGAAAATCAATCCTTATTTCGACAAATATGGTAGGAATAAGCCGAATCCGTAATCCAATCAGACATAAGAACCCATTACCATTGGCAACATGAACAAAATCATAGTCATCAAAGACTTCTTCGCTAACATTAGCTTAAGGTCGTTTCTCTTTCCGATCCATATCCTGATTCTAACATTGATTTTGACTTTGATTCTGATTGTTTTCTTCTTAAATTTTCTTTTTCAAATTTCAACACTCAGATTTGTAATGTCCCTTTTTCTTACAATAATGACAGGTCATATTCTTATTTCTGGACTTAGATCATAATTTCTGGCTATTATTACCTGAACCTCTTTCTCTATATCTGCCTTTAGAACCTATAGTTACTAGATCATCACCATAACTTTGTTTCTCATAATTATTCCCAGATATATGTTGCTCAAGTAATTATTTAGAAAATAGTGAAACTTTAACATCATGTAAAGAAATTGTATCTCTACTAAACAAAAAAATTTCTTGAAAGTGTGTAAACGATAATGGTAAGGAACACAAGAATAGCAGAGCCTGATCCTTATCATCTAATTTAGCTTCCATTGAATTCAAATCAGTAATAATGGAATTAAATTGATCAACATTTAATTTCATTTATGTATCTTCTGTAATGCCTAACAAATACAATTGTTGCTTCAAGAATAGTTTGTTGGTGAGGGATTTCGTCATGTATTGGGACTCTAACTCACTTCATAAGCCAATAGTTTTCTCTGTAAGAACTTCACGCAATACTCCATCTAATAAATACAACTGAATTGCAGTCAGGACCTTCTCATCCATATCTAGTTTCTGTTCATCTGTCATCGTACTAAACATCTTCTCCTTCATCAGTAGCATTTTTTACAAACCCTTTTTGGGTTTATATGACTTGCATATTTACTTGCCAAAATTAAAATTGTCAGTTCCATCAAACTTCTGTATCTCATATGAAGTGGTAGAAGACATTGTGCCTATATCGATTTTAGCAATACCTCATAACTGTTTGTTAGGAATAGAGTAGCGAAAAAATAAACTGACATAATTTTTTTTTTTTTGTGGTTTTGAGCTAAAATTCCTACATCCACGGGAGATTGTGAGAGATTCCACTGTAGTCAAAATTGGAGTACAAATCAAGAGAGATAATACTTCTTAAGCTAAAATCCCCAATACACCTAAATCTAAGCTACCACAAATTTAATTGGGAAAATACAGTAGCCTAGAAGAAAATATGTTTTTAACCATTCACAAGAATCTGTTTGTTGTACAGCTTTGTTTATTGTTGCTTTCTCTCTATTGTTGAAAGAAAAAAAAAAGGCACACATATGTAGGCAATATCATACTAGCACCAAAACAGCCTCCCTTTTTAATTCTTGTTTTTCCTACTACAATTTTTTCTCTTACATGATGACATGGCATTTATAAGAAGAATGGGCCCACTTTTACTTCAAAATTACAAGCCATATTTAACAGTTTATGTGGCGTATTCAAACTGGTTCCAGATTGTAATACCCATACCCTTATTAAAAAGGCAATTTAATAATTGTAAAGGTTATATTACAATTTTCATGCAAACATAAATTAAATTAGTTATAAATTTACAAGGAATAAAGTGATTTAAAACTCAAGTTTGAAGCAATTTTGATTTATGAATTTGAAAATATATTGAAGAAATGAGTTTGAATGTATAAAAGTAGTAAATAAAATGAAATTTTAAGGCTTTAAGGGGGATGGTGATCAATTGGTAAGGACCAGTCGACTGGGCGATCCACTGGTAAAGTTGGGGTGGTTGACTAGTAAGTCGACTAGTAACCTGAAGAGTCAGTTGGGTGGTCGACTGGTAACTACTAAATGGTTGATCAATAAGCAAAATTTTTAGTATATGAAGGTTTTTCACGACAAAATTTCATTTCTTCTTCATTAAAACTCAATTTTCTCTCTCTAAAATACTAAAGAATTAAAGGATTTCATAAACTATTGTTGAATTCAATCAATTCAATGAATGATTTCAGGAATTTCTAAGAAAAACTTTTTAAAGATAATTTTTATTACTTTTGTTCTTCCATATTAAAACTATGATTTTTAGAGTATAAATCCTTATATTCTTCTTAAAAAGGATTTGAGTCTGGATTCAAATCCAAAGAATTAGATTTTCATTACAAATCATTGAATTTGAGAAAGATGAGTATGCATACATGAAATTAACCCGATACAAGGTAAAGAAATTCAAATATAGAATAGTAAGATGATAAGAATTTTATGGTTAGGTGGTGGAGAGCAGCAATCCAGTTAAATTACTGAGAGGAGCATGAAAGGCAAGGAGGTGTGCCACTATTAGCTTTAAGTGCTACGTGGTGTGTTCGATTTACTGTTAGTAAGCGAGAAGAACACTATGAATGAAAATTGAATTAAATGATATTATATAAAAAATATTGAATATAATATGATAACATATGAACTTGAAGTGGTATGTGTTATGAATATGAATCATATGAGTTGGAGAAAGTAATAGAAAAGTTTAATGAATGTAAATATGAATTGATATGAGATATGAATTAAAGCGATGTATGAATATGAATACGAAATCTATATGATATAAGAATTGATATGAGTATGAAATTGATAAGATGAAGAAAAGAAAAATTCTTGATGATATATGAATAATCGATTGAATGGATACATTCCTTGAATTGATTTATTCTTATGATGCGAATTATGTGTTGTGATTGTATGCTTTCATGCTTATATGTGATTGCACGTGCATGGTCGGATCACAGAAGAGGAATGATGTGATCCGAGATGGGGCTAGAACCATAGCTGATCCTAGAGATAGAGAGTGTCGGCACATGGGGAGACGTCCCTATTAAGATACTTGTGATAGTATGGAAATGATATAAAATGATGAAATATGGGAAGAGATGTGAAAATTTTTGAAAATGGAGATTTATGCATTTGCTTTCACTCATACTTATATATATATTGGTGAAATGAATGTGAACCCTCATGATGAGGTAATTAAGATTAGGAAACAAGGAAGAAGATGATATTAGAAATGGCATTATAAATTGAAAGAATTGTTGATTTAGATATATGAGATTATATAAGAAATGAAATTCGTATGGTGATTGAAATATATGTGAATCGATGTGCATGAGAATTGATGAATAAATATGAGTTTGAATTATTTATGTAAATTATGATATTAAATTGTGACTAGAAGTATACAAATTGAGTACTTTTAATAAATTGAATTTCTTTGAGCTTGTGGTTGACATCTTTGGACAAAAGAAAGAAAGAAAAGAAAGGAAGAAAATAAAGAATTGAACAAAGACAATTGTATAGTTGTACATATACATGCATGTTTGTAAATGTTAGTATATTTTTGTAAGTGTTGCAAATAGAAGAGGTATACCTACTTTGTAAGAGAGTTAAGGTAAGTTTTGTAATTATTTTCAAATAATTAATGTGATAGTTATTGCATATACACCGTGCTTGGATCTAAAACGTGACAACACCGTCTTGGATAGGACCTATATGGGATAGATCATTACATAGATCCAATCTAATAGTTATGTAATTTCACAAGCACACCCAAATCAAAACCATTACTAATTGAATTATTCACAAATTCTTAAGGATTGCATCAAAAAGAGAAACAATTTTAGGTTCAATTCTTTACATAAAAATTACAAAACTGTGTCTCAAGTTGAATAAAAAGAAAGGAAGAGGTAGGAAAAGTAAAAATAATTTCTAACATTTTTTTTAAGACTTAAACAACTAAAATTCTACTAAAAAATATTTTTCAAATAATCCATTGGAATAAAGATTTGAAATAATCCTCCGCGAAAAAGAAAGATGAAGATAAAAAAAGGGTAAAACATACATCGATTTTCAATATTAAAACAATAGAGAGGCGATTTTTCAAAAAAGAAAAAAAAAACTAGTAGAATCTTGTATGAGTAAGGGTGAGTATGAGTCGGTTTGAAATGAGTTGATCGGTTTGGATCAAGTTGACCTAAAAACTCAACCAATTATATTGAATCTATTTGGATCATCAGTTTAATCTATTTTGTTGTATAAATATATAAAATATTAAATATATAATGAATGAGTTATTAGTCTGGGTCAACGTACAAATATCTCAATCTACAACCCAATCTAATGCGAGTTTCAATATTTTCTCAAACTTAACATTTAGAAAATGCGACTCAATTCATTTTGCAGCGTCAGTTTGAATCTGGTTTGGTGTTCACCCTAATTATGGCGATGTTTGGGTTCAGTTTAAAGTCGCTTTTAAGTTGAAGTTTATTTTTAAAATTTATAAAAAAATATAGTCGAATTGAATCAACCCTTATTAAATAATTAATATATAAATTAATAAGTAATTTGATTTGATTTGATTAAGTTTTTGACAAATTTTAAGAATAGGCTTCAGTTTAAAATTGAACCCAAACGTCGTCTATGAGCATACTGATGGGTGTCGAATCCAACAAATAATAAAATTCTCACTCTAAAAAATACAAATTGTAACAGTGATGAGCAAGGTCGAATCCACAGGGATTGGGTAGATTTATTTTAATGAAAAATAAAGTAAATAAAAAAGGGGGTTTGAAATTTCGGAGTGAAATAAAAGAGAAAGCAATTATAATCAACTAAAAACTAAGGAGAAATCAATATCAGGAAAATATTCAACCGAAGGTATAATTTCAGAATTGGTTCAGAGAATTGATCACAGATACAAGGATAAAATCTTCTATTCTTCACCAAATTGGTTATGGTTGCTAACAAGCTCTAACAACCTATCTCTCCTTACTTTCTCGATAACCAAAACAAGCTCTTTGATTACTTCCCTTGTTAATAAACAACCCTAAATAAGCTCTTAGGATTTAATCTATCGACAGCATTAATAATTAGAGAGACTACCAATTCTAGCCAACAAATACACAAGCTCGATTCATTTAGACTATGTTATATATCTCCATAACATAAATCGAAAATCTGGTTATAATCAACTTTGTTATTTTACCACTAATATTAGAACGTTTAAACAATTATGGATTTAAAGTTCTAAATGACAATTTATTGACCTGATAATTGAACAACGGACCCTTTGTATCAATTAACCAAGACAATAATTGATAATAAACATAGAAGATATATAAATAGAGAAGAAATAAAAGAGCAATGAAAATTATTTAGATCTCACAATTCTTGAAGAACAAAGACTTCAATTATCCTTCAGTTGGAAGAAAAGTATTTAGCTACTCATAATTAAAAGAAAACCTAAAGAAAAGAAAAGAGGGATTTTCTATTCAATAGCCGCGCCTTCTATCCGAGCTTCTTGTTTTTTTTTCAACTAGGGTTAGTATTTATAACTTTCAAAACCCGCGGGCTAGCGCTGCAACCTCAGCTTTCTGGCGCTGCAGCTCCAGGTTTATGTCCAATCTTCACAAATCTCTTGATTTTGAATTCAATTTGATTTAACTCCTCAATATACTCTACAAAATACGAAACATAATCAAAATCCAAGATTTAAGCAATTATAACTATTAAAACATAAAAAAATATAACAAACATATAGATATTATGAACTCTTATCACATACCATAGTAAAGTAGCCACATATAAGGATAATTTAGTTGCTTTAACAAATGGTTAATAAAATTGTGATCATAAATAGGAGTAATTTTTAGTATTATCGTTTTGTTGAAATGACACTAACATACCAAACTTTTTTAAAACTCACGATTCACCTCAAAAATCAATCTCCACTACCAAGTCGCCCCAAAAATGAATTTCTTTGAAGAATCAAAATTTTAATTGGATATTACTTTTTATGGTGACCAAATTACCCTTAGTGTTAAAATATCTCCAAGTGATTATGATAAGTTTAATAATTCTATTTATCAATTATTTATCTCAGAACTATTTATAACACAAATTTTTAGGTTATTTGAATTCAAATTTTTTTTTAAAAAAATGCAATATCATTTTAATTTTTAAAATAGAAAAGTTTGTCTTTGATTTTTATTTTATTATGGTATTTGATATTCATTTATTTGAGATGTTAGGCTATTTAATTTTATAAAAAAAAATAACAGCAAACTTTCCATTTAAAATATTTAATTTTCTTTTATGATGGTATTTGAATTTTATTTATTTGAGGATGTGATAGACAATAATATCATAATATTTTTTAAAATATAAAATATATGAAGTAAAATTTGTTTTATACCATATAATAGAATATAAATCCATTTAAAATACTTTTAACAATTTTAAAAAAATGATTATTATTTTTTTTCAAAAAAATCTCTAAAAATTCCTTATTAAATATGTTCCATCTCTAATACTTTAATTGATAACTTTAATTAAGTATGTACAGACGTTAATAATGAAGTTCTCTAAAATTTTCATCCTGTGTAAAAGTGAGTTTTACACCCAATGCAAATAAGATTTTTTTTCATTTGAAATAATTAATTTAAATAATTTTTATAAAATTTATTTTGAATGTCTTACTTTGTGAAACAAATATCACTGTATATAATTCAAATAAAACTGTTTATAGTTTATCATGCACATCAAATTATACAACATCAAGTCCTGGTCATTTCATATTGAGCCATAACCTTATTACCAAAGATTTTTGCTAGGCATCTCAATAAACCCATGGGTTGAAGAGTCAACTTACAGTGAAAAAAAATGTACTGTAGTAAATAATTAGCAAGAATCCATTTTGCTTCAACTTAGTTTTTGTTTGGTAAGTGTTGGTATTTGTCTAGGGATTAAACGGGATGGAAGCATGAAGCTTCATCTGCATCAGGTCAGCCCAGTGCGCCGCGGCCCCCAGCAGCTCCAGAAGCTCCTCCCTTCAGGCTGAGCTGCGGCTCAGCCTCCCCCACACCGCGGCGCCCAACAAGGATGAAGGATGGTGACGTTTCGGCCCTGTGTGCGCCGCGGCCAGCCCTATTCTGGGTTACGGCGCCAAGCACACCTGGAGCATATTGATTGGCACTATGAGATAGTGCGTGGGACTTGCTCAAAACGTACAGGTTCACTTAGACTCTTAGAGAACCATGGGTCTTTGGTTCTTGAGATCTAAGGGTTGAGATTGATCTCAAAGATTGGATGAAGAAGTTGGTGCACTATATAAAGAGTCACCTAGCTTCAATCAAATCAAGAGAGAATACAAGGCACAAGATCATCATACAAGAGTATTCAAGTGCAAGTGTTAGAGTGCAAAGACACAAAACATAAGAGAGGCACTAGAATAAATCTCATAAGAGAGGCTGGTTGTTTAGAAAGAGAGTAGACTAGATTGGGGATTCAAGGGCTTTGTGGAATTTTCAAAGGAAAAATTCCAAGGAAACACTAGTCCTTATCACTTTCTTGTTCTCTTCTTTCATTCTTCAAGAACAAGAGGATTCTTGAAGAGGAGTTGCTGTAATTGTAAGAACTCATTGATTTAGTGCAGAGAGCTCGGAGTAGATCAGGGGGACGTAGGCACATTTGCCAAACCTCGATAATAATTGTTGTGTTCTTTCTTTGATTGGTTTGTTTCTATTCATTACAAGTCATTCTAGACTTGAGTGTTTGGAAGATCACCACCTGGGCATCTTGAGGTGATTTTCAATAGTAATATCATAGCTTTGGTGAGCGGGTATCGAAGCTAGAACAGAAGGTATCAGAGCAAGACTTCAAGAATCAAAGATCAACTTCTTGTGTGATTCAAGAACGGAGTAGAGATCAAGATCTAATCGTGTTCTTGAGGTTCAAGAACGGAGTAGAGATCAATCTTTGATCGTGTTCTTGAGATTTAGAAGAAATTGGAAAACAATTGTGGGTGCTGTATAAATCTGGGATCTTCTCTGCAAGACGGGTTCAAATTTCATTGTTGAGAAGTTTGATGGAAAGGGAGACTTTGCCCTTTGGAAGTGGAAAATCAAGGTTGTTCTTATGCAACAAAAGGTAGACTTGGCGATTGGATAAAATGACACTTTTCCAACAAGTATCACAGAGGTCTAGCGGATTGAGATGAAGAAGATGGCATACAACACCATCTTCCTGCACATGTTGGATAGTGTCATAAGGGAGTGCGGAGACTTGAAAGATCCAGCTATCATTTGAAATAAACTAGATGAGTTATTTCTTACCAAGACTCTCCCTAATAAGATATATCTTCTTAAACGAATCTTTGCTTTTAAAATGGATCCTAATAAAGAGTTGCAAGATAATCTTGATGTGTTTAATAAACTAGTTCAAGATTTGGCTAGTTGTAGTATAACATTCTCGGATGAACAATTGGCTGTTATGTTATTGAATTCTCTTCCTAGTTATTTTGAAAGTTCGATTAATGCTATTGAATATGGAAAAGATACACTAACCAAAGAAATTGTGATTAATGCTATAAGGGCTCATGATTTCAAAGCCAAAATAAGGGAAGCATCAAGTGGAGAAGGGTTGTTCGTTAGAGGAAGGCCAACAACTCGAAATGGCAGTAGCATCCATGGCAACTACCGAGATAAATCAAAGAGTAGAAGGCAGAGCCATGAGAGATCGCATTCAAAACCAAAGTTTGGAGGGAAGTGATGCTACTATTGCAATAAGGAGGGTCATTTTAAAAAAGATTGCAAGAAGAAGTTATGGGATGAGAGAGGAAGAAGCCATACCAACAATGGAGAGGCTACAATTGCCAAAGGAGAGTAGCAAGATGATGTTCTTGTTGTGTGCTCAAATGTGAGTAGGAGGTAAGGCAGCAATAAATGGATCCTGGATTCTGGGTGCACTTATCACATGTGCCCTCACAGGGATTGGTTCAAGAATTTCAAGGAAGCCAATGATGGAAAGGTTTTCTTTGGGAATGATACTTCTTGCCAAGTGAGGGGGATAAGAGACATCCAATTGAGGATGTTTGATGGAGTCACAAGGCTGCTACAGAATGTGAGGTATCTTTCAGATTTGAGAAGAAATTTGATCTCATTGGGGCAGTTAGATTCCATGTGGTACATATACAAGGCAGAGGGAGGAAATATCAAGGTAACCAAAGGATCTTTGATAGTGATCAAAACAACAATAAAGGATGGTCTCTATGAGATGATCAGAGGGACATAAATCAAGGATCAAGCAACAAGCTTGATGGTTGAGATGGATAAGGCAACCCTTTGGCACACTCGCTTGGGACATATAAGTGAAAAGGACCTGCAAGTTCTCAGCAAGAATGGTCTACTTAATGGTGACAAAGTCGAGAAACTTGATTTCTGTGAGTGTTGCATTCTTGGGAAGCAACACCGGGTCGGCTTCAACACTGGAGTGCACAAGTCTAAAGGCATTCTTGACTATATTCATGCGGACCTTTGGGGACCAGCAAGGATACCAACAGAGAGAGGTAATCGTTACTTTCTCTCTTTAATCGATGATTATTCAAGAAAAGTTTGGGTTTATTTGCTTAGAAATATATCAGATGCTTTGAATAATTTTATGGTGTGGAAAAAGTTGCTGGAGACTCAAACGGGTAGGGTAGTTAAGGTTTTACGAACCGATAATGGCTTTGAATTTTTTAATAAGTATTTTAATAAATTCTATGAGTTAAATGGGATTCTAAGACATATAACGGTTGTGAAAACCCCTCAGCAAAATGGAGTTGCTAAGAGGATAAATAGGACCCTTATGAAAAAGGTTAGGTTCATGTTAATTGGGTCTAGTTTACCAAAATGTTTTTTGGGAGAAACTGTGTCTACTGCTGCATATTTGGTTAATAGATCACCCTATAGAGCTTTAAAGCTCAAGACTCCCGAGGAGATGTGGAGTGGGAAACCCCTTGAGTTAAGCAACCTTAGAACTTTTGGATGTACTACGTTTGCACACCAAAAGGATGATAAACTTAACCCAAGGTCTAGAAAATGTGTGTTTCTAGGGTATGGTGATGGGGTTAAGGGGTATAGGTTGTAGTCCTTAGAGCCAAAAGGGACTAAATTCATAATAAGTAGGGATGTCATTTTTAATGAATTGTTATTTCCCTATTTAGAGAAAACTAACCCTGTAGGAGATAGTGAGCAAACCAGTTCGGTATTTGTGGAGCATAGCATCAAGGAAAATTCAGTTCAGGTAGAGCAAAGAAGGCAAGAGAGTTCGGACCAGGTAGAGCCCATTGATGAAGGCCAGGACACTCATGAGGAGGCTAAACTAGAAGTGGATGATGTAGCAAATCAGAATGATTAATAGCTCACAAGGGACCGGGAAAAGAGGGTGGTCAGACCACCTTTGAGATATGGTTTTGTGGTTACTAATGTAGCAGCTCCTTATTCAGAAGGAGGGGTTGAACCAGAAACTTACACGAATGCCATAGAATGTAAGGATTCATCAAAGTGGCAGCTAGCTATGGAGGAAGAAATGGATTCTTTGAGGAAGAACAACTATTGGGAATTGATGCCTAAACCAGAAAAACAGAGAGTTATAGATTGTAAATGGATTTACAAGATCAAAGAAGGGAATACTCCAGGGGATGTAGTCCGGTATAAGGCTAGGCTGGTGGCGAAAGGGTTCACACAAAGAAAAGGCATAGATTTCACCGAAATATTCTGACCGATTGTGAAATACAAAACGATAAGGATAGTGTTAGCAATGGTGGTCCAATTTAATTGGGAGATCGAGCAAATGATGTGAAGACGTCGTTCTTACATGGAGAGCTTGATGAGACCATCTATATGAGGCAACCCGAAGGCTATGAGGAAGGAAGGCAGGGTGATTTGGTGTGCCAATTGAAGAAATCTCTCTATGACCTGAAACAATCACCTCGACAATAGAATAAGAGGTTCAATTCCTTTGTAACTAGCTTGGGTTCCATGAGGAATTACTATGATTCGTGCTTGTACTACAAGGGGCACAAGGTGGAGGAAATTGTGATTATCCTTATCTATGTCGATGATATGCTATTGGTTGGGAACAATAGGGAGAGTATAGAAAAATTGAAGTCTTAACTCAGTTCGGAGTTTGAGATGAAGGATCTTGACCATGCACAAAAGATCCTTAGGATGAGCATAATCTGGGAAAGGGAGAGAAACAGGTTGAAGGTTTCTCAGTCTTCCTACATAGAAAAGATAATATCTAAGTTTTCTATAGAAGATAGCAAACCAGTGAAGGTTCCTTTTGCTGGTCATTTCAAGTTCTCAAGCGATCAATGTCTGAGAACGGATAAGGAGAAGAAGGAAATGGAAAAGGTCCCTTAATCTAGTGCAGTTAGATCTGTAATGTTCACCATGGTAAGCACTAGTCCCGACATTGCTCATGCATTAAGTGTCCTCAATAGGTTTATGAGTTATCCCAAAAAGGAGTATTGGCTTAGGATGAAGTGGTTGCTGAGGTACTTGAAGGGAAGCCCAGATGTGTGGCTGATTTATGAGAAGAGGGGTAAGTCCATATGTCTAGAGGGTTATGCTGATTCAAACTATGGAGTAGACTGGGATAAAATAAGATCGATTACCTCATACTTCTTTAACTTAAACGGATGTTGTATAAGTTGGAAGGCTCAGTTGCAGCCGGTGGTAGCACTCTCAACAACCGAGGCTGAGTACATAGCGGCTACGAAAGCCATTAAGGAGACTATGTGGTGCAAAGGGTTGTTGGAAGAGTTGAAGGTACTAAAAGAGTAAGTGGTGGTGTATTCGGACAGCCAAAGTGCGTTGCATTTGTGTAAGAATCCGGTGTTCCATGAGAGGACAAAGCATGTGGATATTTGGTATCATTTCATTCAGGAAAATGTTATGAAATGATGCATTCATGTGGACAAGATGGTCAGGGAAGAAAATCCTGCAGATTTAGGCACTAAAGTTCTACGTTTAAGTAAGTTCAATCATTGCCTTCGACTTCTTAGGATTGGAGTCGGTTGATTTGGTGACTCAAGTTGAGTTTGGATCCTGAGTACTCTGTACAATGGGTTTGGGTTTAATCACTTAGACAAAGGTAGAGATTGTTGGTATTTGTCTAGGGATTAAACGTGATGGAAGCATGAAGCTTCATCAGCATCAGGTCAGCCTAGTGCGCCGCAGCCCACCCTTGTGCGTCACAGCCTCCAGCAGCTCCAGAAACTCCTCCCTTCAGGCCACGCCGCAACTCAGCCTCCCCCATGCCATGACGCCCATCAAGGATGAAGGATGGTGAGGTTTCAGCCCTGTGTGCGCTTTGATTGGCACTTTGAGATAGTGCGTGGGACTTGCTCAACACGCACAGGTTCACTTGGACTCTTAGAGAGCCACGGGTCTTTGGTTCTTGAGATCTAATGGTTGAGATTGATCTCAAAGATTGGATAAAGAAGTTGGTGCACTGTATAAAGGGTCATCTAGCTTTAATCAAATCAAGAGAGAATACAAGACACAAGATCATCATACAAGAGTATTCAAGTGCGAGTGTGAGAGTGCAAAGATACAAAACACAAGAGAGGCACTAGAATAGATCTCATAAGAGAGGCTGGTTGTTTAGAAAGAGAGTAAACTAGATTGGGGATTCAAGGGCTTTGTGGAATTTTCAAAGGGAAAATTCCAAGGAAACACTAGTCCTTATTAGTTTCTTGTTCTCTTCTTTTGTTCTTAAAGAACAAGAGGATTCTTGAATAGGAGTTGTTGTAATTGTAAGAACTCAATGATTTAGTGCAGAGAGCTCGGAGTAACTCACGGGGACATAGGCACATTTTTTGAACCTCGATAACAATTGTTGTGTTCTTTCTTTGATTGGTTTGTTTCTGTTCATTACAAGTCATTCTAGACTTGGGTATTTGGAAGATCACCACCTGGGCATCTTGAGGTGATTTCCAACAGTAAGATTTATAAAATTTATATATGAGCTTAAAGTATAAAATAAGTCTATTTATTTTAAAATATATATTTGACAAAATAAGTTTGATAAAATTGTCTTCTGATTTGACTTAAAATGTCCATAATCTTTAAACTCACATTTTTTTTACTTATTAGATTTTATAAGTCACTGTATATATGAGACTTATGAGAAATATAACTCTGATACACTCTTTCTAATCTCATCGATATCATTGTTACTCTCTCTTTTTGGTTAAAACTCACCAAATTTTCAAAAGAGAAATTCTCTCATTCTACCTTGGTCTCGTCAGAATTTTTTCATTCTTCTTCTTCTCTCTTTCTTGCCACAGTTGGAACGAGATAAAGTATGAATATTTTTTGATCATAACCCTAAAAACCCATATTTCTTCAGTATGTGTTCTTCTGTTCTTGTATTTTTTTTTTAATGTTTCTCATTCTTTGATTTCGATTCATGGTTCTATTCTCTTTTCTCATACGCGTTACTTGTATTTGATTTCTTTGATAACGATTTTAGGGTACTGATTTTAAGGTTTACTGTGGGCAACGGATACAATTTTTTTGTTATAATGTTGTTCTTTTTCCGCTGTAACTGCATGCCTTTTTCTCTTCTTCTTCATTTTCTTAATTATAGCTCAATTTTTGTACTACTGATTTTTAGGGTTCATTTTATATAATTATATGTCTATAATTATTTTATATTTTTCCCTTGCAGTAAATTTGTAATTGTAAAGCATGGTTTATGTACAATTTCTTTTTGCCTACTTTGTTCAATTTGTGTTTAATTCTAGTTCTCATTTTTTAGTACTGATTTATGGTTTAGTTTGATGCAATATATGTAATTAATTTTTTCCCTCTGCACTGAACTTGGAATTACATGGTTTAATTCATTTTTTATTGGCTGTTTTTTTCAATGTATGTGTTTAATTATTTCAAATTTTTGGCTACTAATCGAGAGTTTTGGTTGATGCAATATATGTAATTAATTTTTTCCCTCTGCACAGCATGGAGGAATGCTAGAGGAAGGCCAGGTCGCGACGCACCCTACCCCAGGCCGCGGCTCACAGAGTGGCAGCAAGTGTGCCCTGTTTCAGGCCGCACCCCGAAGCCACACCAAGGCTAGTTTTTCAGCCTTATGTTGAGTGCGTGGATGCAAGATCAAAATGCACAGCTTGACTAAAGAATGATGAAAGGCCATGGTTGAGTGGTCATCAAGATCTAAGGGTGGAGATTGACTCTCAAGATTTGACTAGAAGTTGGTGCACTATATAAAGGGTCACCTAGCTTTATTCTCATTAACATTGTACCATATTTTGAGATCAATTGTAAAGAGTGACAAGACACAATACAAGAGAGAATTGTGTAAGACTGCAAAGACACAAAACACAAGAGGGACTCATTGTAGTGAAGCTAGTAGTAAAAAAAGAGTAGTATAAATTTGATAGAGGGCATTGTAATAGTTCTTATCATCTTATTTCTTCTCTTCTTAGTTTCTTCAAGAACTTGAGGTTTCTTGAAGAGGGTTGCTGGATTGTAATGAACCATTGATTTAGTGCAAAGAGTTTAGAGAAACTTGCGGGAACGTAGGCACATTGCCGAATCTCGATAACAATTGTTTGTCTTCTTTTCTTTCTTGCTTTAGTTGCTGTATCTTTTCTTTACAAGTCATTCTAGACTTGGGTGTTTGGAAGATCACCACCTGGGCATCTTGTCAAGGTGATTTCCAACAGTTCTGTTATCAAAACTTAGTTATGTTGCTAGATCTGGATTAGTTTTATAGCTGAATTAGCTTTGTTATTTGGATATGGATTAGTTTTGTTGCTGGATTTAGTGCTGCTATTTTTCTTAATTCTGTTTAGGATTAGTTTTGATGTTATAATAGTTTTGTTGCTAGTTTATTGTTCAATGGCTAGATTAGTTATGTCAGTTGGATTAATTCAGTTATTGGATTAGTTTTCGTATTGAGTGTTGTATTGGTAGTTTGAAACTTTGCTTTATATATCAGTTGGATTAATTCAGTTGTTCGTATTAGTTTTCTTATTGTTCAATGGCTAGATTAGTTATGTCAGTTAGATTAATTATGCCTTGTCTCTCATGCATTGCATTAGCTTCAAGTAGGTGTTTGTCATGCATTGCATTAGGTTTAATTATATATCTCTCATACTTTCTATAAGATTGACTTTTAGATCTCTCTCATGCATTGCATTAGGCAATGTTTAATGATGAACTATAAAGTAGATTTTTCTTTGTTTTCATGGCATGCATTCATTGTTATTTCTCACGCGTTAATGTCCGTCTACTTGGGGTATTGAGGCTAGGAGTTAGCTTATGAGGATGAACAATAGGGATTTTGTTCCATATAAATGTATCAAATCAGTGAAATTGAACCCTATTTGCGTCTGAGGCATATATATTTGTTTCTACATTTTGGGTAGTGTTTCTGTGTAGATCTATTGTTTAATATACGTTATATGATTATGTAATTTTTAACAAATGCATATTTGGGTAGACATGCCTAAGATAAAGTGGAAAAATAAGAAGCACACATTTTCCTCACGGCAGACCAAGGAACAATATTTTAAGGGGTTAATTAATCACTGCCCAACTAGAGAAGTGATCGATATAATTCGGGAGTGCTTTAGGGTCAGATTTAATGAGGATTTGGGACGAAAAGAATTGAAACTTCATTGGATACATTGTAATTATCAATTTCAACCTTGGAAGCAGATGTATTTTCTTGGGGTTGTTGATAAGCAAGGTAACATTTATTGGAGGAGCATCAATAGCCAAGCTTATACCAGGTTAGATTTTAGTTAGTGTCTATTAATATTAATGTCAATGGGGTGTTATATTAGATGCTTTTTAAATGATTGAATTATTTATTTATTTTTTATTTTTTTGTCTTAGCTACATTCATGGAGCACAAAATATAGCGACATCGGCATTAAAGAAGTGGACCTTCTTCGCACTATATTCCAGGGGATACCCATATTGGATGTAAACATTATACGCGATAGGTACTTGTTTGGTGAGCTCTCTATGTAGGGATGGTAATGGGTAGGTTACTCACAAAATTTGACATAACCATAACCGAAATCTTGAAACTAACCTATTAACTCAAACCGTTTATATTTTACTTTAAAATTCGAAACAGTAACCTCTAACTATTCATCTATCCATTAAATAACCTTAACCGTTTATTTACATATTATCGGTTGCAGTTATTTGTCAAAAAATCGAAACCGGAAAAAAAAAAAAAAACCGATTACAACAATGTAAAAAAAACAGATAATCAACTGAAAAACACACAAAAACCCAAATCAATGTAAAGAAACAATAATCAACTTAAAAATACACCAAAAAAAAAAACTCAAATCAACGTAAAAAACAAATATTCAACTGAAAAATACACAAAAACCCAAATCAACGTACAAAAACAAATAATCAACTGAAAAATACACAAATACCTAAATCAATGTACAAAAACAGATAATCAATTGAAAAATACATAAAAACCCAAATATATAACGAGAGAGACAGAGGGAGACGAGGGCGGAGGGTGTACGACAACTAAGGGAAAGGGTAGAGGGCGTGCGATGGCTAGGGTCGACGCCATGACTACAGGTGTGCAACTGCTGGGGGCAACGGTTGGGGGGTTGGGGGTGCGAGGGGTAGGGCCTGAGGTCTCTGGTCGTAAGGGTTGGGACCTAGGGTCGCTAGTCGCAAGAGCTGCGGCTAATTTTGATTTTTAACTTTGAATATGAGATTATAAGTGTTTATATAGGTAGTGATATTAGGGTTATTTACGTTATTCAGGGTTAAGTGTTGTAATAAGATAAATATAATATGACTATAGAATTAAACAAAAGATTTGGTTGGATCAATGGTAAGACTTAAATACTTTTACTAAAAGGTCATGGATTCAAAATTGGTTTTTTCATTACTCTTAAATTTATGTTTTTTAAAATATTGTATATAATCGGGTTTAATGGGTAACCAGATGGCATTATCCAAAAATTATTCGAAACCATCAAAACCCATCAAAAACTAATTGAAACCAATTTCCATCCCTACCTCTATGGCTCCAAATATAGATGTCATAGAGCTACAATCCCATGATGTCCTTGAGTTAGTTGTGTGGGATGATGATGTCTTTATCGGGGATGCTTAGTTTTGAATGTGTAGATTCTCTTTCAATATTTCATGTTTATGTATGGATGTTAGATTAAAATCTACATTAGAGGCAGGACAATTAGTTAACTTATTCCACCATCCCTATCTCTATGGCTCCAAATGTAGATGTCATAGAGCTATAATCCCATGATGTCCCTGAGTTAGTTGTGTGGGATGATGATGTTTTTATCAGGGATGTTTAGATTCTATTTCAATATTTCATGTTTATGTATGGATGTTAGATTGAAATCTACATTAGAGGTGGGACAATTAGTTAGCTTATTCCACCATAATGTAGCATGAAATTTCAAATTTCAACTTTAATACAATGGTTCATGTCTATTTTGATATTTCATGAATTTTCTAAAGTATTGTAGAATGTCATTATCAAATACTCAAATTCGAGAAGTGTGCTTGTTAGTAATTGCAATACTCATTCATAATAAAAACACACACAAAAATTCAGCAAAGATGATTAAGATGGATTCAACATTAGGAGGTCACCAATTTATGATGGAAGTGTTGGATGGACATCTATTGGAGTTTATCTAAGGTTTAAACAAGGTTTAAACAAGGAAAGATTAGCATCAAGTGCACACCAATGTGCACCGCGGCCCAGCTTATTCCAAGGTGCGGTGCCCAACAAAGGAGGAGTCCCGCAAGAGGTGTGCGCTGCGGCTCAGCCTCCCCCATGCTGCGGCGCCTAGAAAAGATGAAGAGGTGCCCTGGTCCACGCTGTGGCCTAGCTTGATCCAAGCCTCAGCACGAAGCACCAAGCCTTAGCACGCCCTGATCTAAGCCTCAGCACGAGGCACACCTGATGCTTTTGTTTCAGCATTTTAAATGATGCATGAGGCATGATCAAAATGCACAAGATCACTTAGAATTGATTGAGGGCTATGGTTGATAGGTCCTCAAGATCTAAGGGTGGAGATTGACTCTCAAGAGTGGTCAAGAAGTTGGTGCACTATATAAAGGGTCACCTAGCTTCAAAGATACATAACTTGTGAAAAACTTGTGATTGAAAGTGAGATAAATTATAAGAGTGCAAAGACACAAAACAAGAGAGACTCATTGTAAAGACTAGTTGTTTAGAAAGAGAGAGTAGAATAGAAAGGGAATTCAAGGGTTTGTAAGGGGAATTTTCTTGGGAAAATTCCAGGGTTAGTTCTTATCACTTTCTTGTACTTCTTCTTCTTTTGTTCTTTAAGAACCTGTGAGTTCTTGGAAGGATGTTGTTGATTGTAAAGAACTCCATTGATAAGATAGTGCAGAGAGCTCGAAGGAGCTCACGGGGACGTAGGCATATTTCCGAACCTCATCAACAAATTTCTTGTGTTCTTTTCTTTCTTGCTTTTATTGGTTGCTGTCTTTTTTCTTTATACAAGTCACTTTAGACTTGGGTGCTTGGAAGATCACCTCCTGGGCATCTTGAGGGTGGTTTCCCAACAGTGGTATAAGAGCTTGCATAGCTGGGTATCGGAGCAAGAACAGAAGGTATCAGAGCAAGACTCCAAGAATTAAAGAACAAACTTCTTGGGTGATTCAAGAACGGAGTAAAGATCAAGATCAGATCGTGTTCTTGAGGATGATTCAAGAACGGTGTTGAGATCAATCTTCGATCGTGTTCTTGAGGTTTAGAAGAAGTTAGAAAGCATTTGTGGGTGCTGCACAAATCTAGGATCATCTCCGCAAGATGGGTTCAAATTTCGTTGTTGAGAAGTTTGATGGAAAGGGAGATTTTTCCTTGTGGAAGCGGAAGATCAAGGTCGTCCTTATGCAACAGAAGGTGGACCTGGCTATTGGAGAAGATGCTTTTCCAGCAAGTATCACGGATGACCAGCGGATTGAGATGAAGAAGATGGCATACAACACCATTTTCTTGCACATGTCGGATAGTGTCACAAGGGAATGCGGAGACTCAGAAGATCCTGCTGTCATATGGAAGAAACTAGATGAGTTATTTCTTACCAAAAATCTCCCTAACAAGATTTATCTTCTTAAAAGAATCTTTGCTTTTAAAATGGATCCTAATAAAGAGTTGCAAGATAATCTTAATGTGTTTAACAAACTAGTTCAAGATTTGGCTAGTTGTAGTATGAAGTTCCTGGATGAACAATTGGCTGTTATTTTGTTAAATTCTCTTCCTAATTGTTTTGAGAGTTTGATTAATGCTATTGAATATGGAAGAGATACACTAACCAAGGAAATTGTGATAAATGCTATAAGGGCTCATGATTTCAAAGCCAAGATAAGGGAAGCATCAAGTGGAGAAGAGTTGATCATTAGAGGAAGGTCAGCAACTCGGAATAGCGGTAGCAACTATGGCAAATACCGAGAGAAATCAAAGGATAGAGGGCATAGCCATGGGATAGCACATTCCAAACCAAGATTTGCAGGAAAGTGGTAATTCTACTGTAACAAGGAGGGTTACTTTAAGAAAGATTGCAAGAAGAGGTTGTAGGATAAGAAAGCGAGAAGCCATACCAATAATGGAGATGCTTTGGTTGCCAAAGGTGAACAACAAGATGATGTTCTTGTTGTGTGCTCAAATGTAAGCAGAAGGCAAGGCAACGAGAAATAGATCCTGGATTCCAGGTGCATTTGTCACATGTGTCCTCACAAGGAATGGTTCAAGAATTTTAAGGAAATCAATGATGGAATGGTTTTATTAGGGAATGACAATTCTTGCCAAGTGAGGGGGATAGGAGACATCCAGCTGAGGATGTTTGATGGAGTCACAAGGCTGCTACGAAATGTAAGGTATCTCCCAGATTTGAGGAGGAATTTGATCTCATTGGGGCAGCTGGATTCCATGGGGTATACATACAAGGCAGAGGGAGGAAAGATTAAGGTGACCAAGGGATCTTTGGTAGTGATCAAAGCAGCAATAAAAGATGGACTCTATGAGATGATTGGAGAGATAGAAATCAAGGATCAAGCAACAAGCTTGATGACTGAAATGGATAGAGCAGCACTTTGGCACACTCGCTTGGGCCATATGAGCGAAAAGGGCCTGCAAGTGCTCAGCAAGGATGGTCTACTTGGTGATGACAAAGCAAAGAAATTGGATTTTTGTGAGTGTTGCGTTCTTGGGAAGCAACACTGGGCCAGCTTCAACACCGGAGTGCATAAGTCTAAGGGCATTCTTGACTATTTTCTTTCGAACCTTTGGGGACCAGCAAGAACACCAACACAGGGAGGTAACTTTTACTTTTTGTCTTTAGTTGATGATTATTCAAGAAAAGTTCGGGTTTATTTGCTTAAAAATAAATCAGATGCTTTGAATAAATTTGTGGTGTTGAAAAAGTTGCTAGAAACTCAAATGGGTAGGGTAGTTAAGGCTTTACCAACCGATAATGGCTTTGAATTCTGTAATAAGGATTTTGATAAATTTTGTGAGTTGAATGGCATTCAAAGGCGTAGAATGGTTGTAAAAACACCTCAGCAAAATGGAGTTGCTGAGAGGATGAATAAGACCCTTATGGAAAAGGTTAGGTGCATGTTAATAGGATATGGATTACCAAAATATTTTTGGGGAGAAGCTGTGTCTACTGCTGCATACTTGGTAAATAGATCACCATCTAGAGCTTTAAAGCTCAAGACTCCTATGGAAATGTGGAGTGGGAAACCCCCTGAGTTGGGTAACCTTAGGACTTTTGGGTGTGCTGCATATGCACATCAAAAGGATGATAAACTTAACCTAAGGTCTAGAAAATGTATGTTTCTAGGGTATGGTGATGGGGTTAAGGGGTATAGGTTGTGGTCCTTAGAATCAAAATGAATGAAACTCATAATAAGTAGGGATTTTATTTTTAATGAATTGTTATTTCCCTACTTGGAGAAAACTAACCATACAGGGGATAGTGAGCAAACCAGTCCAAAATTTGTGAAGCATAGCATCAAAGAGAATTCAGTTCAGGTAGAGCAAGAAAGGCAAGAGGGTTCGGACAAGGTAGAGCCCATTAAAGAAGGCCAAGCTCAGGACACTTAAGAGGAGACTGAACTGGAAGGGTACGATGCAACAAGTCTGAATGACTACCAGCTCACAATGGGACTGAAAAAAGAGGGTGATTAGACCACCTTTGAGATATGAGTTTGCAGATGCTCATATAGCAGCTCCTTTGACAAAAGGAGAGGTTGAACCAGAAGCTTACATGGATGCTATGGAATGTAAGGAGTTGTCAAAGTAGCAGCTAGCTATAGAGGAAGAAATAGATTATTTGAGGAAGAACAACTCTTGGGAATTGGTGCCCAAACCAAAAAAACAGAGAGTTGTGGATTGTAGATGGATCTACAAGATCAAAGAAGGGAACACTCTAGGGGATGAAGTTCGGTGTAAAGCTAGGCTAGTGGTGAAGGGGTTCACACAGAGAGAAAGCATAGATTTCACCGAAATCTTCTCACCGGTTGTGAAATACAAGACAATAAGGATAGTGTTAGCATTGGTGGTCCAATTCAATTGGGAAATCAAGTAAATGGATGTGAAGACAACGTTCTTACATAGAGAGCTTGATGAG
This sequence comes from Bretschneidera sinensis, assembly GCA_023935145.1. Classification (NCBI taxonomy): domain Eukaryota; kingdom Viridiplantae; phylum Streptophyta; class Magnoliopsida; order Brassicales; family Akaniaceae; genus Bretschneidera; species Bretschneidera sinensis. Next base: position 39,479,372 of record CM043699.1, read on the forward strand.
GCCATCTACATGAGGTAACTCGAAGGCTATGAGGAAGGAAGGCAGGTAGAGTTTGTGTTCGAATTGAAGAAATCTCTTTATGGCCTGAAGCAATCACATCGGCAATGGAATAAGATGTTTGATTCCTTTGTAACCAGCTTGGGTTTCATGAGGAGCTACTATGATTTATACTTGTATTATAAGGGGCACAAGGTGGAGGAAGTGGTGATCATCCTCATTTATGTTAATGATATGTTGTGGTTGGGAGTAGCATAGAGAGGATAAGAAAATTGAAGGCTCAACTCAGTGAGGAGTTTGAGATGAATTATCTTTGCCATGCACAGAAGATCCTTGGGATGTGCATCATCCGGGAAAGGGAGAGAAACAGATTAAAGATCTCTCAAACTTCCTATATAAAGAAGATGATATCTAAGTTCTCTATGAAAAATAGCAAACCAGTGAAGGTTCCCCTTGCTGGTCATTTCAAGTTCTCCAGCGATCAATATCTAAGATCGAATAAGGAGAAGAAGGAAATGGAAAAGGTCCTCTACTCTAATGCGGTTAGTTCAGTCATGTTCATGATGGTAAGCACTAGACCTGACATTGCTCATGCAATGAGTGTCTTCAGTAGGTTTATGAGTAATCCCGGAAAGGAGTATTATTTTGGGATAAAGTGGTTGCTGAAGTATTTGAAGAGAAGCCCAGAAGTAGGGCTGATTTATGAGAAAAGGGGTAAGTCCATTTGTCTTGAAGGTTATGAGGATTCGGACTATGGAGCTGACTGGGATAAAAGAAGATCGATTACCTCCTACTTCTTCAACTTAAACGGATGTTGTGTAAGTTGGAAGGCTCAGTTGCAGCCGGTGGTAGCACTCTCAACAACCGAGGCTAAGTACATAACAGCTACGGAAGCCATCAAGGAGGCTATGTGGTGCAAAGGGTTGCTGGAAGAGTTGAAGGTACTAGAGGAGCAGGTTGTGGTGTATTTGGATAGCCAAAGTGCATTGCATTTGTGCAAAAATCCGGTGTTCCATAAGAGGACAAAGCACATAGATGTTCGGTACAATTTCATTCGGAAAAATGTTACGAAAGGATGCATCCATGTGGACAAGGTAGCCATAGAAGAAAATCTTGCTGATTTAGGCACCAAAGTTCTACCTCTAAGTAAGTTCAATCATCACCTTGGAGTTCTTAGGATTGGAGTCGGTTGATATGATGACTCAAAATGAGTTTAGATACTGAGTTCTCTGCACAATGGGCTCTGGTTTAAACACTTAGACAAAGGTAGAGATTGTTGGTGTTTGTCTAAGGTTTAAACAAGGTTTAAACAAGGAAAGATCAGCATCAAGTGCACACCAATGTGCACCGCGGCCCAGCTCATTCCAAGGTGCGACACCCAGCAAAGGAGGAGTCTTGGAGGAGGTGTGCGCCGCGGCTCAGCCTCCCCCACGTCGTGGTGCCCATAAAGGATGAAGAGGATGTCCTGGTTCGCGCCGCGGCCTAACCTAATCCAAGCCTCAGCACACCTGATGCTTTTGTTTCAGCATTTTAAATGATGCGTGAGGCATGATCAAAACACACAGGATCACTTAGAATTGATTGAGGGCTATGGTTGATAGGTCCTCAAGATCTAAGGGTGGAGATTGACTCTCAAGAGTGGTCAAGAAGTTGGTGCACTATATAAAGGGTCACCTAGCTTCAAAGAGACATAACTTATGAAAAACTTGTGATTGAAAGTGAGATGAATTGTAAGAGTGCAAAGACACAAAACAAGAGAGATTCATTGTAAAGGCTGGTTATTTAGAAAGAGAGAGTAGAATAGAAAGGGGATTCAAGGGCTTGTAAAAGGAATTTTCTTGAAAAAATTCCAGGGTTTGTTCTTATCACTTTCTTGTACTTCTTATTCTTTTGTTCTTTAAGAACCTGTGAGTTCTTGGAATGGTGTTGCTGATTGTAAAGAACTCCATTGATAAGATAGTGCAGAGAACTCGGAAGAGCTCACGGGGACGTAGGCATATTGCCAAACCTCGTCAACAAATTTCTTGTGTTATTTTCTTTCTTGCTTTGATTGGTTGCTGTCTCTTTTCCTTATACAAGTCACTCTAGACTTGGGTGTTTGGAAAATCACCTCCTGGACATCTTGAGAGTGGTTTTTCAACAACATCCAACTGTATGCCATAGCTTCTTTTGGATGTCTACGGGTGCATTAAGAAGTATTTCCAAAACATTGGTGGAGAAAAGGTTTTGTCACATTCAAGGTTTTTATCAGTGGAAGAGCAAGTCATGATACTTTTGATGTGTGTGGGACACATTGAGTGAATTAGGTTTTATCTCATTGATTCCAACACTACAGGGAAACAATTTCAAGGTACTTTAACAACGTTATGGTTGCTTTTTTTCAGCTAACAATCGAGGTAGTTAAGCTCGAGTGTGTTTCACAGAAACTGTTGCCCATATTAGATTATCCTCGAGGTTCTAGCCATTCTTCAAAGTGAGTTCTTTGTTCATGATTAAAGCTAAATTGTTTTCCTTTTCCCTTACGAATTTTTTTATTAATTCCCATGAATATATGATTTCACACATTTGAACTAGGATTGTGTCGGGGCATTTGATGGTACTCATGTATCTATATTGGTTCCTAGTGATGATTAGATCCTATCTTAAGGTCGAAAAAATGCTTGCACACAAAAAGTCCTCACAACATTTGACTTTGATATGCATATCGCTTATATTAGAGCTAGTTGGGAGGGACTACTCATGAATCAATAGTTTTTAATACCTTTATACGCCATGAGGAATGCAACATCCCTATGCCTCATGTAGGTATTAGTTGATGCATTATACCTTTGACAATGGTTTTTTTATAATTTTTGTGTCACTAACATACAAATTTTAATGTAGAGAAATATTATTTGGTGGATGCGGGGTTTCCTTGTATGAGGGATTCCTCAAGCCTTAAGGAGACAAGATACCATTTGTTCAAATTTAGGTGAGTGGTGGGCCTTGTGGTTGAGATGAATACTTCAGTCATCCTCATTCCTCTTTAAAGAATGTGATTGAAATAAGCGTGGGGTTTTAAAAGAGAGGTTCTCAATCTTGAAGGAAATGTCATGCTTTCTTTTGCAAACGCAAACATTCATTGTTTACGCAAGTGCTTGTATTCATAACCTTATCAGGTTGTGTAATGGAATAGAGCAAGATGCTTTGCTAGTTGTATGGTTGAACCCTGATTTTGTTCCAAAAGGGGTGACTTCAAAGCCCATGGCTAGTACGAGTGAAGATGTTGAGGATATACCGACCATTGATGTGAACTTTATTATGAGGGAGCGAGATAGAATCACTTTTTCTCACAGAACTCGAACCAGTGGTCTGAACTTAACTAGACTTGTTCTCACAACTCACATTCTATGGTATGGATGTGCTAGTACTCTCGGTTCGTCCATAGAACGAGTATTTTACGTTTTTTACCCTAAAACCACTAAGTGTTAATTGTTCAAATCTAAAACTCACTTTTTTCTCACAGAATCTGATCCAATGGTCCAAACTCGACTAGAATTGTTCCTACAACTCACATTCTATGGTACAGATGTGTCAGTACTCTCAGATTGTCCACAGGACGATTATTTTACGTTTTCGACATTAAAACCACTAAGTGTTAACGGTTTAAACTTAAAACTCTCACTTTTTCTTAGAGAACCCGAACTGATGGTCTAAACTCAATTAAACTTGTTCCCACAACTCACATTCTTTGGTATAAATGTGCTAGTACTCTCGTCTCATCTATGAGATGAGTATTTTATGTTTTCGACCCTAAAACCACTAAGCGTTAATGGTTTGAACATAAACTCTCACAACTCACTTTCTAAAACCACTAACTGTTAACATTATATGGTATATATCATGCATATTACGGTAATAAAATTTCAATTCTAAAGTTCTAAAAGCGTTTAGTACTTACATTGGAAGGTGAAGATGGAGGTACGTACGGAGGTGGTATCCATGACTCTGACAAATGGCAAACACGGCATGTTGTATTCCTTCATTCACTTGCTCCTACATTCGCTGCTTTGTCCGCTTTAGGAGTTTTTTTGTCTCCTCCAAACATTTTTGTACCTCATGGACCCGCTGATGGATATCTTATTGGATTTGTTGTTGTATATGTTCATTCTCAAGAAATATGAAGCCTTGAGACCCGAAAAAGGTGGGAGTGGAGGACGAATAACAACTTGACTTCCCGAGCACAATACTCAAGTCCACCAAACCACCTAAGCTATATACACGACCTTTCTTCGCCCCCCACACACTGCTAACCATTCCTCGATGTCCAGTTGTTGGTGTACAGATAGATCATTTCCATATTTGGAGGTCATAGCTTGACTATAGGACTCTTGTAATCCAAATCAATACATTAGGTAGATAACTTAGATCATAGACAACTAAATGGAATGATTTTAATCCAAATCAATATATTAGGTAGATAAATTAGATCAAAGATAACTAAATAGAAAGACTTTAGTAGTTAAATTGCTTCATATAAAATTTATATACTAGCTACTTATACTTACGCTCATTGCCCTGGACTTCTAATCCATGTACTCCCTCATACTCTTGGCAATGTGGGTCTCATTGAAAACCTTTAGAACATAGATTGTTCTGTCCAATTTTTCCTCTTACACATGGTAATGAAATTTGCATCAAATACGAAACAAACATTATAATCATGTACTTATAAAAAAAACTAACATCATGTAGATAATGCACATTCATGTATTAATAAAAAAAATAAGCATCATGTAGATAATTAACATTAGAATTATGTTTACCAACTGATCCGCATGCTTCTATGTACTCATGGACCCTCTAACATGGTAGACAAACTCATTTCCCGACCACCTATCAGATGATGCAGCCTGCTGAACCCTCTCCCAGATGTCGGTGGCCTACTGGCCGTAAAGTTTATCCTAATTTGGCTGCCTCATCCAATGTTTTTTCCACCCAACCCAATCTAGTTTGTTTGGTCCACACTCTCGTTTCAATCTAGCTCGGGCTTTTTTTTAGGTGGTCAGTCAAGCACCTCTGAGCAATATGGTTAAAAATATGTTAGGCGCGTATGGTCTCGTCCTGGGTGGAGAACCTATAACATCCTGAAATACAAAAGAAAAGGGATTACTTGTAACCTACAAAAATAATTATGCAAAGCAAAAATTCAACATATAAAAACTTGTTCATATGGAGCACATATATATAATAAACATACAAGAAACAATAAATTATACCAAAAAGTCATTGAAGCACATATTCTACATTCTGGGAGTAAACTGTCTATATGAATTGAAAGGCTCATCATGATGGCTTTTTGCTATCATTGTTATAGTCTTCACAATGCCCTTCGCCCTAATGAATGCACTGTAAGAATCAAAAGCTTCAAGTCAAATGCAAAAAAAATAGCTTTTATGATACTAATACATAAACGTTGTCACTAAAAGTATATTAACCTCTCACTTCTAATGTGAAGCAAAGGTCGGTCCGCTGGGTTCTTGGTAGGAGAAGGGAGTCTATTAGGCCCTTTCCCTCTATGAGATACATCCTCGTCCTCATCTTCTCCATCCTTATCCTTCACTGGCTCTGCAATTTAAAGGAAAAGATATTATATGCTAAAACAAAAAAACAATACAATAAGGAGAATGGTTTTATGTACAATATAAAAATAAATACATAGTTACCTAAAGTCGGAGCATGTGAAGTCTAGGCATCATCTTTACCAGGGTTGCTCCCCTCTTCTTGCCTCGTACTCAACCCTTTAGTGTCATGCTATGATTATGTTCTCTTCTCATTCTCTTTTTCCTTTTCCTTCTCCTTCTTTTTCTTTTTCTTCTTCTTCTTCTTCTCCTCTTTCTTGTTCTTTTTCTTATCCTTCTTTTCCTTCTTCTTCTCTTTCTTCTCTTTCTTCTCATTCTTCTTCTTATTCTCTTTCTTCTTTTTCTCCTTCTTCTCATTCTTGTCGTTCTTCTCCTTCTTCTTCTTCTCTTCTTTCTCTTTCTTCTCATTCTCCTCATCCTTCTCCTTCTCTTCCTTCTTCATCTTCATCTTTTTCTCATTCTTCTTCTTCTTCTTCTTTTCCTTCCTCTTCTTATTCTTCTTCTTTTTCTCCTTCTTTTTCTTCTTCTTCAACTCTTTTTACATTTGGTCGATCTAATTCTTCCATTATACCAATGAGATCACGAAGAATACCTGGCATATCAAGTTCGTGGTTTGCATCGATTAGGGTTGGATAGGGACTTTTATCCTCTTGGAAGTACTTTGGAACGATAGGCAGTATATCTTGATTTGCATCTTCGTATGAAAAAACATATACATTTCCCCTCGTCCTAGCTCTTGTATGTGGTTGTCAATTGTGTTGGTCCTCAAAACCTACTAAAATCACAATGCACATGTTTATGTAGTTCTATTTATAATACTGAGACAATTATCTCATTAAATATTTACTTATAAGGTCATGAAGCTATTTTGTGAAATTCTTCTCATGAAGCTTTTCAATTTGTTCGTTGGTGATATAAGGCTGCTCACACCTCAACTTTTCGTCATATTGCCTATAATATTGATAAAATCATAGTTTAAAATCTGTTGACACTATAAACAATAAGTTGAATACGGGGTATAAAGACTTACTCCATATAAGGCTCGATCTCTACGCAATTTAAAAGAACATATAACTCTACAACCTTCATCTCATCTTCATCTAAATCTCTTATAGTCTCACGAACAAATGCATGAATTGGATAATAGAAAATGGATAGGCACCCATTTGGATCCACATCTCCCCCATCGTCATTCAGACGTACTCGATTCAACTTTATTTGAACATTCGGTTCAAAATAGTATCAGCAGAAGTTAAAAGTTTCCTCTATGATGTACGCCTCAACAATGGAGCCTTCAACGCGTGCTTTGTTAAGGGCCTTTTTCTTTAAAATATGCATATATGAAGCTATTATAAAATGGTAAAGCACGAGGCTTAAATAATACAAACAAAGATTAATAAGAGATATCACCTCTCGAATGGATACATCCATCGGTACCGTAAAGGGCCCCAACCTTAGCTTCATAAGGTAAATGGATAGGAAAAGGCTCCATAGATTCAAAGAATGATGGGGGAAATATCTTTTCTAGCTTACATAAGGTCACCACAATGATTTTCTCAAGTAAATCCATGTGCTCAACTCGCACCTTAGTTGCACACATCTCTAAAGAAGTTACTGAGTTCTGTTAACGGATCCCATATAACATCATGAAAAAATTCACGGAATGCCAATGATATTAATCTCTCTATGAACTTGTGTTAATTGTGACTCTTCATTCCATAGAACTTGTAGTTGTTCACATTGACACATCGAGCTATATTTAAGGCATATTCATCTAGGAACTTCAATTTCTTCACCCGTTTGCACACATCCTTTATCTGAGACTTATTCAAAGTGTAGAATGCTTTAGGTTTATTACACTTCCCGTTTACTTGAATCAACTCCAAATCTGGAAGCTTACAAAGATTTTTAATATCCTTACGAACATTTGAATTGTCTTTGGTTTTACCCTTTATATCCATAATTATGTTCAAGACATTGTCAAAAACATTTTTTTTCAATATGCATGACATCTAAATTGTGTCTAATGAGATTTTTTTTTTCAAATATGGTAATTCCCAAAAGATACTCCTTTTCAACCAGTTATACTCCTCATTGAATCCAGAAATTTCTTGTTTCTTTTTCGTGTTACCAAATGAAATCTGATTGAAAAACAAAACTCTAGGCAACACTTCTTCCCCAAACAACTGTGGTAGAGGAGAATCTCTCTCGATTGTTCCCTTCTTGAAACTGTCCCTATGCTTTTGAAGAGTATGATTATGAGGTAGAAATTGACGATGACAGCTAAACCAACAAGGCTTCCTACCATGAGGCAATCAAAACGAAATTTGTACGCTACATACAATAAGGACAAGTTATTTGGCCATAACTACTCCGCCCAGAAAGCATATCAAAAGCTGGGAAATCATTGATCATCCATAAAAGTGCAACTTTCATATTAAAATTTTATTTCTTATTTGCATCATAGGTAAGAACTCAATTTGTCCACAACATTTTCAACTCGTCTAACAAATACCGTAGATAGACATCTAGATTCTTACCAGGGTGGTTTGGACCTAGGATGATCAAGGAAAAGAACAAATTATGCTCTTTCATGCACATACCAAGAGGTAAATTTTACGGAGTGATAAAGACCGGCCAACAATAGTAAGGGGAAGCCGATTGACTGAATGGAGTACCCGTCAGGAGTTAGTCCTAAACTATTATTCTTTTGTTAAAGAGCAAACAATGGGTTCTCAACATCAAAGTGTTTTCATGCCTCACCATCCATAGGGTGGATAAGAAAGTCAAGTTTACTAAGTTTTCCTTCTGCCATCTCATGTGTTTGCCACTATTTTTCGACATGTATAATCTTTAAAATCTTGGTGTGATTGGAAGGTAACGTAACACTTTGAATGGTATTTCTTTTTGGTTCTTATTTTCCACTTGTTTGGGTTGAAATCTAGCATGACCATAGACATCATAGTTTTTCTTTTGCATGTCTTAATAAGCATACAACATACAATCATTCGGGTATGCATATATCTTCTGATAACCAAGTCCTAACCCCTTCACCATCTTCTTTCATTGGTAAAAGCTTTCTGGAAATTTTTGGCCCTCTGACGGCATACACTTAATTATTGACATTAATCGATTGTAACAACTCTTAGACATGTTAAATCTAACTTACAGTTCAATAGCTAAGCAAGCATTGATAGCTTGGTATGCTTCTTGCAACCTTCCCATAACGGTTCCTCAATATCTCTTAAAAAATTGTAAAACTTAGCAGTATCACAATTTGGGACCTCCTCCGCATCCTAATTAAATTTAGGATTAGTATTATCTATTACTATGTCCCTCATTCGATTCCTTCCTTTCAATCTTCCATCCATATCGTCAATTCGGCTCGTTGAACGCCCTACAGACAAAAGGACCTCTCCTTGTTGAGTCCATCTCTTATGATTCCTAACAAAACCTTTCTTGTATAGGTGCATGGTAACCACATCTCTCTTCAGAAACTTTCTATTGCTACAAACATAGCAAGGACATTTAATAGTCTCGTTATACACGTAGTGTTTATTACTATACACGAAGTTAATGAATCATTCAACTCCATTCCTAAATTCTTCCGATACTGCATTACACACTACAATAAAAATACTAATTAGTGACAAATTTCTTAGTGACACGTGAAATTTTGTCACAAAAAATGCAGCTATAGTGACGAAATTTAGATATCGTCATGGATTATGAGGCATGTTAATTTTAGGTTACACAATATAACGATGTCACAAAATGCATAGCGCCAAAATTTCCCGCCAAACAATATGGAGGGAAACTTTTTTGTGACAGTTTAAGTATAATGGTGACCATTTGTTCTCGTCACTAAATGATTTTAAATTTTGTGGCAAAAAGTCTAGCGTCAACAATAGTTAAAATATTTTGTGATGCATAATTTTCATCACAAATAATCAAAGCAAAAAAACGTTTTCTTACTTGGTACATTATTTGTAGAGCCCAATACTTAATTTTAAATATTTTAATCAGAGAAATCCTTTTTAATATGTTTGTTCGTTCAGTTTTGATTTCTAGAATTTAATTCGTGCTTGAACTTGTGGAACTTAGGAATAAGTAATTAAAGTAGAATTGATAGTAAAATCTAGTCTTTGGGGGGAAATGTCAAGTTTTAAAGAGCTTTGGGGTAGCTAATAGGGGAAAAGAAGAGTTAAGGCACGAGTGGGAAATCAATAGAGATTTCTTTGTATAAATAAAAGAAGAGAGGGAGAGAATCCAATATTTTGATGGATTTCTCTAGAAATTTTAGGAGAAAGGAGACAAAAATGGAGGAAAAAGAGAAGGGAAGAGAAGAAGAAAAATATGAATAATGAGGAAAAAAGATGAAATCTCTGAAGAAAAATATGAATAATGAGGAAAAAAGATGAAATCTCTGCAAAACCTAAGGTACATTTTTTTAAGATGAAATCTCTGCAAAACGTAAGGTATATTTTTTTTTTTACTTTTTCCTAGTTGTTCTTAAATGTTTATTAAGTTAAGATTTTTGAATTTGGAGTTTTGAAATCCAAATGTTTTTGAGAAAAAAGTTTGAAGAAAATGGGTTTGTTTCAAAAAGTGGGTTTTGTGCAAAATTGGTTGATTGGGGAGTTTTGGGTTCAAATTTTCTCTTGGGTAATGTAAATTTTTTAACTTCAGACCCTTGGAAAACTTGTTTTTGAAAATTTGAAAGGATCTTTTGAAATCAAAAAGAATTTTGGGAAAAAATATGAATTTTTGGAGTGATTTTTGTTGAAATCAGGTGACCTTGGGTCGTGAGACCAATCGACTAGATGATTTTTTGTGCTGTTTCTAAAGGACCACTCGACTGGATCATAGTACCAGTCGGCTGGGCAAAGGGGCAGAATGTTTCTAGAGGTTTCCAATCGACTAGATCAAGTACCTAGTCGATTGGATCATGCTGATTTTTTTTTATAAAAAAATGATTTTTCTCCTTAGTTTTTGAACATGAAATCTTTCCAAAATAATTATAATGGTTTCATAAATTTGAAGTATGATTAAAACACCATTAAAATTTTTGATATTCACAAAAATTGAAGTGGTTTTGAGATTCAAAATAGATGATTTAAAAAGAGCTTGAACCTTTGATTTGTTTGACTTTTGGTTTCATGCGAAGTGCGCTCTTGAGATTTAAAGTGTGCAAACCACCTTGAGTTTGGTAGAGATTCTTTTTTTATTTAAAGTAATGAGATTGAGTGTTATTCATTCCTAGGTATTAATGGCGAAATCCTTGACAAGGAAGTAGTAAGATCGCGTAGCGAGTTAAGTATGTCTTACCTTTCGTAAGTGTATTTAAAATTTGTAAATTGAGTAATAAATGATAAATAAAAATAATATGATCTAGCTTGATGAATGCAAACTTTAGAATTTATGAAGATTAAGTATTTAGATTATGATATGAAGATAGTAAAAACTAGTAATACGAGGAATCTGAATATGTTGGAAAAATAAATGTTTAAAGATATGAGTCTTGAAATGATCTAAGGTGTTTGTGTTTGAGGAATTGTAATGAATATGTTTGGTTGAATTTGTATGAAATGCAATGTGAATGATTGATGATTACTTGTATGCATATCAATTCATGCATTTTTCATTATAACTTTGTTTGACGGTATGTTATTGAGAAGTGAGTGATGGGTGAGGCCGGTAGGTCCCTTCCTACAAGGGGCGTAAGGGTACCGAATGGATATTGGACGAGTAGGATCCAGCCCGGATCAATAGGGGTTTCGAATATTTGATATGATGATTGGAAGTACTGGTACGTGGATAGACGACCTCGTGATGATGATACAACCCATTGAGGGGTAGTGATTGATTGTGCATTTATTGCATTGCATCATACAACATGGCATTACATTTCATTGACATATTGAGATGAATGGCCCATTTGGGGCATGTGATATGGTTGGTCCATGAGGGGCACATGATTTGATTGGCCTATGTGGGGCATGTGATAATGTGATATGCTTGGCCCGGAAAAAAGGGCATGATTATGGTTATCGGAATGTAAAAGTGTTAAGATGAAAATCTACTATGTTTGCTTTGGCGTTGTGTTGTATGATTGTACTAAGAGTGTTTTTAGTATGTGAATTAAGAAAATTTATGAACCCTAGCATAAATAGATATATGATGGTATAAAAATATAAAGAAAATCACTTGGAGGAAACTTAAAGGATTTAATTGGAGGATAATTAAGAAAGATATCACTTGTACCTAGAAGCCATAATAAATGTTGTGCTATAATTATAAATAAAAATATAATTCCTCCAATATGATTACTTTTCGTAAAGTGTATCTCACTGAGATTTTTAGCTCACTCTTTTATTTTTGTTAAACTTTCAGGTGTTATTGGAGACTTGTCTGTCAAATTGAAGAAGCCCAAGTTAAGGCTTTCATCGGCGACATCCTCACCCTGTAAAGTTTCTGTTAGAAGTTTAAGTTGGGATTGGGATTACTCATTGTAAAAGGACATTTGTAGTGGGGGAGTTTTTTTTGTTATTTGTGTCTAGTTAAAATTTTTGTATTGTAAAGATTGTTAGTTACGAAATTGTAATTGTTTGATTTAAAATGTTTTGATTGAATGCTTATATTCTTGGTGAGTTATGTGTGATTGCGTGTAGGTCGGGGTGCTCGGGATTGAAAGGTAATGATACCTTCTTGGGTAGGGCTCAACCAATGATGGGTCATTATATTATTAGTGACGAACTCATGTCACCACTTATAAATTTTATATTTAGTGAAAAACATTTTTGGTGTCAGATATAACAAAAAAAAATAAGTGACAATTTGTTTTCGTCACAGATAAAATGAGAAAATTTTTAATTTTTGTGACAAAAACATTGTGTCACTAATAAATAATATATGTTGTGAAACATATATTTTGCACCACAAATTATTTAAATTTTTTTTACGTTTAATTTTCATCAACACTAAACATAATAAAAATAGTGTATTTATAGGAAAACTATTAGTGATGAAATTATGCGTCACTATTAAAATTTATATTTTATTACATGTAGTATATGTCACAAATAATATATATATATATATATATATATATATATAATGAAGATATTCAACCATCACAAATAATTAAATTGATATATTTATTAAACAACTTTAAACAATAAATAAATTAAACGTATATTTTTAGAATAAATATATGGTGCTCAAGAAATAGTACTATATAATAGTGTTTAACACATTCACCACTCTCCAAATAGTTATAGTTAATCAAACTTCTTATTTTGTTAAATTACTAATTTAATTTTAAAATTGCTTAAACTAATCTTTAATAATTATTTTTTTGGCAATTTATGAAGTAATTAAATTTTATTTTCTTTATACATTTATTAAAAATAATTTACATTTTATTTTATATAATATAATATAAACACTCTAAAAACGCTCTCATCCTATCAAAAATCGAAAAATGACGTTTTTACATTTTTGTTCTCGCTCCCACCCTACAAACCACTCCCGAACTGGTCACCTAGTAACACTTTTAATTTTTAAATCCTTTACAACAATATTATATATATACATGCTCTGTAGACACTTTTATTTTATTTTATTATTATTCTATAAGAGAACCATGATCTTGATAACTAAGATACTAAAAAATCTTTAACTACCAAGTTCCTCATAATTTAGTAATTTGTGTTGTAGGCTCTTCTTTTACTTTTACAATTTTTAAATTTACGGAGATTTAATGACATGTATATAAAAAGTTAATTTGGTGAAAATAATTTGTCGCTATGTCTAATAAATATTTTAATTATTTAAAACTTGCATATTTGTTTCGTCTTTGGATACTCAAACAAATTCTAGTTTTCTTTATCAAAATTTATAATACATATTTTTGTTAAACATTTGTAAAATTCTAAGGTAGCAGTTAATTTTATTCTAGAAAGCATGCTAGTTTTTTATTGGATAAAAAAATAATTTGTGAAAAACAAGAACCTTAAAAGAGCAACTGAACTCATCCATTTTTGATGAACAAGTAACGACTTACCATTTGTACTAAACAATACTTTGCATGTTTGTTGCAATTGAAGCATTCATGCTAGATCTTAGTTCGTTTGAGTCAACAGAATAATATACATAGCAAAATTAGTCATGTGTCCTCATGCATTGGCTCTCAAAAAATTAATTAAAATATTAAAATAAGTTTAAAAATACATAGATAGTGTATTAAATAACATTGAATATTTTTTTAACACAACATCTTAAAATAAATTAGTTATATTAAACTCAATACTTGGTTTCATGTTATAAATTAAAATCATAATCATTGACATAAAGAAATATTTATCATTAGTGGAAATGTTTTACATAATTGAAAATGTCACTATTATTAATAATTAAAAATCATAATAAAAATATAATTACCAATGTTATATGTATCAATTAAGTAATTTTTGAATTAACTAAATTGAGTAAAAGTAACTCATTATTATTTTTTTATAAAGAAAAATATGAATTAATCTAAAAATTATTTTATTTTTACATATTTTAAAAATGTATAGATAGTATATTAAATAACATTGAATCTCTTTTTTTCGACATAATGACTTAAAAATGAATTAGTTATATTAAACTTAATAGTTGGTTTCATGTTATAAATTAAAATCATAATCATTGACATAAAGAAATATTTATCATTAGTGGAAATGCTTTACATAATTGAAAATGTCACTATTACTAATAATTAAAAATCGTAATAAAATTATAATTATCGATGTTATATGAATCAATTAAATAATTTTGAATTAACTAAATTGAGTAAAAGTAACTCATTATTATATATATATATATATATATATATATATATATCTGATTTTTTATTTTTCTATAGTTAAAGATTAAGAAAATCAATTGAATCTAATTATTCAATAATTCTTTAATTAACCCAAACTATACTTCAATGACAAATTATGAAATTAAAGTTTTCAAATACTGTACAGGAGAAATATTATAGTAAAACTTTGAATGTTATTAGAGTAATATTAGTATTAAACTTAATAATTTTAAGATTTAAATCTACACAATAAAAAAACATTTGTGGGAGATTTAATCCCTAAATACACGACATGGTTGAACCCATCTCCCCCATTTTTCACTCAATTTCCTTCTCATTTTCAACTAACCCTAGCCCCTCCATCTACTATGCCTACACAACGATCCAGCCGTCACGAATTGAAATCACACCGGCACATCTACCTCACACATCTACCTCCCATCGTCTTGATTTCCAAGTCTTATTCTAGAAATTATCCTCGCCTGACCATAGCAGTTCACCGATGTTACGTCACACCATTATTTTAATATTTAATAATAATATATTATTATTATTATTATTATTTGTGATGAATTTTTCGTTACAGATACTAATAATTTACATAGCTAATGTAAATATTTTCTATTATTTTTTAATGTGATCAGATTTTATTCATTTTTAAAATTTTATCAGCGACAGATTTTCTGTTGCTGATGCTACATACTTTCGTCCCTGAAAATAATTATTAACGACACAATTTCAAAAGCTTTTGTGACACATATACGTCACTAAAGGGACAATTAATAAAAAAAAATTATATTGGATATAATGACGAATAAAACGTCACAAAAAATTTCCTTCCTCTAGTGACACATAACATTCGTCATCTATAGTGAACCATAGTTGTTTTTTTTGGTGATAAGGGACCTTCAACGACGATATTTTATTATCTTTCGTGATGAGTTTTAGTGTAACTACTTTGTTAATCTTTAAGTGACGTGTAGCTTTTCCGCACATACAATAAACCTTTGCTATGTATTTAGTGACAAATACAAGCATGTAATGATGAAATTTCGTTAGTATGGGTGACGCAACATTGCATTTTTCCTTTGGTGATGATAATCAATTTTCTCACACATGCCTAACAATTAGTGACAACACTTAATATCTATTTTGTTGTGGTGGCACAACTCGAGGGTCAATCCAACTTCGACCAACTAACAACGTTCAAGATACTAAAACAGTTTTTACGTTCAAAATTATTCTGATTTACAATTAATTGACAAATATAACTCAAAATAAATAGAACATAACAAACCAATTTAAAAGCCTTGTTTTTAGTGGATGTATTTTGTGAGCGCATTATTCTACATCTTATATATAAATCATATCCTTATTGGTACGATCTCTCATCTTCATTCATGAGTGCAAGGTAAAATTTACATAAGAATTATATTTTCTACTTATAAAAATAATTTATTCATACTTAAGTAATTGAAAAATAATTAAATTAATAGCATAAACAAGTTATAGTTTGCATACCTAATCAACAAGAGTAGTACTAGAGCACAGAAGAAGCACCGAGTAACACTGACTGATCGTGTAACCATGTTAGAGAAAATTATAAAGTTTTAGCGAATAATAAATTGGAAATTAAAAAAAAAAAACTAATTATATATGAACATCACGCATACTGATGCTTTCTAGCCATATCTTTCCATTAACTAAAAGATAAGAGTCCTTTACTGCATTTAATAACTCCTATGTTTTTTCATTTCGAAAAATTTCGGCAAAACTTCCCTTAGTTCTCTAATTACACGACTTAAATTTGGCTCTATCACCCAAAAGAGATAGCCACAAATTTAATACGTACCTAGAGAATAAGGAGAAGTACTACAAAAACTTTATCAAAACGAAACAAGGAATTATTAACTGTAATATGGATCAAGCATTCCTAAATTGTCCACACTGAAAAATCCAAGGATTATTTGAACACAAACACTCTCATTGTAAATATAGTAATTAACAAGCAACAAGCGCAATTGTGTCACTCAATAATCTTCAAACAAGTGATCTAAGGTAAGATGCAATGCATGATATATGCAAATAAAGAATATATCATAGAGATAAGAGATTGAGATCCTCTCTATTTCAAACTAAAAGATAGTTTATGGTGTTAAGTTTAAGCTAATGGATTGGGATCCTCTCCATTATGAGATAGAGAATCTTTACTAAATCAATCTTTTACCAGAACTGATGAGTCATTCATTATCACAATCTTTTACCAGAACTGATGGAACTAATGATTGAGTAGCAAGAAAGCTCAAAGACACGATAGTTTCCAACTCAATTGAATACCTTGTTGTAGCAGTAGCATAAAAAAGAGTTTTTTTTTTATAAGAGCTAAAAAGGGCAGTTATGAACTGAAATCTGAAAAGAAGGCAAGAATTCAAAAAAGAACATGGATAAGATACAGTTTTTTTCAAAGTTAAGTTGTCTCGTAATGTCTGAATTGTTAATTCATGAATCACAAGAACTGTCCACTTCATATACTAAAAGGTTAATTAAAATTAGTCTATTTACAAGCACCAGCTTGTCCTAAGTGCAGATTGTTATTGAACTTTTCATACAATGTCCTGAGTGCACATTTTCTCAAGACAGTACCCTTGCCTCTTTACACAAAACTTAGATTTCAGGGGTAAAGTAAACACAACTTGAATAATGGAGCGAAAACAAATTCACATTGTCATTTTGTTTATCACAATTAAAGCTCGTACACTTAATTATCTTATATTTAATTTCTTTCTTGTCAAACAACTAGGAAACAATATACAAACCTAACAAAACATCAAAAAAAAAAAAAAAAAAAAAATAGTGTGATATTTTGCTACAATAGATATATAGAGAGAGATAAAGATTAAAATAGTGTGATATTTTGCTAACTGATGTTTCCATTGCTTGTTACCATTATTCTAAGCCCACAAGTACAAAAACAAATAAATTGGAGAAGGGTTGTAATAATGAAATTCAGTTATATAAGAACAAATATATCTAATAATAATCAATTCGCCAAAATAAACCACAACATAAGAAAGGTTTGCAGCTTCCTGTCACAAAAGAAACAACTTACCCCTGACTAAGACAACAAGAAACACATAATATGGCTTATTTAATAACTTAATGTTAAATATATTCAATAGAAGTATAAAACATAAGTGCCTTTTACTTAACTAGATAAATCATTTTTGCAGAGTAGCAGAAACTAAATCAAGGTAACGTTAATTGTTTAAAGAAATGCATTGTAGATTAACTAATCCCCTAAATTTTCTCAACAAGCAAACATAAGATAATGTAGCCCCTTAAAACACTAACTCCAAACAAATAATTGCATAATAAGCATGATAGAATCAATTTTTTGCAAAAACGATTCTCAACAACCAAACAAAAGGCACAACAAACCCATCAAGCAAAATCAACAAATGAAATTAAGGAAGAATGACAGAGACAAAGGAGGAATTACCTGTAGAGATGGAAGAAGCGCAGCGGCTGTGGAGGTGTGGCGGTGAAGGAGGCACGATGGAGAAAGAAGAAAACCCTTTCGGATAGGAAAAAAAAGAAGAAATTCGTGGAGGAGGAAGACAAATCAAGGAAGAATGACAGGGAGGAATCTGAAGGAGAGTAAAATGGAGGAAGAAATATGCATGGCAGAGAAAATAAAGAAGAATTAGGGAAGAGAAAGGGAAGAAGAAGACTTAGTCAGAAACCCATCTGCGAGGACGAATTCCAACGCAAATAAGGCATATTTCTGTCGCATTTACCTGTTTAATATATTTAAGTGATTAAATAAACCAAAATGTAATATTTGTTAGTTACAGCTACTTAGTCAAACTTGAAGTTTTATCTCGAAATAAAGGATAAGTTAAATCTCTGAGTAGTTGGGCAAACTTATCCAACTACATAGAAGTTTTATCTCGAAATGAACAGATAAGTGTAATCTGATCTTCAGGATATAGATGATTAGGAAATGGATACACATTATCCATATTTTGAAATTCAAAGAGGCAATTATCAAGGGGCAGACATTATCCATATATGGATCATTCCCATATTTCGTTACTTAGCAATTAAGCAAGAATCAGTCTTCTCGGAGCCCCCTTGAAATATTCTCTACCTTTTTTCTAAGTTATTGTTTTCGTTTCCAAAATCCTAGTCAGAAATCCAAACACTAGTATCATAATCGCGTTAAATTTTTTTTTTCTTCTCTAAAAACTTTTTTTCTTGAGAAAATCCACCAGTCGACTGATCGACCGACCAACAACCTGCCAATCGATAGTCAACCAGCTAATCGACCAGTCGATCACTAAGTCAACCAACCGATCGACCGCAAGCGCCAGCAAATTATATTTTTTCTACTGCATAAAGGTCAGTTAAATTTATGTCTTTAGTTTTAAAAATTGAATTATTTTATTACCAAAATCTTCATTTTTTGAATTAGTTTGGTATAGTCTCTTTCAAAATGGATTGCAAGTTAATTGCTTCAGAACTGGCTAAAATAGAACGTCTTAATGACGTCAACTATGACATGTGGAGTAGAAAAATTAGGTATGGTCCGATTATGTAATCGATGACACTACTCTAACCCTTCCTATGCTAAGAAAATAGAGTACGAATAGTGGAAAATGATTGACAATAAAGCAAAAAGCCTTATGTTGATGTTCATGGAAGAAAATTTAATAAAAGTTTTTGAGAATCACAAAACCGCAAAAAAAAAAAAAAAAAAAAAGGGATGGTCATCATTGAAAAGTATGACACCATTTTTGAGGTGAACATACAACTTCTCTTTCATAACTATAATACCTATAGAATGAAGGAGAGTGAAAGCATGATGGACCCCATTGCTATAAAATGATTATCAAGCCAAAGACTTGGAAAGTGCTGAAACTCAGATTCTAGAGAAAATATAGGTGCCAACCATTCTGAATAGTCTGCCTACTCTGTTGCCGCTACTCCTAGACCTATAATATTGTTTACATATATGCAATGACACTAAATCCGTCGCAGAAAACTTCTGGGCAAGATAATTGCCATGGAATGGAAGCGTAATTGCGACGACTTGGCCGTAGAACATGACACTTGCGATCGCTTAAATTGGTCGTCGCAATTACAAATTAATTGTCGCAGAATTTTGTCTGTTACGACTAATACATCACAGATACATACTTTTCTTGTAGTGGACCTACTCCCCCTTCATGACTACATTGGCTGCAATCCAGTCGCTACCCAACTTTGCATCCTTCAATGCAAATGCTCATTCACCCCTATAAGAAAAACTACTCAACAAGCCAGGAAAACAGATAAAATACCTATAGAGGAGAAGTAAAAAGGTGTCAACAAGGAACCAGTAGGCCCTCCAAAAGAGATGCTTACTTGTGATAACCCGATTACAAATTTTCTTAATTAACTTTCTCAAGCACATACCCCGGTAATGAAAATCAACAAGAGCTCTAACGAAAGCAGTGAAGAAAAGTTCGGTTCATAAGGTGATGAATCCTCCTACTCATATTATAGGTATCAAAACGAGAAAAGTACAAATACCCTAACGTTGTTTGGATGTTTCAAAATAAGCTCTTTGTGGTTTAAACAATTCCAATTTAGTTTCATGGGATTTCATTTCAAACACGTGGTTAAAATCGTTAAAATTTAATTTTTATTTTATTTTTACTCAATTAAAAAAAATATGTTCCTTTGTGTGGTCATGTCATGATTTTAATATTTTTTTTAAAAATTTAAAATGTGAGTTCCTAAAAAGAATATTTGTTGACTACTCCTTAATTTTTATTAGTCATTATATTTCAATTTTTAAATAAATCAATATGTTTTCATGAAATTTTTGTTGAAGATATTATTAATTTGGATTGTTTCTTCTTGAATTATTTTTTTAAAAAAAGAAATCAATATGAAAGTAACAATAACAAAATGTTGTAAAAAATATATATTTGAACAATTGAAGTATCATGACTATCGATATTATTATAATTATAGTTATGTTATAAAAAAGTATTGCTTTACTAGTTTAATATTTTTTAAAAAAAAAAATCTTAAGGTATGAGCTAACCAACCAAAGGTATTATCACAAGACACCATTTTTGAAGAAAGGCTCTGTCACACCCCGAAATTTGAACCAAAAATTTCAAGTGAAACACAATCCAATTCTTTCGCTACTATTTCAAAATAATTCGCACACCTAAATTTCAATGAAAACTGTCTTCAAAAAATCAACCAAAAGCCAAATCTCCCAAGATTTTGTGAGGTAAAACCTTAACTGTCAATAGCATCCCACAGTACACATGAAGTATAGTTTCAAAACTCAATTGTTACAACCATCTGCTAAGTCAAAGTAGCCTTAGGAAAAAAGACAAATAACAATTCTGAAAAATACATATTCCAAAATAATTAATCACCGTGGTTTATTCACTAATAGAGACTCAAATTTCACAAACCCTCTTCAATAAAGTAACTTTGATAACATCCACTTACAAGTCATTAAACAAATGATCTTAAAGAACAGTGACAATGGGCCGCTGGCTAAAACAAAAGAAGCCAAATCCTTGAGATTTTCATCAAGACTCTATTAAATCAACTATGACTCTAGCTTCATTTATCATCGGCAAAATTATACAAAACTAATGAGCTGATAGCCCAGTAAGTAGTAATCAATCATGCAAGATCTTAAACATTTATCAGGACTTGAAACTAACAAAAAATAATACTTAAAATTTTCAATACTCAAGGGTATCCACAATTATAATACAAGTTCATTCAATCATCAATATCACACTTAGCCTGATGACAAGGCCAAAATAATTAACACACTATGAACCATATGTGTGGGTTAAATAGTTGACACATTTAACCCATGTGTCCAGGTTTGATCATTGACACATTTAACCCCGTGTTTGGGACCAAACTTCACATATTTAACCCTTTTTTCCGGGTCCAAACTTGACACATTTAACTCTTATGTTCGGGTTCAAAACTTGACACATTTAACCCCTATGTCTGGGTCCAAAAGTTGACACATTTAACCCCTGTGTCCAGGTCCAAACTTGACACATTTAACCCTTGTGTCTAGGTCCAAAAGTTGAAACATTTAACCCCTATGTTCAGGTCCAAAAGTATTCATACTTAAATCACAAATAGCCATGTATTCAACATAATACATTCTCACAGCAAAGCGGGTACAAACATGTTATCAATACCATATTGGAAAAATAATTTTCCTTAAAACATGACATGGAAGAGAATTACTTAACACACTTATGTCAAAAAAATCCAAATCCACACTTAATGAAGTCAACACAATTTCTATTCATGTCCTAAATATTAAAATTTAAGTATCAATAAGTGGCTCACAAAACCAACAAAAAATAACTAATCCTCTCATATGAATAAAATAATTAATATTTATCCAATTGAGGCAACCACCCAATCCCTTTTAAGTTTCTTATATTGTCAACTAACTCAGCATATTAGGATTTAATTTACCATCAATGGCTTGGTTTTTACACAAATCACCATCATGTCGTACCATTAGCAAAACAGTGGGATACTCAGTATGTTTATTACCATATTCTCAAAAGAGGAACCTAATAATAATTGCGCAACTGACGAACCCCAACATTCCACTAACAAAACCAATCGTTGATCATTCAACGCATTATTTGAAATATCACGGTTTTAGATCGGGAGTTATATATATATATATATATATATATAGACACACACACACGTAATCTCTTTTCCTTTTAAAATCAAAACATAAATCCCTAAATTCCATAACCAGATTTTTATAAAATAAATCCCATATAATTTAACTACATAGGGTTTAATTCTTACGATTTAATGAAATCAGATCATTGACTAGATAGAACCTTCTCTTAGCCTTCCTCTTCTTTTCTTTGTGCTGCAAAACACTAGCTTCCTTATCTTCTTCTTTTTCCAACTCTGCTTATTCTGGTGACTAGAGTTGCCGGAAAACTTTGTGGCTGCAGCTGATTTCGCTTTGTTTTGAGGGAGAGGATCTGATTTCGTTTTTGAGAGGAATAAAAGGATTTCATTTTGGAGATAGCCATGCTGTGTTTCTTATGAAAGAGGAGCTGCCCTTTTCTTTTTTAGGGGGAAAGAAGTTGCGTTCTCGAGGAGTAATTGCCTTCTCAAGCGGAAGAGGAGGTTATAGGTGTTTTGTCTTTCTTTTTAAAGGAATGACGTGTTTTCTTTTTATTTTCCATTTATTTACAATAACTCCCTCAATTACTAATTAATATAATTATTACCTGGAGAAAAATATAAACATCTTTTTCTTTTGTTCTAGATAATAATTAAATGATAAATTTTGGACGAGGGTATGACAGCCGTCCTCCCTTATATTAAGTTTAGTCCACTAAACTTGATGTGCCTATGGGATCGAACAGGTGAAATACTTTCATTTCTTCTTTTCTCTCCCATGTTGCATCCTCAAAAAAGTGACCTTTCAAGAATACTTTCACAAACAAAACAAAGTTATTACCTCCAACTTGATCTTTTCTATCTAGAATCTAAATCAGGAGTTCATCATAGGACAAAAAGTCACAAATCTTTAAGGAATCATACTCAACAACATGACTAAGGTCAAACACTTACTTTCTCAGAGTAGACACATGGAATATGTTTTGCACATTTGACAATACTGGTGTATTTTAACCACTTTGCTAATTCTCTCCAAGATTTCAAATGCTCCCACAAATCAATTGATTGGAGATACCTTCAGGATACATGATCACCAGTCTAAAACTCTAAATCTCGAATCTTGCTATCAACACAATATTTATTTTTAATCTACCCTAAGTTGCTTTTAATTGTTCATGGATGGAATGAACCCTTTCAGCAGTCACCTTTACCAAATCAAAACCAAGCAATTCTCTTTTGTTAATCTGTTCCCAACATGTAGGCTATCTACAACTACTACATTTAACGCCTGAAATAGATTCATTGCAATACTAAACTTGTAATTGTTATTATATGCCAATTCCGTTAACGACACGTGTTCCTCCCGGCTATCTTTCAAGTCTACAATCGATTGAGGTGAAAAGCATTATTGACATTTAGTTTTACTCTCGAATGCCTTTAGAATGCAAATCTTAGATCTGCAAATCTTAGATCTCTATTTGAAACAATTAAGACAAAAATTCCATACAATCCCACTATTTCATGAACATAGAGCCTTGCTAGTGTTTATAATTACTTGTAGTTAATTAACTGAATGGCTCATTGCAATTTTAAAAGAAATAATCTATCATATCTCAATAAATAAATAAATTTAATCATTCCATTAAACTTTACAATATAGCACCGTAACAATCTCATATAATTATCATATTCATTAGCAATTACACCACTTACAAATCAAGTAATATTTTTCAACCACTAATTTTTTTTCGCAAAACCCTTAATTCAGAAAATGAGGGCTTTCAAACTTAAATCCTGTAGTATTTTACACCTGCTTTTAAAATCTATAGTACTTTCTGGTCTCATCAATATGCTTAGTCACCAATATTATTTAACCACTTACAACTCTCAAAAGCGTCACATAAATAAAGTTTTTTTCCTTTCACCAATCAGCTGTTGTATATGATGTTTATTAACCTCAATGATTTATTGTGAATATCATCTAACCACAATCTCTATAATCTGCAAATGATTAAAATATACATTTGCCAACTTCTCATATCCTTACCTCAAATGAATCACAACTTAAGTTTATTAAATTTTAATATATAGTTTTATTGAAACTCCATTTGAGCAAGATAACAATTTCAAATCCATATAACATCTAATCTTTTCAACTATAAAACGATTTGAAGTGTCAACCTTTAACAATTAAATTTTCCTTTTCACTACTTGCTTCTTCTTATTTTTTTCAACAAAAAAAAAAGAACTAAATGCATTACCCTTAACTAACCAAATAATAAGTTTTGTGAATTCCCGACTGTCATTAAAGAATCCTCAAAACATCTGTCTCACTCATTCTTCAATGAAATTTAAGAATATTTAAGTCTCTAGTCAAGCATAGACTACAATCATTAAACTTATACCATAACGAAGATTCCAACAAAATTTGCCACCCAATACCAAGTTACTTACCACTTCAACAAATTATAAGTCTCTAAAGTACACAACCAAAACTCGAATGTATCATTATTTTGAACTCCAAAAGTTTTTTTCTTCATACTCTCGAGTATAGAATCTCGTCATCAACTGATACAAAGAAACCATTTACAATTAATATTTACTATTACAAGCATCAAGATATTCACAGAAAATAAGACCTCTCTCCATGATGCTTGTCCACCTCAATGACTCACAAAGATGGGACTTAACTGTATTTTCTAGATTTTATATATATATATATATAGACACACACATACTTTCTCTTTTTTTTTTTGTTCTTCCAAGCTATTTAAACTATCTCCACTAGCATCTGAGTAACCTCAATTCAATAATGATATCCTCTAATAATTAATAACCACCGATATACATAATATTCACTAGACCTTTACATAAGCAAGAGAACTATTTATATTCTTACCAAAAACATTTGGCCATAAAGATGTTCCATGTCCCATATCCCTTAGATAATTCCATTAAAGTGAAGTCAATTTGTCTGTGTCTATATTCCTTTGTTTAGCGATTCACCAACCCATAACAAAGATCTGCAACAATACTCTTTCAACCATAAAATCTCATTAGTTTTGAACCCTTCAGATAAGTCAATAAAGTCTACAATAATATTCCCAATTTTATTACTCCTAAAGATAATGTTTATTACCCACATTGATTTTTTTTTTCATCATCGATATCATTTACACATACCTTCTTTTTAACAATTTTGCATATCTCATTTACATACTCCTATAATTGAATAATAATCAAACTCACTATCAATAAATTTCATATAAAGAAATCATTAGATCCTGATAAATCAAGAAATTTTATTCAACTCCATCTAATTATTTAAAATTATTGGTGTCACTAATATTCAGTCCTCTCAAAAATTAAACATACCATTGCTTTACAAATTCATAAAAACTTGTTGATACATCTTGATGAAATAACTTACAAGTTCGAAAGAGTATAAATGATCTTAAACATAGATTCCCTTTATATCATTAAATAGAGATTTCCATAATAATACGGATAAGTATTATCACCTCAAATACCTTAATGAATAGGATAAACTTAAGCTCTCCAAATCAAGTTATTGGATCAAATACATCAATATCCTTTCAAACCGCACTTCTAAACTGTCAAAAAGTCTACTCCTTAACCATGCTCTGATAACAAACTGTCACACCCTGAAATTTGAACCAAAAATTTCGAGTGCAACATGATCCAATTCTTTCGCTACTATTTCAAAATAATTCTTACACCTAAATTTCAATGAAAACTATCTTCAAAAAATCAACTACAAGCCAAATCTCCCAAGATTTTGTGAGGTAAAACCTCAACTATCAATAGCATCCCACAATACACATGAAATATAGTTTCAAAACTCAATTATTACAACCATCTCCTAAGTCAAAGTAGCCATACGCAAAAAGACAAATAACAATTCCGAAAATACATATTCCAAAATAATTAATAACTGTGGTTTATTCACTAACAAAAACTCAAAAGTCACTAACCTTCCTCGATAAAGTAACCTTGATAACATCTACTTACAAGTCATTAAACATATGCTTTTAAAGAACAATAACGATGATCTACTCGCTAAAACCAAAGAAGCCAAATCCTTAAGATCTTCATCAAGATTCTACTAAATCAACCGTGACTCTAGCTTCATTAATCATATGTAAAATTATACAAAATTAATGAGCTTACAGCCTGGTAAATAATAATCAATTATGCAAGATATTAAACAATTATTAGGAGTTGAAACTAATAAAATAATAATACTTAATTTTTTCCATTCACAAGGTTATCCACAATTACAATACAAGTTCGTTAAATTCATTCAATCATCAATATCACACTTAGTGATGACAAGGCACAAATAATTAACACACTATGAACCATATGTCTGGGTTCAATGGTTGACACATTTAATCTCGTGTCCGGATCTGATCGTTGACGCATTTAACCCCTGTGTCTTGGTCTAAACTTGACACATTTAATCCTTATGTCTAGGTCCAAACTTTACAAATTTAACCCTTGTGTTCGGGTCAAAACTTGACACATTTGACCCCTGTGTTCGGATCCAAAACTGACACATTTAACCCCTGTATCTGAGTCTAAAATTTAACACATTTAACCCCAATGTCTAGGTCCAAAATTTGACACATTTAACCCCTATGTTTGGGTCCAAAAGTTGAGACATTTAACACCTATGTTTGGGTCCAAAAGTTGAGACATTTAACCCCTATGTTTGGGTCCAAAAGGTGACATATTTAACCCTTGTATCTGGGTCCAAACTTAACGCATTAAACCCCTGTGTATGGGTCCAAGCTTGACGCATTTAACCTTGTGTTTAGGTCCAAAATGTGACACACTTAATTCCTATGTCTAGGTCCAAAAGTATTCATATCGAAATCACAAATAGCCATATATTCAATACGATACATTCTCACAAAAAAGTGATAAACTCGGTACAAACATGTTATCAATACCATATTGGAAAAACAATTTTCCTTAAAACATGACATGGAAGGGAATTACATGCCACTCCTATGTCAAAGAAATCAAAATCCACACTCCGTGAAGCCAACGCAATTTCTATTCACGTTCTAAATATTAAAATTTAAGTGTCAATAAAAGGCTCACAAAACCAACAAAAAAATAACTAATCCTCTCATATGAATAAAATAACTAATATTTATCCAATTGACGCTACCAATTACAAAGTTACACTACTTAAAGGGTTCGTTTCATAACTATCATGATCTCTTATCATTAGAAAACACACACACACACACACACACATATATATATGTGTGTGTGTGTGTGTGTGTGATGAGTACTTGAAAATACACTAATTATTAGTGATTTATCGGTATTATTTATGGGAAATTAGGTTTAAATCTTGCATTTTTACTTAATTGTCTTAAAATGTGTTTTTCATAATCATGGGTATTTTTAGTGTATTTTCAGGTCGCAGTTTCTT
Source organism: Bretschneidera sinensis (assembly GCA_023935145.1). NCBI lineage: Eukaryota > Viridiplantae > Streptophyta > Magnoliopsida > Brassicales > Akaniaceae > Bretschneidera > Bretschneidera sinensis. The sequence continues at coordinate 39,507,015 of CM043699.1, forward strand.
AAAAATAATATTTAGATGAAAAAATAATATTGGCAAGAAGATCTGAAACGTCTGAGATCAAACAGTTCGAAAATTGGAGTCAGAATGAGAGAGATAACATCGTTTTATCAAAGGAAAATAGTTAAATTCGAAGCACGCATGCCACAACATGGGTTTTGCATGATGCGGCCGTCTGTTTCCTGGAGTTTGGATGGGGATGTTTACTGACACGGGCCGTGGCCCGCATAGCTAGAGAGGGCAATAAAAAAAAACTAATGAATATTGTGAGCCTCCATATATATACCACTGTTACTTGTGCTGCACTTTTTTCTATTTTGTGTTATATTTCCTTTTAGTTACTTTCTTATTTCATATTTTCCTAGTAGTAGAAATATTTCCCATTTTAGTTTCTTTCCTTTTTCTAGAAGGAGTAGTATTATTGTACTTTCCTTTTATTTTCTAGGAGTTTGCCTATATAAGGCCGGCTGCCCTTGCCTTGTAAGAAAAACAGATTTTTCCTAGAAAAAAAAGAGAAAATTGGGAAGAACGTAGCTGCTATTAGTGATCAAGGAGATTCATCTGCATAGAAGACTCTTCAAGATTGCTGTTGTTTTCCTTCATTCTTCATTCTTCCCATCTTTTATGTCTTTGAATATTTATTTTGTTTTTAATATTAGGATTATGTCTAGATAATTTTATTTTTGGTTAAGGGTGATTTCAAAGCCCTAGACATGATTTTGTAATTGAATATTTAGAGATTTTTATCCATATTTCTAATAAAAAAATTTATGTTCTTCCATAAGAATTGTTTATGATTATTATTTTATTTTATTCGGGGTGGCTAACCAAATGAAATAGGATAATTATCTATTGCTAGATTAGGAATCTTGATCCATAATTGTCTTTAATTTCTAATCAATAGTAGCAATTAGTAATCACTGATGATAAGATATTTTCGTGTGATTATTATATGGAACATAACTCAAGATAAATGAACCAAGCTTATGCGTTTGTTTCTTGGTCCAACCTATCTTTCTTAACCTAATGCTTCTATTAAATTAAATTTAGAGAGCTTATTCTAGGTTATTTAATAGATAGAGATTAAGTAAAGAGCTTGTTTTACTTAACGACAAACTAAGAAAAGATTGGGGTAATAGAGCATATTATTATCTATGGTTGGTAACTTTATTAGGAATTTGGGATAACTCTGATATTGATTCATCATTTCATGTCTAGTGGTGGAGAATGATCCTTTTACTAGTTTACTCATTATTGTTATAAAGTTTATTCAATTTTGAATCATATTTTCGTTGTCTTTCATTATTCATAATTTTTAGTTAATTATTTAAAAAACCCCCAATTAGTTTATTAGGTTGTTTTAAATTTAATTTAGTTTAGAAATTATTTAGTTTAATTATTTATATATTTTTTTTAACAATTAAATGTTTAACTGAATTAATTTACAATCCTCTGTGGGGACCTTTGCTTTCCACTATATTTCATACAATAATTTTTAGAGCAAGGAATTAATTTGCATGTATGTTTTTTGGCATGTCAAATTTTGGTGCCATTGTCGAGGATTGTTAAATTATCTCGTTAAATTGCTTCTTTGTTAATTTATATTTATATTTTATTTTTTAGTTTGTTTTCAGTTTTTGTTTTTTGTTTTCTTAGTTTGTTTTTCTTCTTCCTTTTCAAGTAAATTTGAATGCATCGAAGTCCCAACAACTTGAGATCAAAAGGACCCATCTTAGAAACATTTGATCGAGCAGTCCACATCGCCCTCCCATCTAGTTTGTCAAGCAACTCATCAGCTGATTCAGACTACTTTGCTTACGAGGAGATAACACTAAATAACCGAATGCTTTAAGGAGTTGGCAGTGCCTAACATTGATCAACAACCATTATGTATTGAGTATCCGACTCTGGAGGTTTCTTTTGAACTCAAATGGGGAATGATTCATCTCCTACCAATATTCCACAGTTTTGCAGAAGAAAACCCAAATAAGCATCTCAAGGAATTTCATGTAGTGTGTTCAAGCATAAAACCGACTAGAATCTCTAAAGAGCAAGTCAAGTTGAAAGCCTTTCCATTCTCTCTGGCTGATTCAACAAAAGAATGGCCTTACTATTTACCTTTCGGCACTATAATCTCATGGAATGATATGAAGAGGCTATTTCTGAAGAAGTATTTCCCTGCATAAAAGGTTACCAACATCAGGAAGGAAATATGTGGTATTCGGTAGTACAATGAAGAATCACTTTACGAATACTGGGAGCGTTTTAAAAAACTCTGTGATAGTTGCCCTCACCACCAAATTAGTGAACAACTCCTCATATAATATTTTTATGAGGGATTAATGCCAATGGAGAGAAGTATGATTGATGCTGCTAGTGGGGGAGCCTTAGTGGATAAAACACTGGAAGTTGCAAGGAATTTGATTGCAAACATGGAAGCTAACTCCCAACAGTTCAGTAGCCGGCATGAACCATCACCACCACCACCAAAGAAAGTGAATGAGGTAGGGACAACAACAATTAACAACTTGCACACCTCACTTCATTCATGTAACAAATAGATGTGGGGAACATGCAATAAGCTAAACCATGTGGAGTTTGTTCGATGATAGGGCATCCAACTGACATGTGCCCAAATTTACTATAAGGCAACACGAGTAAGCTAATGCCATGGGCAGATTTCCAGGTCAACAAAGGAAGAGATATGAACCTTTCTCCAACACCTACAATGTTAGATGGAGGGATCATCCTAATTTTAGCTATGATAAAAAAAATGCTCCAAATGCCATTCTTAATTAGCCACCGGGGTTCAATCAACAAAGGATGCAACAACCATACCAAGCTAAACCTCAACCTACTCAACAAAACTCAAGTACATCTCTGGAAGATATAGTAAAAGCCCTTACTACCAATACAATGCAATTTTAACAGGAAACCAAGACAAGTATCTAGAGTTTGGACAATCAAATGAGCCAGCTGGCTACAACAGTGGAAAGTTAGAAGCACAAGGATTAGGAAAACTCCCATCTCAGACTGTGGTTAACCCAAGGAAGAATGCTAGTGCAGTCACATTGAGAAGTGGAAAGCTACTTGAAACTTCACCACATGCACTATCAAGCACGCCATCCACAAAAGAATAATAAAAAAGGAAAGCCATACTAGAGGAAGATGAAGATGAACCATCCACTGATAATTCGTCATCCCTCAAGTTAAGTGCAAAAATGCCTAACTCTTCCTATGTTACTCCTCCACCTTTTCCAAGCAGGTTTACTAAGTCTAAAAAGAAGGAGCAAGATAAAGAAATTCTGGAGACCTTCCGCAATGTGGGGTAAATATACCTCTTTTGGATGTAATAAAGTAGGTGTCGCGCTATGCCAAGTTTCTGAAAGAATTGTGCACCAATAAGCAAAAGCTGAAAAAGAATGAGCAAATAACTATAGGGGAAAGCACCTCAGCAGTGCTATAAAGGAAGCTTCTACCCAAGTGCAAAGATCCAAGCACTTTCACCATTCCTTGCACAATTAGCAATACCAGGTTTGAAAAAGTTATGTTAGATTTAGGAGTATCAATTAATGTGATTACTTATTCTATTTATACTTCTTTAAATCTTAGACCACTTGAGGAAACTGGTGTAATTATATAACTTACTGATCGTTCTAACACTTATCCAAAGGGAGTTGTAGAGGATGTTTTGGTGCAGGTAAATGAATTAGTCTTTCTAGTGGATTTTTATGTTCTAGAGATGGAGGATGAGACATTTCCCAACCCAACACCGATGCTGCTAGGAAGACCATTCCTAAAAACTATGCGGATAAAGATAGATGTTCATGATAGGACTTTCACTATGGAATTCGATGGGGAAGTTATTCGTTTCAATAGGCCATGAGATATCCTAGTGATTTACATTTTGTATTTGCAGTTGACATTATTGATTCTTTAGCATAACAATTATTTGAGTTGACTGGCAAAGATGGTTTGGAGGTCAACATTAGTGAGCACTTAGAGATACAAACTCCCAAGAGGCCGAAATAGGATGTACAAGTGACTGAAGATGTAGAGAAAGCTGTGGCATTCTTGGGAGCCCTACCACAAATGACGTATGATGTTTTGTTCTTTGAATTACCCATATCTAATTAGAAACTTTTACCTTATGTGATACAGGCACCTAACTTAGAACTAAAACCCTTTCTTGAGCATCTTAAGTATGTTTACCTGGGTAAGAAGGGCACATTGCCTGTGATCATTGCCAAGAACCTCTCAGATTTACAAGAGGAGAAGCTCATTCGGGTGCTTAAAGATAACAAGACGGCTATTGGTTGGAAAATTGCAGATATCAAAGCAATTAGCCCATCCATGTGCATGCACCGAATATTTTTGTGAGTTTTAAGTTACTCGCAAGCGCACGAATCATTTGCAATATAGTGTGTGCAAGTGTGAGGTCGAATCCACAGAGAATTGTGTTGTGAAAATGTAATTTTATCTAAACTAAACTTATCTTAACCTAGTTCCGAATTTTTGAATTATATTTTTGCAAAAGAAATATAAACTTAAACCAAATTGTTTTAAAGCAAATGATAAAAAGACTAAGGTTTCCGAATCTGCCCCGCCGAAGTTAAGCATATATCTCAATGTTCTAACAATAGCCTATCAAAACATTCCATGAATCCAACTTAAAACAAAAACAACGAATATCCCAATTAAACCAAAAGCATCCAATGTATCCGCTTTTAACAAATCACAAAGGAAATCTAATTTAATCGAAAACAATTCGACGTATCCATCAGATGAAAAACAAGGAATATCCAACAGAACAATTTAAACACAATCAATCATAGGATTCTACTCAAATAATTGACAGAACATTTATACTAAAAAAAACATCATAATTGTATAAACAAAACTGAAACTAATATGTCAAACAACAGCGAGGCTTCATCTTCAACCTTAGTTAATGAGTCTAGCCACTCATAGTTATGAAACTACAGTTCATAATAAAAGTGCTAAAAATTCAAACTAAACAAAACAAAATGAAAAGATATATTTACTATACAAGGATAAATTCCACTTGCTGTTGGGCGGTGCTTCCCCTTGTGGTAGCAAAGCCTTCGGGGTCCACCAGAATGCTAGCAGACGTCCACCGGATTACACCAAATGGCTCAGGAATTTCACACCAAATGATAAAGTCAGATGGTGTTTATATAGGGGGAGTCTCAAAGCACTATAGGTTTCAGATTCGATGTGGGATACTGGCCCGAGTGCGCTCGATCGCAGGTGCACCGCACTGCACTGCAAAGATTTCGATGTGGGATGTTGACCATGCACTCGTTCGTAGGCAGGTGCGCTTGAGTTCAGGTGCGCTCGATCGCATGACTCGTGCGCTCGATCGCACTATGCATCCTCAGCTTTTGCTCTTAAAGCTTGATCTCCCGAAATGCTTCATTTTCTCCACAAACCTATAAAAATATACAAAACACAGAAAAGACATAAAATAAAGGGAAATAATACAAACTATGAGCTTAACATATATAATTTAAGGGCTTAAATATGCAATATTTAAAATTCATCAAATACCCCCAAACTTATATTTTGCTAGTCCCTTAGCAAAACAAAATAAAAAACTAAATGAAAAACAAAGAATCATAAAGATAAGTTCAATACTCATGGTATCCAAAAATTTAAGGAGCACTCAAAATCATGAAATTTGTTTATGAGCAAGTTTAAAAAATCTAACCCATTTTCACAATGAATAAGAGTTTAAAACCTAATTACTTACAAGAGGCATGCTAAGACATTACAAGCTCGAATCAATGTAAAGTGAATTAGCATATACTGATGAGGTTTCCAAATAAGTTCAATGTATAATGTTTCCACATCTCAAGATTCACAGAATTTCTCAATAGAATGAACAACGATAGCATAGTTTTATTTTTTTCTTTTATTTTTATTTTTTAATAATAAGGCTCTGCTATGTTTAGTTCCCTTAAGCTTTCTAATTGATCCATGCAATGAGTGTTGAGTCAATGACTCCCAAGCCAGATGGTTTTAGGGCATTAGGTGTAAAGACACCCCTAAGGACTTACTAACTCCAGTCAAAAAGGCTACGAAACTAAACTGTCCTTAATGCTACAAAATTTCCACCTTTTGACGTGAACACTCACTGCTTACTGAGGCAAGAGGTCCAGTTACTCAGTGGAAAGTTTATTGATGATGATCATTAAATTTTTTAATTTTTTTATTTTTTTATGCCCAGTGTTAATCCCACAAGTCATACCATTTCAGTTAAGATAATAAACATACACATTAACATCACATGTCATACCTCACACAAATATGTGCTAATGTGCACGTGTTAGATTGGCTCAAACATGTGAATTCTCAAATGCCTAAAGTAAGTAACTAAAGTTTAAACTCTATCATCAGATCATGTGTTCAAAGTTTTAAACTCACCAATAAAATCACATCACAATTTTTTTCAGATCAACCAAAATTTTCAGACGAACATGAACATGCATTTATCTTCACGAAGAAAAAATAACAATAAATTAGGACAAAGTGTGTGTAACATGTCTCCGATACCCCCAAACTTAAATGAGACATTGACCCCAATGTGTGAATAATATGGAAAGAGCTGACGTGGGATATGGAGAACTATCTGGACTAGTATGGCTCGTAGCATACCCCCAAACTTGAACTGAAGTACGCGTTGTCCCCGAAAAATAAATACTGGAAAAAAAAAATACTGGAAATAAACATTAATCATAAATATATAAAATAATAAACAAAAAAATGATAAGCTATGGGGTGCCTCCCATGAGTGCTAAGTTTAACGTCTTCAGCCAGATTCTCCTTAGTAGACGACACTCAATTTGAGTAACTAGGATCCTCCAATAATATCGTCTCTATTTCCGGACTCCTCAACTCCAAAAATGGTTTTAGCCTCTGTCCATTTACCTTGAAAGTGCTACCATTCTTTGGATCCTCAATCTCAATGGCCCCATGAGGAAAAACTGACCGAATAATAAATGAGTCTGTCCAGCGAGATTTGAGCTTGCTTGGAAAAAGATACAAGCGTGAATTGTAAAGAAGAACTTTTTGACCCGGCTCAAAAGCTCGTATCAAAATGTGTTGGTCATGAGTCTTCTTCAGTTGTACCTTGTAGGACCGTGCACAATCGTATGCATCATTCCGTAGCTCCTCTAATTCATTAAGTTGGAGCTTCTTTTATGTGCCAACCTTCGAAAGATTGAAGTTCAACTGCTTGATAGCCCAATAGGCTCTATGCTCTAATTCAACCAGAAGATGACATGCCTATCCGTACATAATACGATAGGGAGACATGCCAATTGGCGTCTTGAAGGCTGTTCGATATGCCCACAGTGCATCAGTCAATCGCAGAGACCAATCCTTTCTACTAGGGTTCACAGTTTTCTCTAAAATGTGTTTGATCTCGCGATTAGAAATTTCCACTTTTCCACTCGTCTGCGGGTGATATGAGGTGGCAACCTTGTGTGTGATGAAATACTTCTTCATCAGCTGCTCAAAAATCTAGTTGCAAAAGTGCTTACCTCCATCATTTATGATTGCTTGAGGCGTACCAAATCGAGCAAAAATAGTGTCATTCAAAAACTGGACCACAACTCTGTGGTCATTGGTCTTACATGCAACGGATTCCACCCATTTGGACAGATAGTCCACAACAACTAGAATGTACAAGTAGCCAAAGGAGTTTAGGAACGGTCCCATAAAATCAATGCCCTACACATCAAAAATCTCAACAATCAGAATAGGGTTGAGGGGCATCATATTCCTTCTAGAAAGACTTCCTAGCTTTTGGCAACACTCACAAGATACATAGTAGGTTTGAGAGTCTCAGAACAGGGTAGACCAATAAAATCCACACTGTAAAATCTTTGCAACGGTCTTTTTAGCACTGAAATGGCCTCCACAGGCATGATCATGACGAAAGGCAATGATAATAGATTGGTCATGCTCAGAAATACACCTTCTGATGATCTGATCGGGAAAATACTTGAACAAGTAAGGATCATCCCAGAAAAAAGTGTTTTACCATGGCCAAAAACTTTGATTTATCTTGCCGCTTCCAATGCAAAGGGATGTGTCCGGTGACAAGATAGTTCACTATATCAGCAAACCATGGCGCGGAACTATGAGCAATGTGCATCAATTACTTATCAAGAAAGGTCTCAGAAATGGGAGTGGCGACCTTAGTGAAATCCACAATCAATCTAGACAAATGGTCTGCCACCACATTTTCTGAACCTTTCTTATCCCGAATCTCGATGTTGAACTCTTGAAGTAGCAAGATCCATCGGATAAGACGAGATTTAGCATATTTTTTAGAGAAAAGATACTTCAAGGCTGCATGATCCAAGTAGATAATGACCTTAGATCCTAAAAAGTAGGATCTGAACTTGTCTAATGCAAAAACAACTGCTAACAACTCCTTCTTAGTGGTAGAGTAATTAAGTTGTGCGTCGTTTAGAGTTCAACTTGCATAATAGATAACATAGAAAATTTTATCAACACGCTACCCCAAAACAACTCCAACAGTATAGTCTGATACATCACACATAATCTCAAAAGGCACACCCTAGTTGGGTGGCTGAATAATGGGTGTGGACGTTAGAATCTTCTTCAGATCCCTGAATGCTTTCTTACAGTCCTCATCAAATATAAATGGGGCATCCTTCAACAATAACTTGCATAAGGACCTGGAAATTTTACTAAAATTCTGGATAAATCGCCTGTAGAAACCTGCATGGCCCAGAAAAGAACGAACCTCCTTCACCGTACGTGGGGGCGGAAGGTTGGAAAACAAGTCCACCTTCGCTTTGTCGACCTCAATCCCTCGATGAGATATGACATGCCCAGTACAATTCCTTGCTTGACCATAAAATGACACTTCTCCCAATTAAGCACCAGGTTCTTTTCCTTGCACCACACTAAAACCAAAGTGAGACGGTGCAGGCACTCCTCAAATGATGAACCGAAGACAGAGAAGTCATCCATGAAAATTTCTAAGATCTGCTCTACCATGTCAGAGAATATGCTGACCATGCATCGCTGAAAAGTAACGGGTGCATTGCATAACCCAAAGGGCATGTGAAGGTAGGCGAATGTCCCAAAAGGACATGTAAACGTCTTCTTCTCCTAATCTTCGGGGTCCACGGGGACCTGGTTATATCCAGAATAACCATCCAAAAAGCAATAATACTCGTGCGCAACTAAACACTCCATCATCTGATCAATAAATGAAAGTGGAAAGTGATCATTTCTTATGGCAACGTTCAGCTTATGGTAGTCTATACACACTCTCCACCCTGACTGAACATGAGTTAGCACCAACTCGTCGTCCTTATTCTTTACTACCGTCAATCCCGCTCGCTTGGGCACGACATGAATCGGGCTCACCCATTTGCTATCAGAGATGGGATAAGTGATCTCTGCATCTAATAGCTTAATTACTTCTGCCCTCACAACCTCTTGCATAGCTGGGTTGAGCCTTCTTTGTGGCTCCCTCGATGGCTTGGCATTCTCCTTCAAATGTATCTTGTGCATTACCACCGAAGGGCTGATCCCCTTAATATCCTCAATGGTCCAGCCGATAGCTTCATTGTGCTCTCTTAAAACATCTAATAATTTCCCCTCTTGAGCCTCCCCCAAATCTGAAACTATAATCACAGGCAAATAATCTACTAGACCTAGGAACTTATACTTAAGATTATCCGGTAAAGGCTTAAGTTCCTTCTTGTGGGGTTCAGGTGCTACCGTCTCCTCTGTCTCATTGCTTTCTTGAGGATCAAACTCCAAAATGGCATTCACTTGCTTGAGTAACTTATCTAAGCCTAAGTCCTCTCCAAAGTGAGCAAAGCATGCCTCCAAGTGATCCTCAATGCTTGATTCGTTCACAGTCTCCTCAAGAATCTCATCTATCAAGCATACATTTCTCACTTCATCATACTCCAGTGGTTGCCTAGTGATATCAAAGATGTTTAACTCCACTGTCATATTTCCAAAGGAAATCTTCATCACCCCTGTCCTACAATTGATCAAAGCGTTAGCCATGGCTAAGAATGGTCGCCCTAGAATAACCAGTATCTGAATCCTTACATTCTGAACCGGCTCTGTGTCAAGCACAATAAAATCCACAGGGAAATAGAACTTATCTACTTTTATCAAAACGTCCTCAACTATTCCCCGTGGTATTTTCACTGACCTGTCACCAATTGAAGCGTTGTGTTTGTGGGCTTCAATTCTCCTAACCCTAACTGCAGATAGACTGAGTAAGGCAGAAGATTCACACTTGCTCCTAGATCCAATAGAACCCTCTCGATCTGGCTGACTCCTATCGTGCAAGAGATGGTAGGACTCCCAGGGTCCTTATACTTTATGGGTAGCTTACACTGAAGAATTGAGCTAATCTGCTCGGTCAAAAATGCTTTCTTCGGGACATTCGTCCTCCTCTTAATAGTGACCAAGTCCTTTAAAAACTTGGCATATGACGGCACTTGATGGATGGCATCCAAAAATGGGATATTGATTTGGACTTGCTTGAATACCTCCAAAATTTCCTCATACTTCCCTCCTTTCTTGGGCGCCTGTAATCTTTCGGGGTAGGGTGCTTTAGGTATAAATGACCTAGGAGGGTCATTCATAGTAGGTGTGGCTGTAGATGGCTCAGTATCTCTCTTCTCCGTATTGCCACCTTCTTCCCCTTGCTGCACAGTAGGGGTCTCTTCTACTCGATTGTCCACTTGTCTCCAAGACCTTAGTGTAACAATCGATTGCACTTATTCCTCCCTGTGCGTAAGATGTGAAAAATTTCCAACCATAAATTGTCTCTTCGGGTCAGGCATGGGTTGACTAGGGAACTTTTCTTTCTCTCTCTCACCTAAGTGACTTGCAATTTGCCCTATTTGACTCTCCAGCTTGGCAATTGCTTGGGTGTTTACCACTGTTGCATTCCTCACATCACTCATATTTTGGCTAGTCGTCTTCATGAACTCCTTAAGGGTGTCCTCTAGCGACTGTGAAACTGGCGTTGGTGTTTGAGTGGGTGCTTGATAAGCATGTGATGGTGCTTGATGGGCAGAACGACCATGACTAGGAATTTGTGGGGAAAATCCAAGAGGATACTGATTGTGAGCATGATGAGGGGCTCCTCCCTGATTCATTAGTTGGTTCTGCTTCCATGAAAATTTTGGGTGGTTCTGCCACCCTGGATTGTACGCCTCAGAGTACGATCCATTCGACTGCCTCCGATAGTCATTGAAAGCATTTACTTGTTCCATAGGATACTCGGCAAAAGCCGGCATTGATGGACAATTATGTGCTAGATGCATGGAACTAGCACAGATGGAACAACTATCAACATTGAATGTGTTGGCAGCATTGATGGACTGGCCCATAGTGAGAGTGTCAATCCTCTTAGTGAGAGCATCTAACTTCATCCTCAAGTCAGTGTCCTCCTTTGCCTCATAGATGCCTCCTCTCTTGGGAGCACGAGTGGATTTATCTCGACAGCTTGAAAAATCCCACTGTTGTGAGTTATCGGACAACTTGTCCAACGCCTTGTATGCTTCCTCCCTTGTCAGACTCAAGAATGCCCCCCATTCATAGACTCGATCATGCTACGGTTAGGTTGAGTCAACCCTTGGTGAAAGAACTGAATGAGTCTCCACTTTTCATATCCATGTGGAGGGCATCTGATCAGTAACTCTTTGAAGTGCTCCCAGCTCTTAGAGAACTTCTCATCCTCGTCCTGAGTGAAAGAACTAATCTCCTTTCGGCGCTCATTCACTCTAGACATTAGGAAAAACTTATGATAAAATTTACTAAGTAGGTTTTCCCAAGATGTGATAGAACCGGGCGTGTTGGAATCCAACCACACCCTAGCTCTATCGCGAAGAGAAAAATGGAAAAGTTGAAGATAGACTGACTCCTCAGAGAAGTTTTGAAACTTGAATGTGGCACAAATGTCTTTGAACTTCTTTACATGACTATAAGGATTTTCAAGATCTAAGCCATGAAATGAGGGTAGGAGTTGGATGACATGTGGTTTTAAGTCAAAATGGGTGGCATTAGTAGGTGGCAACACTATGCAAGAAGATGAATTAGTCGCAACGAGTGCTAACAAATCCCTAAGGGATGTAGTGGAGTCCACATTCCAAGCTCTAGGTTGCTCTACATGTTCCAGATGATTTGCATTCCTAAAATTTTCTCCCATTTCAACTGTCTCTCTTTCAATTAGTGCTCTTTTCTGTCTCCTAAGAGTTCTTTCTAAGTGGGGATCTAAATGTATCAAATCTAAATTCAGGGATCTCCGACAAAGCATACACCGCACAAAAAGCACTAAAATAACCTAACCAGCAAAAATTTGCAAAAAAAAAAAAGTGTTTTTTTTATAATTATTTTTTTATTTAACAATGCAAACAGAAACAAATGAAATTGCAAATAGAAAAATCAAACAACAATATTGCTAACTAACTAGTAAAAAAATAAAATTAATTCAGACAAAAATTTCACCAACCAAACAATTCCCTGGCAACGGCGCCAAAAACTTGTTGTGAGTTTTAAATTACTCGCAAGCACACGAATCGTTTGCAATATAGTGTGTGCAAGTGCAAGGTTGAATCCACAGGGAATTGCGTTGTGAAAATGTAATTTTATCTAAATTAAACTTATCTTAACCTAGTTCCGAATTTTTGAATTGTATTTTTGCAAAAGAAATATAAACTTAAACCAAATTGTTTTAAAGAAAATGATAAAAAGACTAAGGTTTCTGAATCCACCCCGCCGAAGTTAAGCATATATCTCAATGTTCTAACAATAGCCTATCAAAACATTCCATGAATCCAACTTAAAACAAAAAACAACGAATATCCCGATTAAACCAAAAGCATCAAATGTATCTGTTTTTAACAAATCACAAAGGAAATCCAATTTAATCGAAAATGATTCGATGTATCCATCAGATGAAAAACAAAGAATATCCAACAGAACAATTTAAACACAATCAATCATAAGATTCTACTCAAATAATTGACAGAACATTTATACTAAAAAAAAAATCAGAATTGTATAAACAAAACTGAAACTAATATGCCAAACAACGGCGAGGCTTCATCTTTAACTCTAGTTAATGATTCTAGCCACTCATAGTTATGAAACTACAGTTCATAATAAAAGTGCTAAACATTTAAACTAAACAAAACAAAATGAAAAGAAATATTTACTATACAAGGGAGAAATTCCACTTGCTGTTGGGCGGCGCTTCCCCTTGTGGTAGCAAAGCCTTCGAGGTCCACCAGAATGCTAGTAGACGTCCACCGGATTACACCAAATGGCTCAAGAATTGCACACCGAATGATGAAGTCAGATGGTGTTTATATAGGGGGAGTCTCGAAGCACTATAGGTTTCAGATTCGATGTGGGATACTGCCCCGAGTGCGTTCGATCACAGATTGGTGCGATCGATGGCATATCTTGTGTGCACGATCGCATGTGTGCTCGATTGCATGTCTGATGCGCTCGATCGTAGGTGCACTGTACTGCAAAGATTTTGATGTGGGATGTTGACCATGCGCTCATTCGTAGGCAGGTGCGCTCGATCGCATGACTCGTGCGCTCGATCGCACTAGGCATCCTCAGCTTTTGCTCTTGAAGCTTGATCTCCTGAAATGCTTCATTTTCTCTACAAACCTATAAAAATACACAAAACACAGAAAAGACATAAAATAAAGGGAAATAATACAAACTAAGAGCTTAACACATATAATTTAAGGGCTTAAATATGCAATAGTTAAGACTCATCAAATATTGCTAGAAGAGGGATCAAAACCTATCAGAGAAGTACAATGAAGATTAAACCCGCCTATGTTGGAGGTGGTCGAAAAAGAGATACTGAAGCTCCTAGATGTCAGGGTAATTTACCCAATCTTGGATAGTAAGTGGTTGAGTCTGGTACAAGTGGTTCCAAAGAAATTTGAGGTCATCATCATCAAAAATGAATATAATGAGCTAGTTTCGACCCGTGTCTAAACCGGATGGCAAGTTTGCATTGACTACCAAAAACTCAACACAACAACTCGCAAAAACCACTTTCCTTTACTGTTCATAGATCAAAGGCTTGAAAGGTTAGCCGATCATTCTTACTACTGTTTCCTTAATGGTTACTCAGGCTATAACCAAATTGTGATCGCACCGGAAGGCCAAGAGAATACGACATTCACTTGTCCATTTGGTACTTTTGCCTACCGATACATGCCTTTTGGTCTTTACAATGCTCCAGCGACTTTTCAACGATGTATGGGTAGTATTTTTTGGAATACATTGAGAACATCATAGAGGTATTTATGGATGATTTTAGTGTCTATGGTGATTCTTTTGATAAATGTCTGGATAACCTTACACTCGTTCTTAAACGTTGCATGGAAACTAACCTTGTATTAAACTGAGAAAAATGCCATTTTATGGTAGATCAAGGTATAGTGTTGGGACATGTTATATCTTCTAGAGGTATTGAGGTTGATAAATCTAAGATTGATCTTGTTCGTTCCTTATCACCTCCCACTAGTATGAAGGAGATTCGCTCTTTTCTTAGTCATGCAGGATTTTAACACAGGTTTATCAAGGATTTTTCAAAGATAACATTGCCCTTTGTGCAAGTTGCTTCAAAAGGATGTGGTTTTGCGTTTGATGAGAAGTGCAAAAAAGAATTTAAAAAACTGAAGGAGCTCTTGACTTCGGCTCCTGTCATCAAACCACCTAACAGGAACCTCCTATTTGAGTTCATGTGCGATGCCAGTGACTATGCTTTGGGTGCTATTTTAGGACAACGAGTGGGAAAACTTCCCCATGCCATCTACTATGCATCCTGGACATTAAATGATGCCCATCTTAACTATTCCACGACTAAAAAAGAGTTTTTGGCACTTATCTTTGCTTTAGAAATATTTTATTCTTACTTAATTGGTACAAAGGTAATCGTTTATTTTGATCATGCAGCTCTTAGGTACTTGCTGACTAAGAATGATGCTAAGCTATTGTAACAACTCATCCCGGGTTGGCCACCCTCGAGACAGTGTCATCACATTTTGAAAATCCCAACACGACACATATATGCAACAATAAAACTAAGACGAACAATTTTTTTTACTGAAATCATCAACCCTCAACAGAAGAGGTAAATAAATCTGATATTAACTTAAACATAATATACAACGACAAAATGCATGAATATTTACAATTAAATATTTTATTTATTTCATTTTCTCATTTGTCTGAGGATATTGACACGTATATGGCTTACAAAAAATGTTTTCGTCTGACTTTCAACCTACCAGACTACTTGTCCTGACTGCTACCTGAAATAATTGTACAATGAGGGGTGAGCTTCACAAGTTCAGTGAATTTAATTCACTAAAAGAATTCTATCTACATAATCAGCCCATTTATATTTAAACATTTATCTCTTATACAACTTGATAATAACATATAATATAACGTTTAAATAATTACTATCACATCATACTCTACGTCTTTTTCTCACTGTAACTGTCTCTCTCTATGAGACTCATTTATCTACAAATAATTGCACAATATCCACAACATTTCAGTAATAAATTATTAACATGTAAAATAGACGCAGTGCATGAATTATTATTATAGGAACATCTTCCCACATGTCGACATGTTTTTTATTATCTTAGACCGGCCCCCTCCCGATTTTTTTCTGTACAGCTTATCCTGGCTGTCACGATATTTATTTTCAGCATATACTGGCAGTCACAGTGTCTTTTTTATTTCCAGCATATATCAGCTGTCATGATTTTTCAATTAGACCGGTCCCTTCCTGATTCTTTCGGTTCTCTTATTTAGTGCACATGCATATGAACAATAATATAAAACCACATGAATTTAAAATAATAAATTAACTATTCGGTCTTTCTTCAACTTTCTGCTTGATAAATTTCACAGTTTTCTTCTCCTCATATATCACATCAATTTATTAACCAAAACTCATCAAGAATTTATTTATCACCATCACTATTAAATCAACTCATTATACCAATAATATTTATTTTCACATAATAATCTTTTACGTGTCCAATATTCATATTATACACACCAATTTAATTTTTATCTACCACCAAAGCATAAGCTAATAATTTATTTTAATATTATCAATAGATAATTCATTTTTTATTTAGATTACTTAAAGTAAATCTAACTCACCACGTAGCACTTAAAGCTACCCATGGATTACCTCATTGTCTTTCTCGTTTCTCTTAGCAATTTCCCTCGATTGCTAATCGTCAACACTTGACATAATATTTGTATTAAATTTTTAATTATTTCTTCAATTCTTCATAAACCAAACCCTTTGAAAATTCCTACTTTGAATTTCGAGAAATTTCATGAATGCTAAAATTCAAAAATAAACATTACGTTATTACCTTCTATTTTTCTGATAGCTTCCCATGACTCGCTACAAAGTTCCCCCGTAAACCCCTTCAAAATTTTGCTATTTCAACCTTTCTTTGGGTCGCTAAGTGTTTAGGGAAATAGAGTGATTTAAAGGAAACTAAACGAAATTGTACTAATCTGTATAATTTACGGTAAGTAATATATATATATATATATATAAACTTTTGCAACCAAAAGACTCAGCCCAAATTTGCTTCATCAACAGCCTTAAATCCTTCCACGTTTTTGCTACCTTTATTACACTTGTTTAACATGCATGCCTCCTATTTACATTTGGCAGTAGGTGCTGCCACCTACTGCCACCTTTTGATGACTTTTTTTTTTTAATCTTTTTTTTCTTTTTTTGGATGTCTCTAGATGTCCCCTGAAATTTTTTTTTAATTGCTTTATTCAAATTGGAGTTTTTGCATTTAAATATATATGTATTATTTTAACTCTGTGTCATATTTATTGAAGTACTTCTTAATCCTTATTTTACAAATACGGGTATTACAATTTTACCCACCTTAAAAAAATTTTATCCCCGAAATTTCCTTACCTAAAATCAAGAAAAGAGTTGGGGCTAATCTTTCCTTATTCTTATTTCAGGTTCCCACGTGACTTCTTCGACATATTTATTTCACCATAATACTTGAATCAAGGGAATGATTTTATTGCGCAAGACTTGATCCTTTCTTTCTAGGATTTTGATCGGTACTTGCATAAAGGTTAAATCTTCCTGAAATTTTATCGCCTGATTCGAGATACTATGAGATTCATCGTGTAAGTACTTTCTCAGTAGTGACACATGAAACAGATTATGCAATTAATTTAATTTCGGAGGCAAATCCAAACGATATGCTACGGGCCCGATTCTCTCGATCACCTCATATGGTCCCACAAATCTCGGGCTCAGCTTTCCCTTCTTTTTAAATCTCAACACTCCGTTCCACGGAGATATCTTAAAAAATACCCAATCACCAACTTGGAACTCGAGAGGTCGTCTTCTTTTATCATCATTTCCCTTCTATCTGTTATGGACTGCTCTGAGGTTCTCCCTAACTAATTCGATCCTCTCAGTAGTCAAGTCTATCATTTCTAGGCCATCTATCTTTCTCTCTCCAACGTCTTCCCATCATACAACAGTTCTACACCTTCTACCATATAAAGCTTCGAAGGGTGCCCATCCCAATACTAGTTTGATGCTGATTATTATATGCAAACTCGATCAAAGGCAAATAAGCATCCCAGCTCACTAAGAAACTCAATACATTCTCCCTCAGCATATCTTCTAGTATTTTGATGATTCTCTCTGTCTGCCCATCAGTTTGTAGATGAAAGGCTGTACTAAACTGTAATTGCGTAACCAAAGCTTCTTGGAATATATTCTGCTACATCCTTCTTCATCCTTCTTCATCCCTGACCACTAATAATTATGTTTCAACCCCCTGTACATCTTATTATTACCTGGGTGCATGGAATATACAGAATCATGAGCCTCCATTAGTATCTCATTTATTATCTCCCCATCATTGGGAACACAAACTCTATGTGCCAATACTGCCATACCATCTTCTCTAATTTTGAACTCGGTTGGCTTCCCACTTAACGCTTCCTGTCTGATCTTCTCTATCCTTTCATCTCTACCCTGCATCTGTAATAAACGATCAATAATAGGAGATTGTATCACCATATTCGCCATCAATACTCATCTATCATTGATACTTAACTACATCCTCATTCTTCTTAATTCTATCATCAAGCTAGTATTATGACTCCCAATAACAGCTAATCTCCTTATAGTCTTTCTACTCAATGCATCAGCTACTACATTAGCCTTTCCTGGATGATAGTGAATCGTACAGTCATAATCATAGATCAACTCCATCGGCCTCATCTGCCTCAAATTCAACTCCTTTTGGGTCGGTAAATGCGTAAAGCTTTTATAATCAGTAAAAATTTCATAATTGGCTCCATACAGATGATGTCTCCAAATCTTCAAAGCAAAAACTATGGTAGCCAATTCCAAATCATGGGTCGGGTAATTTCTCTCATGGTTTTTAAGTTGCCTAGATGCATAAGCTATAACTCTACCATGTTGCATCAACACACATCCCAACTTCTGATGTGATGCATCACCAAAAGGAAGCACTAATACTGGAGCAGTAATCAGTTTATCTTTCAACAGTTGGAAACTTCTCTCACATTCCTCTGACCACCTAAACTTCATATCCCTCTTGGTCAATTTAGTTAAAGGTCTAATAATCATAGAATTTTTTTTTGGATAAATCTCCTATAATAACCAGCCAACCCCAAAAAGATTCTAATTTTAGTTACACTCATAGGTCTTTCCCAATTCAACACTGTTTTTTACTTTCTGTGGGTCAACTGCTATCCACTCTCCTGACACAACATGCCCCAAGAAAGATATCTCGCTTAACCAAAACTCACATTTAGAGAACTTCGCATATAATTTCTCTCTCCTCAGAATCTCCAACCCTATCTCCAAATGTTGCATATGCTCCTCTTCATTCTTGGAATATACCAAAATATTATCAATAAACACAATTACAAATCTATCCAAGAATGGTTTAAAACACCCGATTCATAAGGTCCATAAATGTTGCAGGAGCATTAGTCTACCCAAATGGCATCACCAAGAACTTATGATGGCCATAACGTGTCCTAAAAGAAGTCTTAGGTACGTCCCCCACCTTTATCCTTAATTGGTGATAACCCGATCTCAGGTCTATCTTAGAAAACACTTTAGCTCCCTGTAACTGCTCGAATAAATCATCTATCCTAGAAAAGGATATCTATTCTTGATGGTAATCTTATTCAACTGTCTATAATCAATACACAACCTCATTATCCCATCCTTTTTCTTGACAAATAACATAAGGGCTCCCCAAGGTGACATACTAGGTCGGATAAACTGTTTATCGAGCAACTCTTGAAGCTGAACTTCTAACTCTCTCAATTCAACTGGTGCCATTCTATAGGTGTTATGGATATGGGTGCTAATCCTAGAATCACCTCAATAGAAAACTCAATCTATCCATTCGGAGGCAACCCAATCAACTCTTCAGGGAAAACATCACAAAAATCTTTTACTACCAAGATTTCTTCTAACTTCTACTCTTTTTGCTAGAATTCATCACATATGCCAAATACCCCTCAAACCCTTCTTCAACCATTTACTAGTAGTTAAGGCAGAAATAAGACAATTAGCAAGTATCTTACGTTTTCCCTGAAAATTAAACTTCTCCAATCCGGGTATTTTGAACACCACATTTTTTTCCTAAAACAATCTACTCAAGCATGATATGCAGATAACCAATTCATCCCCAGAATTAAATCAAAGTCTATCATATCCAAAGGCAATAAATCAACTTTAAATTCTTTATCAACAATATTAATCATACAACCTCGATAAATTGTTCTGATAATAACTCTATCTCTAGTAGGAACCTCAACAACAATAGCATGCATCAAAGGACTAGCACTAACATCAATAGATTTCATATAACTAATAGATGCAAAAGAATGGGTTTCACCAAGATCAATCAATAATATAGCAGGCCTACCAAGGATAGATATCATACCCATAACAACATCAAAAGTGGTTTGTGCATCATGTTGGGTCAATGCATAGACTCTACTATCTCTGGACAAAAACTGGCTGCCACGCCCTCACTCTTCTACTGATCCTCGACCTCTGCCCCACACACTTCCTGATCCCCACCACCTGTCTCCATCGTTCTTCTCCCAACATTTCCAACACCTACGTTTAGCAGATTTCTCTACTGGACAATCTGCAACAACATGTCCTCCCCCACCACATACAAAGCATATTTGTGTAGGAAAATTCTGATACAAATGCCCTATTTGATTATATTTAAAGCAAAATCTTACCTCTCGACCATACATCAGATTATTACTTCCCCTGGTGGCATAATTATTCCTCTTCTATAACTCCTAAATCTATGGGTCCCACTAGTATTACTCTGAGCTACAGAAGCAACAGATACTGCTTGCCTCTGACTCTACACTACATTTCCTTGTGACAAGGAACGCCTCCTCTGGGGTGGTCTCCCCCCCTATACACCCATATTGCTACCACGTCTAGGTTCCTCAAATCTAGATCTCATCAGCCAATCCCTTATACCTCTCAACTCTATCAAATCATTCTCAATCTATAATACTTTATCTACTAGTATAGCATAATTCCCTATGCCCATATAAGAGAGTTTAGTATGAATATCATAGTGTAATTCGTCTAAAAATCTCTTACACTTTCTTTCCTATCATATTCAGCCACCGATAAACTTCCCTATCTTAGATGAGTAAAATCTCTCTCTTGTTGTGCCCAAAAGGTATCTGGAAAATACTTCGCAAGGAACCCATCCTTAAACTTACTCCAAGTTAAAGGTTGTTCTACCCGTGTGCTTACCTTAGGAAAAATATCCTTCCACCATTGAGAAGCCTCACCCTCCAGCATAAATGAAGCAAAAGCAACTTTCTGTCCATCTGACACTGGTAAAAACCTCAAAATATTTCTTGACATGTCTGATTCACTGCTTAACTTTTACAAGATTTATAGATTCTCTAAAATACTAGGGTTTAAACTTAAGAAATTACACAAAACAATCGCCTTGCATCTCATGTGCAAAGACACCTCCTTCATGAACCTCTTGCCTCAGCATATCAGGTTCTCTTCTACCCCTTTCCTCTAATCTTCTCTGCAGATAATCAGCTCTTTCTTCAGCTGTATTCATCCTCTCTATAGCACGATCAAGAGCTTCTCTCAATTCATCACTCTTAACCTCAGATTCTCTCCCAGCTCTACTAATACCAGCTGCATAATCAGCATGTTCCTTCATGGGAACCACATACTCAACTTCCTCTTCTGCTTCATTTCTTCTAAAAATTGGGGGTTTACCACGTCCCATTTGATTCAGAACTCTACCTCTAGCTCTAGCACGACTATGTGTCATCCTCAGACTTTGCATTTAAAATATATTTTATTTAGATCTTTCAGTTTTTAAGTTCTCACGCAGTCTACAGAATCTTAAAACCTAATGCTCTGATACCAAAATTGTAACGACCCATCCCGGGTTAGCCACCCCTGAGACGATGTCATCACATTTTAAAAATCTCAGCAGGATACATATATACAACAATAAAACTAAGACTAATAATTTTTTTTTTTTACTGAAATCCTCAACCCCTCAACAAGAGAGGTAAATAAATCTGATATTAACTTAAACATAAAATACAACGACAAAATGCATGAATATTTACAATTAAATATTTTATTTATTTCATTTTCTCATTTTGTTTGAGGATATTGACACATACATGGCTTACAGAAAATGTTTTTGTCTGACTTTCAACCCACCAGACTATTGGTCCTAACTGCTACCTGAAATCATTGTACAATGAGGGGTGAGCTTCACAAGCTCAGTGAATTTAATTTACTAAAAGTATTCTATCTACATAATCAGCCCATATATATTTAAACATTTATCTCTTATACAACTGGATAATAACATATAGTCTAAAGTTTAAATAATTACTATCACATCATACTTCTACATTTTTTTCTCACTGTAATTGTCTCTGAGACTCATTTATCTACAAATAATTTCACAATATCCACAATATTTCAGTAATAAATTATTAACATGTAAAACAGATGCAATGCATGAATTATTATTATGGGAACGTCTTCCCACACGTCGACATGTTTTTTTATTATCTTAGACCGACCCCCTCCCTGTTCTTTTCTTTACAGCTTATCCTGGCTGTCACAGCATTTATTTCCAGCATATACCAACTGTCACGGTTTTTCAATTAGACAAGGCCCGTTCATAGTTCTTTTGGTTCTCTTATTAAATGCACATGCATATGAATAATAATTTAGAACCACATGAATTTAAAATATTAAATTAACTATCTGGTCTTTCCTCAACTTTTTGCTTGATAAATTTCACAGTTTTTTTCTCCTCATATATCACATCAATTTATTAACTAAAACCCATCAAGAATTTATTTATTACCATCACTATTAAATCAACTCATTATACCAATAATTCTTTTCACATAATAATCTTCTACATGTCCAATATTTATATTATACATATCAATTTAATTTTTATCTACCACCAAAGCATAAGCTAATAATTTATTTTAATATTATCACTAGATATTTCATTTTTTATTTAGATTACTTAAAGTAAATCTAACTCACCACGTAACACTTAAAGCTACCCATAGATCACCTCCTTGCCATTCACGTTCCTCTCGGCAATTTCCCCATGTTGTTGATCGTCAACACCTGATATAATATTTGTATTAAATTTCTAATTATTTCCTCAATTCTTCATAAATTTGAAAATTCCTACTTTGAATTCCGGGAAATTTTATGAATGCTAAAAAGTCAAAAATAAACATTACATTATTACCTTCTATTTTTCTGATAGCTTCTTGTGACTCTCTATAAAGTTCCCCCATAAATCCATTCAAAATTTTGCTATTTCAACCTTTCTTTGGGACCCCAAGTGTTTAAGGAAATATAGTGATTTAAAGGAAACTAAACGAAAATTCGGTACTAATCCGTATAATTTACGTTAAGTAATATATATATAAACTTTTGCAACCACAAGACTGAGCCCATATTTGCTTCATCAGCAGCCTTAAATCCTTCCACGTTTTTGGCTACCAGTATTACACTTGTTTAACATGCATGCTTCATATTTACATTTGGCAGCAGGTGCTGCCACCTGCTGCCATGTTTTGGTGGCCCCCTTTTTTTTTTCTTTTCTGGGACGTCCCCTGAATTATTATTTTTTTAATTGCTTTAATCAAATTGGACTTTTTTGCATTTAAATATATGTGTATTATTTTAACTCTATGTCATATTTATTGAAGTATTTCTTTACCCTTATTTTACAAATACGGGTATTATAGTTATGCCTTATTTGATGGATACTTTTGTTGCAAGAATTCGATTTAGAGATTAAAGATAAGAGAGTTAGTGAAAAATCTAGTTGTGGATCATCTAAGCCACTTAATTCATGATGAAGATGCTCTATCACTGCATAAGAATTTTTTGGATGAGCAGTCATATTCAGTTGGATTAGCCCCTTTGTATACAAATATTGTCAATTACTTTGTTACCAAGAATCTACCAGTAGATTTGACTTATGCTATGAAGGACAAGATTAAAGCGGATGCAAAGTACTATGTGTGGGATGATCCATATCCGTGGAAGCACTGCTCCGATCAATTGATAAGAATGTGTGTACCTGAATCTGAATTCTCTTATATTCTTACCTTACATCATTCTTATGCACACAAGGGACACTTTGGACCTAAGAGAACGGTACTCAAGGTACTTGATTGTGGCTTTTATTGGCCCTTGTTGTTTAAGGATGCATACCTCTTTTGCAAGTCATGCGATCTTTGTCATAGAATAGGTAACTTAGGTGCCCGAAATCAAATGCCACAAACCCCAATAATTTTTGTTAATATTTTTGATGTTTGGGGCATTGATTTCATGGGGACCTTTCCCATCTTCTTTTGGTAATCTTTACATTTTACTTGCTGTTGATTATGTCTAGAAATGGGTGGAAGCAAAAGCCACCAAAACTGATGATTCTAAAGTTGTTGTAGATTTTTTAAAGTCTAACATCTTTGCAAGGTTTGTAACACCCAAGGCCATGATCAATGACAAAGGTACACACTTTTGCAATCGGTTGGTGGAAGCATTGTTGAAAAAGTATAACATCAAACACAAAGTATCCAGGGTATATCATCCACGACAATGGGCAAACTAAAGTGTCGAATCAAAAAATGAAATCCATACTTAAAAGACTGTCAACTCGAATAGAAAAGATTGGAGTTCACGCCTTAATGATGCACTTTAGGCTTATAGAACCGCTTACAAGACGCCCATCGGTATATCTCCTTATTGGTTAGTCTATTGTAAGCCTTGCCATCTTCCGGTCGAATTAAAGAACAAGGCATTTGGGGCGATAAAGCAATGCAATGTGGAGATGGATGCCGCTGGTGAGCAAAAGAAACTTCAACTGCAAGAACTTTAGGAGATATGAAATGATGCCTGGAGATATGAAATGATGCCTATGAGAGTGCAAGAACTTACAAGGAGAAAATTAAGGCGTTCTACCATAGGATGATTGTGTGGAAAAACTTTAGCATCGGGAAAAAATTCCTTTTATTTCACTCACGCTATTTCTCAGTAAGTTATGTTCCCGTTGGGTTGGACCTTTTATTGTTACTAATGTTTTTCCTCACAATGTAGTTGAAATCAAGAGTTTGAAAACCGACAAGGTCTTTAAGGTGAACGGGCATAGATTGAAGCCTTACTATGAGTCGTTTGAGATGCATAATGTAGAGAATGCATCACTATGAACCAATATATATTGATGAGTGAAAAAGGGGTACATGTCAGGCTGACGACACTAAACCAAGCACTAACTGGGAGGTAACGCAATTTTTGTTTTGTTTTGTTTTTATTTTTATTTTTCATTTATTTCATTTAGTTTTTAGTTTGGTTCAGTTTATTTTATTTTTTTATAGCAATGAGGACATTGCTATATTTTCATTATTTTAAGCTTTTTATTTTATTTTTTGTTTTTGTTTTTAGTTTTATTTTCCTTAGGATTTTAAGAGTTTATGTTTCCATTTTCCTTAAAATTCTATTTAAAAATTAAATTAAAATTAATTAAAATTAAATAAAAAGAAAGAAAGACTAAGTTTGATGTTTGGGTTGATTCATATGGTCAATGATGGTATATCAGGTGGCATTTGTATGTAGTTTTCAATTGAGTTGGATTTTGCATGAGTTTAAGAGTCGGTTGCATGTCTAGTCTGCAATTGTTTGAGATTTATCTTATTCCTAAATATTATTGTGAGGATTGATAGTCTTTGCATGCTTAGTAAAGCTTTATGTGGATTTTGATTTTATGATTGATCTCAACAGACTCTAGAACCCTATTTGATGATTGCTCGAGGCGAAATCCTAGGATTCACACCATTAAGGAGATGATTTAGGCCATTGCTAGATCGTTTGAGCCTTTCTAGCCTATCATTTTTCATTTTGACTACTAGTCACCCCTTTGAGCCATAACAAGAGACCATGTTTTTTCTTGTTTTTAGCCCATTATAACCTACTCCTTTTTGAGCTTAAACACTATATCCTTACCCTTTAAGAGGATCTAAATGCACACATTAAAATAAAGCATAAAAGGAGTTAGGAAATGAGTTGATTTTGAATACTACCACAACCCAAGTTATGAAAGACGATAGGTTGGGGGTTGTGGCAAGTTATCAAGGAGCAGATGGCAAAAAAAAAAAATAACGAAAATACATGGTTTGCAAGAAATTGGTGATGGTTGAAAAGAGAAGACAAAAAGGGTTTGATTGAAATGATTAGTTCAATGATCAAGGAAATTTAATTTTTAGGAAAAGAGGCTCCTAGTGCTTTAAGGTTATGCTTCAAATAAGGTCCTCTTACTTTGTTTGAATACTATCCTTCGTTTGTATCCATTACCCTAGTCTAACATTACAAGCTTGATAAATTCCTTTTGATTCCAAGTGGTATGGCAATCCTACATTAGTGGAGAGTATTTCTGAAAAACAGGCCTATGGAATTTGATACACATATTTCGAGATCATGATTAGTACTTGTCCACATAACACAATCTGAGCAGTAAAAATAATCTTTCTGAATAATCCTACAAGGAAAGTGGTAAAGATTGATGGCAATAATATGAGCTGATTTGTGAATCCAACTCTTAAATTTGTGTGATATTTGACGATACTGTTAATTATATGCTCTTTACAATCTTATGAGATAGGATTGTGAATCGACCCAGGATTAAGCTTAATTCTTTCAGGTGTTTGTGGGTATCACCGTTGGAAGCCCTCACGAGACTATACTCGTCCTATTTTGTCCACTAATATGTTTAAAGGCTTGTTGCATTCACTACATGTAGCCGTGCAATCGAAGAAAGCGATTTATCTTAGTTTATGAGTAGTTTTGATTTTTGGTTTTGGTTGGAGGGTAATTTTTAAACACTTGAGTTGCTAGAAGCTACCAAAGAGCTGGTTGAGGGTTGTGATGAGTACTTGAAAATACACTAATACTTAGTGATTTACCAGTATTATTTGTGGAAAATTAGGTTTAAATCTTGCACTTTTACTTAATTGTCTTTAAAATGTGTTTTTCAGAATCACAGGTATTTTTGGTGTATTTTCAGGTCACAGGTGCTTAAAAATAATATTTGGATGAAAAAATAATATTGGCAAGAAGATTCAGAACATCTGGGATCAAATGGTTCAAAAATCGGAGTCAGAATGAGAGAGATGACGTCGTTTTATCAAAAGAAAATAGCTGAATTCGAAGAAGGACGTAAGCCGCAGCATGGGTTTTGCATGTTGCAGCCATCTGTTCCTTGGAGTTTGGCTGGGGATATCTACTGACACGGGCCACTGCTTGTATACTAGAGAGAGCAATAAAAAAAAAACTAATGAATATTGTGAGCCTCCATATATATACTAGTTTTACTTGTGCTGCACTTTTTCCTATTTTGTGTTATATTTCCTTTTAGTTACTTTCCTATTTCATGTTTTCCTAATAGTAAAAGTATTTTTCATTTCAGTGTCCTTTCTTTTTTCTAGAAGTAGTATTATTGTACTTTCTTTTTCTTTTCTAAAAGTTTGCCCATATAAGGTCGGCTGCCCTTGCCTTGTAAGAAAAATAGATTTTCCTAGACAAAAAAAAAAAAAAAAAAAAATCGGGAAGAACGTAGCTGCTATTGTATAGAAGACTCTTCAAAATTACTGTTGTTTGCTTTCATTTTTCATTCTTCCTATCTTTCATGTCTTTGAATATTTATTTTGTTTTTAATTTTAGGATTATGTTTAGCTAATTTTATTTTTGGTTAAGGGTGATTTCAAAGCCCTAAACATGACTTTGTGATTGAATATTCAAAGATTATTATTCATATTTCTTAAAAAAAATTTTATGTTCTTCCATAAGAATTGTTTATGATTATTATTTTATTTTATTCGGGGTGGCTAACCAAATGAAATAAGGTAATTATCTACTGCTAGGTTAGAAATCTTGATTCGTAATTGTCTTGAATTTCTAATCAATGGTATAAATTAGTAACCACTAATGATGAGATATTTTCGTATGATTATTATATGGAACATAACTCAAGATAAATGAACCGAACTTACGCGTTGTTTCTTGGACCAACTTATCTTTTTTAACCTAATTCTTCTATTAAATTAAATTTAGAGAGCTAATACTAGGTTATTTAATAGATAGAGATTAAGTAAAGAGTTTGTTTTACTTAACAACAAACTAAGAAAAGATTAGGGTAATAAAGCTCATTATTATCTACGGTTAGTAATTTTATAAGGAATTTAGGGATAACTCTGATATTGAATCATTATTTCATGTCTAATGGTGGAGAATGATTCTTTGACCAATTTTTTCATTTTTGTTATAAAGTTTATTCAATTTTGAATCATATTTTAAGTTGTCTTTCATTATTCATAATTTTTAGTTAATCATTTAAAAAAAACTCAATTAGTTTATTAGGTTGTTTTGAATTTAATTTAGTTTAGAAATTATTTAGTTTAATTATTTATATTTTTTTAACAATTAAGTGTTTAATTGAATTAATTTAAAATCCTATGTGGAAAATGATTTTTGTTTTTCACTATATTTCATATGATAATTCTTAAAAAAATAAATTAATTTACACATCTATTTTTTGAATGTATCAATATGTATATACCATAATATACATGATTTTTTTATTTGATAACGTATCATTATGCTTTGTACAGAACTCGAATCAAAAGAAAAGTTTACATAACTCATCAGTTCCACTGCCATTATCACATGTGACGGTTGATAGTGCAACTGAGTTTTGTTTCTTGGAAAACCAAGAGGTTAGTATTGCACCTAAGAATTGGCCTGTTCCACTAGTGCTTTTTTCTATCTAGCCTACACCCCTCAAAATCAGTATCTGAATATCCTACAAGCTCAAAAGATGAATCACTAGAGTACCGTAATCCTAGGTTTTAAGTCCCTTTGTAGATATCGAAGGATTCTTTTTACTGCGGTCACATGTGATTCCTTAGGATTAGCTTGAAATCTAGCACACATGCATACACTGAACATTATATCAGGTCTACTTACAGTTAAATAAAGTAAAGCTCCTATCATGCTTCTATAAGTTTTAGTGTCTACACACTTACCTCCTTTCATCAAGGTTAAGTTTTGTAGAAGTGCTCATAGGAGTGCCAAGTGACTTTAAGCTTTCTATCTTGAACCTTTTTAGTAGGTCATTGGTGTATTTTGATTGATTGATGAAGATGTTTCCTTTCAATTATTTGATTTGAAGGTCCAAGGAAGTAGGTAAGCTCTCTCATCATGCTCATTTCAAATTCACCTTGTATGCACTTAGCAAACTCTTAACACATAGATTCATTAGTAGCACCAAATATGATATCATCAACATATATTTGGACTAGTAGTGTGTCATTTTTGTGAGTTTTTGTGAAGAGAGTTGTGTCTATTTTTTCTCTTTAAAATTATTTTCAATCAAAAACTTACTTAATCTTTTTTACCATGCTCTTGAAGTTTTCTTCAACCCATATAGAGTTTTAGAAAGCTTGTAAACATGATTTGAAGACTAAGTTTTTCAAAATCAAGAGGTTGCTCAACATATACCTCTTCTTCTATAAAGCTATTTAAAAAGGCACTTTTTACATACATTTGAAATGATTTAAACTTGTTAAAACATGCAAAGGCTAATAACATTCGAATAGCTTCTAATCTTGCTACGGGAGCATAGGTCTCATCAAAGTCTATTTCTTCTTCTTGATTATATCCCTTAACAACTAGTCTAGCCTTGTTCCTAGTTACTATTCCATTTTCATCCATCTTATTTCTAAATATCCATTTAGTTCTTATTATTGTATGATTCTTTGGTCTAGGAAGTAGATTCCATACATTGTTTCTTTCAAATTGATTTATTTCTTCTTGCATGGCATTTATCTAATCAATCTTTCTCGACTTCTACAAATGTTTTAGGTTCTATTTGAGATAGATAGGCTACACAGTTGCAAACATTTCTAACAGAGGAACGAGTTCTTACCCCTTTTGAAGGATCACCAATCACTTGATCGATTGAGTGATAATTTACATACTCCAATCTTTGGGAAGACTATCATCTTGTTGACTTGTAAATGATTGGTCAAGTTTGAGAGCTTCTATCTCTTGATTTGTTTGAGGTGGGCTCTCTTTTGGGTCAACAATGGGAGTAGGTGTTTCCGTTCTTGGAATGAAATCTGCATCATTGAAAGAAACTACTATACTACTAATTAGGTTAGACTCATCAAAGGCTATATACGGATTCTTCTACCACTGGTGTTCTCTTGTTGAAGACTCTATAAGCTTTACTAGAGGTTGAATATCCTAAGAATATCCCATCATCGGTCTTTGAGTCAAATTTACCTAACTTAGTTTTATTGTTATTTAGGATAAAGCATTTACAACCAAAAGCACAAAAATATGAGATATTAGGCTTTCTACCTTTCCATAATTCATATGGAGTTTTATTAAGCATATACCAAACTAAAATTTTTATTTAAGATATAGCAAGAGATGTTTATGGCTTCTGCCTAAAAGTATTTTGGCAAGCTATTTTCACAAAACATTGTTCTTGCAAATTCTTCTGGAAGTCTATTTTTCCTCTCAACAACTCCATTTCGTTGAGGAGTTCTAGAAGCCGAAAAGTTGTGATCAATTCCATTTTCATCACAAAATTTTGAAAGGTTTGGTTTTCAAAAAAATTTCCATGATCACTTCTAATGCTTGAAATACAAATTCCTTTTTTTTCATTTTGAATCTTTTACAAAAGTTTTCAAATCCTTTGTAAGCTTCATCCTTGTAAGCAATAAAGATAACAAAGGTATATCTTGAATAGTCCATTAACAATAACAAGAGCATATTGATGGCCATCTAGACTAATGGTACTTATGTATCAAATAAGTCCATATGCAAAAGTTCCAATGGTCTAGTAGTTGAGACTATATTTTTCGATTTAAAAGAAATTCTAGTTTGTTTTCCCATTTGACAAGCGTCACACACTTTGTGTTTTTCAAATTTGATTTTTGGAAGTCCAATGACTAAATCTTTTCTTGAAATGATTTTCAGCAAATCTATATTCATATGACCAAGTCTTTTATGCCATAGCCATGAGTTTTCACTAAAAGCTGTAAAACATTTTTCTTTTTCCGAATGCAAGGATTTTAAATCCACTATGTAGACATTTTCGTGTCTATGGCCAATAAACTTGATCTTGTTACTCTTGATGTCTACAACTAGACAATGAGAGGTTTCAAATATAACTTTGTTGCCTTTATCACATAGTTGACTAATACTTAGTAAGTTTGGCTTAAGGCCTTGCAAATATAATACATGATCAATGGTTGATAAATCATTACCAACTTTTCCATGCCAATGATCTTTATCTTTGTGTTGTCTCCAATGGTGACATGTCCCCTATCTCTTAGAGCTAGCTCTTTGAATACACTTCGATCACTAGTCATGTACTTTGAGCATCCGCTATCAAGGTACCAATAGTTACCTTTTTCTTTGGTGTGGAGACATATCTACATTACACATGGATACACAATAGCACCCTTAGGTACCCAAAATTTCTTGGGTCCTTTGGGGTTAGTCCTAGAAGATATAGTTCCATTAGGAACCTATACTTTCTTAACATTGTAAGTTGTTCTATATTTATAGACATGTTGATGATGCACAATCCTAGAATAATAGTTATTGAAATTTCTAGGATTTCTTAGTTGTGTATATCTATTGCTCCTTGGATGAGTATACCTAGGATACATTTTTCTATTGTGCATGTCATTTCTAAGAATGTATGATGGTAATTTTTAGGATATATGCTTGCATTATTGTGAACATGCATTTTATTTCTAGGATACACATGATGGTAATTCCTAGATATGCATGTGTAGTGTGCAAGTTTTGAGTATACATATTATCTCTGGGATTTTTATAGTGGTTACTCCTAGGATATGTATATGCATATCTTGAGTGAGCATACATATATGGCATGAATATTTCTAGGATGCTTAATTCTTGTATATGCATTAGAATTAGTATTTTTATACCTACTAGCATTCATTGAATGAGTGCTTTTATCCTTGCTAGTGATCTTTAAGTAGAGGCTTCATTCACACATGATGCTTTTATGAATAAGATCTCTTTTGATTTTTTCTTACCTAATGGAGAATAACCTAACCCAGATTTTCCTCCACTTAATCTTTGGCAAGATAGCACTTCATCTAGCTTTTCATTTCCAAGCATAAGTCTTGATATAGTGCCCTTCAATTCTATTATTTTTTTCTTTAAGTTTTAATTTTCATCTTTAAGAAAATCTTAAGAAGAATTGTAAAGCAAGGAAGATAGTTTTTCTTTTTCTTCTTTTAAGCCTTCCATCTCTTTAGAAAGAGGTGACACCTCTTTTTTGAGAATGATGTTCCTAGAATCGAATTTCTTCAATTCTTCATGCATTTCATTTATGACCTCTATTAATTCTTCACTACTACTAACAATGTTATTATTAGAAGGGAAGAATTTGATACCTCATTTTCATCGTCGATTTCCATAAGACATAGGTTGGCAATCTCCTCGTATCCGACCTCATTGTTCGAAGATTTTTCTTCTTCCTCATCACTCCAAGTGGTTGCAATCATAGCTTTCTTTTTAAAGCTCTTAAATGGTTTGCTTGTTGCTGTACAATCGACCTTGATGTGACCGAGCTTCTTTCAACCATAACACACAAATGGTTCCCTTTTTGAAATGGGATCCTTTGTGTATGGTTTCTTGCTATTCTTCAAAAATCTGTGAAACTTCTTGGTGATTAGAGTCGTCTCACCATCTTCTTCACTGCTCTCCACCTCTTCTTCTGTTTCTTCTTCTTTGTTGCTCGTAGTGGCTTTGAAAGGAATCACCTTTTTCTTCTTCTCATCATCATTGATAACATGATTCATTTCTACCATCTCGCATGTCAATAGTGATCCAAGAAGTGTTTCGAAATCAAGTTTGTCGAGATCTTTGACCTCCGTGATGGCCATCTTCTTTGCTTTCCAAGTGGATAGCAAAGACCTTAAGATTTTCATTGTTAGTTCAAATTCCTCAACGTTCCTACCAAGAAGCTTCAAACCGTTAACAATAGTGGTGAAACGTGAGGGTATTTGAGAAATTGTTTCGTTAAGAGACATTTTGAAAGATTCACACTCGGACACTAGCATATAAATTTTTTATTTTTTAACTTCGCTAGTTTCTTCATATGTAACTTGCAATTTATCCAAAATCTCCTTAGCCAAAACACAAGCAGAAATTTTATTATATTCAGAAATATCTAAAACACAATGTAAAATACTTATGGCTCTACTATTTAGAGACATCATTCTACAATTCTTTTCATTGAACTCAGTTTTGAGTTTAGGCATTGTATGATTGATTTCTCTAATAGTTATTTTCTTTGTAAGAATTCTAGGTCCTTCCTCAATGACTCTCCATAGATTGTAATCTTGTCCTTCGACAAAGATCTTCACCCTGTTTTTACAATAGTTATAGTTGGAGCCACTAAACAAGGGAGGCCTAGTGTAGGAATGTCCTTCAAAATAGCTATTTGATGCCATCGGATCAACTCAAGGATTTTAAGCCTGAAATTGAGAATGAGGCTCTGATACTAATTGTAGATTGGGCTTCTAACCCAAGAGGGGGGTGAATTGGGTTTTTAGAAACTTTCGTTAATTATTTGCAAGTTTATAAAACAATTAAATTCACAAGCATACAAACAAATAATGTGCTTTAAGTAAGAGAGTTTAAGGAAGATAAAGTGCAAACTCAGTTTATAGTGGTTTAGCAATATCGGATTCATTCCAACCATACGTCCACTCTCTTCAAGGAGCCTCCTTGAAGTAATCCACTAAAACTTTAAGTTGTAAAACTTCACGGATGTCGTACAAACCTTACAACCAATCCCTTCTTCTCGGAACCTAATCCCTTCCTCACAGAAGCTTACAAAGAAGTGTTTAATTCTAAACACTCTAAGAGTTATTACAACTCTTTCCCTTTTACAATAAATGTGATTTGTTGTAAAGTAAATGGTAGAGAGATAGCAATGAATACTTTAACAAATGAATGATATCTCTCTTTCAAGGAAAAGCTTGAAGAATGGCTCAACAATAAATTTTTCAAAGCTTTTGAGAATTAATGAGCAAAACTTATGAATTGAATGTGTAATCTTCTTTTTTAAATGCTCATTGAAGTGGGTTTATATAGTCTTGAATCAATATGGCTGTTAGACACTGACTTGGTAGGTTTGGTGCATTAAATGCTCAGGCCCGCGTCTCAAACGGTCATATTTTTGAATACCTAGTTGACTGGGTCTTTATACCAGTCAAATGGGTCAAGTGAGAAATCTCACTTTTAGGCTTTGAGAGAGTACTAGTCGACTGGGTCCTAAGTACCAGTCGATTGGGAACTCACTGTCCCAGATTCCAGTTGATTGGGTGCTCAACACCAGTCAACTGGGGATATTATGTCCCATACCGTAATCGACTGGTATATTTCAGCCCATCAACTGGGTTGCCCTTTAACCCAGTTTTTCATGTAATAAAACTGTTTTTTTGACTTGGAAGTATTTAAATTAATAGTTTTGTCAAAATTATTTTGTAAAAAAAGTCATAGGACAAGCTACATGCTTGAACATAAGAAATTTATTGCTGGTTTCAATACCTTAATGCCTATTCTATATCTTCTGTCTGTCTTGGCATCTGATACTGGTTGAGTTCTTGCATCTTGTTTCTTTGCTAAAAACTTTTACCGTTTAAATATTTAGATAAAACTGTTAGTACAACTAGAATAGTGTTTTGTCATTATTAAAATTAGATAAGGGTCAACAATTATTTTGAAAACGAATGTGGACGTAGAATACATTTAAGGATGACAATAACGTGTCAATTCGTTTGGTTTGATTTGTTAAAGCTGTGAAACCGTTTGGCCTATACGCATTTCAATTTATAATTTAATATTATTTGGTTGAATAAATTGTTTAGTGGTGATAGGAGCTTAAATATTTATATTTAAGCCCCTTAATTTCCATTTGTTAAGCCCTAGTTTATGTTATTTTAGTCCATTTTACTTTATTTCTATGTTTTACATGGTTTTTTATAGGTTTATGAAGAAAATAAAGCATTTTGGAAGCATAAAAGGAAGAAAACTGGAAAACCTGGAGCAGCTGCTAGCTAGAGTGCGATCGAGTGCAACAGCGCTCGTGCGCACACAAAGAAGGATCGAGCGCAGCTTTACGATCGAGCGCACCACGCATGCAATCGAGCGCACATGTACGGGCATGAACAGTAAAGCGGCAGAACCAGTTTTGGAAATAAAGGAGTTTTTATGTTTTAGGAAATTTAGGGTTTCCTGAGTCTTCTAGGATTATTCAACCCCTATAAATACACTTGTAAAAACACAAATTAAATATCCCTTCTTTTATCTTTTAATCTTTTTTTGGAGTAGATCTTCCTTTTGGGGGATCAAGCTCCCTTTTAGTTTTAGTTTTTGTTCGGGGAGGCCGGAGGCCGGACGAGCCCAAAGGAAGAGATTGTGGAGACGAATTGACAACTCTTCTCCATAATGTTTTCGAGTTTCTTCTTTCCTTTTTATTTTATTATGTGTAACTAAATTCTGAGTAGGGCTTGGTTGAAGCCCTAATTATGTTTATTCAATAATTTAGTATTGGCGCCTTTGCGACATTTATGTTGTATTGCTTAACTTGATTAATACATGTTTTTATTTAAATTCCTCATATGTGTGTGTCTGATCAATGTATGCATGTGGTATGGATTAGTTAGTTGAATCAATTTGGATGATCGAGTCCTGGGTTCACCAATAGTAATAAAAGATATCCACACCGGATTCTTGGGTTAACCAGCATGGAAAACCAGAAGTAGATACCATGCCTTAGGTCTCGTGTGGTTATCGATTTCCACAGATCTTATGCTCTCTTAAGGAACAACTCAGTAGATACCATGCTGAATCCCTTAAGAAAGAGAAGAGTTAGAGTAGATACCATGCCCTAACTCGTTGCTTAGGGAAATCAATAGCTTAAGGAGTAGATATCATGCCCTTAGGTTGACAAACATTAGGTATACATGGCATGATTAAAACATTGGCATACTGTTGTACTGTGGTAGCATAATTAGTGGTGGATATCAAGTCCCTACGCCTTTATCTTTATTATTTTATCTTTATCAAAATCAACTCTTTTATTATTTCTATCTTTTTACATTGCGAATATAATTCTAAAATGAAATTTACTAATCCTTGTGGAGATGATCTTGCTTTTGCACACTATACTACTAAGTTGACCTTGTGCACTTGCAAGTAAAATGAGTGCGATTATTTACTTATTTATTTAGGTATATTTTCACTCAACAAGTTTTTGGAACCGTTACCGGGGATTGTGCTAAATTTCTTTTTGGAATTATTTTCGTTAGTTTTTATTTTAATTTATTCTATTTTATTTTAT
The DNA here is from genome assembly GCA_023935145.1 of Bretschneidera sinensis. NCBI lineage: Eukaryota > Viridiplantae > Streptophyta > Magnoliopsida > Brassicales > Akaniaceae > Bretschneidera > Bretschneidera sinensis. The sequence goes on from CM043699.1 coordinate 39,543,182, forward strand.
TCTGTTCTCTTTTATTTTTATTTTTATCAAAAAAATCATAATTATTCCTTCTTTTCATTTTCTATATTTTTGTTCAGGTGTGCAGAGGAAGAATTTCTGTCCTCACTGCGATCGAGCGCACATCTGCGATCGAGCGCAGTTCAGTGTGCGCTCGAGTGCAAAAGCTCCGAAAAGTACCCGAGTAGTAATACTGAAACTACTGCACTGAAGCTTTTCAACTAACCAGAGAGAACGAAGAGAGAGAGAGAGAGACCAGAGAGAGCAAGGAGAGAGAGAGAGAGGCGGTATATATGAGAGATAGAGAGAAGTCACAAAGAAAGAGAGAGGATCTGAAATTGGCATTGCAGAGTTAGTTTTGAGTTAGGGATTTAAAGGTATCAGCGAGGGGATTCCAACCATTGATAACTTTAAATGCTCTCACTGATTTGTTTCAAATACAACAATTTTTTAAAACATTTTCCCCAAATTTTTTAAATTTCAGCTGAAATTTGCAATGGGATTCTTGTACACGATTTATTTTAATAAAATTTTAAGTCAAATTTATCTACGAGGGCTTCAACGAGGGAATCCCATCGCAATTGGTTGTTACCAGCAAGGGTACTATCCCGTCGCAGAAAATTCGTTTTCTTGTAATGTAGCTTGAAAGCTATCGAAGAATCAACATTTTCTAGTGTGGTGCTGTCACAAAACTATGCTTCTTCAAGTTGATGCTTAGATCAGCTCCCAAATATTATGGAGTGCATGGACACTATGAATCAAAAAATTAAACTGTTTTTCCATTGAGTGGATCCTTTTTATGTGAGAAAGCAAACTGGGAGTTTTGGCAAAGCCTTTGCAGAGCTTGAAAAATAGTTTAAGAAGAACGTGAAGAAGTGGAGAGAATCTCTAACAAAAATAGGCAATCTCTCTAGATGGGATTCTAGAAAATGATAATTAATGTTTCATTCACTTAGCCAGCCATAGAGGGCTTTAATTGATTCAATGCAGAGCAGTATTCTATTTAGTTTGTAATCTAACAACTTTTTCACTTTATGAATCCATGAGTTTTTAATATACATGATATATCGTTGATAACTAATGTGATGTGGCAGTATGCATTGATTTTCTTTTTATTTAAATTAAAATATATTTAATTTCTTCTCCTTTTTATATATATATATATATATATATATATATATATATATGCTGTTGTTTGGTTGAGATTTAAGCAAACTTAAACTTCAAGGCAAAAAATTTCCTTGAAGAATCCCAACCAAACGTCACATATATATAGTAGTTGAGTCAAAATTTATCAACAAAATTATCAAACATGTTTCAGATAGATTATTTTCTACAAAACCAAGTAATTTAGTTAGAATGGATTTTCATGTACAAGAAATGAATCGTTTACTATGTATAAAATCTAATGGTGTTCACTTAATTTGTAGGAATCTAGGGCATAGGTAAAACTACTTTTGCTAGAAGTGTTTATGATCCATTAATCTAGTTTAATACTATATGTGCAAGCACTTGCACGCATTTACATGTACTTGCACTCACTTTGAAAGGAACTGTTGCTTTCTTCAAGATGTTAAGGACAATTTCAAGAAATTTGGTCCAAACACTCATTTACAAGAACAACTTCTCCAAAGTATCTTAAAGGAAAAAAACTTTCAAATATTGTCAGGTAATGACTCTATTACGATAAAGCAAAAGTTTTTGAACAAAAATGTTCTTCTAATTGTTGATGATGTGGACATATGAGGGACTTTAGATGTTTTAGCCAAAAGACTCGATTACTTCGGCCTTGGAAGTAGAGTCATTATAACGACGTAGGATAAACACTTGCCAGTTCAACATGGAGTCAAAGAGATAAATGAGGTTACATGTCTATGGGATGATGAAGCACTTCAGTTTTTTTGTAAGTTTTCTTTCAAACAGTTGCATCCAACAAAAGATTTTTTAGATCTCTTAATTCATGTTGCAGAGTATGCTGGAGGTCTTCCATTAACCTTTTGGGTTCAACTTTATTTGGTAGAAAGAAATTAGAATGGGAAAGCACTTTAAGTAGACTTAGCAGAATTCCCGACAGAAAATTATGGAATTACTATGAGTTAGTTATGATGCACTGGCTAAAGAGGAGAAGTATATTTTCCTTTATGTTGCTTGTTTCTTTCAACGATGGAATATAGATCATGTAACAAATTTGCTAAAAGGTTGCAATTTATCTAGCGAAATCGAGATCAATGTTCTGATTGAAATGTCTCTTGCAACACTTTCAAAGGGAAAATTATGGATGCAGAATTTGATGGAAGAAATGGGTAGAAATATTATTCGTGAAGAATCTCCCATTAAGCCAGGAAAATGTAGGATGTTGTATAATCTAAAGGATGTTTATAACCAAAATACAATAAGTTTTTAAAACACATATACTATTTTAACCTAGTTTCAAATTTTGAGCTATGTTGTGCAAAAAATATAAACTTAAACTAAATTGATTTAAAACAAATGATAAAAGCACTAAAGTTTCTGAATCCACCCCACCAAATTAAAGCATATATTTTCATGATTTTGTTCCTACAATCGACAAGCAATTACATCCTATGCATGTTCTATATAAAAGTAATTTATCAAATAATTCCATGAATCCATCGATATACAAATCACAACGAATAAATCGAATCATCCAATGTATTTGTTTACTTTAGAATCACAATGGATATCTGATTTAATTTGGATGATTCGCTGTATCCATCAGATGAAACACATCGAATATCCAATTTGAATAATTTATAAACAAAACAATCAATCATAAGAATTTACTCAAACAATTGAACTGAAATAGAACATCAATACAAAAAATGTCGGAATCGTACAAACATATATGAAAATATAATGCTAATCAATGACGAGGCTTCATCTTCAACCTTAGATAAAGGTTTTAGCCTCCCATGATTATGAAAATAAATTTCACAATTAAAGTGCTAAACATTAAACTTTAAAACTCAAAAGAAATAAATTAAAGTTGAAAATACATTAAGAGAGAAATTACACTTGTAGCTTTTCTCTTTGATTTTTCTTCTTTTTGTTTTTGATGTGCGACGCTCTCCCCCCTTGATAGCAAAGCCTTCAAGATCCACACACCCTAAAGATGAAGTGAAATGGGGCTTTAATAGGGAAACTCCCTGAGTGCAATGTGTTTCCAACCGATGTGGGATGTGGGATGTTGAATGTGTTTCCAACCAATGTGGGATGTCGCAAATGCACTCGATCGTAGCATGGTGCGCTCAATCATGGGCTTAGGCACTTGAGCGCTATTACACTCAATCGCAAGTCTCCTGTGCTTGATCGCAATAGCAGATTCTAGCTTTTCCCTACTTTGCTCTTTAAGCCGGATAATTCTATAATGCTCCAAAAACCTTGAAAAACACAGTAAACATAGAAAGAAGATAAAATAGGATGAAATAACACAAACTAAGAGCTTAACAAATATAAATTAAGGGGCTTAAATATGAGTATTTAAGCACTTATCAACCACCCCAGAGGGGGTGTTCCTTGTCACAAGGAAATGTAGTGTAGAGTCAAAGGCAAGTAGGATCTGTTGCTTCTGTAGCTCAGAGTAATATTGGTGGGACCCTTAGATTTGGGAGTTATGGTAGAGGAGTAAGTATGTGTAAGGACCCCAACCCGCTTGTATGATATTGTCTGCTTTGGCAATCTGTGCCTCACGGTTTTAAAAGGCCTCATGCAAGGAGGGGTTGAACATCACTTATAAATAGCCCAGCAACTCCCTCTCTAGCCGATGTGGGATACCAAGACATCCCATGTAACAATGAGGTCTTGGTATCCCATATCAGCTAGAGAGGGAGTTACTAGGCTATTTATAAGTGATGTTCAACCCCTCCTTACATGAGGCCTTTTAAAACCGTGAGGCACGGGTTGCCAAAGTGGAAAATATCATGCAAGTGGGTTGGGGTCCTTACAGTATGTCACCAGAGGGAAGTAGTAATCTGATGTATGGTTGAGAGGTAAGAGTTTACTTTAAATGTAATCAAATGGAACATCTGTCTCGGAATTGCCCTACACAGATATGCTTTGTATGTGGTGGGGGAGGACATTTTGCTGTAGATTGTCCAACAGGAAAATCTGCTGACGTAGGTGTTGGAAGTGTTGGGAGAAGAAAGATGGAGAGAGGTGGTGGATCAGGAAGTGTGTAGGGCAGAGATCGAGGATCAGTAGCAGAGTGAGGGGTGTGGCAGCCAGTTTCAATCCAGAGATAATAGAGTCTACGCATTGACCCAACAGAATGAAAAAGCCACTCCTGATGTTGTTATGAGTATGATATCTATCCTTGGTAGGCCTGCTAGATTATTGATTGATCCTGGTGTAACCCGTTCTTTTGCATATAGTAGTTATGTGTAATCTATTGATGCTAATGCTAGTCCTTTGATGCATGCTATTGTTGTTGAGGTTCCTACTGGAGATAAAGTTATTATCAGAACAATTTATCGAGGTTGTATGATTAATATTGCTGATAGAAAATTTGAAGTTGATTTATTGCCTTTGGATATGACAGACTTTGATTTAATTCTGATGATGAATTAGTTATCTGTATATCATGCTTGGGTAGATTGTTTTAGGAAAAATGTGGTGTTCAAAATACCCGGACAAGAGGAGTTTAATTTTCAAAGAGAACATAAGATACTTACTACTTGTCTTATTGCTGCCTTAACTGCTAGTAAATGGTTGAAGAAGAGTTGTGAGGAGTATTTGGCATATGTGGTGGATTCTAGCAAAGAGAGTAGGAAGTTAGAAGAAATCTTAGCAGTAAAAGATTTTTTCTAATGTTTTCCCTAAAGAGTTGACTGGGTTTCCTCCCAATAGGGAGATTGAGTTTTCTATTGAGGTGATTCCAAGATCAACACCCATATCCATAGCACCCTGTAGAATGGCACCAACTGAATTAAGAGAGTTGAAAGTTCAGCTTAAGGAGTTGCTAGATAAACAGTTTATCCAACCTAGTATGTCACCTTGGGGAGCCCCTGTGTTATTTATCAAGAAGAAAGATAGGGCAATGAGGTTGTGTATTGATTATAGACAGTTGAATAAAATCACCATCAAGAATAGATATCCTTTGCCCAGGATAGATGGTTTATTCGAGCAGTTACAGGAAGCTAGAGTGTTTTCTAAGATAGACCTGAGGTCAGGTTATCATCAATTGAGGATAAAGGATGGGACGTGCCTAAGACTGCTTTTAGGACACGTTATGGCCATCATGAGTTCTTAGTGATGCCATTTGGGTTAACTAATGCTCCTGCAACATTTATGGACCTTATGAATTGGGTGTTTAAATTATTCTTGAACAGATTTGTGATTGTGTTTATTGATGATTTTTTGGTATATTCCAAGAATGAAGAGGAGTATATGTAACATTTAGAGATAGTGTTGGAGATTTTGAGGAGAGAGAAATTCAAAGTTCTCTAAATGTGAGTTTTGGTTGAGCAAAATATCTTTCTTGGGGCATGTTGTGTCGAGAGAGGGGATAGCAGTTGACCCATAGAAAGTATAAGTGGTGTTGAATTGGGAAAGACCCACAAGTGTAACTGAAATTATAAGCTTTTTGGCGTTGGCTGGTTATTATAGGAGATTTATTCAAAAAATTTCTATGATTGTTAGACCTTTGACTAAATTGACTAGGAAGAATGTGAAGTTTAGGTGGTCAGAGAAATGTGAGAGAAGTTTCCAACTGTTGAAAGAGAAACTAACTACTGCCTCGATATTAGTGCTTCCTTATGGTGATGAAGAATTTATGGTTATAGTGATGCATCACATCAGAAGTTGGGATGTGTGTTGATGCAACATGGTAGAGTTATAGCTTATGCATTTAGGCAACTGAAAAACCATGAGAGAAATTACTCGACCCATGATTTAGAATTGGCTACTATAGTTTTTGCTTTGAAGATTTGGAGACATCATCTATATGGAGCTGATGAGAATCATAAAATGCATCTTAACAGTACTTAATTGTTAGCATTTTAGGGTTAATCTAGGTTTTAATTGCACTTTTATACGTTAACAACTTTAAAGTGTCATTCTTGGTTCATTAATCTATTTCGGTGCATTTTCAGATACTCTAAGCTAAAAGAGGAGGAAAAGTCATCATTGCTTGAAGCACAAAGACTCGAGGCATACCAGGGTGAAGGCATGGTTGTGGAAGGACAAATGAAGAAAAATCAAGTTTTGAATGCGTGCGTTGCGGCCTGAAAATATCCAAGCCTCAGCCTCCAGAACTGAGCCAAAAGAGCAAGAAAAAAGCTTCAGTGGAAGCCGTGGCCTGGACTAGGCAGGGCCGCGACCTCCAGAAAGGGGAGAAACCAAAGCCAAGGCAAGGGCCACGGTGCCTATAAGTGAGAGCCGCGGCATGCACACGGTCCTCCTCTCCGAGTTATAACTTAATTTGGACTTTTTAAACCCTAAAGCATCCTTAGATCTTGTGTATTATAAATAGACCACTTAGGGTTTGTGAAGAGATATCTTGGAAAGTTTGAAAAACTGAAGAAGGCTACCACACTCTCCTTCATCAAAGAGTTCAACCATGAACTTCATGGCGAACTAATCTCCAAGCAAGGCGAAGGGATGAATCCCCAGGTGTAGTTGTTCTTATTTTCCTTTCTTGATTCAGTTGTAGTTGGGCTTCATTGTCAAAACATTGTTATGTGTTACTCTTTTATCTAATTAAAGGATTTTCTCTTAATCCAGTGATTGTATCTTTATGTTTGATATAAGTCTAGTCATACTCTTCTTATGTCAAGATTATTGGGTATGATTGAGTCCGGTAGATTTATCTTTTAGGTTTGTCCATTACTGTAATATTGTCATTAATGATATATTGTCGTTTCTTGATAAATCTATAGGATAGGTTATGTATGTTTAACTCGAAAGAGTAATTCATATCAATTACATTAGGGTTTATATATGCGCTTGATTGAATATTTGCCGATTGTCTGTTTGGGATGTGAAACTTGCAATCGAGATAAAAACAACTGAATTAAAGATTGGAATAAGGCAACGAACCTAGGGAGGATTCCCGGAACCTTGTTGTTTCTTTATCATATTTTTCAATCTATTTACACAATTACTTCATCATTGATATCTTCTCATTTGATTGTTATCGTTCGTGTTAAGGTTTGCACTTTTCCTTTATAAATTGCTTTTCCCTATGGAATCGACACCCCAAAGCTGTGCTACAACTACTGCGTTATACTTTGGGCGTTATTAAATTTTGGCACCGTTGCTGGGGAAACACGCTTACATACAAGGAAGATTGTCAACTCTAAGACAAGACGGTACTATTGTTCCTTTCTTTAAGTTTTTATTTTATTTTATTTTATTTGTTTTGTTCTATTTATTACCTTTAACTCAGTTGGTGTATGCTTAGACTAAGAGATTCACGAGGTAGATTCACTAAGGGACCCAAAATAGAGTTACCCTTTCCTTCCATGTCCGTTAGTGAAACCTCGCCTAGATCAAACCCTAGTGTACACCCAACCGAGAATTTAGTAAATTTTGCTAACATGGCTGAAAACCCTAATAAGAATGTTGTTAGGACACTTAAAAATTATTTACATCCTAGCCAGATAGCCACACCATCATGCATTAGGTTTCCAGCCAACACTCGCCATCAAGATTCTAAAACAAAGATGATTCAATTACTCCCCACATTTCATGGTTTGGAAAACAAAAACCCATATTTACACATTAGGGAGTTTGAGGAAGTAGTTGCGACTTTTCATAGTCAAGATGCAACTGATGATATCATGAGACTCAAGTTTTTTCCTTTCTCCTTGATGGATAAAGCTAAGAGTTCGTTATACTCGATGAGACCACGATTTATTGGGTCATCGAATAAGATGACCTAGGTCTTCTTTAATAAATACTTCCCTCAACATAAGACCAATGCTTTAAAAAGACAAATCTTCACCTTTACACAAAAGGAAAACGAGACTTTGTATCAGTCTTGGAAGAAATTTAAAGAGTTATTAAGTATGTGTCCACACCATGGGTATAAGAGTTGGTACTTAGTGAGCTATTTCTATGAGGGACTTACCTATAGAGAGCACCAATTCATAGAGATGATGTGTAATGGTGAATTTCTGCAAAAAGCCTCATCTTGGACTGGACCTAGTGCTACTGAAAGAACCAATAGGTCACGACCTGTAGGAAACCCAAGTAGTGGTGGAATATACCATCTTAGGGAAGAAGATAGCCTAAAAGCTAAGGTCGAAATGCTTACTAGGGAGTTAGACGCAATGCTAACTAAAGGCTCAAAGCCAACACACATGGTTAATCATGCCGAATCTTCATAACCATGTTTTGCGTGTGGCGGGGTAGATCATCTCGGTCATGAGTGCCCTACATTCGTAGATATGAGAGGGATATATGAGGAACAATGTAGTGCCTTAGGCATGTACAAGAAGCCTCTTGCACTCTTCTTTAACACCTATAATCCGGGATGGCGAAATCACCCCAACTTCAGCTGGAAGTCTGAAAACCAGTAGCTTCCACAACCCCCCTAGACCATACCATGCACCATATCATGCACCTTCATCCTCTAGGAGTTCTTTAGAAGACACTTTACATGCTTTTATAGAGGTGCAGGGTAAGACAAACCAAAGGTGTGAGGCATTTATTACACTGGTTGTTGAAGAGAACAAAGAGATAAGGAGCCAAGTAACCAAACTGATGGGCTCCTTGAGTGTGAATGAGCGAGGGAAGTTCCCTTCCCAAACTCAGTCCATACCCTATGGTCAACATATGGCACAAACAAATCTAGAAAATGTAAATGCCATTGTGACAAGAAGTGGTAAGTCTTTACGCATCCCAACAACAAACAAATCCGAGGATGTGAAAAAGGGTCAAAGTAGTAGTGATGCTGAACCGCATAAGGACCCTGTCCTGTTAAGGCACCATTCCCTAAAGCATTAAAATCTAACAAGAAAAATTTGGATCTAAACAATGAAATCCTAGAGAACCTAAGGCAAGTTAAACTTAATCTTCCTCTTTTGCATGTGATTAAACAAGTTCTTACTTATGCAAAGGTTCTCAAGAATTTATGTACAATTAAGAGGAAGCACCATGTATAGAAAACAATATTTCTAACTGAGCAAGTTAGTGCTTTAATTCAGCAAATAATTCCCCTAAAATACAAGGATCCTGGCTGTCCAACCATTGCATGTAGCATTGGAAATCATGAAGTTGAACAAGCCTTGCTAGATTTAGAAGCTAGCGTAAACCTGATATCGTTCTCTATTTACTTACAGCTGGGTTTAGGAGAAATCAAACCAACCACTGTGGTATTGCAATTGGCTTATCGTTCAGTCAAAATACCTTGAGGTGTGGTAGAGGATGTTTTAATTCAAATTGATAAATTTCACTATCCGATTGATTTCCTAATCCTTGATACTACTTCTGCTGTTGACACTAACTCTAAAATTTCTTTGATTTTGGGTAGACCTTTCCTTGCTACTGCAAATGCTCTAATTAATTGCAGGAATGGACTCATGAAGCTGTCCTTTAGAAACATAACCCTCGAAGTGAACATCTTCAATGTTGCAAAATAACCCGAATATGAGGACGAGAACCGCCACTTATACATGATCGAGTCACTCATTGATGAGGGAGTTTCTATAGCTCATGACTTTGATCATCTTGAATATTTTCTTGATAATTCTGAGATTGATTCTATTAATGATAAAACTGATATAATTGATATTTGTGCTGTTTTTGATAAATCTCAGGATTATGGCACTCGAGCATGGTAACCAAAGTTTGAGGAGTTGCCCGAAAGAAGTGAGAAGCAAAACCCCTCAAGTGTGGAAGCACCTAAAGTCGAATTGAAGCCACTACCTAAGGGTTTGAAGCATGTCTTCCTCGGTCCAAGTGATACATTTCCTGTTATTATCTCATCTGAATTATCTACATCTCAAGATGAGAAATTGATTCGGACCTTAATGCATATAAATTAGCCTTCAGTTGGAGTATAGTTGATTTAAAAGGAATTAGTCCCCTGATCTGTTCTCATAAGATAAATTTGGATGAAGGGACTAGTCCTCATAGAGACCCTCAACATAGGCTTAACCCCACTATGAAAGAAGTAGTGAAGAATGAAGTGTTATAACTATTAGATGTGGGAATTATATATCCCATAGCTGATAGTAAATGGGTAAGTCCTACGCAAGTTGTTCCTAAAAAGTCCAGAGTCACTGTGGTAAAGAATGACCTAGGAGAGTTAGTCCCTACCAAACTTGTGACCGGGTGGCATATGTGCATTGATTATAGAAAATTAAATGTTGCCACCCAGAAAGATCACTTCCCACTCCCTTTTATCGATCAAATTCTTGAGTGTGTAGCTGGTCATCCTTTTTATTGTTTCTTAGATGGTTATTCTGGTTATTATCAAATTGAAATTGCATTAAAAGACCATGAGAAAACCACTTTCACATGTCCTTTTGGAACTTATGCTTTTCGTAGAATGCCATTTGAATTATGTAATGCCCCTACCACTTTTCAACGCTACATGATGAGCATCTTTAGTGATATGGTTGAAAATTGCATGGAAGTTTTTATGGATGACCTAACTATTTTTGGATCTATATTTGATGCATGCTTAATGAATTTAGAAAAAAGTGCTGATTCGTTGTGAGGAAAAGGAATTAGTCTTAAATTTGGGAAAAATGTCATTTCATGGTACCATCTGGTATTGTCTTAGGACATATTGTTTCTTCTAAAAGGATAGAGGTTGATCAATCTAAGATTGAATTAATCTCTAAATTGCCTACACATAAGACAATAAAAGATGTAAGATATTTCCTTGGTCATGCTGGTTTTTATAGAAGGTTCATACAAAAGTTTTCCAACATATCTAGACCACTATGTGCCCTCATAATTAAAGATGTTCCTTTTGAATGGACTCAAGCTTGTCAAGAGGCCTTTAAAGCATTGATTGGCAAGCTTACTTCAGCACCTATAATGCAGTCACCTGATTGGAATTTACCTTTTGAAATTATGTGTGATGCTAGTGACTATGTTGTAGGTGCTATTCTTGGACAGCAAAGAGAGGGAAAACCTTATGTCATTTAGTATGCTAGTAAAACTTTAAATAGTTCTCAAATGAACTACTCAACCACTGAAAAAGAATTACTTACTGTAGTATTTGCTTTGGAGAAATTTTATGCTTATTTAATGGTTCTCCTATTCTTATCTTCACATATCATGCATCCCTCAAGCACCTCCTTACAAAGAAGGATGCTAAGGCATGACTAATACGGTGGATCTTACTCCTACAAGAATTTGACATCACCATCAAAGACAAGAAATGAGTGGAGAATGTAGTGGCAGCCCATCTCTCGAGGTTTACATTTGAGGACACCTCTGACGACTTGCCAATTAAGGATGATTTTCCAGATGAGCAATTACTCTCTGTTACCTCTCTACCATGGTTTGCTTATATTGTGAATTATTTAGCTACCGGTGAGATACCGATGGATTGGAGCACTCAAGACAAGAGGAAATTCTTGAATGAGGTACGTAATTTTTATTGGGATGACCCCTGTCTTTTCAAGTACTTACCTGACCAAATTTTAAGGTATTGCATCCTTAATGAAGAGATTGTTAGTGTCTTGGAATTTTGTCATTCCCAAGCTTGTGGAGGGCACTTTTCAATGAAAAAAACCATTGCAAAAATTTTGCAGTGTGGATTTTATTGGCCTACCTTGTTTAAAGATACAAAGATCTATTGTTGCTCATGTGAAAAGTGTCAGAAGTTAGGAGCTGTGTCTCGTCGTAATATGATGCCCTCAAACCCAATTTTAGTAATCGAAATCTTCAATTGTTGGGGCATTGATTTTATGGGGCCCTTTCCTCCTTCCTTCGGATACCAATATATCATCATGGCAATAGATTATGTATCAAAGTGGGTAGAGGCAGCAGCTTACCGAAGCAATGATAATAGAACGATAATTAAATTTCTTAAAGAAAATATGTTATCTCGATTTGGTACACCAAATGCTATAATTAGTGATTGAGGTACACATTTTTGCAACCGTTCTTTTGAAGCTTTGATGAGAAAATATGGGGTGTTACATAAAATTTCTATAGTCTACCATCCTCAAACTAGTGGACAAGTAGAACTTGCTAATAGGGAAATTAAACAAATTTTAGAAAAAATGGTTAACCCGGACCGTAAGGATTGGTCTTTGAGACTAGTTGATGCGCTTTGGGCTTACCGTACAGCTTTCAAAACCCCTTAGGAATGTCACCTTATAGGCTTGTTTTTGGAAAGCCTTGCCACTTACCTGTAGAGCTTGAGCATCGAGCTTATTGGGCCATCAAGTCTTTTAATTTTGATATAGGCGAAGCGGGTAAGCTTAGAAAATTTCAGTTGATCAAGTTAGAGGAGATAAGAAATAATGCCTATGAGAACTCCATAATCTATAAGGCAAAGATGAAAGTGTTTTGTGATAAAAATATTTTAAAGAAAACATTTAAACCTGATGATCGAGTGTTCTTATACGATTCTAGACTCCATAAGCATTCGGGAAAACTTCAGTCGAGGTGGACCGGTCCTTTCGTAGTGAAAAATGCCTTTGAGAATGGGGTAGTAGAAATTGAGGATACAAGAGATGGTCGGAGTTTTAAAGTCAATGGTCAATGACTTAAGATCTTAATCGATAGACAAGATCCGAAAGTGGAAGACATATCTCTTATAGATCTGGTCTATTCACCTTGACCACCCAACAAAGGTATGTTTTTACTTTTATTTTTCTTTTATTTTGTTTGTTTTATTTTTTAGTTAAGTTTATCTTCAGTTTAATTTTTAGTTTTTAGTTTTATTTAATCTAATTTTTATTTTTACTAATTTATATATTGTTTTTCTCTTTTTTTTTTTTATGGAACAAAAAAGTTTTTTTTTTTGAGAAAACAGGACCAGCACAGCACCTAGGCCCAACCCATAGCATGCCTCGCCCACCAGGATGTGCACGAGCCCACAGTGCGCCTCGGCCCAACAATAGCGTGCCTCACCCCACAGTGCCTAGCCTAGAACGTCCTTAAGCCACGCCATGCCTCAGCACTGTGCACGCTACAGCGCATAGAAAGGCCATACGCACATACTGCAGCTCAAGCCACGGAGCGCCTTCAGCCAAGCCGCGGCTTGACCTGTTCTGCCACCAGAGACCTGGCCCTTTTAAACCCTAAAATCTGCCTTTCTTCTTCATTTCTCTTTTACAAAAAAACCCAACACATTCATTTCTCTCTTATCCTCTCTCCAAACCCTCACTTACCCACTTATTTTTACTCAAAATTTCTTGATTCTGACATCATTTCTTGTAGGATTTTGCACCAATATTGTAGATTTTGTTAAAAATTTCTCCAAAAAGCTTGGTACTAAGAAGATTTTGGGTTCATCAAGAAAACTTCAAGTTGGTGGGTAGTCTTTCTTCTCTCTAACTTTGGGCATCAAGTAAGCTAAATTTCTTCTCTTTGTTGTTCATTTATGCTATTTAGGTGGTTGATTTTGAATTAGTACTATGGTTCTACATATTTGATTCAAATGGCTCCTAAACTTAAGAGAAAAAGGGGGAAACAAGCACAAGAGTATGATGAGGGAAAATTTGTTAGTTTTGCGGCTAGTGAGAGATATGTTAAGATGATGCACACTAGAAAACCCATTCCTGAGAGAGGATTCAATATAACAGAGAGAGCAAACCCTACCTTGTTTAGAATGATTATTTATAGGCATTGGGGTATATTTGCTAGCCAACCATCTCACTCCTTCACAAACGTGGTTAGAGAATTCTATGCTAATACAGAAGAACATATGAATGGTAAGGTGAAAGTGAGAAGAAAAATAGTTTCTTTTAGAAGCTCATCTATCAACGGATTCTATGGGCTCCCTGACATAGTAAACAATGAGTACAATGCATATGCATCTAATATTAATTATGAAGAGATTTGCAATACTCTCTATATTCCGAGCACTACATGGAAAATGACGGGAGATACCCCTGTAACCTTGCCCGGTACTTCTCTGACTGTCAATGCTAGAGCTTGGCAATATTTTGTATGTCAGAGGTTGATGCCTGCTACACACTATAGTGACCTTACTGTTGAGAGAGCTGTGCTGATTTATGCCATTTTGATGGGCATGACTATTGATGTGGGTCAGATCATATTTCATTCTATCATACACACTGTACAACAAAAGCTTGGATTGTACTTCCCTTCCTTAATTACCCAATTATGCATCCAAGCTGGATTTCAGTACAGTCTTGATGAGGATGCCCAACAACCAAAGAAGCCCATCAATGATGGCATGCTCACTCAAATTAAATCCTCAAGGCTGCCAGTTCTGGGAGAAAGAGTGGCGATTGCAGCTCCTCCTCCCCCTAGGCACTTGAATGTTGCAGAGCGCCTTGAGCATTTAGAGATTTGTTTTGACGAGCAACAAAAATTTTTGCATGATAGATTTGATCATCAGGACCGTTTCTTGGCTAGGCAAGCTGATTATCAAGCGGGGGTGTACTCTTCTTTTGGTCAGATGTACCAACACCTTGCCTCCGCTACTGGTTGTGACATGGATCACTTTCCCAATTTTCCACCCTATTCGGGTTCATCTTTTGATTCAATCCTGAGGATGGTGAAGAGAATGAAGAAGAGGATGATGATATAGAGGATTAATTTTGAGTTCTATCTTGTTTGTTTCCTTTAATTTTATTTTATTTTTTATCAGATGACTGTACTAACATTCTTTTTCTTTTCTTTGTCGTTATTTTATTTTTGTCATACATTATTTTCATTTTTAGTTATTTCCATTTCATGTGTTAACCTAACATACGGTGGGAATCTTAATAGTACACTGCAGTTGCTTTCTTTTTGTTGTGTTGTTCTATGTTGTAGATCAGAATTTCAGCATGAAGAATGGTATGTAGTTCACATGATAGTGCACAATTTTCAGCGTGTGTGCACTTTTGCTCACAAAGGGAGTTT
The DNA here is from genome assembly GCA_023935145.1 of Bretschneidera sinensis. Lineage (NCBI taxonomy): Eukaryota > Viridiplantae > Streptophyta > Magnoliopsida > Brassicales > Akaniaceae > Bretschneidera > Bretschneidera sinensis. Next base: position 39,558,206 of record CM043699.1, read on the forward strand.
CTTTTACCTTTTCTTTCACATTGAGGACAATGCAATTTTTAAGTTGGGGTTGGAGGAAACGTATTATTTTTTTGAACTGCTTGGTGCTATTTTCCCTTTTTGTTTGTTTTTAGCATGCTTTGTGTTAACCTTAGAGTTAATTCACATGTCAATGATATGAACTTAATTGAGATAGCATATAGCATTTAGAAGAAGTTAAATCTTGTTTCGATTTGAGAATAATTTAAGTGTCAATCTTCATTTGGTTTGAGACTCTAGCTTGCAGTAAGACTGTATGATTAGTCTAAAACATTTAGAGAAGTTTTATGTGTGATTAGTTGTGAATACTTTTGCAGTCTTAACAAGCTCTAGAACTTATTTGATAATCACTTGAGGCGAATTCCTAGAATGCACATTACTTAGGATATGATATAGGCCATTTTTTAATCATTTGAGCCTTTCAAACCTACCATTGCTATATTTATCGCTAGTCACCTATTTGAGCCTTTTCTCGAAAATGAATTTGAGCCTTGTTTCTTTCAAATAGCCCATTCACTCATCTTTATGAGCCTTAAAATATTTTATCCTTACCTTTCTTTTAAAAGAACTTAGTATACACATTTGTTGAGAAGCACTTAAAAGTAGTAAGGATGGAAATATGAAAAATATTAATACCACAACCCAAGTACATTAAAAGAGATAAGTTGGGGGTTGTGGACATGAAAAGAAAAAAATGAAAAAGGAGGTGAATGGTCTGATGCCAAAAAAGAAAAAGAAAAGTGAATTATGGCAAAGAGAGAAGAAAATAAAAGAAAAGTGGTGACTTATTAAGAGATATACTCTTATAAAAACAGGTTGAAAGAGTTGGGTGTTGAAGTAAAGGTTATCAAGTGCTTAAAATGGTTGTGTTTAAAACTAAGAGATTAAGTTCTTTTACTTATTGAACCCTTCCTGTTCTTTCTTAACCTAGTTGGGGGTTGTGATGAGAGTCATAAAATGCACCTTAACAATACTTAATTGTTAGCATTTTAGGGTTGATCTAGGTTTTAATTGCACTTTTATACTTTAACAACTCTAAAGTATCATTCTTGGATCATTGATTTATTCCGGTGCATTTTCAGGTACTTTATGCTCAAAAGAGGAGGAAAAGTTATCATTGCTTGAAGCTCAAATACTCAAGGCATACTGAAGTGAAAGCATAGTTGTGGAAGGACAAATAAATAAAAAAAACAAGTCTTGAGTGTGCGCGTTACGGCCTAAAGATATCCAAGCCTTGGTCTCCAGAACTGAGCAAAAGAACAAGGAAGAAGCTTCAGTGGAAGCCGCGGCCTCCAGCAAGGCGAGAAAACAAAGAAATAGTGGAAGTCGTAGCACAAGGAAGGGAGAGCCGCGGCGCCCAGCCTGTCCACTTCTCCGAGATATGACCTAATTAAGACCTTTTAAGCCCTAAAACACTCTTAACCTTCACCTTAGCCTAATGTTACAAGCTTACTAAAGACCTATTGATCCAATGTAGTGTGATTTTTTCTACAATAGTGGAGAGTGATTTGAAAAATAAGCCTATAGAGCTTGATTTGTGATTGATGTCATGCAATTCATTATGTTTTTAGAGGCTAAGACTTGTATTCATGAATGTTATACATAAAATCATTCGGGTGTTCGGACTAATGGATTATGGTAAGATGGATATTAAGAGTCGATAACGATTTTGAGATTGATGTTTGGATTACTTTTGGACTTAAGTGATATTTAATGATTCTATATGTTGTATATTATATGCAATTTCTGAGACAAAAAGTGAATTGTTCTTGGTTTAACACTAGCATTGCTCTACCTTGTTTTGACTCCTACCATATAATTCATCTCTTATTTTCGCTTGAATTGCTAGAGACTAGGAATAAGCTAGTTGGGGGTTGTGATGAGAATCATAAAAGGCATCTTAACAGTACTTAATTGTTAACATTTTAGGGTTGATCTAGGTTTTAATTGCATTTTTATACGTTAACAACTCTAAAGTGTCATTCTTGGATCATTGATCTATTTCAGTGCATTTTCAGGTACTTTAAGCTAAAAGAGGAGGAAAAGTCATCATTGCTTGAAGCAAAAAGACTTGAGGTATACTGGAGTGAAGGCATGGTTATGGAAGGACAAATAAAGAAAAATCAAGTATTGAATGTGTGCGCTGCAGCCTGAAAATATTCAAGCCTCGGCCTCTAGAACCGAGCCAAAAGAGCAAGAAAAGAAGCTTCAGTGGAAACCACGGCCTAGACTAGGCAAGGTCGCGACCTCTAGAAAGGGGAGAAACTAAAGCCAAGGCAAGGACTGCAGCCCCCATAAGTGAGAGCCACGGCGCGCACACGGTCCTTCTCTCCGAGTTATAACTTAATTAGGACTTTTTAAACCCTAAAACATCCTTAGACCTTGTGTATTATAAATAGACCACTTAGGGCTTGTGAAGAGACATCTTGGAAAGTCTGAAAAACTCAAGAAGGCTACCACACTCTCCTCCATCAAAGAGTTCAACCATGAACTTCATGGATAACTAATCTCCAAGAAAGGCGAAGGGATGAATCCCTAGGTGTAGTTGTTCTTATTTTCCTTTCTTGATTCAGTTGTAGTTGGGCTTCATTGTCAAAACATTGTTATGTGTTACTCTTTTATCTAATTAAAGGATTTTCTCTTAATCTGGTGATTCTATCTTTATGTTTGATATAAGTCTAGTCATGCTCTTTTTATGTCAAGATTATTGGGTATGATTGAGTCCGGTAGATTTATCTTTTAGGTTTGTCCATTGCTGCAATATTGTCATTAATGATATATTGTTTTTTCTTGATAACTCTATAGGATAGGTTATGTATGTTTAACTCGAAAGGGTAATTCATATAAATTACATTAGGGTTTATATATGCACTTGATTGAATATTTGCCGATTACCTATTTGGGATGTGAAACTTTCAATCAAGATAAAAAAAACAACTGAATTAAAGAATGGAATAAGGCAACGATCCTAGGGAGGATTCTCGGAACCTTGTTTTTTTTTTTATTATATTTTTCAATCTGTTTACACAATTACTTCATCATTGATATCTTCTCACTTGATTGTTATCGTTCGTGTTAAGGTTTGCACTTTTCCTTTATAGATCGTTTTTCCCTGTGGAATCAACACCTCAAAGCTGTGCTATAACTGTCGTATTATACTTTTGGCATAATCAGGATCCAATTGTGAAATTTTTACTGATCATAAAAGCTTGACGCATTTACCGACTCAGAAGGAGTTGAATTTGAGGCAGAGGAGGTGGATGGAGTTGATATGTGATTATGATTATACGATCCACTATTATCCAGGAAAGGCTTATGTAGTAGCTAATGCATTGAGTAGAAAGACTATAAAGAGATTAGCTGCTATTAGGAGTCATAATACTAGCTTGATGATAGAATTAAGAAGAATAAGGATGCAGTTAAGTATCAATGATAAAGGAGTACTGATGGCGAATATGGTGATACAATCTCCTATTATTGATCGTTTATTACAAATGAAGGGTAAAGATGAGAGGATAGAGAAGATCAGACGGGAAGCGTTGACTCGGAAGCCAACCGAGTTCAGAATTAGAGAAGATGGTATGGCAGTATTGGCACATAGAGTTTGTGTTCCCAATGATGGGGAGATAATAAATGAGATACTAATGGAGGCTCATGATTCTGTATATTCCATGCACCCAGGTAATAATAAGATGTATAGGGGGTTGAAACATAATTATTAGTGGTCAGGGATGAAGAAGAATGTAGCAGAATATATTGCTAGATGTTTGACTTGTAAATAGGTAAAGTCCGAGAATAGACATCCAGCACGTTTATTACAACCTCTTCCAGTACCTGAGTAGCCATGGGAAAATGTGAGTATGGATTTTGTCTCTAGTTTTCGCCATACCTAGAGAGGGCATGACGCAATATGGGTTATAGTGGATAGACTTTCTAAGTCTTCACATTTTCTTCCTATTAAAACTACCTGAAGTCCAGAAAAGTTAGCTAAATTGTATGTAGCGGAGATAGTAAAATTGCATGGAGTACCCTTAAGCATTGTTTCAGATAGAGATTCTAGATTTTGGAGGGGTTTCCAAGAAGCTATGGGTACACAATTACAGTTTAGTATAGCTTTTCATCCATAAACTGATGGGCAGACGGGAAGTGTATTGAGTTTCTCAGTGAGATGGGATGCTTATTTGCCTTTGATCGAGTTTACATACAATAATCAGTATCAAACTGGTATTGGGATGGCACCCTTCGAGGCTTTATATGGTAGAAGGTGTAGAACTTATGTATGTTGGGAAGAAGTTGGAGAGAGAAAAATAAATGGCCCAAAAATGATAGACTTGACTACTAAGAGGATCAAACTGGTTAGGGAGAACCTCAGAGTAGCCCAGAATAGACAAAAGGGATATGCTAATAAAAAGACGACCTCTCGAGTTCCAAGTTCGTGATTGGGTATTTTTGAAGATATCTCCGTGGAAGGGAGTGTTGAGATTTAAAAAGAAGGGAAGCTGAGCCCGAGATTTGTGGGGCCATATAAGGTGATTAAGGGAATTGGGCCCGTAGCATATCGTTTGGATTTGCCTCCGGAATTAAAGTAATTACATAATGTGTTTCATGTGTCACTACTGAGAAAGTACTTACAAGATGAATCCTATAGTATCTTGAATCAGGCGATAGAATTTCAGGAAGATTTGACCTTTATGCAAGTACGGGGTCAAGATCCTAGACAGAAAGGATCAAGTCTTGCGCAATAAAATCATTCCTTTAATTCAACTATAATGGTGAAATAAAGATGCCAAAGAAGTCACGTGGGAACATGAAGCAAGAATAAGGAAAGATTAACCCCAACTCTTTTCTTGATTTTAGGTAAGAAAATTTCGGGGATGAAATATTTGTAAGGTGGGTAGAATTGTAATACCCGTATTTGTAAAATAAGGGTAAAGAAGTACTTTGATAAATATGATATAGAGTTAAAATAATACATATATATTTAAATGCAAAAAGTCCAATTTGAATAAAGTAATTCTAAAAAAAAATGACACATAGCAGCTGGTGGCAACACCTTCTGCCAAGTGTAATTAGGAGCTCTGCATGCCCTCCACCAAAGGCAAGTCGTGGAAGACATTTGGAGTAGGGGGGCGGGGGCTGCAAAAGCTTTTTTTTTTTAACAAACAAAACTTATATATATATATTATACGTATATTATACTAATACGTACCAAATTTCGTTAGTTTCCTTTAAATCGCTCTATTTCTTTAAACACTTAGGGACCTAAAGAAAGGTTGAAAGAGCAAAATTTTGAAGGGATTTACAGGAGAATTTTATAGAGAATCACGAATAGCTATCAGAAAAGCAGAAGGTAATAACGTAGTCTTTATTTTTGAATTTTTAGTATTCATGAAATTTCTCTGAATTCAAAGTGGGAATTTTCAAAGAGTGTGGTTTATGAAGAATTCAAAAATTAATTAGAAATTTAATAAAAATATTATGTCAGGTGTTGACGATCAGCAATCAGGGGAAATTGCTAAGAGGAATGGGAAAGAGAAAGAGATGATCCACGGGTAGCTTTAACTGCTACGTGGTGAGTTAGATTTACTTTAAGTAATCTAAATAATAAATGAAATATCTAGTGATAATATTAAAATAAATTATTAGTTTATGCTTTGGTTGTAGATAACAATTTAATTTATATATATAATATGAATATTGGACACGTAGAAGATTATTATATGATAAGAAATATTATTGGTATAATGAATTGATTTAATAGTGATGGTGATAAATAAATTCTTGACGAGTTTTGGTTAGTAAATTGATGTGATATATGACGAGAAGGAAACTGTGAAATTTATCAAGCAGAAAGTTGAGGAAATACCGGATAGTTAATTTAATATTTTAAATTCATGTGGTTTTATATTATTGTTTATATGCATGTGCAGTAAATAAGAGAACCGAAAGGACTGGGAAGGGGTCGGTCTAATTGAAAAACCGTGACAGCTGATATATGCTGGAAATAAAAGGGACATCGTGATAGTCGATATATACTCGAAATAAATGCCGTGACAGCCGAGATAAGCTATAAAGAAAAGAACCGGGAGGGGGCCGATCTAAGATAATAAAAACATGTTGACATGTGGGAAGATGTTCCCATAATAATAATTCATGCATTACATCTGTTTTACATGTCAATATTTTATTACTAAAATATTGTGGATATTATGCAATTAATTGTAGATAAATGAGCCTCATAGAGAAAGACAATTACAGTGAGAAAAAGATGTAGAAGTATGATGTGATAGTAATTATTTAAACGTTAGACTATATGTTATTATCCAGTTGTATAAGAGTTAAATGTTTAAATATAAATGGGCTGATTACGTAGATAGAATACTTTTAGTAAATTAAATTCATTGAGCTTGTGAAGCTCACTCCTCATTGTACAATGATTTCAGGTAGTAGTCAGGACAAGTAGTCTGGTGGGTTGAAAGTCAGACGAAAACATTTTCTGTAAGCCACGTACGAAAATGAAATATAAAAAATTTATTTGTAAATATTCATGCTGTCGTTGTATATTATGTTTAAGTTAATATCAAATTTATTTACCTCTCTTGTTGAGGGTTGATGATTTCAGTAAAAATTTATGTTAGTATTATTTTATTGTTGCATATATGTGTCGTGCTAGGATTTTCAAAATGTGATGACACCGTCTCGGGGGTGGCCAACTCGGGATGGGTCGTTACAATTGGGTATATTTAAGTTGTATGTTTCTTGAATGAGTGTACTAAGTAATTATATACGTTAGGTGTGATCAGAGAAAAACACCAAAGGATAAGAAGTAATACTAGGTTGAAGCTTGGTACGACAAATGTGAGGTTCACGTTACTTTTAGCAAGCGCTATAGCTTGTGTAATAAAAGTAAAATATTTAAAAGTATGCAAATATGATTCGATTATGAAATTTATAAATAGTAGTATATTGAGATTGATGTGTATATATATAGGTTGAGGTTTGAAGGTATAAAAAGTGAGTTTCGTCTTACTCCTAGTAAGCATGAGGAACTAATAAATGAAATTAAAAGCTTAGAATATATATAAATGTAAGGATTTGAGTATCTATATACATTATAGAAAAAAATATTGAAAGAATAAGAAATGAATATAAATAATACTTATATGTTGGAATCTATACGTTTGAAAGGTGTTGTGATGTGAATGATTTATTGAACTTATACTTGAGAAATTATAATGTTGTGAATATATTTGACATGTTATGATTTCTTGTTGATATCTTGTATGGTGTGAAATGAATAGAATAATCATGAAAATTTGGGACCTCGCCTAGTAAGGGGTAGGGAGGGGATCCTAGTTATTGAGAAGTAAGGACCCTGCTCAGTAAGGAGTAGGGAGGGGATCCAAATTATTTATGATGGGAGACGTTCTGATTAGCCCTATGAAAGGGCAATGTAATACCTGTATTCGTAAAGAAAGGGTAAAGAAGTAATTTAACAAATATGACATGGAGTTAAAATAATATATATGTGAAATATTTAATTTTTATAAAAAAATCTTTTGAAAAAAAAAAGACACGTGGACAGTATGTAAGCAAAAAGGAAAGAAGATGAAAAAAAAAGTTGACACACCTGGATGCGTGAAAAAGAAAGAAGAGAAAAAAAAAGAAAAAAAAATAACATGTAAACACCTTTATGCCCAGATGTTTCTCATTGGTCATGCAAATGCTGCATGATTTACAACTCAAAATTTGTAAGCTTAGTGGCAAATTAGGGGGGCGGTTTAATTGAGTGCATATATATATATATATATATATATATATATATGATATATATATATATATATAAGTTTAGTTTTTTGTTTTATCTTTTTAAAATCTTACCAACTCCTGTTTGATTTTCTCCCTTCTTCAGTACAAATTTCTCTCTTTCTTTAAACACTTGGAGACTGAAAGAAAGGTTGGAAGAGTAAAATTTTGAAGGGGTTTACGGGAGAATTTTATAGAGTGTTATGAGAAGCTCTAACAAAAACAGAAGATAATAATGCGAGTTTTATTTTTTGAAATCTAGCATACATGAAATTTCTCGGAATTCAATGTGGGAATTTTCAAAGGGAGTGAATTATGAAGGAATTGAAGAATAAATTAAAAATTTTAATATAAATATTATGTCAGGTGTTGATGATCAGCAACCGAGAGAAATTGCTGAGAGGAGCAAGAAAGGCAAGAAGGTGATCCACGGGTAAATCTAAGTGCTACATGGTGAGTTAGATTTACTTTAAGTAATCAAGATAAATATGAAATATATAGTGATAGTATTTGAATAAATCATTAACTTATGATTTGGTGATAGATGAAAGTTGGTTGATAGTTATAATAGGAATAATGGATGTGTAGAGATTTATTTTATGAGAAATCATATTATTGGAATAATGAGTCGATTTAATAATAAAGGCCATAAGCGAAATTCTTGACGAGCTATGGTTGATGACTTGATATGATTTATGAGGAGAGGCATTTAGTGAAAATTTTCAAATAATAATTTGAGAATAATCAAGATAGCTAATTTGAATGTTTGAATACATGCTTATTTCTTTATTATTGTTCATATGCATATTTCATATCATTATTCATATGCATATGCATGAAATAAAAGAATCGAGAAGGCAGTCGGTCTAAATAAAAATAAAAGAACCGAGAGGGTAGCAAGTCTAAATGAAAACTATGACAACCGGTATATGCTTGAAATAAAATAACCAGGAAGGCAACCAGTCTAAATAAAATAAAAGAACTAGGAAGACAGTCGGTCTAAGCTAAAACATGTCGACATGTGGGAAGACGTTCCCAATTAAGAATTCATGCGTTGTATCTGTTTTAAATATTGATTTTATTATTGAGATGCTAAAATGCTATTCATGATTGTAAATTTATTGATAGATGAATGAGTCTCACAGAGAGACAATTATGCTGAGAAGAAATATGGAAATATGAATTGATGAGAATTATTTGGGTGACTAATTATATATTGTGAACCTCATAATGAGGTAATTATGAGATATAATTGATAGTTTCAAGATGATGATTAATTATATGAGAATAAGAGATTTATAAAGGATAGGGATTAGTGATAATAGAATGTTATTATCAAAATATATGAGATATAGATGAATGAATATTGGAAGAATAATTATACAAATTGAATACTTCTAGTAAGTTTAATTCACTGAGCTTGTGAAGCTCACTCCTCACTGTACAATGATTTCAGGTAGTGAGCAGGACATATAGAATTGTGAGCGGAGGCTCAGACGAAGTCATTATCTGTAAGCCACGTGGTTCATATCCTCAGACTAATGGAAAAAAATATTTGTAAAACAATTCATGCATATTACGTGGTATATAATGTTTAAGTCAAGATCTGATGATGTATCTCCCATGTTGAGGGTTGTGGATTGATGTAATAATTGCAGTTGGTATTATTTTTATTGTTACATATATGTGTCATGCTAGGATTTTCAAAATGTGACAACACCGTCTCGGGGTTGGCCAACCCAGGATGGGCCCTTACAGGCAAAGACCTTGAAGTGATTAAAGAAGCAAACTTGCATTGCATCAAATCTCATATATTAAATGATATGTTTGGTTATTGAAGAATTGATGGATTGATTTGTTCAATGAGGATATGTGAATTGTATTGAATTAAAAATGGAATTACTATCATACTAAAAAAGAAATCTATTAAAGTCTTCCAATATACACATAAGTTGTATTTGACCCATGAAATGTATATATTGTGTTTGGCCCATAAGGGATATACTTGATTTATTGGCCTATGAAAGACATACAATGTGATTTATTTGTGAAAGTTGTATGAATAATAATTTCTTATGATGTGATAAATTTATATATTGATATGAACATTATAAATAAATAATTTGCACCAATGATACGTATGATATAGTAAAATTATGCTTTATGTAATGACTTAAAATATATGAAAAACTCCTTGAAATGATTGTTATCTTTTTTGAATAATGGTAATAGAAGTATTCTCCTAAAACGATTAAGTTGTTTACTCACTGAGTTTTTTAGCTCACCCCTTCTTTTTTACTAACATTTCAAGAAATTACAAGAAGGTTTGTGGTCAAAATTGATGGAAGACCTTAGTAAGGTCATCGTCCACGGCATCCTCATTGTTTAATTCTCTTTGGGAGTTTAAGTTTTGTTTCATTTTCAGTATTTGTTAAAGTGTATAAGTTAGAAATATTTGAGAAAGTTTTTCTTTTCTTTGTGTCTCTTGTAAAATCTTAAAAATTAGTATTTTTGTATTAAAAGGTTTATTGTATTGAGAATTATCATGCTTATATAAAATTATAATTGTTTGAAAGGATTATTGTTTGATTTGTATGTTTGCATCTTGAGTCAAGGTGCTTAGTGCTGAAAGGTAATGGAGCCATTTCGAGTAGGGCCCACTCGAGATGGATTGTTACACCAATTCAATGTCTGTTTTTGTAGTCTATTGATGCTAGTAGAACTACCATAGAAAAGTAGTGTGCATTGGAATTTTCCTATAAAGGTGGGCTTATATTATTTGTGGATTTTGGGATATGACAAAATCAAGTTAAGTGATTGGTTTATTAGTAAGACTTAAAGAAAGCTCATACAAGGTGATCTGCTAATTGGGCCTAACTCTTATGTTTTAAGTCTTGTTGGATTACCTAAGAGGGAGGTATATAAATTTTCTTATGTCTTCTTGTGAGTCTAAGAATAGGATATCTGCATTGCTTAGACATAAAGGTGAAAATGGGTTTGGAAGGATTAACGTTGGGTTTTATATCGATATTCTGATATTAGCTACTGCTTGGATCTATACTATAATATACTAGAACATTAATGTCTAATTTCTTTTTTTTTGTTATAACTAAGTTTTGGTTATATGATGGACCAGAGCAATACATATCAAGGTGGATTGAACATCTAGGGTATGATTGGTAGTGAGGAAAAGTGGGAGGAAATAAAAATGAGTTAAAAAGATTTTTCTACTGTTTGGTCAGAAAGAAAAGTGAGAGAATTAATGTTTTCTTTTCACAAGTACAAATTAAAACTAAAATTGAGAGGATTGAGGAATGGAAGCTAAAGTAAGCTAATTATATTTTTCATTTGTTCTTTTTATTTATCAATCATCTATCAAATTGCACGAAGAAAATAATCAATTTTAATGGGTGTTCAATTTTTTTTTTTGTTAACTTATTATGTTTGTAAAACCTACACTAGTAGAATGCGTGTGTGAAATCTTCAATCAGCAATACGAATGTAATGGAAAGAATACTTTATTATTGTGGTCTTCTTTTCTTAATTGTATTCATTTTAATACTATAATGAGTTTCGGTTTGGTCAATTTTATTTTTCAATGAAGTGCTTCCTATAAATAGAATTGGAAAAAGTTTTGTCTGTTCTCTTTTTCATTTTTTTTTTGAAATTTGGTGTGAAAACTGAAAAGTTAAATTATATGTTTCGAAAGTTCTTTAAAAATTCATGCTCAATAGAAAAGAAGACAAAAAAATAAAGAAGAAAACAAATTTAGTAACTTAAATTCAAAAATTCTCGATCAACTTTTATAGAGATCTCCTTTATTTTCTGTTATGCATATTTTGTCAATCACTAGCTACTCTAATTTTTATTCCTTTGTCTTTTTAATTTTAAATTCAATTGAATCACATATGTTTGTAATGTCCATTTTAAAATAAAAATAATTGGGACTTTGTAGAGCCCGATGTTTTATTTATAATATCACAAGTCACAGAGTTTTACATCTATGTCACCGGTGTTGCTTGTTCAGTTTTGAACTAAATTTTTTTTATCTATTGTATTTGAAGTTTGTGGAAACTTTTGAAGAATAGTAAGAAGAACAAAGCAAAATTAGTAATTTAGAAAGTTATGTGGTGAAAATAGGAAAGGGTGCAAACAAAAAGGGTTATTGCATAATTAATGGAAAGCTTTATTTATAAATAACATGTGGGAGAGAGGGAGAGACCAGTAAATGCTGGAACCCTCTAGAAAACTTAGAAAAAGAGAAGAGAAAAAAGAAAGGAAGAATAAAGAGAGGAAGATGAAGGAAAGGATGAGAATTTCTTGCTAACCTGAGATTAATCTGGCTCTCTTTTACTTTTAAAGCATTAAGCTTGTTTATTAAACTTGAGAAGAAAGTTGTGTCCAAAGAAAATAATTTTGTGATGGATTTCTAAATTTGATGTTTTTTCATATGAATTGGGAAATTTATAATCTATGATTTGAAACCCTTGAGAACTTGTATTTGATTTGGATTGGAAGTCCCATGGGAGAAAAGAAGTTACTTTGAAGAAAAACAAAGATTTTGCCGTAAAAGTTTCTAAAATCACAACCAGACAGTCGACTGTGAAACACTCTAGACCTTAGATAGTCGACTGTCCATTTTAATAATCCACTATGCAAACTTATGGGCAGCCTACAGTCAACTGCCCAATATGGATAGTCGACTATCCGAGCCCCTGAACCTGTTCTCAGTTCCTTTTTTTTCAATTAAATATTTCAACCATAAACTTCTTCTAAGGTTCTATGAGTTGAAAAGCACGTTAAAGTTCTGAAAGCTAAGGTCTTGAAGGGATTTCATTTGTTTTGAACCATGCAAGAACAAGGCTTATAAAGTTTTATACAAAAGGAAGAAGATTTGTGACTTAACCGCTAGTTTTGTTTGCTAGTATGATCTTTACGAAATGCTTAAGCATATTTAAGTTCTATGTTTCTTGAATAAGTATGATAAGTAATTATATACGTTAGGTGTGATCAGAGAAAGATACCAAAGGCTAATAAATAACCCAAGGTTGGAGATTGGTACTAAAAAGGTGAGGTTCACCTTACTTTTAGTAAGCACTATAGCATGTTCAATAATATATAAAAGATTTAAAGGTATATTATATAACTTAATTATGAAATCATAAACATTAGTATGCCTAGATTGATACGTACATAGAGTTTGAGGTTTGGTGATAATCTATAATGAAGGACATTTGAGAATATAATGGGCATAGCGATTGGAACTACACTCCAAAACTATTGAAAATAAGTACTTAGTATGTAAGTATACAAATAGAAGTGTGTGTATATATGTATATATATGGTTGTTTGTATAAGCTTTTTGGTATAACCTCTCTAGTATGAACAATATACTATTTGAGTTGATGACTATAAAATTGAAAGGTTGTTGAAGTATAAATGATATAGAAATGAGAAATGTTTATACATACATATATGAAGTGATATAATTTATATAACTTATGAATTTAATGATATGAGAAGTTGACAAATGCTTGATTGGAGATTTGTTTGGATTATGATTTACAATTATTTCATTTGATTTTAAATATAAATACTCCACCTAGTAAGAGGTAAGGAGGAGATCCAATTTGATTTTAAATGTAATGACTCTGCCTAGTAAGGGGTAAGGAGGTGATACAAATTTTATTTTAAATATAGGACTCTGCCTAGTAAGGGGTAGGTAGAGATCCAAATTGTTTAAAAGTTAGGAACTCGCCTAGTTAGGGCAGGGAAAGGATCCAAATTATTTACATGGGGAGATGTCCCAATTCTTATATGATTAGCCCATGAGATGCAAGTAAAAGCGAATTGAAATTTGAATGAAGATAAATGAATAAATAAGTGAATTCGCATTGTATTCTTCCATTGATGGTTGGTGAAAATTATGTTTGGCCCATGAGAGGCATGAATTATGTTTGGCCAATGAGAGGCATGAGTTATACTTCGCCCATGAGTGGCAAAATTTGTGTTTGATCCATAAAGATGTTTATTATTTGGCCCACGAAGGGTATTTGATTTTTGACCTATAAAAGGCATACGATGTGACTTATTAAATGAAATACATGTGGATAATAATTACTTGTTACATGATAAGAATACATAAGGAGATGAACATTTTGAATAAATAGTTTGCACAAATATTACGGTAAGATTGTATTTTATATAATAAATATTTACTTTTCTAAAGATTGGACTCTCCTTTGAAAAATCTAAAAGATGTAAGTCATTTTACACCTACATCTACTTATAATGTATATGATAAGAATTTGAATTTAAGAAGAATGTTCCTAAAACAATTACTCTTAGTAAGATATTTTACTCACTGAGCTTGTTAGCTCACCCCCTCATTTTTACTAATATTTCAGGAAAATCGCCGGAAGGTTTATGGTCAAAGTTGATGGAACACCTTAGTAAGGTCATCGTCTATGGCATCCTCATTTTTCAGTCTCCTTAGGAGTTTAAGTTTTTCTTTTAGTTTAGTATTTGTAAAAGATGTTTGAGTTAGAAGTACTTGAAAGAGTTTTTTTCCTTTTCATTGTCTCTTGTAAAAAAAACTTAGAGTTGGTAATTTGTATTAAAGGATTTATTGTATTCAAGATTTAATGTTTATATTAAATTGAAATGATTTAAAGAATTGTTGCTTGATTGATATGTTTGCATCTTGAGTCAAGGTGCTCGGTGCTGAAAGGTAATGGAGTTGTTCTGAGTAGGGACCACTTGGGATGGGTCATTACATTTTTTGTATCAAAGCTTTAGGTTTAAGGTTATGTAGACTTAGTTTCATGGTGCATGGAGTAGTTATAGAAATTCGGTTGTGTAGAGTTAGAGAGGATGTCGTTTAGGAGTTAAAACCTGTAATGGTTTAGGTGAGAGTAATACGTTTTGAGATTTAAGTTGAGTCAATTTGTGTGGGATTGTTATTTGAATTTGATGTTGTTGGGATTGAATTGTTGTGTTGTGAAATCTCGTTAATTATACTTTTGATGAGAGTATTTGATAAGATACCTTGGTGTAAAGAAATGTTTGATTGATATGTCCTTCTCGTGCAATTGTGAAAAATTTTATGTGGCCAAATGTTTGAAGAAAATGTTGAAAGGTGAAAAATTGAGAATAATTTTTTTTTACTTTTCTCTTTAAATTGTATTACTAACTTGAAGCCTTTTAATGATTTTGTGAACTTAACTTTGTTGAAATGACTTCTTGAGTTTTGTGAAACCTTATCGATAATTACCCTTTATGAAATCATGAATTGTGAATGCTTTAAATTGATGCAAATACTTTGATTATTATGTCTTTCATGTGTTCGTAAAGATGTTATGATATAGTTTGGTTGTTGGATGAAGTATATTAAAGTGAAGAGAGTAAGGGAAGATTTTCCCCAAAAATGGAATAATTTTGCTTGGAAATTTTTGCTTTGATCTGATTTTTAATGAGCTACTAATTAAAAGAATTGGAGATTTTGTTAAGAATGTTTCTTTGAAGGAATGAGTTGTGCTGAATTAGTGAAATTAAATTTGATTTATGTAAACATGTTTTGTTGATGCTTTCCTTTTCATGTTGTTTGCACTATGGTACTTGTGAGAAATGATTGTTCAGATACTGTGTAACTTTGACTTAATAAATAATTATTATAGAAATTGTACAGGTTGTGAATTTGAAACAAATAGAGTTTTGATTTGTGGGTTTAAATGTGCTTGTATTTGAGAGTTGAGCATAGACTAAAAGTAGTTGAGTACTTTGAACGTCGGGACTATGTTAACAATTGAAAAATATGGAAAGTTCAAGAGTCGGGAAGTAGTAACGATTCACAGAAGTTGCATGTATATCGTTAGAGTGCAAGATTTTAAAAGGGATAATTAAAGAATTGGTAAGGGCTTAGATGGAGCAAAGAGTATATAAAGAAATAAAAGTAAATTGTTGGATGAGTAATTAGTGTAAGAAGTTCGGCATGGTAGGAAGTTATTGAAATAGAATGAGAGAAAATAATTGGGTGAAGCATAGATGATGCTTGGTAAGTCATAAGTAAAGTTTCGAGGTGAATGAGAACCTTCTTAAAGCAATTAGGAAAGTGGAAACTAATATACAAAAATTTTAAAAATGGTGAAAGTTGTGGTAAACCTCGAATTTAAATGAAGTTCAATATAAGAAGATGATGGATTCATTCTCAAACCTAGAAACCTTTGATTTTGATTTTGGAAGAAACTATTAAATGATTGATGCTAGTTATTTTGGACTCGAAGGTTTTATTACTTAAAAGCAAAAAAACAAATTTAAGGAATATTGACTTGGTTATGGTAATATATATGTGATGGTAAATTCATATTTTTGAAGCAATAAGAAATCAAAAGATTTGTGGATGACTTGTTATAGACATGGTTGGAGTATATGAAAGGATGGTCATTAATGTTAGAAGGATTTGTGAGTTGCGAATGTATGTTATGTTTTCTTAGAGAAAGAAATTGTTACTTAATTAGATGTATTGTGGGAATGTGACATAGAAGAGAGATGGATATGATATGCAAGGCCAAGAGATAAATGAACAAAGAAAATGGAAGAACGAAGGAGGATTCTGAGAGAGGAGTAATAACTTATGAGCTTTTAAAGTTCAGAACACCCTATGAAGCGTTAGTGTTAAAAGAAATGTTTATCAATAAGATAGTTTGAAAGATTAGAAGTTACTAAACATTGTGAATCTACGAGGAAGCTAAATGAAAGGTGAAAAGAAGATCTTAAGCTAACCAATGAGTCATTGAGAAACTTAAAAGAGTTGAAAGTAGACCTTTACTAAGTATGTGAAGGAAGGTACCATTTATGACATCTGGATCTTTCCAAGCATATATGGCTCATCTCCTGGTTCTTTCTAAATCAATACAGTTTAATCTGCAAAAATAAATGATCTGTACGGGCAATTCTAGCAATTTAGTGAAACTCCTTTCCAAGTGCTTGTAAACCTGTAAAACAACGAAAAAACAACTCAAAGTAACAAATTCCTAAGCTAAACATATAAATAAATTTGAGCGCTGTCACGCTCGATCGCAGGTCTCCTGTGCTCGATCGCAGATCTCCTGTGCTCGATCGCAACAATGGATTCTAGCTTTTGCATTTTTTTTCACATTAAATCCCCAATTTCCTTTGTAAAACATTAAAAATCATAGAACTAACACAAAATATCATATTAGGACACAACTAAAGAATTAACAAATGTAAATTAAGGGGCTAAAATATGTAATATTTGGCACTCATCAGCTCTTTAAGATTTGATTAAGATTTTGTGTTGTAGATATTGAATATTATTTTGAAGGTGTCGTTAAGTCAAGAAAAGAACTTGAGTGTGTAAATATTTTGGAATGATAGAGTCAGAGTAAAGAGACAAAGATATTATATCTCGGTAAAGTAAACGATAAATGATCAAGTTAGAATTGAGGAAATCTATGCTACTGTTTTGTTATTGTAAAAAGGAAGGAGACATTGGAACTTGATAATGATGAAGAAATTCATTAGATGCTTGTACGGGATCATGTTGTTAAAAATTAGAAAGAGGTGGAGTAACTCGATAAATTTATGATTTTGATAACATATTAAGAGGTTGAGAACATGTTAGTTTAGATTTGAGAAATTTTGGAATTGTACCTAATAATTGATTCAATTTGAACTTTCTTCAATGTGTAAAATGTGAAAATAAAAAGTTATTGAAGGTATTAAGGATAGAACTAATATAAGGAGAAGAAATAAAAGTATGAAAGGATGAGTTAAAAAAAGAGATAAAGCTATAAGTTTTAAGTATGATTTGAGATGTTGTAGGCACGATTGGAAATTTGGAAAATTATTGTTTGGGGGATTGATGTGAGAATTTTTTCAATACAAGGACTAATAACTATAAGGTTACAGGATAAGGATCCTTAGAAATTTTTGAGGTAAAGAGCTTGCTAAGCAAGAGAAATGATGATTTGAGGTGAGTTATAAATTCTTGAGTAGAAGATTTGATATGTGAGTTTATGTAAAGAGATTGAAAGATTATAAAAGAATGGTAAAACTTGAAGTGCAATCAACACCAAAGGAAAAGTCATTAAAAGGAAAATCTTTGGGAGGTACAAATAAAGTTTAAGAATAAATTAGGTAAGTTATTATCGAAGGAAACTAAGTAATAAAGCTAGAATAGATATTTGTAGAATGGGACTACTAACCATAAATAGAATTGACTTATTCATAAAAATGTTCAAGTGTTGCTACGAAATTGTTTACGAAGTGCTTATGGTTGTCAAGGAAGGACAAAAGTTAAAGGATTCAAAGAAGAATAGAAAATAACAAAGATCTTAATTTTTTTTAAAGAAAATGATAAAATAAAGATGTGAAGGAAAATAATTTGAATGATACTCTTATTTAGAGAGTTGGTTTAATGAAATTTTAATATAAATCAAATGGAAGAGAATATGAGATGAACTAGAAAAAATGTTAAGCCTAATACTTGTGAACCCTAGTTAAGGAAATTTCGGGAACAAAATTTTTATTAGTGGGGGAGAATTGTAGAGTTCGGTGTTTTATTTATAATATTAAAAGTCACAGAGTTTTACTTCGGTGTGTTATTGGTGTTTCTTGTTAAGTTTTGAGTTAATTTTTTTATTTATTTATTGTACTTGAAGTTTGTGGAAACTTTTGAAAAAATAGTAAGAAGAACTAAGCAAAAACAGAAATTTAGAAAGTTATGTGGTGGAAATAGGAAAGAGTATAAACAAAAAGGGTTATTAATAGGGTACGGGAGAGAGGGAGAGACCAGCAAATGCTGGAAGCCTCTAGAAAACCTAGAAAAAGAGAAGAGAAAAAGGAAGGAAGAAGAAAGGGAGGAAGAAGAAGGAAATGATGACAGTTTCTTGCTAACCTAATGTAAATCATGTTCTCCTTTACTCTTAAAGCATTAAGATTATTCATTAAACTAGAAAATGAATACTATTGATGCTTGATTTGAAGAGTTTGCTTGAGAAAAAACTTGAGAAGAAAGTTTTTTCCAAAGAAAATAATTTTGTGATGGATATCTAAGTTTGATGTGTTTTCATATGAAATATGCTTTAGAAAATGTATAATCTTTGATTTGAAACACTTGAGAACTTGTTTGGATTGAAACTCCCATTAGAGCCAAGAAGTTGTTTTGAAGAAAAATTAAGTTTTTGCCCTAAAATTTTCTAAATTCGCGACCAGAGAGTCAACTGTCCAATGAGCACAGTCAATTGTGAAAGTCTCTAGACCTTGAACTAGACAGTCGACTATGCAAACTTCTGGGCAGCCTACAGTCGACTACCCAACATGGACAGTCGACTGTCTGAGCCCTTGAACTTGTTTTCAGCCCCGTTTTTCCTAAAATAATCCACTCTTGTTAAATATTTCAACCATAGACTTCTTCTAAAGTGCTATGAGTTCAAAAACATTTAAAGTTTTGAAAGATAAGATCTTGAAGGGATTTCATTTGTTTTAAACCATACAAGAACAAGGCTTATAAAAGTTTTACACAAAAGGAATAAGATTTGTGACTTAATCTCTAATTTTGTGTGCTAGTATGAGCTTTATGAAATGCTTGAGTATATTTAAATTATATGTTTCTTGAATAAATATGCTAAGTAATTATATACATTAGGTGTGATCGGAGAAAGATACCAAAGGTTAAGAAGTAACCCAAGGTTTGAGCTTGGTATGGCAAAGATGAGATTCACCTTACTTTTAGTAAGCACTATAACATGTTAAATAATATGTAAAAGATTTAAAGGTATACAATATAACTTAATTAAGAAATCATAAACATCAGTATTTCAAGATTGATATGTACGTAGAGTTTGAGGCTTAGTGATATATATGTGTGTGTGTGTGTGTGTGTGTGTGTGTGTGTGTGTGTGTGTGGTTGGTTGTTTATATAAGCTTCTTGGTATGACCTCTGTAGTATGAACAATATACTATTTGCGTTGATGGCTATAAAATTGAAAAGTTGTTGAAGTTTAAATGATATAGAAATGAGAAATGTTTATACATATATATATGAAGTGATATGATTTATATAACTTGTTTAAACGTTAGGACCTCGCCTAGTAAGGGGTAGGGAGGGGTTTCAAATTATTTACATGGCGAGATGTCCCAATTGATATATGATTAGCCCATGAGAGGCAAGTAAAAATGAATCAAAATTGGAATAAAGAGAAGTTAATAAAGAAGTGAATTTGCATTGCATTCTTCTATTGATGGTTGGTGAAAATTATGTTTGGCCCATGAGAGGCATGAATTATGTTTAGCCCATGAGAGGCATGAATTATATTTGGCCTATGAGTAACATGAGTTATACTTAACCTATAAGAGGCAAAAATTTTGTTTGATCCATGAAGGTATTTTGTGTTTGTCCCACGAAAGGTATTTGATTTTTGGCCTATAAAAGGCATAAGATGTAACTTATTAAATGAAATACATATAGATGATAATTACTTATTATATGATAAGAATATATAAAGAGATGAACGTTATGAATAAATAGTTTGCACAAATGTTACAGTAAGATTGTATTTTATATAATAAATATTTACTTTTATAAAGATTAGACTCTTCTTTGAAAAATCTAAAAGATGTAAGTCATTTTTCACCTACATCTACTTATAAGGTGTATGATAAGAATTGAAATTTAAGAAGAATGTTCCTAAAACGATTACTCTTACTAAGATATTTTATTCATTAAGCTTTTTAGCTCACCCCCTCATTTTTACTAATATTTTAGGAAAATCACCGGAAAGTTTATGGTCAAAGTTGATGGAAGACTTTGTTAAGGTCATCATCCACGACATCCTCATTGTTGAGTCTCTCTGGGAGTTTAAGTTTTTCTTTTAGTTTAGTATTTAAGAAAGATGTTTGAGTTAGAAGTACTTGAAAGAGTTTTTATTTTTCATTGTGTTGTAAAAAAAAAAAAAAACTTATAGTTGGTAATTTGTAAAGGATTTATCGTATTCAAGATTTTATATTTGTATTAAATTGAAATGATTTAAAGAATTATTGCTTGATTGATATGTTTGCAACTTGAGTCAAGGTACTCAATGCTAAAAGGTAATTGAGTCGTTTCGAGTAGGGCCCACTTAGGATGGATTATTACAGACTTATTGTCTTGTAAATTTTATTTTTATTTGTATTTCACATTTTAATATGGATAATTCTTTGATTAAATATTTAAATGAATTTCATATGTTTTTTAATTAAAATAAAACATGATTCTGCAAGAAAATCTATTGAAGTTTCAGGTTCATTTTCAAAAAAAAAAAAAAAGAACTCGTATTTGTTGTATTGTCGGTATACAATGATAGCAAATCATAAGCTAATTAAAAGTTATTTGATAGTAAACGTTAAAATTTAATATTTTATTTATCATTTAATGTGGTAATTTTTGTTTTACATTTAAAGTATATAATCAACAATATAATTCAAATATAAACTCTAATTCAATTATTATTATGTATATTCTATAGTAATGTAAAATGGATGGAGAAATAAGGTTAGGAGAAGATTTATGTCAGTTTTCCATTTTATTACAAGGTGCCTTAAGAAATCAATGGATGAAATAATAAAGAAATATTATTGTGTTTTGAATGTTAGTGCTAAAATATTAGGGTGGAGAAAACAGGAAAAGGAAAAGAAAAATAATTTCTTACAAACAAAAACTCACCCTGTATCTGTTACTACAAATCTTAACACCATTATCGGGTTTTGTTGGTGTATGTCCCTCCTATGTGGGGGCCACCACCAATTAAAATTAATGTGCTGACATGACCCTAAGGCCATTGCTATTCAAAGAGAACAGACTTCTCTTCTTGAGATAAGCTCTTTGTTTTCTTTAGTGTGCTGCCAAAAACAAGTTTTTGGATTCAGATTTATTTCATCTTCAACTCATTGTTTTGATCCTATTTGAAGACTGATTTCATCATAGTTTGAGCTCAAATTTTGGTTGTTGATTCTACTTGGTGAGGGCTTCAAGCTAGTGTATTTTGTTTATTTGTCTGCTTTTATTACAGCTTGTTTTGATAAGATCAGTTTAATCTTTGTTTGGTAGATTAATGTTGAAATCCACCTTTTGGGTGACAATAAATTACCTATTGATCTAGGGAATATGCTTTATATTTCCATTATTTTATAGTAGAGATTTTTGTTTGGACTAGATCCCATGGTTTTTCTTTTTCATATTGAAGGGGTTTTCCACGTAAAAATTCGGTGTCTTGATTTTGGTGGTTTGATTATTATTTTTTAGTTGTGATTATTTGGTATTGTTATTTTGCCTATTTTATTCACACAAAGAAGAAAAATAATTCTTTGTTTCCTAACAAAGTGGTATAAGAGATTTTGGTTGATTGGGTTGTGAATTATTGTGTGAATTAAAATGGAGGAGAATTCAGGTTTCAGTTTAGGTTCAATTATTAAACTTATTGCCACCAATTACTCAATTTGGAAGCCTA
Source organism: Bretschneidera sinensis (assembly GCA_023935145.1). Classification (NCBI taxonomy): domain Eukaryota; kingdom Viridiplantae; phylum Streptophyta; class Magnoliopsida; order Brassicales; family Akaniaceae; genus Bretschneidera; species Bretschneidera sinensis. The sequence continues at coordinate 39,580,537 of CM043699.1, forward strand.
GAATGTTAGATTTTTTATACTGTAGGGATATGCATGGCCCTATTAAAGGTAATGGAACTAAATCAATAGGAAAAATTGATGAAGATTTGAAGCCTTTTAAGAGGAAAGTTGTCAGTGTGATTCTGCATTGGATTGATCAGTGTGTATTTAACCATGTAGCCACTGAGACTAATGCAACGACACTTTAGAAGAAGTTGGAATCTATGTATGAAAGAAACTTCGCTCAGAATAAAGGTTTTATCATCAAGAAACTTGTAAATCTAAACTAGAATTAGGGTCACTTAGTTGCAGAGCATTTGAATGAGTTTCAGAGTTTATTGAATCAATTGACAATTCATAAGCTTATGTTTGATGATGAGTTACAAGTCTTGTTATTATTGAATTCATTGCCAAATAGTTGGGATACAATAGTGGCATTAGTTAGTAATTCTATTGATGATGGAACATTAACATTGGCATGTGTTAAAGACAGTATATTTAATGAAGAAACCAGAAAAAAAAGAGCAGAGAATCTCTTTTGATGCTCAGGCACTAGTTACAGAGAGTAGGGGGAGAAGTAAAAGCAGAAAACCTTCTTATAGTCGTGAAAAATCAAGTGATAAGCCTAGATGGAGATCAAAGTCTAGAAAAAGAGTTATGTCATTATTGAAACAAGCCTGATCATATTATGCTTAAGTGTAAGAAAATAAAGAGAGAGAAAAATAAAGAAAAAGGTGAAGAGAAGAAAGATGGTAGTGGTACAGTTGCAGTTTCAATTGATGCTAATGTTATTGTTGTTCGTGATGATGCTTCTAGTAATTTCACATGTTATGACCCCACTTGGGTAGCAGACACATGTACTAAATCTCATATTACTTCTCACAGAGATTTATTTTCAACCTATGTTGTTGGTAATTTTGGTTCTGTGAAGAAACCCTGTGGTGCTTCGTGTAAAGTTATCAATGTGGGAGATATTTGGTTGGAAACCAACACTGTATGTAGATTTCTCTTGAAAGATTCTAAACATGTTCCTGATATTTGTCTTAATTTAATCTCCACTACTCAATTTGATGATGAGGTTATGAGAGTAACTTCAAATGTGGAGTGCAAAAGCTCTCTAGAGGCTCATTGATTCTTGCAAGAGGAAAGAATATTAATCACCTTTATAGATTGCAAACTAGATTGCAGGCTAAGCTATGTCAAAACCACGTGAATGCAGTTGAAGATGAGTCCATTGAGTTGTGGCATAAGTGGCTCGATCACATGAGTGAGAAAGGGCTCTAGATTCTATCTAAAAAGCAAACATTAGCTCCCATGAAAAGTATGTCTCTAAAAACTTGTGTTCATAGCTTGACTAGAAAACAAAGAGGAATTTCTTTTCTTAGAACTCCTCCTTCTAGACATAATGCTATTTTAGATTTGTTCATACTGATGTATGTTATATTAAAGATAGATCTCCTACTGGTACCCTCTATTTTGTGACTTTTATTGACGATTTCTCCATAAAAGTGTGGGCTGTTGCTTTACATTCTAAGGATCAGGTGTTTGATGCATTCAAAGAATTTTATGTCAAAGTTGAAAAAGAGACTGGTCATAAGCTGAAATGTGTTAGAGCGGATAATAGTGGTGAATACAGGGGTCCTTTTGAGAAGTACTGCAGGGATTTCGGTATCAGACTTGAGAAAACTGTTCCTAAAACACTACAGGAGAATGGTGTAGCAATAAGAATGAATTAAACTATAGAAGAAAGAATTAGATGTATGCTCTCTCATGCAAAGTTTCCTAAAACCTTTTGGAGTGATGTAATGAGGATTGTAGTCGACTTAATTAACTTTTCTCCTTTAGCTCATTTGAATGGTGATGTACTAGAGAAGGTTTAGGCTATGAAAGATGTGTCCTACAAACATTTGAGGATGTTTGGGTGCAGATCTTTTATTCAAATTCCTAAAAATGAGATATCCAAGCTTGATAGTAAGACTAAAGAGTGTATCTTCCTAGGTTATGCACATGAAGAATTTTGCTACAGATTGTATGATCTGTGATGAGTCTTAAATATTGCATATTTTAGACCCTTAACTTACATTTGTTATGCTCTTAGTTAGTAGTATTTTACTTCATTTTATGTTTTTCTTGTGTTTTGTGTGTTTTTACAGCTTTGTGGAGAAAGTGCATCATTTCAGGTTGATTTGAAGCTTCTGGAGACATTGCGCTCGATCGCAACAGATATGCGATCGAGCGCACCTGCCTTTCAACGAGCGCAAGGTCAACATCCCACATCGAAATATTTGAAGTTCAGTGCATCTGCGATCGATCGCAGCAGACATGCGATCGAGCACACATGAGATCGTGCGCACATGCGATCGATCGTACCTGCGATCGATCGCAACACGCTGCGATCGAGCGCACACGGGCCTGTATCCCACATCGTTTCTGCAACCTGTTTTACTCCGGGTCTCCTCCTATATAAACACCATTTGGCTTCATAATCCAATGTACAATTCCTAAGCCACTTTTGTGTTTACCGGTGGACGTCCGCTAGCATTCTGGTGGATCCCGAAGGCATTGCTACCACGAGGGGAAGCGCCGCCCATCAGCGAGTGGAATTTCTCCCATGTAAAGTTGTTTATTTATTTCTTTATATTCTGTTGTTTTAGTTTAAATGTTTAGCACTTTTTATTATAGTTTTATAGTTATGAGCGGCTAGACTCTTCAGCTAAGGTTGAAGATGAAGCCCCGCCGTTGTTTGGCGTAGTAGTTCAGATTTGCTTGTACAAATCTGACAATTTTTAGTATAAATGTTCTGTCAATTATTTGAGTTAATCTTATAATTGATTGAGTTTAAATTGTCTGTTGGATTTTCTTTGTGTTTCATCTGATGGATACATTGAATGCTTTTCGATTAAATTGGATTCCCTTTGTGATTTGTTAAGAGCGGATACATCGGGTGCTTTTGGTTTAGTTGGGATATTCTTTGTTTTTTGTCTTATAGTTGGATTCATTGAATGTTTTGATAGGCTATATTTTTAGAACATGTATGCTTAACTTCGGTGGGGTGGATTCGGAAACCTTAGTGCTTTTTATTAGTTTTTAAAATCAATTTAATTTAGTTTTAATTTGTTTTGCAAATTATCATTCAAAATTCGGAACTAGGTTAAGATAGAGTTAATTTAGATTAAAAATTATATTTTCACAACGCAATTCCCTGTGGATTCGACCTCGCACTTGCACAACGCTATACTGTAAACGACTCGTGCGCTTGCGAGTAATTTAAAACTCACAACAAGTTTTTGGCGCCGCTGCCGGGGAATTGTTTGGTTTGTGAAAATTTTTGGTCTAAAATGATTTTATTTTTCTACTAGTTAGTTATCTTTTTATTTAAAAAAAAAAATCATGTGGATGAATCCAGAGCCTGTTTCACAGTCTTTAGAGGACGCCCTCAAGGATTTCATTAAAATGACCGGCCCGTCCCTCAATGCTGCCAACACTTTCATTGTTGAAAGCTGTTCCATCTGTGCTAGTCCCATGCATCTAGCACAGAATTGCCCATCAATGCCGGCTTGTGCCGAGTATCCTATGGAACAAATGAATGCTTTCAATGACTGTTGTTGGCAATCAAATGGATCTTGCTCCGAAACATACAATCCAGGGTGGTGGGACCACTCTAATTTTTCATGGGAGCTGAACCAACCAATGAATCAGGGAGGAGCCCCTTACCATGCTCACAATCAATACATTCCCGAATTTCCTCCACCAATTCCAAATTATGGTCACTCAGCTTATCCAGCACCATCACCCGCTTACCAAGCTCCCATTCAAGTGCCAGCGTCGGTTTCACAGTCATTGGAGGACGCTCTCAATGATTTCATGAAAACGACTAGCCAATCTATGAGTGAAATGATGAGTGCAACAATAGAAAACACCCAAGTGATTGCTACACTAGAGAGTCAAGTTGATCAGATCGCAAGTTACGTGGGTGAAGGCGAGGAAGGAGAGTTCCCCAGTCAATTTGAGCCTAACCCAAAGGAACAGTTTGAGGTGGGAAATTCTTCAACTCCAATGCATTGGCAGAAACAAGTGCAATCAATTGTCCCATACTTGTCTGGGAGACAAGTGGACAATCAAGTGGAAGAGAACCCTGCTATGCACCAAGGGCAAGAGAGTGGCAACAATGAGAAGAGAGATGCTGAGCCATCTACAGCCACTCGTATTATTAAGGATCTCTCTAGGTCGTTTTTACCTAAAGCGCCTTACCCTGAGAGACTACAAGTGCCCAAGAAAGAAGGGAAGTCTGAGGACATTATGGAGGCATGCTTTGCTCAGTTTGAAGAGGATTTGGACTTAGATAAGTTACTTGAGCAAGCAAATACTATCATGGAGTCTACTCCTCGGGAGAGTAGTAGGACAGAGGAGACCGCCGCACCTGACACCCCCAAGAAGGAACTTAAGCCTTTACCAGATAATCTTAAGTATAAGTTCCCAGGTCCAGCAGATTCTTTGCCTATAATCATAGCTTTAGATTTGGGTGATGCTCCAGAGGAGAAATTATTGGACGTCTTAAGAGAGCATAAGGAAGCTATAGGCTGGACTATTGAGGATGTCAAGGGAATCAACCCCTCATTGGTAATACACACGATACAGTTAGCGGAGAATGCCAAGCCATCGAGGGAACCACAAAGAAGGCTCAACCCTGCTATGCAAGAGGTTGTGAGGGCAAAAGATATTAAGCTGTTAGAGGCAGGGATCATTTATCCCATCTCTGATAGCAAGTGGGTGAGCCAGATTCCAGTCGTGCCCAAACGTGCTGAATTTATGGTAGTAAATAAAGACAACGAGTTGGTTCCAACTCGAGTGCAGTCAAGATGGAGAAAGTGTCTAGACTACCGTAAATTGAATGCTGCCACTAGACCTGATCATTTTCCATTCCCATTTATTGATCAGATGGTGGAGAGCTTAGTTGGGCCTGTTTACTAATGTTGGGTCTGGCTGAAAACGTTAAACTTAGCGCTCATGGGAGGCACCCCACAGCTTATCTTTTCTTTTCTTTTGTTTATTTATTAATTTGCATTTTTATGATTAATGTTTGTTTCCAGTATTTTTTGTTTTCCAGTTTTTATTTTTCAGGGACAAAGCGTACTTCAGTTCAAGTTTGGGGGTATGCTATGAGCCATACCAGTCCAGATAGTTCTCCATATCTCAGGTCAGCTCTTTCCATATTAGTCACACATTGGGGTCAATGTGTAATTTAAGTTTGGGGGTATGGGAGACACATCACACACTTTGTCCTAATTTGTTGTCTTTTCGTCATAGAGATAAATGCATGCTTATGTTATCGTGAAATTTTGGTTGATCTAAACATTTTCTGTGATGTGATGTCATTGGTGAGCTTAACATTTTGAACACATGATCTGGTGATAAATTTTTAAAATTTAGTTACTTACTTTAGGCATTTTGAGAATTCACATGTTTGATCTAATCTAACACGAGCACATTAGCACAAATTATGTGAGGTATGACACGTGATTTTAATGTGTATTTTTCCTTATCTTAACTGAAACTGGATGACTTGTTGGATGAACTCTTGGGCATAGGAAAATATAAAAAAAAAAAAAAATTTATCAATAAACTTTTCGCTGAGTAACTGGACCTCTTGCCTCAGTAAGCAGTGAGTGTTCACGTCAAAAGGTGGAATTTTGCTTGGTAATATTAAGGTCGGTTTAATTTCGTAGCCTTTTTGACTCGAGTTAGTAAGTCCTTAGGGGTGTTTTTACACCTAATGCCCTAAAGCCTCATGGTTTGGGAGTCATTGGCTCAACACTCGCTACATGGGTCAATTAGAAAGCTTAAGGGAACTAAACATAGCCGTGCCTTATTAAAAAAAATAATAAAATAAAATAAAAGAATAAAATAAAAACTATGCCTTTTCGTTCATTTTTTATGGGAAATTCGGTGAATCTTGAGACATGGAGACCTTACACATTAGAGTTACTTGGAAGCTTCATTTTTATATGCTAATTCACCTTACACTGATTCAAGCTTGTGATGCCTTATCCTGCATTTTGTAAGTAATTAGATTTTAACATTTCTATTCATTGAGAAGATGGGTTTACCTTTTTAAGCTTGCTTATGAATGAATATCATGGTGATGTGTGCTCCTTAAATTTTTGGATACCATGAATGATGACTTTATCTTTATGTTCTTTGTTTTTCATTGAGTCTTTTATTTTGTTTTGCTAAGGGACTAGCAAAATATAAGTTTGAGGGTATTTGATGAGTCTTAAATATTGCATATTTTAGACCGTTAACTTACATTTGTTATGCTCTTAGTTAGTAGTATTTTACTTCATTTTATGTTTTTCTTGTGTTTTGTGTGTTTTTACAGCTTTGTGGAGAAAGTGCAGCATTTCAGGTTGATTTGAAGCTTCTGGAGACATTGCGCTCGATCGCAACAGATATGCGATCGAGCGCACCTGCCTTTGAACGAGTGCAAGGTCAACATCCCACATCGAAATATTTGAAGTTCAGTGCATCTGCGATCGATCGTAGCAGACATGCGATCGAGCGCACATGAGATCGTGCGCACATGCGATCGATCGTACCTGCGATCGATCGCAACACGCTGCGATCGAGCGCACATGGGCCTGTATCCCACATCGTTTCTGCAACCTGTTTTACTCCGGGTCTCCTCCTATATAAACACCATTTGGCTTCATAATCCAATGTACAATTCCTAAGCCACTTTGGTGTTTACCGGTGGACGTCCGCCAGCATTCTGGTGGATCCCGAAGGCATTGTTACCACGAGGGGAAGCGCCGCCCGTCAGCGAGTGGAATTTCTCCCATGTAAAGTTTTTTATTTATTTCTTTATATTCTGTTGTTTTAGTTTAAATGTTTAGCACTTTTTATTATAGTTTTATAGTTATGAGCGGCTAGACTCTTCAGCTAAAGTTGAAGATGAAGCCCCGCCGTTGTTTGGCGTAGTAGTTCAGATTTGCTTGTACAAATCTGACAATTTTTAGTATAAATGTTCTGTCAATTATTTGAGTTAATCTTATAATTGATTGAGTTTAAATTGTCTGTTGGATTTTCTTTGTGTTTCGTCTGATGGATACATTGAATGCTTTTCGATTAAATTGGATTCCCTTTGTGATTTGTTAAGAGCGGATACATCGGGTGCTTTTGGTTTAGTTGGGATATTCTTTGTTTTTTGTCTTATAGTTGGATTCATTGAATGTTTTGATAGGCTATATTTTTAGAACATGTATGCTTAACTTCGGTGGGGTGGATTCGGAAACCTTAGTGCTTTTTATTAGTTTTTAAAATCAATTTAATTTAGTTTTAATTTGTTTTGCAAATTATCATTCAAAATTCGGAACTAGGTTAAGATAGAGTTAATTTAGATTAAAAATTATATTTTCACAACGCAATTCCCTGTGGATTCGACCTCGCACTTGCACAACGCTATACTGCAAACGACTCGTGCGCTTGCGAGTAATTTAAAACTCACAACAATCTGAAAGAGAAGAAAATTATCAAAAGTAGAGTTGTCTTCCTTGAGGACCAAACCATTGAAGACTTACAAAAAATTATGAAACCTAAGTCTTTCAATGAAGAACCTGTTAACTTAGATCCAATTTCTTCTCCAGTTGTAGCTCATGATGATCATAAGGAAGAAATTCATGAAGAAAATAAAGATGCAAGTGGTAATGATAGTGATATTCCTATACTTGTTAATGATCCTGTAGTTACTAATTTGCCTCATGATGATTATACAGAACAAGAAGTTCAGCAGGCCCCTGTAGAACTTCAGTTGAGAAGATCCACCAGAGAGTGTCAGCCTACTAGATAGTATTCTCCTCATGAGTATGTGATTCTTACAGATGGGGGAGAACTATAATGTTATGATAAAGCTATGACAGACGATCACAAAGAAGAATGGCTAAAAGCCATGCAAGATGAAATGAAATCCTTGCATGAGAACCACACGTCTGACTTGGTGAAACTACGTAGGAGTAAAAGATCACTCAAAAACAAATGGGTCTACATGTTGAAGACTGAAGATAAAAGCTCAAAGCCTAGGTACAAGGCAAGACTAGCTGTGAAAGGGTTCAGTCAAAAGAAATGAATTGATTTTGAAAAAATTTTCTCACTTATAGTCAAGATGTCTTCTATCTGAGTTGTTTTTGTCTTTACTGCTCGTATGAACTTAGAAATAGAATAACTTGATGTGAAAACTGATTTCCTCCATGGTGACCTTGAGGAAAAGATTTATATGGAGCATTCTGAAGGGTTCAAAGTCAAAGGTAAAGAACAATTGGTGTGCAAGTTGAGAAAAAATTTATATGTGCTTAAGTAGGCACCCAAACAGTGCTATAAGAAATTTAATTATTTTATAGAGAACCATGTTTACAGCTGGAATACTTCGGACCATTGTGTGTTTGTTAAGAAGTTTTCTAATGGTAACTTTATTTTTCTCTTACTTTATGTGGATGTCATGTTTATTGTTGGTCATGATATTAGCAAGATAGATGAATTAAAGAAGAACCTCAGTAAATCATTTTATATGAAGGATTTGGAACTAGCAAAATAGATTCTTGGTATTAAGATCTCATGCGAAAGAAAGCATGAGAAGTTGTGGTTATCTCAAGAAGGTTACATTGAGAAGATTCTTGAGAGATTTCATATGAGCAGTGTGAAACCTGTTATTACTCCACATGCAAGTCACTTCAAGCTTAGTTCAAAGTAGTGTTTTCTGCAATTGGCAGTTTGATGTGTGTCGTGGTTTGCATAAGTCTATATATTGCACTCTAATCCAGGCAAAGAGCATTGGTTATCCATTAAATGGATTCTTAGATACCTCATTGGTACTTCTAAGACGTTTTTTGTGTTTTTGGTGATGGTAAACCTGTGCTAGATAGTTTTGCAGATGCCCACATGGCTGGTGATATTGACACTCAAAAGTCCACTTCAGGGTACTTGATGACTTTTATAGGGGGAGCTATGTCTTGGCAATCTAAACTTCAAAAATGATTTGCTTTATCTTTTACTAAGACTGAATATATTTATTTGATTAAAGCTTATAAGGAATTACTACGGTTGAAAACGTTCTTACAAGAATTAGGCATGAAGCAAGAAAAGTACGTGTTGTACTGTGACAGTCAGAGAGTTATCCATCTCAGCAAAAATTAGACATCTAATTATCGATATAAGCATATTGATGTGTGTTACCATTGGATTCGTGATGCTCTAGAGGTGAAGTTATTGCAACTTGAGAAGATGAATACCGGTGATAATGGATTAGATATTATGACTAAAGCTTTGTCTTCACAGAAGCTTGAATTGTGCAAAAATATTACAGGTATGGCTATGCCCTCCACATGAGTCGAGAATGGGAGATTGTTGGTGTTGGTTCCTCCTATGTGAGGGCCACCACCAATTAAAATTAATATGCTGACATGGCCCTAAGGACATTGCTATTTAAAGAGAACAAATTTCTCTTCTTGAGATGAGTTCTTTGTTTTCTTTAGTGCGCGGAAAACAAGTTTTTGAATCAGGTTTATTTCAGCTTCAACTCACTGTTTTGATCTGATTTGAAGACCGATTTCATTGCAGTTTGAGCTCAAATTTTGGGTGTTGATTCTAAGTGGTGAGGCTTCAAGTTAATGTATTTTGTTTATTTGTCTTCATTTGTTACAACTTGTTTCGGTGAGATTAGTTTAATCTTTATTTGGTAGATTATTATTGAAATCCACCTTTTAGGTGATTATAAATTACCTGTTGATCCTCTAGTTAATCTATGAAAGATACTTTGTATTCTTATTATTTTATAGTGGAGATTTTTGCCTGGACTAGGTCCAATGGTTTTTCCCTTTCACATTGAAGGGGTTTTCCATCTAAAAATTCGGTGTCTTGTTTTTGGTGGTTTGATTATTATTTTTCTGCTGTGGTTATTTGGTATCGTTATTTTGTCTATTTTATTCACACAAAGAGGGAAATAGTTCTTTGTTTCCCAACAACTTTTTCGTGTTGAAGCAAGCAAATCTCCATTACTTTCCATGCCCACTGTGAGTTCTCATAAAATGAGAAATCTCAATAACTGCAACTTCTTGAATTCTTTGAATTGGAACAACAACAGTAGCAAAACTACCATCAAGTGTGCATCAACACCACCGCCACTCACCCTAGATAAGGTTGTTTGCTTCCTCTGGTTTTGGATTTCCATGTTTTCTTGTTTTTGGGTTGTTATTTTTTTCTAACTTAATACCAATTTATGTTTTTTCTCCTTTTTTTACTATACCAATGATGGGGCCTGATGTAGCCCATAACACTCCGGCCCGATAAAAAACGCCTGATGTAGCCCATAAACACTCTGGCCCGATAAGAAACGCCTGATGTAGCCCATAACACTCCGGCCCGATAAGGAACGGCCCAATAGACCTATGCATGGGCTCCTTCTGCAACATGTCGCCCTGTAGTAGCCCTACAACACGCCGCCCTGCAGTCATCCTACAACACGTCATCCCCTGATCATGCAATTAATGCCTTAACACTAACGAGACGTGAGCAAAGCCCGTTTAGAGGGCTATAAATAAACCCAGGTATGGAATTCAGCAGGGACTAGATTTTGGATTCACATTGAGCTATTTACTCCTAAACTGCTTTAAGTTTAAGCACTCGGCCTCGGCCCACTTTAAATTCCCATTCTAACTTAAGCATCTGAGCACCCTCAGAGGTCTCCCCTCCCCTCTTTTTAAGGGTCTTTAGTTCACCTCGTTACTTGTGCAGGGCCACGTCAGCACCCAGTCCACGTCAGTGCCTAGGTCACGTTGGCAGTAGCAATTTTTTGGCATCAACAGATTGGTGCCATCCGTGGGTAAACCATAATCTCTCGTTGTAACAAAAGCGACCACCTAGAAGCAGTACGAAAATGACCGATGATGAAGCCCCTACAGCATGCTCTGCTCCTATCCGGGGGAGCACCTACAGCCAACAATCTGGACCTAGGTTCCCTGCAATCCTCGAACATGCAACCCCCAGGTCAAGTAAGCGGAGCCCCATCAGAGAACAATGCCCTCATCTCTCCGGAATCAACTCTCCTGATTACGAGGAAACGACTGTGAATACCCAGGCCCCTGTAACTCAAACAAAATTCCAAGAACTCTCCCGGATGATAGCCAATTTTGTGGCCCAAGTCTGAAGCGGAGGCCAACAACCTTCTCTTTCTCCCCACCAAGCTCCGGAGCAAGCAAAGTCATCTGACAGAGATGATCCTACCTACAACCAGCCCCCTACCGAGCCCTCGCTGCGTGGCAGCTGATCCAAGGAGAGCTTCTCTTCGAAAAGCAACTTCAACTTAGACGAACGGTTCGAGGAAATGGAAGAAAAAATAGGCTTGGCCTTAAAACACAAGAATCTCAGTATCTTGGATGAGCTTAGCATCCAAGATCCCCCATTTACAGAAGTCGTTCTCGAGACCCCGCTCCCCCTCAACTTCAGAATGCCATAGGTCAGAATGTACAATGGTTCCGGAGACCCCCTAGACCATTTGCAGCACTACAAGATGACTATGATGCTGCATCGACATTCCAACCCCATCATGTGCCGTGCCTTCCCCTTGACCCTCAAGAAGGCTACAGGCACTTAGTATTCACGCCTGAGGCCGGGGAGCATCAGCAATTTCAAAGAACTCAGTTATGCCTTTGCTTCGTACTTCTTCAGCAGCAAGGGACCAAAGAAGATCTCAGAAAGCTTGTTCAACATTATTCAACATTGAGGAGAGAGGCTTCGAGCTTACATATCCAGGTTCAAGTTGGCAGCCTGGAAAATCCCCGACCTCGACCCAAATTTTCAGATGATGGCATTCAAAAATGGACTGAGGTCCGGGATCTTTAGCTCCAAGCTCACCAGGCACCCGTCTAAGGACATGAACGAGGTCTTAGCCCGAGCAAAGAAGTACATATTGACAGAGGATGATCAGGCAATCAGGAGAGAAAGGGAAGGAGAAACGAAAAAGAAAAGAAATGACGTTGATCCATAAAGAAGAGCGGCTAAGAGACCCCACCAAGAAACCAGGTACAAACCCCACCCCCGGTTCGACAATTTCACTCCCCTTAATGCAGCTTGGACTCATATCCTCATGCAGCTTCAAGATAAGTTAGTCCTCCAGTGGCCACCTAGGACGCAGTCCCTCGGCGGAGATCAAAGATAATAATGTCGTTTCCACAGAAATTACGGCCATGATACCGAAGATTTTCATGCCTTAAAAGAACAGATCAAGGCTCTTATCAGCCTGGGACACTTGAAGGAATTTACAAGTTCCCAAGAAGAGAGGCACCCACCCAGCCAAGAAGAAACTCCGGGCATCCCCATCCTCTAGAGCAAGAGCGACGAGGCCCTCGGCAAGACTCCAGAGCTAGGCGGGAAGCACCCAGTCAGAAACACCAAGCAGTGGTAACTACCACCCGGATCATCAAGACAATATGTGGAGACCTTGCCGTCGGGGGGAGCTCGAAGCAAAGTAGTAAGGTGTATGCCAGAACCGTAGCCTCTATCAACGGACCTCATAAGCGAAGAAAGTCAGAGCTAGCAATCTCTTTCATAGATGATGACTTGGAGGATGTACAGACTCCTCATGACGACGCAGTAGTGGTCTCTCTCTTAGTAGCCAACCACGAGGTACAACGCGTCTTGATTGATAATGGAAGCTCTACCAATATATTATTTTACGATGTCTTCCAAAGTATGGAACTGAAAGATGAGCATCTAAAGCTGGCCCCGGCCCCGCTTTATGGTTTTGGCGGATCTCCAATTTTTCTTGAGGAAAGCATAGTCCTCCCTGTCATCGCAGGGACAGCGCCATAGACCTCCACTGTGCAAACCACATTTTTGGTGGTAAAGCAACCATCCTCTTACAATATGATCATCGGGTGACCCACCCTCAACAAACTAAGAGCTGTTGTCTCCACGTACCATCTGAAGGTTAAGTTCCCCACTAGTGAGGGAGTGGGGTGATCAGAGGTGATCAAAGGGCCTCTCGGTCCTGCTATTTGAATGCAATCAAAGAAAGAAAGAAAGAAGCCCTGCCCCTCGAGATGGAAAACCTCAGGGATGAGATGAAAACCCCGAGACAGCGACTAGCAGAGGAGCTGACATTGGTGCCGCTCGGGGTAGACCCCACCCAAACTATCCAGATAGGGTCAAACCTCCCCAAAGAGCACAGGAAAGAGATTGTTTCCCTCCTCCAGAAGAACCGAGACTTGTTCGCCTGGTCCACATTAGACATGCCTAGGATTGACCCCAGGACCATTGAGCATCACCTGAATGTGGACCCAAAGTACAAGCCAGGTGTCCAGAAGAAAAGGTCTTTCGCCCTAGAACACTAGGTCACCATCAATACTGAGGTAGACAAACTGCTTGAGGCTGGCTTCATCTAAAAAGCGAAATACCCCGAATGGGTGTCCAACGTAGTAATGGTTCGAAAAGCCAATGGTAAATGGTGGATTTGCATCGACTTTACCAACCTAAACAAGGCCTGCCCAAAGGATAGCTTTGCACTTCGGGGTATGAACTCCTCTCCTTCATGGACTCGTACTCCGGTTATAATCAAATTTTCATGTACGGGCCAGACCGAGAGAAGACTGCCTTTATCACTGACCGAGGGTTGTATTTCTACAAGGTCATGCCCTTCGGACTCAAGAATGCTGGGGAAACCTACCAAAGGCTGGTGAACAAAACCTTTGAAGGGCAAATAGGGCGAAACATGGAAATCTATGTGGATGACATGCTGTTCAAGACCATAAAGGCTCGGGACCACAAGACCAATCTAGAAGAAGCATTCGGAGTACTGCGCAAACATAACATGACATTGAATCCAGCCAAGTGTGCCTTCGGAGTAACTGAAGGGAAGTCCTTAGGATTCAAGGTCACCCAAAGAGGGATAAAAGTTAATACAGCCAAGATAAAGGTCATCCTCGACATGGCCCCTCCTAGATCTGTGAAAGAAGTGTAACGGCTCACCGGGAGAATCGCCGCCTTAAGTCGCTTTATGTCCAAGTCTGCAGAAAGATATCTACCCTTTTTCAAGGCCATCACGAAGATGAAAGATTTTTCTTGGACAGTAGATTGCCAGGAAGCATTTGAAGGGTTAAAAAAATATTTCAGCTCACCTCCACTCCTAACCAAACCTCTCCCGGGTGAAGAACTGTTCCTATCCAGGAAGATGAAGGTATCCAGAAACTCATCTACTACGTCAGTAGAATCCTCCACAAGGCAGAAATGAGGTACCCTCCTATTTAGAAGATGTCTTATGCCCTTGTAATAGCCGCACGAAATTTTCGACCGTATTTCCAAGCATACACAATCATTCTCTTGACCAACCAGCCCCTGAAGCAAGTCCTTCATAGTCCAAGTGTCTCCGGGAGAATGGTAAAGTGGTCAGTGGAACTCAGAGAATTCTATATCCGATACCGCCCTCAGCAGGCTATCAATGGTCAGGCTTTGACCGACTTCATCATCGAAACAACGCTCCCGGTGGTTCCCAGTGTGGAAGTAAAAATCGACGCCAGACGAGACACCAGACGAATCACCTCTAAGATGGACTCTCCACATGGATGGATCTTCAAATACCATGGGGAACGGAGTAGGACTCATCCTCTGCAGCCTTGACGGCTTCACAGTTAGGTATGCCCTGAGGTTTGAGTTCAAGGCTTCTAATAATGAGGTAGAGTATGAAGCCCTACTGGCTGGCCTAAGGTTGGCCAAAGCCCTAGCCGCCGAGGTCGTAGATGTGTTCAGCGACTCCCAGCTAGTAGTAAGTCAGGTAACAGGAGAATTTGAAGCCCTAGGAGAGAAGCTAGCCCAATACCTCCAAATCGAGCGACGATTCTCATCCGTCAGATACCCGCAGGCCAATGGCCAAGCCGAAGTTACCAACAGGACCCTTTTCCAAAGTATTAAGAAAGACTAGACAAAAGAAGATAGACAATGGACTGACCAGCTCCCCAATGTTCTCTGGGCTTACCAGACGACTGTACGTACGCCAACATGAGAAACCTCGTTCTTTATGGCGTACAGTTCAAAAGCCGTCATCCCAGTCAAAATCGAAATCCCATCGATGCACGTACAGTTTTTTGAACCAAGTAACAATGAGGAAGCCTTAAGGATGAACGCGGACTTGGTTAACGAAGTGCGAGACAAAGCTCAGATCCGTTTAGCTGTGTACCAAAAGAGGATGACCCGGTATTACAACTCCCGAGTTCAGAACTGGAGCTCCAAACTCCATGACCTCGTCCTGCGGAAGAGTGAAGTGTCTCACCCTCGATAGACAGGAAAACTCGTTTCAAACTAGGAAGACCCATACATAATCCGAAGAGTTTGTCGGATGGATACTTTTGAGCTCGAAGAATTAGCTAGCAAGTCGGTCCCTCGTACTCGGAATGTGAAGAACCTCCGTAAATTCTATCAGTGATATGAAATGTAAAGTAAAGAATTAATAAAGTTCGAAGTTTAAAGGAAGATTTCGAAATTTCATTAAGTTAAGAATGAAGGTACAAAATTAGGTGCTAACGGCCTTGGGTACAAAAAACAAAAAAAAAAATCTATTCTAAGGAAGTAGGAGCCTTATGGGCCTCGCCTTCGCTCCCTACTACCTCCTGAGCCTCACCCCCAGTAATCCCTTGAGCCTCACCCTCCGCGATCTCCCCAAAGCCAATCGCGACAGTGTCCTCCGAGTCTCCACCGACAGCAGTGATAAGTGTTTAAATAGTCATATTTAAGCCCCTTAATTTACACTTGTTAGGCTCTTTATTTATCTATTTTAGTAGATTCTATTTCATTTTTGTGTTTTATGTGTTTTCCACAGGGCTTTGACAAAAAGATGATATTTTGGAGCTTTTAGGAGTAAAAGTAAAGTTCTGTCATCCAGTAAGGTGCACTCGAGCGCACCTCCCTTATGATCGAGTGCACAGGCACACGAGCACACTTGTAGAAGACTCGAGTGAACACTTGTGCTCAAGTGCATCCCGTATACGATCGAGCATAAACACTCCAGAGGCGACAAAGCCAGATATGGAAAGAAGTCTCCGGACCTAAAATTAGAAATTAGGGTTTCGGGGCACCCTTAGAGCCCTATATATAGCCTTGTAAAACACATAAACCACACCTTTTGTTTGAGACTTGAAGTAGCAAGCTTAGGAGAGGAATTGACAACTCGTCTCCTGAGTCTTCTTCGGGTTTTATTTTTCTGCTTTTTGTTTCATTATGTTAGAATGTTTAGTTTAACTAGTATGTGTAACGAAACTCTTATAGGGCTCGATTAAAGCCCTAGTTATGCTCTTCCACATATATATTCATTGATTACCTTTGCTTATAGCCATGTTAGAATGTTTAACTTGATTAATACCTGTTTATATTTAAATTCCTCATATGTGTGTGTCTGATCAACGTATGCATGTGGTATGGATTCGTTAGTTGAATCAATTTTGATGACCGAGTCTTGGGTTCAACATTAGTAACAAGAGATATCCACACTAGATTCTCGGGTTAATCAATACGGAAAACCTGGAGCGGACCAAGCCCTAAGTCGCGTGTGGTTGCCGATATCCACAGCCGTTATGCTCTCTTATGGAACAACTTAGTATACACCCATGCTGAATCCCTTAAGAGAGAAAAGAGTTAGAATATACACCATGCCTAACTCGTTGCATAGGGAGATCAATAGCTTAAGGTGTGGACCAAGCCCTTAGGTTGGCAACCATTAAATATTCATAATATGGCTAGAGCATTGGCACCTTACTTAGTGGGAAAGTATAATTAGTGGTGGATATCACAGCCCTATATTCTTATTATTAGCAACTCACAACTAACACATATTTCTCTTTTTACTACAAAGAAACTAATTCTAAATAGAAATTGACCAATCCCTGTGGAAATGATCTCGCACCTGTACACTATGCTACCATTGACCTTGTGCACTTGCAAGTAAAACAAGTACGGTTATTTGCATATTTATTTAGGTAGATAATCATCCCAATAAGTTTTTGGTGCCGTTGCCTGGGATTGCACTTAAATTTCTCTTTAGAATTATTTTCGTTTAGATTAATCATTGTTATTTCTTTTTCATTATATTTTTTTCAAAATCTCAAAAATTTTAAGTTTCTGTTTTTATCTTATTTTTACTTCATTAAAACCTTAATCCAATTCTTTTTGTTTTCTGTTTCAGATACGCTAGCAGAACTTTCTGTGCAACTTGCGTTCGAGCACACCTCTTGTGCGATCGAGTGTAATTGAGGCAGAGAGCTACCCGAGCAGCAATGTTGAACTGCTGCACTGAAGCTATTTTTGTTGATTCATGCGAGGGCTTCGATCTAGGAACCCTACCATCGTTCTACTCGACATAGAGATTGAGTAGACCATTCGATAGAGGTCTAGAAACAACGTTGAGGAGAACGAAGAAGAATTCGAGGGAGAAGCACCAATGGAATAGTTAGAAAACCAACAACCACCTGAGTGAAGACCTATAAAGCAATCCTTCATCCCACGGAACCTCAACCAGCCATCATGCATTGCTTATCAACCAAAGGCAGAAGGTAATTACTACATATCTCCGTAGATACTCAGTGCGTTGACTCATTTTAGGGGTACACCTGCTGAGGATCCACACTTGCACCTTCAGGAATTCTTTGACCTCTGCAAGTTGTAGCACATCCAGGGCCTAATCAAGAGGGAATCAATTTAATTCTTTTCCCTTTTTCATTAAAAGATAAAGCTAAGTTGTGGTACAATTCATTGCCTGCAGATTCTATCCATACCTAGGAAGAACTATCCAGTAAGTTCCTAAGGAAATTTTTCCTAGCACAAAAGACAAGGCATATGAGGAAGGAGATTCAATCTTTCCAACAGAGAGATGGAGACCTTTTCTTTAAAGCATGGGGACACTTTAATGAGCTGCTTCTCAAATGTCCACATCACAACCTACCTCAAGATAAGCTGGTACTAGCCTTTTATGAAGGACTAAATGATATGAATAAAAGTATTGCTGATTCAGGTTGTGGAGGTGCGCTGATGGAGAAGAGCAGTGAAGAATCCATGGAGCTGTTTGAGGCATTGAGTGAGCACACCCAACAATTCTCATCCAGAGGGAGACAATGAATAAAGAGCAAGGGCATGTATGAAGTTAACTTAATTGGGGGAATTCCAATTCAGATAGCTGCTATGGAAAGAAAGCTAGATATGCTTGTAAAGCCATGACTGCTCAGAACACCTCACCAAGTCCACAAGCCACACAACGCCAGGTATGTGCTTTATGTTCTCAATTTGATCACACTTCTGAGACTTACCATGTATATTCATCTACAGATCCTGAGCAAGCAAACTATGTGGGACCAAACAGTGCATATGCAGATACCTACAATCATGGATGGCGAAACCACCCCAACCTCTCATGGAGCAACAATCAAAATGCCCTAAACCTTCAAGGGAAATAAAATAACTTCCTCTAAGCAGCTCAACCAGTTCAAGAGTCAAAGAAGAGTGACCTAGAGAGTATGGTAAGGCAACTGATAACGTCACAAGAACAGTTTATGGAAGATGGAAGGCAAATTCAAACTGAGCAAAGACAAACAATTGCAAAGCATGAGCAAACCATCCAAAGATTGGAAGCACAAATGAGCTAAATGGCTAAGGAGCTAAGTGGACGTAGGCAAGGAGAATTTCCTACCCAAACAATGCCTAATTCTGGAGGACATCAACAATTGAAGGCCATTACAACTCTCAGAAATGGTAAGATCATAGGAGTTAATGAGCCAGCACAAGCATCTCCAGCTAAGCCATCCACATCCAAGGTAAGTGAAATGGAGAAGTGGAATGCACCTCCCTTCCCTCAAAGGTTAGTAAAGCCAATGAAAGATAAATTGCTTGATATTTTTGAAACTTTGAGAAAAGTAGAAATTAACATTCCCTTATTAGATGCAATTAAACAAATTCCTGCTCACGCTAAATTTTTAAAAGATTACTGCACTAATAAAAGAAAGTTTCAGGAGCATGAAATAGTGGCTCTAACTGAAGAGGTAAGTGTGGTATTATTAAGAAAACTACCACCAAAGCTAAAAGATCCAGGAAGTTTTACCATTCCTTGCTGGATAGGTGACCAGTTTTTTGAGTGTGCACTATTTGATTTAGGAGCAAGTGTCAATTTGTTGCCATTCCCAGTAATTGAAAAGCTAGGTTTGAGGGAGCTTCAACTAACATTCATCACTTTGCAATTGACAGACAGAAGCATCAAAAGACCAAGAGGTATTCTTAAGAATGTCCTAGTAAAGGTAGGTGAATTTATTTTACCTGCTAATTTTATTGTACTAGATATGGAAGAATCTCCTATGCCAATATCTCTGCCCATCATCTTAAGAAGACCCTTTATGAGAACTGCAGATACAATAATTAATGTGAAAAAGGGTATTGTAAGTATAACGGTGAATGGTGAGACAATAGAATTTAAGATATTTGATGCATTGAAATTACCCCAAGATACTCATGAGGATGAATGTTTTAATGAATGTATGATGCAAAGTGCTGTCAAGCAAGCTTTTCAGGTCCATCACACTGATCCATTGGAGGCCACCCTCACCCATAGCTTCACAAGTTCGGATGTTAAGCCATAATCTGAAGATATTACTGATGACATCATTGAAGCTGTGCACCTCCTTGAAGCCTCTCCAAAGCATCCAAGTAAGTTCACTCCTCCGTTTGAGACTCTTGTGCATACTAATACTACTTTTCTCTCATCTGTTGTCCAGACACTAAACTTGGAATTGCAACAGTTGCTAGCAAGAAATCAGGCAGTCACGGTACAAGGACACAGAGTCACACCACACTCTAAAATTACAATGCAACCAAGAGATGAAGATTTAGCACTCCAGACTGTCCAATATGCAACATCATTAAGAGCACTTGAGCCACATGCAGTGGACTTTAAGTACTCCTTGCCAAAAGACTAAAGTTAAAGCTACTATAGAGAGCGCTTGAGCAGTTCCGACTTTGATAAACATGTAGCTCAAGCGCCTCTATTGAGATCAGTGGTACTGAGGCCACTGAGTACGAACTTTCTTCCATAAGTGCGATCAAGCGCACTTAACAATGCGATCGAGTGCACTCAGGGCAGATAGTCACGTGATAGTTTTAAACACATTTCCACATTTCACTCCCATACACTCAATCGCACTCTTTCTCTCTGACATTCACCACCCACACTCACCATCCACCACCATCACATCTTCGATCGCCTACCTCCTGTCCCCGGTACCTCTTCGACTGCACCATCTGATACTCAACAGTGAGAGGATACCCCGTCTGGCTAAAGACATAAAACTTTGCACTCATAGGAGGCATCCCATAGCATATCCTTTTCATTTTAACATTTTTTTGTTTATATTTATATTTACATGTCTATTATCCATATTTCTTGTTTACCGACACAATGTTTATTTTTCTTTGTCAGGAGCTTAGTGCATACATCCAGTTCAAGTTTGGGGGCGTGTTATAAGCAAAGCAAGCAATCTAGTTCTCCATCTCCCAGGTCAGATCTTTCCATGCCACACACACATTGGGGACAATGTATATATTAAGTTTGGGGGTAGTGGGAGACACTGTTATGCACACACTAGGTCCTAGTTTTTTTTTTATTTTTAGAAAAGATAAATGATAAAAATTATGGTTGATTTAAAATATGATAAAAATTCATTAGTAAGCTTAAAATCTAGAACATATAGTATTGTAATAAGAATTTTACAAAGTTTAGTTACCTACCTCAAGGCACTTAAGAATTCAAGAGTTTGATCCAGATTTGCACGAGCACATTAGCACACATTTGTGTAGGGTATGACATATAATTCTTTTGTATATGTTTCTACAACCTAACTGTAATCAGATAACTTGTTAAAGGAACACTTTGGCATAAGAAAATAAAGAAAAATGTTCATCATGCAAAAAGAAAATAAAAAGCTTATAATAATCATTAAAAACTTTCCACTGAGTAACTGGGCCTCTTGCCTCAGTAAGCAGTGAGTGTTCACATCAAAAGGTGGGAAGTAAGCCCTTAATGATCATAATAAAAAAATTCACTGAGTAACTGGGCCTCTTGCCTCAGTAAGCAGTGAGTGTTCACGTCAAAAGGTGAGAATTTCACTAAGAAGCATTAAAACATGTTAGTTCTATAGCCTTTTTTACTCGAGTTAGTAAGTCCTTAGGGGTGTCTTTACACCTAATGCCTTAAAACCATCTGGTTTGGGAGTCATTGGTTAAACACTTGTTACAAGGGTCAATTAGAAAGCTTAATGGAACTGAACATGGCAAAGATCACATGATAAAAGAAAAAGAAAATAAGCAAGTATTATGCCATTTTTGTTCTCTTTGATACGGAATTCGATAAAGGTTTGGGTACCGAAACACTATACACTAAAATTATGTTGAAGCCCCATCTTATATGCGCTAATTCATCACACACAAATCAAACTTGCAATTCCTTAAGCCAACCTTAGGTAAGTAACACGAGCTTTTAAAAATCCTTTTTTTCAATACAAAAATGTGCTTTTATTATACGCTTACTCATGAACAGTTATCATGGTTTTATGCACAACCCAAATTTTTTAAATGAATTTATCTTTAATTTTGTTTTAACATAGTCTTTCGTTTTGTATTGCTAAGGAACTAGCAATATGTAAGTTTGGGGGTGTGATAAGTGCTTAAATAGTCATATTTAAGCCCTTTAATTTACACTTGTTAGGCTCTTTATTTATCTATTTTAGTAGATTCTATTTCATTTTTGTGTTTTATGTGTTTTCCACAGGGCTTTGACAAAAAGATGATATTTTGGAGCTTTTAGGAGTAAAAGTCAAGTTCTGCCATCCAGCAAGGTGCGCTCAAGCGCAGCTCCCTTATAATCGAGCACATAGGCACATGAGTGCACTTGTAGAAGGCTCGAGTGCACACTTGCGCTCGAGCACATCCCACACACGATCGAGCACAAACACTCCAGAGACAGCAGAGCCAGATATAGAAAGAAGTCTCCGGACATCAAATTAGAAATTAGGGTTTTGAGGCACCCTTGGAGCCCTATATATAGCCTTGTAAAACACATAAACCACACCTTTTATTTGAGACTTGAAGTAGCAAGCTTAGGAGAGGAATTGACGACTCGTCTCCTTAATCTTCTTCGGGTTTTATTTTTCTATTTTTGTTTCATTATGTTAGAATGTTTAGTTTAACTAGTATGTGTAACTAAACTCTTATAGGGCTCGATTGAAGCCCTACTTATGCTTTTCCACATATATATTCATTGATTACCTTTGCTTATAGCCATGTTAGAACGTTTAACTTGATTAATACCTGTTTATATTTAAATTCCTCATATGTGTGTGTATGATCAACGTATGCATGTGGTATGGATTCGTTAGTTGAATCAATTTGGATGACCGAGTCCTGGGTTCAATATTAGTAACAAGAGATATCCACACTGGATTCTCGGGTTAATCAACATGGAAAACCTGGAGCGGACCAAGCCCTAGGTCGCGTGTGGTTGTCGATCTCCACAGCTCTTATGCTCTCTTAAGGAACAACTCAGTATACACCCATGCTGAATCCCTTAAGAGATAAAAGAGTTAGAGTATACATCATGCCTAACTCGTTGCATAGGGAGATCAATAGCCTAAGGTGTGGACCAAGCCCTTAGGTTGGCAACCATTAAATATTCATAATATGGCTAGAACATTGATACCTTACTTAGTGGGAAAGTATAATTAGTGGTGGATGTTACAACCCTATGTTCTTATTATTAGCAACTCACAACCAACACATATTTCTCTTTTTACTACAAAGAAACTAATTCTAAATAAAAATTTACCAATCCCTGTGGAAATGATCTCGCACTTGCACACTATGCTACCATTGACTTTGTGCACTTACAAGTAAAACAAGTACGGTTATTTGCATATTTATTTAGGTAGATAATCGTCCCAACAAGCAGCTACGCCCAATTCCCCTGAAAGGGCACTCAAGTCAAGGTCGAAAAAATCAAGCCCTGGGTAGAGAGACTCAGCCTTCCTTCTGGCCTCATTGAAACCCGTCAGGATTTGAGCTCCGGCCTCATCCAGCAAGATCTCCTCTGCCCTGGCTGTCACCTCATCTCTCTCAGAGGCCTTGGCAACAACTTCCTCCATCTGGGCACGAATCAGGTCCCTCCTCTTCCTAAGGGCATCCTCAACCTTGCGCCGATGGCCTCTCTCAAAGATGGTGTCATCCTTGTCCCTTTTGGCCGCTTCTAGGAAGGAGTACAAAGCTCGGACCAGTTCCTGGGTCTTTTCTAGCTTGTACTCAGTTTTTGCTAACTGCTCAGCCATATCAGCGCTTCACCGAGCAAGGACCCTGCCAAGGACTCCAGCCTTAAACAAAGGCATTGTTAAAAGAAAAGCAAATGAATTGAAGAGCCAGAACGAAGGAAAGAAACAATACCTGGGAGAAAGCGGTCTCCACGGCTGGGGCAAAGTGCCTCGAAGGGCTTCGTCGAAACCTCCAGCATATCACGGGGAGGGATCCCTAAGATAAAGTGTTTGTGAACACCGAGTCATCTCCCCTCAGCACCCACCATGGCATGAAGATAGCAGCTACCCCAGGTCCCTCCCTGAATGAAGACAGTCCCGGGGGAGGAGTGGGTGCAGCGGAATCCACCCTCTCCTCAGAAACTGGAACCCTTGAAGGGCTCCCCACTACAATGGGCACCGGGGTTGAGGCCCGGGTCTTCTTCTTCTCTCGGACCATGCGTTTAGCATTAACAACTTGGAATAAAAAATCAAAATTGCTATAAGCTAAAAGACTAAGAACTACCGTGCTCGAGGTTTGACAGAAGGCTAGGAGGGCAGAGGCCGTGCCTGTGGAGCTCTTCGTTATTTCCAAGCATCTTGATATCTAAGGGCGTGGCCAACATGGCATTCAACGTCTCCTGCTCTCGGTGCAGGAGGTGCGGCCTCTTGCACTTGCCAACATGCTCTAAGTTCCATGCGAAGGGGACATCGAAGCTCTTAGTACTCTTTATAAAAAAGAAAGCCCCTTTCCACCTCTTTATGGAAGAAGGTTTGTTCTTTAAAACCCTCTTCCGTTTCCTCGAACTTACGATAATCCACCCCGAATGACCAAGACGGGCTAGTTGGAAGTGGGCTTTGAACACGTTCATGTTCATTACCCTTCCCACCTCTTGGCACACGACAATGAATGTTAGGATCAGCCGGATGGAGTTGGGTACCAGTTGACTCCACGTGATACCAAAGTATCTGAGCACCGAGCAGAAGAATGGGCGGAGAGGGAACTTAAGCCCAGCCTTTAGCTACTATTCGTAAATGCACAGCTTATAAGACACCTGGCTAGGGAGAGCATCGCAAGCCCTCTCCCCTCCTTCTAGTGCCCTCAGATGGTACTCCATGGGGATCCTATACCTAATTCTCATCCCTATAAGTTCAGACTCCTCTACCACACTTGAAATAGAGTTCATTTCAAATGTCCACTCCTCCCCCTTAGTATCTAGGGCATCGTCCCTAATGAGCATCGACGCCCAGACATCTTCTTCTCCAGATGACTCTCCATCCTCACTCTCATCTCCATCCTCTCTCCCTGGAATATAAGGCACAAGGGCTAGAGCCATATCACAAGGGGTAGCCTCCAAAGAAGAGGCTTCATCGCTGGAGGAAACATCTATTGCCTCTTCGAATTCCCTCGGAAGGTCCTCGCTTATTTCACTCTCAGACATTATACTCACCAAGAGATCTTTTTGGGTCACCTCCTAAAGAAACTGAGCGCTCTCAAAGTATTTCTCTAACTATATGCTCTCAAAATCACTCAAAGTTCAAGTGAGAAATAAAACGAGGATGAATCCTCTTTTATAGAAGCTGTGGCAGCAGAACCGAGGAGCATTAACTCAACTCTCCAAGCAAAGTGACGCACCATTTGTTGTCACTAAGAGGCCGTTTCCATACCCCGAGGTGCCAACTATCATCAAAACACGTCCCTTGCTATGCCCAACGCGCCGCCATTTACTGACAGCCGCTATTATTCATTACACCTATAAAAAAAGAACTTGTGGGCCTAAGACAATGAAAGAACCCATAGGGCCCAAAGCAAAAGCCCAAAAGCGCACAATGGAAGTAAACCCATGAGCACAATTTTGCCAAGTCCTGATAGCTCGGTCTGAGTTCGCCAAGTCTGAACGTATGAGCTGCTTGTCATACGCTCGGCCAAAATTTGCCAAGTCCGAGCGTATGAGCTGCTTGTCATATACTCAGTCTGATTTCACCAAGTCCGAGCATATGAGTTGCTTGTTATACACTCAGCCAAAATTCGTCAAGTCCGATCGTATGAGCCGCTTGTCATGTGTTCGGCCAAAATTCACAAAGTTCGAGCGTGTGAGCTGCTTGTCATACGCTCGGACAAAATTCACCAAGTCTGAGCGTATGAGCTACTTGTCATACACTCGGTCTAATTTTGCCAAGTCTGAGCGTATGAGCTGCTTGTCATGTGCTCGGCCAAAATTCACTAAGTCCGAGAATGTGAGCTGCTTATCATACGCTCGACCAAAATTCGCCAATCCCGAGTGTATAAGCTGCTTATCATACACTCGGCTTGATTTCGCCAAGTTCGACCGTATGTGTTGCTTGTCGTACGCTCAGTCGAAATTCGCTAAGTCCGGGCGTATTAGCTATTTGTCATACTCTCGGCTAGATTTCACCAAGTCCAAGTGTATGAGCTGCTTGCCATGCACTCGGCCAAAATTCGCCAAGTTCGAGCATGTGAGCTGCTTGTCATACGCTCGACCTGATTTTGCTAAGTCCGAGCTTATGAGCTGCTTGTCATACACTCAGCCAAAATTCGCCAAGTCTGAGGGTATGAGCTGTTTGTCATACGTTCGGCCTCATTTCACCAAGTCTGAGCATATGAGCTATTCTTCATACATTCGGCCAAGATTTCTCTAAGATCGAGCATTTGAACTGTTCTTCATACACTCGGCCAAGATTTCTCCAAGATCGAACATTTGAACTGTTCTTCATACGCTCGGCCAAGATTTCTCTAAGACCGAGCGTTTGAACTATTCTTCATACACTCGGCTACAATTTCTCCAAGTCCGAGCGTATGCTCGGCCAAGATTTCTCAAAGACCGAGTGTTTGGAATGCTAGGCCAAGATTTCGCCAAGGCCAAGCTCTAGTTTTATGGAAAGCAAAGTATAAATGCAGGAAAATAACGTATATGAGGCAAAAATTTGAAGAAAAGACTTTTTATTAATTTAGCAAAAGGTTACAACTAACAACCTCGAAGTACAAACAAAAGAGGACCCTAATAACCTCTAAGTACAAAGAAAAAACTAACAAGTCTAGAGCAAGTCAATCAAGGATAGGAGCTGCCCCAGCCTTTTTGTCTTGAGACTTTTCTTGAGGCACTCCCCTGTGGTGGGCTGCTCTCATCCTGAGCCTTGATACTCTTCCCCCGGGATGAGCAGCCTTATGCTTGGATGTTTTTCTTGCCCTCCCGGTCGTTCCTGCTCTCCAGGCTGCTCCCTCTCCAAAGTAGGCTTCTTCTCCTCAGACTCCAGCAGAACAAGGCCAGAGGAGTTTACCTCCTGATACATGGCCTCGACCCTCATCTTGGCTTCCATAAACCCCTCAAGGAACTGCTGACTCCCCTCTCTCTCCAGATCCACTACTGTTAGAACTTTCAAGAATCAGTGTGAGGACTTTCAAAACTAAGAAAGTGAAGCCAAGGGCTCCCAACTCTTAGAAAACAAAACTTGTTCTGGTTTAAAGAAGAGAAAACAGAAACCCCTTTTATAATAAGGGAAAACACGTTCAACAAGGGCACTTAATGCAAGCACAGAAAAGAAGAGACCTTTAAGATCCCAAAACCACCAACACGCTTTTCTAGGCATTTTCTCGCTTCCCAAGAGCAACAAATTGCTGTGCGAAAATATACCTAAATTAATAAGTAGATAATTGTACTGGTTTTACTTGCAAGTTCACAAGGTCAACAGTGTAGTATAGTGTGCGAAAGCAAGGTCATCTCCATAGGGATTAGCAAAGTTCGGTTTTAGAATTAGTTTCTTTAAGTAAAAAGAAATAAAATAACTATTGTGCGTGATTTGATAATAATAAAGACATAGGGCTTTAATATCACCACTAGTCATACTTTCCCAATTTTATAAGGTATCAGTGCACTAGCCTTATCATGTATACCTACTGGTTGCCAACCTAAGGGCATAGTATCTACTCCTTAAGCTATTGATTTCCCTAAGCAACGAGTTAGGCATGGTATCTACTCTAATTCTTTTCTTCCTAAAGGGATTCAGCATGGTATCTGCTTGAGTTGTTCCTTAAGAAAGCATAAGTACTATGGAAATCGACAACCACATGAGACCTAGGGCATGGTATCTACTCCCGGTTTCCCATGTTGATTAACCCAGGTATCCGGATAAGATATCCCTTGTTACTAATGTTAGACCCAGGACTCGGTCATCCAAATTGATCTAACTAACCAATCCATACCACATGCATACGTTGGCCATACACATACATATGAGGAATTTAAATAAGCACAGGCATTAATCAAGTTAAGCAACATAATAAAGGCTATTGGCAAAGATTTATCAATGAATAAATATATGAGAAAGCATAACTAGGGCTTCAATCAAGCCCTATAAGAAAGTTAGTTTCACATGTTGTCTAAAAATATCATATATAAACTAAACATAAAGAGAATAATAAACTTGAGAGAAGAGGCGTTAATTCTCTCCCAAGCTTACAACTCTAAGTAAAAGCTAAGAGAAGTGTTCTCTAAGTTGTCATCAATCGTGTGTGCTTTACAGGTGTATTTATAGGGCTTGAGAAGTCCTAGAAGGTGCAGGAAACCCTAAACTTCCTAAACCGTACAAACTCTCTTATTTAAAAAATAGGGTTATGCAGTTTACTGTTCACGCCCCTACATGTGCGCTCAATCGCACGCGTCTTGTACTCGATCGCAGTGTGCACTCGATCCTTCTTGTGTGCGCACAATCACACTGTTGCGTTCAATCGCATTGCATAGTGCGATCGATCGCATTTTGTCCAGAGGCTGCTCCAGGAATTTCAGGTTTCTTTCTTTAAGTGCCAAAACTGCTTCTTTTCTTCTAAGACCTTATAAACACATGTAAAACACACAAATGAAGTAAAATGGACTAAAATAACATAACTAAGGACCTAATAAATGTAAATAAGGGGGCTTAATATTTAAGCACCTATAACACCCCCAAACTTACATATTGCTAATCCCTTAGCAATACTAAACAAAACTAAAATGAAAAATAACAACACACAGATAGATCTAATGTTCATAGTGTCAAAAAATTTTAAGTCTTAATACAAAACTATGATGTGCATTCATGAGCAAGCTTAACAGATACAAACATATTTTTTTTTGCAATGAATAAGAGTTTTGAACGCAAATCACTTTCATGAGGCAATTTAAGACATCACAAGTTCTACTTTGGTGTGTGGTGAACTAGCACATAAAAGATTCAGTTTCCAAATAATTCTAATGTGTATGTTTCGATGTCTCAAGATTCATCAAATTTCCTATTAGAATCAACAAAGATGGCATAAGTTTTCTTTTTTTCTTTTATTTGTGAGATTTTTTCCAAGTTAGTTCCCTCAAGCTTTCTATTTGACTTATATAATGAGTGTTTAGCCAACGACTCCCAAAACATATGGTTTTAAGGCCTTAGGTGTAAAGACACCCCTAAAGACTTACTAACTCGAGTCAAAAAGGCTACGAAACTAACTAGTCTCAATGCTCTTATCAAAATTTCCACCTTTTGATGTGACACTCACTGCTTACTGAGGCAAGAGGGCCAGTTACTCAATGGAATGTTTGTTTTATTGATCATTAGGAGCATTTCTTTCTTTTTGAGTACTAACAATTTGTTTCTATTTTCTTATGCCAAGATGTTAGTCTAATAGGTCATTTGGTTCACAGTCGAGCAAAAGAAACATACAAACCAAAATTATATGTCATACCCCACACAATTATGTGCTAATGTGCTTGTGATTGTTTAGGTCAAATTTGTGAATCCTTAAATGCCTAAAAGGAGGTGATCTATGTTCAAAACTTAATTATTGGCCTATATTTTCAAGGTGTTAAGCTCACTTATGAAGTCAAATCATATTCTTTGTTTAGATCACCAAAAATTTTTTAGAACAAAATGAACATGCATTTATCCATGAAAACAACAACACAACAAAATAACAATAAAATGGGACATAGTGAGTGTGTGCATGTGCCTCCATACCCCCAAACTTAAATTGAACATTGTCCCCATTGTGTGAATAGCATGGAAGGATCTGACCTGGGAGATGGAGAACTGATGGCTGGCATGGCTCGTAGCACGGCCCCAAACTTCAACTGAATGCAGTCACTCTGTCCTTAAAAAAGAAAGAAAAACAAACATAAAATGGAAAACAAGTAATAATAAACAGTTATATAAAAGTAGACTAGGAAATACGAATAATAAAATAAAATAAACTAATAAAAAGGATATGTTGTGGGGTGCTTCTGATGAGAGTCATAAAATGCATCTAAACAATACTTAATTGTTAACATTTTAGGGTTGATCTTGGTCGTAATCGCACTTTTACATGTTGATAACTCTAAAGTGATATTCATAAATCATTGACTTAATTCGATGCATTTTCAGGTGCTTTGAGTACAAAAGAGATAATAAAGCGATCCATGTTTAAAGCACCAAAAGATCTTGGGTGTCGGTGCTCGTTTTTGTCTAAGGTTTAGACGTGTCCAAACATGATTCAAAGATGGTTAAACTCTAAACTAAGGCTGGAGTAATAAATTACAGTAAGTTAAAAGACTGCACACAAGTGTGTGCATCACTTTGGAGCAAGTTAAGGGTAGGCACACTAGTGTGTGCACTTCTGCATACAAGCTGAAGAAGTTTCACTGAATTGCCAGAATTTCCCGTACAGATCAATCATCTTTGCAGATTAAACTGTATTGATGTAGGAAGAACCAGATGATGAGCCATATATGCTTAGAAATATCCGGAAGTCTATTTTCTATAGAATTTTACGGTTCGTAAAAAGGATTTTTCTAGAGAAAGTTATGGCAGTTTTAGTGGAAACAGTTCAGGCCAGCACAGCAGGCCCAGACGCACAGCAGGCCCAGGCGCACAGCACGGCCCACTCGCCTCTTGACCGGATTAGGGCAAGCAAATGACATTCTCCAAGACCAAAACACCCCCCTCATGCTCTATAAATATATCTTTATGGAGTGTGCAGCGGGGTATTGAAGAGAGAAAGCAAGGAAGAGAGAAAAAAGAGAGGATTCAAGGGATCCAAATCCAGCATTCTTCCATTTTATTTCTAAGTTTTCTTTGGTTGCAAATCAAGGGGAGAACATCCATATTGTTCATCCACCTTGAACTCCATGGCCAAATCAAGGGGAAAGCATCCTTATTGTTCTTCCACCTTGATTTCCATGGCCAACTAATCATTTTACAAGGGAAAGGGATGAATCTTTAGGGATTTCTTGTTCTTTATTTCTTGTTCTTGATTCAGTTGTATGGATTTATTGTTAAATATTGTTTATGAATTATTCATTGATTAAGTAAGAAGATTTGAGTTCATGTGATAGATGTACTTCTTATTCTTCTTCTTTTAGACTCTCTTAATCCGGTGATTGCATCCTTCTCCTCCATTGAGGTTGCTTGGATGTGATTGATTCCGGTAGATTTATCTTATTGATTGTCCATTATTGCGATATTGTCTTTTAAGATATATTGTCATTTCTTGATAATCTTTAAGATCGGTCATGTGTGCATGAACCGAAATCAATGATTAATTCGTAGCAATTATATAAGAATTGTAAATGTGCTTGATTGAATACATTCCGATTGCTTGTTTGGGAGTTGAAACTTGCAATCGAGATAAAATCAATTGAATCAAGAGTGGAAATAGGGAACAAACCTAAGGAGGATTCCCGGAACCTTGTTATTTCTCATTTATATTTCATTTACATTTACGCAATTTTCCTTTACATTATTTCACCATCAAAGCTTAAAAATCTTGAGTTTAACTTTTATCGTTCGTTTTAAGGTTCACACATTTTCCTTTGTACTTAACTTGTTTCCCTGTGGAATCGACACCCCAAAGCCGTACTACAATAACCGTGTTATACTTTGGGCGTAATCAAATTTTGGCGCCGTTGCCGGGGAAACGCTCTTAAGTATAAGGAAACTTGTCAACTTTTAGTGTGACGGTAAAAAAAAAAAAAAAAAAAAAAACCAAAAAAAAAAATCGTAAATATTTTTCTTTTCAGCAGTTTGTAAATACGGCAATATTATTCCTTTACTTTTGTTTTGATTTTCTAATTTTCTTTTATTATTCTGTTTTTATTTATCTGTTTATTATTTTATTCTGTTTTTATTTACCTGTTTATTATTTTGTTTTATTATTCTGTCTATTATTCTGTTTTTATTTATTTGTTTATTATTCTGTTTTATTTATCTGTTTATTATTCTGTTTTTATTTATCTGTTTATTATTCTGTTTTTATTTATTTGTTTATTATTCTGTTTTATTATTCTGTTTATTATTCTGTTTTTATTATTCTGTTTATTATTTTGTTTTTATTTATCTGTTTATTATTCTGTTTATTATTTATTTGTTTATTATTCTGTTTTATTTATTTGTTTATTTATTTGTTTTATTTATTTATTCCCCCTCTAAATTAATTGGTGCATGCTTAGACCGAGAGATTCGCGAGGTAGATTCATTAGAGGACCCGAATTAGAGTTACCCTCTCCTTCCACCTCCATTGGTGAAACCTCGCCTAGATCAAACCATAGTGCACCCCCATCAGAGAATTTAGAGGATTTTGTTAACATGGCTGAAAATCCTAATGAGAATGGTGCTAGGACACTTAAAGATTACCTACATCCTAGCCGGACAGCCACACCATCGTGCATTATGTTTCCAGCCAATACCCGTCATCAAGATTTTAAAACAGGGATGATACAACTTCTCCCTACTTTTCATGGCATGGAAAACGAGAACCCCTATGTGCACATTAGAGAATTTGAGGAAGTAGTTGCGACTTTCCATAGTCACGATGCAACTGATGATATCGTGAGACTCAAGTTTTTTCCTTTCTCCTTAAAGGATAAAGCTAAGAGTTGGTTATACTCGCTGAGACCACGATCAATTGGGTCATGGAATGAGATGACCCAAGTCTTTTTTAACAAGTACTTCCCTCAACATAAGACTAACGCTTTGAAAAGACAAATCTCCACTTTTGCACAAAAGGAAAACGAGACTTTGTATCAGTCTTGGGAGAAATTTAAAGAGCTGTTAAGTATGTGTCCACATCATGGGTACGAAAATTGGCGTTTAGTGAGCTATTTCTATGAGGGTCTTACCTATAGAGAACGTCAATTTGTTGAGATGATGTGTAATGGAGAATTTCTGCAAAAAGACCCTGATGAGGCTATTGAGTACCTCAATGAGCTTGC
The DNA here is from genome assembly GCA_023935145.1 of Bretschneidera sinensis. Taxonomy (NCBI): domain Eukaryota; kingdom Viridiplantae; phylum Streptophyta; class Magnoliopsida; order Brassicales; family Akaniaceae; genus Bretschneidera; species Bretschneidera sinensis. The sequence continues at coordinate 39,613,088 of CM043699.1, forward strand.
TGAGAAAGCTCACACATGGACTGGACCTAGTGCTACTGAGAGCACAAATAGGTCACGACCTAGTGGTGGAGGAATCTACCATCTTAGGGAAGAGGATAACCTTAAGGCCAAGGTCGAAATGCTTACTAGAGAGTTGGAGGCATTAAAAACGAAAAAACCAACACACATAGTTAATCAGGCCGAACCTTTAGAATCATGTTTTGTGTGTGGTGGGGTTGATCATCCCGCCCAAGATTGTCCCACTTTTGTTGACATGAGAGGGCTGTACGAGGAACAATGCAATACCTTAGGCATGTACAAGAAGCCCTCAGCACCTTTCTCTAACACTTATAATCCGGGGTGGCGAAATCACCCCAACTTCAGTTGGAAATCTGAAAATCAGCAGCATGTGCAGCCCCCTAGATCGTACCCAGCACCTTATCATGCACCCTCATCTTCTAGGAACTCTTTAGAAGACTCCTTACATACTTTTATAGAAGCACAAGGCAAGACAAACCAAAAGTGTGAGGCATTAATTACACAGTTGGTTGAGGAAAACAAAGAAATAAGGAGCCAAGTGTCTAAATTGATGAACTCCTTGAGTGTGACTGAGCGAGGTAAGTTCCCTACTCAAGCTCAGTCCATACCTCACGGTCAACATATGGCACAAGAAAATGTGAAAAATGTAAATGCCATTGTGACCCGAAGAGGTAAGTCACTACACATTCCACCAGAGAATAAACCCGAGAATGTGAAGGGTCAAACCAGTAGTGAGACCAAGTTGCCTAAAGACCCTGAAGTGACCCAAAGTCCTGTTAAGGCCCCATTCCCCCAAGCCTTAAAATCCAACAAGAAAAATTTGGAAATGAATGATGAAATCCTTGAGAACTTAAGGCAAGTGAAACTTAATCTTCCCCTTTTGCATGTGATTAAACAAGTCCCCACCTATGCAAAAGTTCTCAAAGATTTATGCACAATTAAGAGGAAACATCATGTCAAGAAAACAGCTTTCCTAACTGAGCAAGTTAGTGCACTAATTGAGCAAAGAATTCCCCCGAAATACAAAGATCCGGGCTGTCCTACCATTGCTTGCAGCATTGGAAATCATGAGGTTGGACAAGCCTTACTAGATCTGGGAGCTAGTGTAAACCTGATGCCATTTTCAATTTACTTACAGCTGGGGTTAGGAGAAATCAAACCAACCGGCGTGGTATTACAATTGGCTGATCGCTCAGTCAAGGTACCCCGAGGTGTGGTTGAGGATGTTTTGATTCAAATTGATAAATTTTATTATCCTGTTGATTTCTTAATTCTTGATACTACTTCTGCTGTAGACACTAACTCTAAAATTCCTTTGATTTTGGGTAGACCTTTTCTTGCTACTGCAAATGCTCTAATAAATTGTAGGAATGGTCTCATGAAACTGTCCTTTGGCAACATGACCCTTGAAGTAAATATTTTCAATGTTGCAAAACAGCCCGAAGATGAGGACGAAAACCACCAGCTTTACATGATCGAGTCACTCGTCAATGAGGGAGTTTTCTTAACTCATGATTATGACCCTCTTGAAAATTTTCTTGTTAATTCTGAGATAGATTTATTTGATGATAAAACTGATATAATTGATATATGTGTTGTTTTTGACAAATCTCAGGATTATGGAAATCGAGCATGGCAACCAAGGTTTGAGGAGCTGCCCGAAAGAAGCAAGACTCAAGTCCCCTCAAGTGTGGAAGCACCTAAAGTCGAATTGAAGCCACTACCTAAGGGTCTAAAACATGTCTTTCTCGGTCCAGGTGATACCTTTCCTGTTATAATTTCTTCTGAATTAACTGAGACACAAGGTAAGAGATTAATTCAAACTTTAAATGAACACAAATCAGCCCTGGGATGGAGCATGGCTGATTTAAAGGGAATTAGTCCCCTAATCTGCTCCCATAAAATAAATCTGGATGAAGGAACCAGTCCTCGTAGAGACCCTCAACGTAGGCTTAACCCCACTATGAAAGAAGTAGTGAAAAATGAAGTACTGAAACTATTAGATGCGGGTATTATATATCCTATAGCTGATAGTAAGTGGGTAAGCCCTACGCAAGTCGTCCCGAAAAAGTCCGGAGTCACTGTGATAAAAAATGATCTAGGAGAGTTAGTCCCTACCAAACTTGTGAACGGGTGGCGTGTGTGCATTGATTACAGAAAATTAAATGCTGCCACCAAGAAAGACCACTTCCCACTCCCTTTTATTGATCAAATTCTTGAGCGTGTAGCTGGTCATCCCTTCTACTGTTTTCTAGATGGTTATTCTGGTTACTATCAAATAGAAATTGCATTAGAAGACCAAGAAAAGACCACCTTTACTTGTCCCTTTGGCACCTATGCTTTTCGTAGAATGCCATTTGGATTATGTAACGCCCCTGCTACTTTTCAACGCTGCATGATGAGCATTTTTAGTGACATTGTTGAAAATTGCATGGAGGTTTTTATGGATGACCTAACTGTTTTTGGATCTTCATTTGAAACATGCTTAATGAATTTAGAAAGAGTATTAATTCGCTGTGAGGAAAAAGAATTGGTTTTAAATTGGGAAAAGTGCCATTTCATGGTACCATCCGGTATTGTCTTAGGGCATATTGTCTCTTCTAAAGGAATAGAGGTTGATCAATCTAAGATTGAGTTAATCTCTAAGTTGTCTGCCCCTAAGACAATAAAGGATGTGAGATCTTTCCTTGGTCATGCTGGTTTTTATAGGAGGTTCATACAAAATTTTTCAAAAATATCTAGACCACTATGCGCCCTCCTAGTTAAAGATACCCCCTTTGAGTGGAGTCAAGCTTGTCAAGAGGCCTTTAAAACGTTGATTGGCAAGCTTACTTCCGCACGTATAATGCAGTCGCCAGATTGGACTTTACCTTTTGAAATCATGTGCGATGCTAGTGACTACGCTGTAGGTGCTGTTCTTGGACAGCGAAGGGAAGGTAAACCTTTTGTCATTTACTATGCTAGTAAAACTTTAAATAGTGCTCAAATGAATTACTCTACAACTGAAAAAGAGTTGCTAGCTGTAGTATTTGCTTTAGATAAATTTTGTGCTCATCTAATTGGTTCTCCTATCCTTATTTTTACAGATCATGCAGCCCTCAAGTATCTTCTTACGAAGAAGGATGCTAAGGCACGACTAATCCGATGGATCCTCCTCTTGCAAGAATTTGATATCACCATCAAGGATAAAAAAGGAGTGGAGAACGTAGTAGCTGACCATTTATCCAGACTCACTTTTGAGGACACTTGTGATGACATGCCAATCAAAGATGATTTTCCCGATGAGCAATTACTTTCCATTACTTCTCTACCATGGTTTGCTCACATCGTAAATTATTTGGCTACAGGTGAGATACCTATGGATTGGAGCGCTCAAGACAAGAGGAAATTCTTATATGAGGTACGTAATTTTTATTGGGATGACCCCTATCTTTTCAAGTACTGCCCTGACCAAATTCTAAGGCGTTGCATCCCTAATGAAGAGATTTCGAGTGTCTTAGAATTTTGTCACTCCCAAGCTTGTGGAGGCCACTTTTCGATGAAAAAAACGGCTGCAAAAATTTTGCAGTGTGGATTTTATTGGCCTACTTTGTTTAAAGATACAAACACCTATTGTCGCTCTTGTGAAAGATGTCAAAAGTTAGGAGCTATGTCTCGCCGAAATATGATGCCCCTGAACCCTATTTTAGTGATTGAAATCTTTGATTGTTGGGGCATCGATTTCATGGGACCCTTCCCTCCTTCCTTCGGGTACCAGTATATCATTGTAGCAATAGATTATGTATCCAAGTGGGTAGAGGCAGCAACTTGTCGAAACAATGATAATGGAACGGTGATTAAATTCCTTAAAGAAAAGGTGTTATCTCGATTTGGTACACCACGTGCTATAATTAGTGATCGAGGTACACATTTTTGCAACCGTTCCTTTGAAGCTTTAATGAAAAAATTTGGGGTATTACATAAAATCTCTACTGCCTATCATCCTCAGACTAGTGGACAAGTAGAGCTTGCTAATAGGGAGATTAAACAAATTTTAGAAAAAACGGTTAACCCCGATCGCAAAGATTGGTCTTTGAGACTAACTGATGCGCTTTGGGCTTACCGTACAGCCTTTAAAACTCCCTTAGGTATGTCACCCTATCGGCTTGTTTTTGGAAAGCCTTGCCACTTACCCGTGGAGCTCGAGCATCGAGCTTATTGGGCCATCAAGTCTTTCAATTTTGACATGGGCGAAGCGGGTAAACTTCGAAAATATCAGCTGACCGAGTTAGAAGAATTAAGAAACGATGCTTATGAAAATTCTAGAATCTATAAGGCTAAGATGAAAGTATTCCATGACAAAAATATTTTGAGGAAAACATTTAAACCCAATGATCGGGTATTCTTATACGACTCTAGACTTCATAAGCATCCTGGAAAACTTCGGTCAAGATGGACCGGCCCTTTTATAGTAAAAAATGTTTTTGAAAATGGGGCGGTAGAAATTGAGGATACTAGAGATGGTCGGGTCTTTAAAGTAAACGGTCAACGACTTAAGATCTTAATTGATAGACATGATCCGGAGATGGAAGACATTCCGCTTATGGATCCGGTCTATTCACCTTGACCACACAACAAAGGTACGTTATTCCTTTTAATTTTTGTTCTGTTTTTAGTTAGTTTTCATTCAATCTTAATTATTAGTTTTTAGTTTACTTCAAATTTCAAAAAAAAAATATATATATATATATATTAATATTTCGTTGTCAAGTCTTTATTAACTTTGAATTTTGGTTGTGTTAAGTCTATTTTAATTTTTAGTTTCTAGTGATTTCAGCGAAAAGAACGGTATGCAGTTCAATTGGTGGTGCGCAATTTTCAGCTTTTGTGCATTTTTGGCCGCACAGGGAGTTTCCTTTCCTTTTTCTTTTACATTGAGGTCAATGCAATGTTTAGGTTGGGGGTGGAGGAAACATATTTCTTTTTTTTTTTTGAACTGCTTGGTGTCACTTTCTTTCTTTTCGTTGTTAGGATAAAAAAAAAAAAAAAATTTGTTTGTTTGTTTTTAGCATGTTTTGTGTTAGCCTTGGAGTTAATTCACATGTCAATGATATGAGCTTAATCGAGATAGCATATAGCATTTAGAAGAAGTTAAATCTTGCTTCACTTTGAGAATAAATTAAGTGTCAATTTTTCTTTGGTTTGAGACTCTGGTTTGTGGTAAGATTGCATGATTAGTCTAAAGCATTTGGAAAAGTTTTATGCGCGGTTGTTTTGTGAATACTTTTGCGGTCTCTACAAGCTCTAGAACTTATTTAATAATCACTTGAGGCGAAAATCATAGAATGCACACTACTTAGGATATGATATAGGCCATTTTTGGACCGTTTGAGCCTTTTTAAACTTACCCTTGTTATATTTATCGCTAGTCACCTATTTGAGCCTTTTTCTTGAAAAGAAAAATTGAGCTTTGTTTCTTTCGATAAACCATTTACTTACTTTTATGAGCCTAAAAATATTTTATCCTTACCTCTCTTTTAAAAGAACTTAGTTATACACATGTTGTGAGAAGCACTTAATAGGAGTAAGGGTGGAAATATGAGAAAATATTACTATCATAACCCAAGTACATTAAAAGAGATAAGTTGGGGGTTGTGGAAAAGAAAAGAAAAGAATGAAAGAGGAGGTGAATGGTCTTATGCCAAAACAAAAAATAAAAAAAAATGAGAAAAAAATGAATTATGGCAAAGAAAGAAAAAAAAATGGTGATTTATTGCCAGAAATGCTCGAAAAATGGTTGAAAGAGTTGGGTGTTGAAGTAAGGTTATCTTGTGCTTAAAGTGGTTGTGTTTAAATTAAGAGACTTAGTTCTTTTATTTGTTTAAACTTTCCCATTCTTTCTTGACCTTTACCCTAGCCTAATGTTGCAAGCTTATTAAAGACCTATTGATCCGATGAAGTGTGATTTTTCTACATAGTGGAGAGTGATTTGAAAAGTGAGCATATGGAGCTTGATTTGTGATTGATGTCACGCAAATTAATATGTTTTTAGAGGCCAAGACTTGTATTCATGCTATGTTGTGCATAAAATCATCTAGGTGTTCGGACTAATGTATTGTGGTAAGATGGATGGTAAGAGTCGATAACGATTTTAAGGTTGACATTTGGATTATTCTTGGACCTGAGTGATATTTAATGATTCTATGTGCTGTATGTTATGCATGATTTTTGAGATAGATTTTTGAATCACTCTTGGTTAACGCCAGCATTGTTGTATTTTGTTTTGATTTCTAAATAAAGAATTCATTTCATGCCTTTCGCTTGAATTGCTAGGGACTAGCAATAAGCTAGTTGGGGGTTGTGATGAGAGTCATAAAATGCATCTAAACAATACTTAATTGTTAACATTTTAGGGTTGATCTTGGTCGTAATCGCACTTTTACATGTTGATAACTCTAAAGTGATATTCATAAATCATTGACTTAATTCGATGCATTTTCAGGTGCTTTGAGTACAAAAGAGATAATAAAGCGATCCATGTTTAAAGCACCAAAAGATCTTGGGTGTCGGTGCTCGTTTTTGTCTAAGGTTTAGACGTGTCCAAACATGATTCAAAGATGGTTAAACTCTAAACTAAGGCTGGAGTAATAAAGTACAGTAAGTTAAAAGACTGCACACAAGTGTGTGCATCACTTTGGAGCAAGTTAAGGGTAGGCACACTAGTGTGTGCACTTCTGCATACAAGCTGAAGAAGTTTCACTGAATTGCCAGAATTTCCCGTACAGATCAATCATCTTTGCAGATTAAACTGTATTGATGTAGGAAGAACCAGATGATGAGCCATATATGCTTAGAAAGATCCGGAAGTCTATTTTCTGGAGAATTTTACGGTTCGTAAAAAGGATTTTTCTAGAGAAAGTTATGGCAGTTTTAGTGGAAACAGTTCAGGCCAGCACAGCAGGCCCAGACGCACAGCAGGCCCAGGCGCACAGCACGGCCCACTCGCCTCTTGACCGGATTAGGGCAAGCAAATGACATTCTCCAAGACCAAAACACCCCCCTCATGCTCTATAAATATATCTTTATGGAGTGTGCAGCGGGATATTGAAGAGAGAAAGCAAGGAAGAGAGAAAAAAGAGAGGATTCAAGGGATCCAAATCCAGCATTCTTCCATTTTATTTCTAAGTTTTCTTTGGTTGCAAATCAAGGGGAGAACATCCATATTGTTCATCCACCTTGAACTCCATGGCCAAATCAAGGGGAAAGCATCCTTATTGTTCTTCCACCTTGATTTCCATGGCCAACTAATCATTTTACAAGGGAAAGGGATGAATCTTTAGGGATTTCTTGTTCTTTATTTCTTGTTCTTGATTCAGTTGTATGGATTTATTGTTAAATATTGTTTATGAATTATTCATTGATTAAGTAAGAAGATTTGAGTTCATGTGATAGATGTACTTCTTATTCTTCTTCTTTTAGACTCTCTTAATCCGGTGATTGCATCCTTCTCCTCCATTGAGGTTGCTTGGATGTGATTGATTCCGGTAGATTTATCTTATTGATTGTCCATTATTGCGATATTGTCTTTTAAGATATATTGTCATTTCTTGATAATCTTTAAGATCGGTCATGTGTGCATGAACCGAAATCAATGATTAATTCGTAGCAATTATATAAGAATTGTAAATGTGCTTGATTGAATACATTCCGATTGCTTGTTTGGGAGTTGAAACTTGCAATCGAGATAAAATCAATTGAATCAAGAGTGGAAATAGGGAACAAACCTAAGGAGGATTCCCGGAACCTTGTTATTTCTCATTTATATTTCATTTACATTTACGCAATTTTCCTTTACATTATTTCACCATCAAAGCTTAAAAATCTTGAGTTTAACTTTTATCGTTCGTTTTAAGGTTCACACATTTTCCTTTGTACTTAACTTGTTTCCCTGTGGAATCGACACCCCAAAGCCGTACTACAATAACCGTGTTATACTTTGGGCGTAATCAGCTTCCCATGAGCACTAAGTTTAACGTCTTCAGCCAAACGGGGTATTCGCTCAACTTTAGTCTTTTGGCAGGGAGTACTTAAAGTCCACTTTATGTGGCTCAAGTGCTCTTGGTGGTGCTGCACATTCATCATGACTCAATCTTGTCAGTTTATTCAAATGTGATTTCTTCTTATCACCCGGTCTTGGATGCATAGGATAAACTTCAGGGAGGTGCATAGCTTCAAAGATATCATCAGGGACAGTTTCTGACGCATGCTCAATATCCAATCTTTTGAAGCTATGGGTGAGGGCAGCCTCCAATGGATCAGTGTAATGGACCTAAAAAACTTGCTTGACAGCACTTTGCATCATACATTCATTAAAACATTCATCATCATTATCATCTTGGGGTAATTTCATTGTATCAAATATCTTAAATTCTATTGTCTCTCCATTTACCGTCATACTTACAATACCCTTTTTCACATTAATTATTGTATCAGCAGTTCTCATAAAGGGTCTTCCTAAGATGATGGGCAGAGGTAATGGCATAGGGCATTCTTCCATATCAAATACAATGAAGTCAGCAGGCAAAATAAACTCACCTACCTTGACCAAGACTTCTTCAAGTATATCTCTAGGTCTTTTGATGCTTTTATCTGCCAATTGCAAAGTGATGGAGGTTGGTTGAAGTTCCCCCAAACCTAGCTTTTCAACTACTGTGTATGGTAACAAATTGATACTTGCTCCTAAATCTAGTAATGCTCGCTCAAACAACTGATCACCTATCCTATAGGGAATAGTAAAACTACCAGAATCTTTTAGTTTTGGTGGTAGTTTTCTTAACAATACCGCACTTACCTCTTCAGTTAAAGCCATTGTTTCATGTTCTTGAAACTTTCTTTTATTAGTGCAACAATCTTTTAAAAATTTAACATAAGCAGGAATTTGTTTAATTGCATCTAATAAGGAAATGTTAATTTCTACTTTTCTCAAAGTTTCAAAAATTTCAAGCAATTTATCTTTCTTTGGCGTTACTAACCTTTGAGGGAAGGGTGGTGCATTCCACTTCTCTACTTCATTTACCTTGAATGTGGATGGCTTAGCTTGAGATGCTTGAGCTGGCTCATTAACTCCTATGATTTTACCATTTCGGAGAGTTGTAACGACTTTCAGCTACTGATGTCCTCTTGGATTTGGTAGTGTTTGTGCAGGAAGTTCACCTTGCTTTATTTCACTTAGCTCCTTAGCTAATTGCCCCATTTGTTCTTCTAGCCTTTGAGTGGTTTGTTTTTGGTGATCTAAAAAAGTCATCAATGTTGTCATTAGTTGCTGTTTTTTAGTGGCTAATTGTTTTACAAGACTTTCTAGACCATCCTTCTTGGGTTCTGGAACTGGTTGGGCTGCTTTATGGAAGTTCCTTTGTTGTCCTTGAAGGTTCAAGTTGTTTTGATTGTTGCTCCATGAGAGGTTAGGGTGGTCTCGCCATCCAGGGTTGTATGTATTTGTATATATACTGTTCGGTCCCACATAGTTTGCTTGCTCGGGATCTGTAGATGAATACAAATGGCAGGTCTCAGTAATGTGATCAAATTGAGAACATAAAGCACATACCTGGCTTTGTGTAGCTTGTGGTCGAGGAGAGATATTTTGAGTAGACACAACTTTTACAATCATATCTAGCTTCCTCTCCAAAGCAGCTATTTGGGCAAAGGGTCCACCATTCAGAGTAACCTTATATATACCTTTGCTTTTGACTCCTTGTGTACCTCTAGAGGAGAATTGTTGGGTATGCTCACTCAATGCCTCAAACAACTCCATGGCTTCTTCACTGCTCTTTTCCATCAGCACACCTCCACAACCAGAATCAGCAATACCTTTATTCATGTCATTTAGGCCTTTATAAAAGGCTAGCACCAGCTCATCTTAAGGTAGGTTGTGGTGTGGGCATTTGAGTAGTAGCTCGTTGAAGTGTCCCCATGCCTCAAAGAACAAATCTCCATCCCTTTGTTGGAAAGATTGGACCTCTTTCCTCATTTGCCTCATCTTTTGGGCTGGGAAGAACTTCCTTAGGAATTTGCCAGCCAACTCCTCCCAAGTGTGGATTGAAACTGCATCCAAAGAATTGTACTGTAGCTTAGCATTATCTTTTAAGGAAAAGAGAAATAGAATTAACCTTATTCCTTCTTGGTCTAGGCCCTTGATGTGCTGGAATTTGCAGAGATCAAAGAATTCCCGAAGGTGCAAGTGTGGTTCCTCTGCCGGTGTACCCCTAAAGTGAGTCAAAGCATTGAGTATCTGCGGGGATATGTAATAGTTGCCCTCTGCTTCAGGTTGATATGAAATGCATGAAGGATGGTTGAGGTTCTGTGGGATGAAGGATTGCTTCATCGATCTTCGTGCAGGTGGTTACTGGATTTCTAGTTGTTCCGCCATTGGTGCTTCTTCCGTGAATTCCTCTTCTTCCTCCTCAAAGTTGTCTCTAAGATTTTTTCAGATGGTCCACTCAAGCTCGGGATCAAGGGGAAAGACTATTGGAGTCGGGATCGAATTTCGTGTATGAATCAGGTAAAACAGCTTCAGTGCAGTAGTTCAACTCAGCTGCTTGGGTAACTCTCTGTCCTATTTGCGCTTGATCGCACAGAAGGTTGCGATCGATCGCAAGTATTACAGAACCACTTATTAGGGTTTGATGTACCTAAATAAAAAAAAGAAATCGATTAGGGTTTGATGAAAAGTAAAAATAAAAATGGTAAATAAAATAAAAAGGATGATTAAACTAAACGAAAGTAATCCTAAAATAAAATTTAGAGCAATCCCCAGCAGCGGCGCCAAAAACTTTTTGTGCGTTTATTTACCTAAATAAATAAGCAAATAATCATACTGGTTTTACTTGCAAGTGCACAAGGTCAACAGTGTAGTATAGTGTGCGAAAGCAATGTCATATCCACAGGGATTGGCAAAGTTCGGTTTTAGAATTAGTTTTTTAAGTAAAAAGAAATAAAATAACTGTTGTGTGTGATTTGATAATAATAAAGACATAGGGCTTTGATATCCACCACTAGTCATACTTTCCCAATTGTATAAGGTATCAGTGCACTAGCCTTATCATGTATACCTACTGGTTGCCAACCTAAGGGCATAGTATCTACTCCTTAAGCTATTGATTTCCCTAAGCAACGAGTTAGGCATGGTATCTACTCTAACTCTTTTTTTCCTTAAGAAAGCATAAGTACTATGGAAATTGACAACCACATGAGACCTAGGGCATGGTATCTACTCCCGGTTTTCCATGTTGATTAACCCGGGTATCTGGATAAGATATCCCTTGTTACTAATGTTAGACCCAGGACTCGGTCATCCAAATTGATCTAACTAACCAATCCATACCACATGCATACGTTGGAAATACACATACATATGAGGAATTTAAATAAGCACAGGCATTAATCAAGTTAAGCAACATAATAAAGGCTACTGGCAAAGATTTATCAATGAATAAATATATGAGAAAGCATAACAAAGGCTTTAATCGAACCCTATAAGAAAGTTAGTTACACATGCTGTCTAAAAACATCATATATAAACTAAACATAAAGAGAAGAATAAACCCGAGAGAAGAGGCGTCAATTCTCTCCCAAGCTTACAACTCCAAGTAAAAGCTAAGAGAAGTGTTCTCTAAGTTGTCGTCAATTGTGTGTGCTTTACAGGTGTATTTATAGGGCTTGAGAAGTCCTAGAAGGTGCAGGAAACCCTAAACTTCCTACACCGTACAAACTCTCTTATTTCCAAAATAGGATTCCGTAGTTTACTGTTCACGCCCATACATGTGCGCTCGATCGTACGCGTCTTGCGCTCGATCGCAGTGTGCGCTCGATCCGTCTTATGTGCGCACGATCGCACTGTTGCGCTCGATCGCATTGCATGGTGCGATCAATCGCATTTTGTCCAGAGGCTGCTCCAGGAATTCCAGGTTTCTTCCTTTAAGTGCCAAAACTATTTTTTTTTCTTCCAAGACCCTATAAACACATGTAAAACACACAAATGAAGTAAAATTGACTAAAATAGCATAACTAAAGACCTAATAAATGTAAATAAGGGGGCTTAAATATGAATATTTAAGCACCTATCACAAACCCATTCCCACGGTCTGCCATTTAATGCAAGGTTGACTCACGTTTGCTGCAAGGGTCCCCAGGATCAGATACCTAGTGCTCCAAGTCCGAGACCTCGGACTGCTACATACATGCTCAGCTCCACTCACGCTCGGGCCCATATGAATTGCCCCACGCATCCCCGGCTCAGTTCTATCTAAGCGCGACACACTGTCTCCTTCGTTAAGCACATAAATGTACTCAAGGAAGTGAGGGGCCTGTAATGGGGCTTGATGTGGCCCATAAACACTTCGGCCCGATAAGAAACAGCCCAATAGACCCACGCATGGGCTCCTTCTGTAACATGCCGCCCTGTAGACCCCTACGACACGCCACCCTGTAGCCACCCTACAACACTCCGCCCTATAGCCACTCTACAACGTGCTGCCCTTCAGCCACCCTATAACACGTTGTCCCCTGATCATGCAATTAGTGCCTTAACACTGACGAGACGTGGGCAAAACCCGTTCAGAGGGCTATAAAAAGTATGGAATTCAGCAGGGACTGGATTTTGAATTCACACTGAGCTATTTACTCCTACACTGCTTTAAGTTTAAGTACTCGGCCTCGGCCCACTTTAAATTCCCATTCTAACTTAAGCATCTGAGCACCCTCGAAGGTCTCCCCTCCCTTCCTTCCGAGGGTCTTTAGTTCACCCCGTTACTTATGCAGGGCCACGTCAGCACCCAGGCCACGTTAGCACCTAGGCCACGTCGGCACCTAGGCCACATTGACAGTAGCAATTTTTGCATCAACAACCAATATAGTACTATTATACTATAAGAAGGAAATTAGTGATGATTATGGGCAGAGAAAGGTCGATGATTTGCAAACATTGTACAGAAGATTCTGGAAAGTGGCAGCTCCCTACTAGTTCTCTGATGATGAAGCCCAAGCCATATTGTAGCTGGTTGTTGTCTGTGCACTCACTTTGGGTACTATTGGCATCAGTGTCAGCTTCAGTTTCCTGGGTCGTGACTTTTACATTGCCCCTGCACTAGTCTGCTCATCTATCTTTTAAGAGTAAATTCTATTTTACATCCTTAAAATTTTGTGTTTGTTCATTTTATATTCTTAAGTTTTGATTTGTCTCAATTGGACACGAGATTTTAATTTATTCTAATTTACATCCTTGAATCAAAATTCCCTTATAAAACTCATATCAGATCTTATTTGGCCAATTTAGCGGGAATGACGGCATAATTTTCTGTCCCTTTTTAAGCTCAGTCTTTGTTCCTTGTGTTCTTCCCTTTCCCCTGCAACCAAAATTCTCCTTAATCTATGGAGTCAAACCATGTATCTCTTCTATTTTTCCATCGCAATCAGTTAGCCACATTTAGGACTTCATGGACATAAGCTAATCTAGACGGTTGTTTTCTGGTTTGCCGCAACTATGGGTTAAATTTTTTTCCAGGTGAGGGACACGTGAGGTTGTAGGGATGGGAATTCTCTTGGCTTACGTTGCCACATTGGATGCCACCTATGTGTTTTATAGGGAGGTTTTGACTCAAAACGTAAATTGGGACAAATAAAAACGTCAGCTCCCAATTGAGATTAACCAAAACTTAAGGATGTAGATAGGAGTGACAAGCGCCAAACTTGAAGTATGTAAATTAGAATTTTGTTATCTTTTAATTATACTAGGAATATTAAATTTAGTTAATAAATCTATGACTTTATGGGGCTTTTTTTAGTTAATTCTGATCAAGATAACAATTAGATTTAATTTGCCTCATGTTTTTTCAGCTAATTCTAAATAAGCTAATGTTTGTAACTAATTGCTATTACTAAATATGCATAGATAAGGACCAAGAACAGTTCACTAAGCAGTGCCTCTACTACTTAGGTGATTTTACCAGCAGAATTCCGGTGAGCACCCACGCATTGTCTTAGTGCTTGTTTGGGGAGGGTTTTCAAAAATCCTTTTTAGTGTTCAAACACTGAAAATGCTGTTCAAACACTAGCGTGATTGTTTGGCCAGCAGTGTTCAAAACCAGTGTTTGAACAGAGTTGTGTAAAAATGACTGTTCAAACACTGATTTTTTAACACGACTAATCAGAGTTTTCGGACTGAATTCAGTGTTTAGTTTTCACTCTCACTTTCCCAATTCACAGACCCCTTCTCTCTTTCGCGACCTCACATTCTCCTTCACATAGCTCTCCCTCTGTCTCTCTCACGACCTCACCTTCTCCTTTACAGAGCTTTCCCTCTCTCTGCAATGCCTTCATCTTCTCTCTCCCTATTTCCTTTCTTTTCACTTCCTAACCGGGTCTCTCTCCTTTCCTCTTCAACAAATCGCGACGGTCACGACCTCGAAGAAACCCAGAAGAGAAGAGAGAAACTATACAGACTGCAGACCCAAGACTTTTCTTTACCTTTCTTGGTAACTCTCTATTTTTGCTCTCCTATTTGGGGTAAAGCTTACCTTTTTCTCTCTTGCTTCCAGCAACACCGGTGGTGGCTCTGACTCTTTTCACAAATGGGTTTCAATTTTCAAGGGAATCCATCTTTTTCTCTCTACCTTCCGGCAGCACTGGCAGCGGCTCTGACTCTCTCCATGGGTGGGTTTCAATTTTCAGGGGAATCTATCTCATAAGGCACCATCAACCAATACTCTCTGTGGTAATTACATTATGCTATCTTTCTTTGGTTTGTGGGATATGCATCGTTCTTCCTGGTATAAGTTTCAATGGGTTTTCTTGTGTTTTGTTCGATGAATAATTTTGAGGCTTTGGTTCGGTGCAAATCTTACTATATTTCCTAGGTTGCAGTAGAAGAGTTGTTTGGTCAACAGGAAAATTCTTTTCCTGGATTCTATTTTAATATTTTCTCATTCTTTGTGTTTTAACACTTGGATTTCAATAAAATGATTTCACGTACCAACTAATGCCATACTAAGATTTTATTTTTAAACAACTCCAGATTGAGTGTACTGGATTCAAGCTGCAGCAACCTGTATGTTAACTAGCATTCTTGTGTCCCTATAACTCTCTTCTATTTAGTCTTAAAGGCCATCTTCAAGCTGCAATAACCTGTTAGATTTTTCCTTTCAAGGTGTTGTTTAAGTTCAGTTACACCTATAGTCTTGTATTTAAGAGTCTGCCACAATCAAATCACAATATTCACCTTATTTGAACTAGCTACTACTGCTTTAATTTCTTGTTGCATATTCTTGATTCTCTCTAGCAGGTTTGGTGAACTACTTCTTGTTAATTAAGGTTTCATTTTGTGGTTTCATTTACTATGTGTATGCAAGTGTTCAAGCCTGCTTTGGAGTCTAACAAGGATAAATTGCTCTTTGCAATGCCTTGACTCGAAGTCTCTCCTTCTCCAGGTAGTTTTTTTTATCATTTTCTTATTTAACTGTAACATTTTCTTGTTTCTTTAATTCTTGTGATATTTCTAATTTACTCTTAACACTAATGCTAATTCCTATTTATGGTTACAATCAGGTTTCTATGTTATCTTTGCTTGTGCTTTGTTTCTTTGTTGCTTGTAATATTTCAATCAGGTTTTTAGGCTTAGTTCAATGGTTTTTTGTTTCCTTTTTCATTGAATATTTTGCGTGACTAGTTATATTTTTGTATAAATATTTACTTCTCTCTAGCAATGGGTTCTTTGTGTCTCTAATGCCAGCTCTTATCTTACTGGTGTCTTCGTTGGCTCTTGCTCTTTCTGCGTCATTATTTAACTGTTTTTTAAATGAATTGGATTTCTTTCTTTTTGGCTAATTGATTTATACATGTTAGAATTGAAGTTTTTATGTGAGATTGTGAATTTTTTTTTAATCGACGTATTGGCTTTCAATTCTGTTTCTTCATTGGAATGCACTGCCCAATTAGTTTGTTCATTTTGTGTCTGAATTGGTATAAAGATCATGATACTGCTGCTAAAGTCAAAAGTGCTTTGTGGGCTATGGTTTTTCAGTGGGTTTATGGCCTCGATTGATTTCCTAGTGCAGAATCCATTTGTGGTAGTTGATGCTTAACTGACTTTATCTGGATTTAATTTCTATTTGGAAAGGCTGGGAGATTTTGGTGACAAAATGTATATTTTCACTGGTTAATGAAATAATATAAGATTTTTTATTTGGTATAGAGGCTAATAGATTTTAGATTTTTCTGTCATAGTTTATTTGTTGGTTTAATAGCTTTCATTAGATAGTGGAATTTTTCAGTTTTTGTTTCAAGATTCTGGTTGATTTGTAGTTTCGCAATGTGGGTTGTCATTCATGAAGAAGCTATTGCTAGAGTGAATATTAGTAAATCTTGCTGATACTTAATTATGAGATAATTATTCTTTTGTATGTTTTAGTCTGTATGTGTTATAAATCTAATTAAGTTTGTAGTTTTCCTTAGCATTATAAGTTGTTAATTTTGTTTGCCTGTTTGAACTATTTCACTTTCTTTTGGAAGTAGATACTGCACCCATTTTAGGTCTTAATTATATTACTTCAACACTTGTTTGGTAAACCAGATTCAGAGGATGATAAAATGAGATGACTTCATATATCTTACGAAAATTTCTTTTAATTCAAAATTTTCTTTTTCACTAAGGGTTTATTGAAAGGGAAGCGTGTAATGATCTTTGAGGCTCCGAATCATAGTACAGTTGCCAGAGATTTCACTTTCATTGATGATACTGTGAATGGTTGTTTGGTTGCATTGGATACTACAACGAAGAGTACAGGGAGTGGAGGGAAGAAGAAGGGACCTGCGTAATTGCGGGTTTATAATCTTGGGAATATTTAACCGATGCCTGTAAGTAAGCTTATGAGTTTATTGGAGAAGTTGTTGAAAGTGAAGGGTAAGCAGATTGTTTTGCCAATGACTGCAAATGGGGATGTTTTGTTTACTCATGCGAATATAAGCTTGGTGCAGAGGGAGCTTGGGTATAAACCTACTATGGATTTGCAAACTGGGTTGAAGAAATTTGTCCGTTGGTACCTTGATTGCAATTCAAGAAGAGGGAAGAAAATAATGTGTAAATGAGTTCATTTTTGTGGATCTGTTGCAGGGTCATTTCAATTTTTTAATTTGATTTGATTCTCACGATTTCTCATTTCATTGGGGTTGTTTCCTTTCGCATTATATTGTGTATTGTGACAATAAGAAGAGTTAGTACTGTAACAATTTTAGAGAGCTTTTCGTGCAGGGCTTTACTGATTTGTATTGGGAAACACAGGTAGTTAATGCAATGTAGTATTGTCACTTGCATTATGTTGTCTGTTAAATTTTTAGGTGGATTCTCTTATTGGCAATTCATTGATATTCTAGCATTTTGTTCTGTGTTTTCTATATTGTTCTTGTATAAGAGGATGTTGATTAGTGATTTTGCAGAGCTCTGATTACTTTTTGCTTTTGGTTGTGATGAGCTTGATGAAACAATATGCATTTCATGTCGCCTTAACCTTGTGGGGTTCACTTTTGCAGTCTTGCTATTTTTGGTGAGAATTCCCAGTTATTGTCGTAGTGTTAGCTTTTGAAGAGGAAAATCAACAACAAGGTTTGCTTAATACGTACCGCCATTTAGCTGCTCTATTATGTTGGATTGTATTCATTTAGGAGGGTAATTAAAAAGCAATATAGCCTTCAGGTGTTCAAAAATAAAAGTTATGATGACCTTAAAAAAGCATTGACCAGCTAATTGAGATTGTTTGCATATGAATCCTTAATGGAATGATATATTTATACTATCTATCCTTTGCTAATACAATACCACACCAATTTATAAGCGATTTCTTTATGATTTGTTAATAAAATTAAAAATGCATATTTGGTTTTTGACCCTAAAAGAATTTATCTAAAGTTTGTGAGATGTAAAATGAGATTGATGATGGATGGATGATTGTCTTTCTCCCTACTCTTACATAGTGAGGCAAACTCATTTGAATGAAGAATTTTGGGTCGTTGATTTCCATTTTATCAATTTATCAAATTGTAAAAGTTGTATTATATATTTTATTTTTACTTTTAAGAATTTATTTAACAAACAAACATGAGAAATAAAATGAGTTAGTTGTTGAAATGTTATCAAATTGTAAAAGTTGTATTGTATATTTTATTTTTATTTTTAAGAATTTATTTAACAAACAAACATAACATGACCAGGGGAAGAGTGTTGTTATGTTTGATCGATGATATATAAAAAATACTAACATTTTAAAAATAAAATAATATTAATTATTTTTAAGTATTTGGTGTGTGCTTAAAAAATTATATTTAGTAAATATGAGAAATAAAATTAATTTTAGATATTAAAATTTAAACTGAACACTGAAAACTGAAAGCTGAAAACAATTACAAGAAAGTGTAATCCAAACAGTTTTCTATTTTCAAAACAGTTTTCGAAAACTGTTTATCCAAACAATATTTCACTGAAAACTGTTTTGGAAACAGTTTTCAAATACTGTTATCCAAACATGTTTTCAAACACTGAAAACTGTTTTCAGAAACTCTTTTTGAAAATAGTTTTCAAACACTGAAAACTGAACTCTCCCTAAACATGCCCTTAGGTAGTCCCCCTGCTACAGTTGGTCTTCTCTTCATTTTACTACTAGTGTATTGTGAATATTATAAATGCCAACATATTCCTAGTCAAACTCAAAGAATAAGTAACAATAATTAAACTCTAGTGTTTTAGACATATCATAATTCTTATGTTCAATCTTTACTTGTTTGAACATATAGATATTCAAATATAAACTAATTTTGAGTTACACTATTTTCCTTCTGGCATCCATTCATTTTTTTTAACAATATTAATGGCAAATATAAACTTGGTTTACTGATATTTTCTTTCTTTCTATTCGCCTCCCCCTCGTCCTGTTCCCCCCACCACCCTTTTTTTCCTATTTGGCTACTTGTGCGCCTAAACTTCACACGAGGCTTTCCATGGCCCATGGCTTATTAGTGCACCATATCAAAATAAAGACATAGAACTGCAGCTAAACACATTCTAGTTATGTACACACATTTTTGTGATACATGCAAACATATACATGCTCAGAGCATTCATATGCATACTAAAAAATCTGGAGTATATAAGGTCTTTGGGTTTCCTTCTTATGAGTTGTCACTTCCTTGCTTTCTTGGTACCTTAATCTTGATACTTGGGGATTGTTTGCTTTTGGAAAAGGGTTTTCATTTTGGTTTTCAATTTTCAAAGAATGAAAACTGCAGACCACGTTAGATATTTTTGTTCTCTTATTTGTAATTCATTGTTGTTATGCAGTTCTTTGTGTTGAGAGATTATGCAAGAGAAACTCTGGATTTAAGATGGAGGTGATGTAAGACATTATAAAAGGAAAAGAAGCCAGACTACCCTAGGGGTTGGAAGAGAAAGCCAGGCTGCCTTAGGGGTTGGAAAAGAAAGTCAGGCTGCCATAGAGATTGAGAAGAAACGCTGATCTCATGCTATTTTTAATCAATATCAAAAGTTTCCATAAAATGAATTACAACCAGATATTTATGCTAAACAAATAAACTAGTCCTAACAAGGACTCTACATACAAAAGGACTCTAAAATAAATAAAATAAAATAAAATAACTCCTAATGTTAAGCCCATGATACTTTATGTGTGATGCCCCTCAAATAGACACGGGCCAAACATGGTTGGGCTTGATCCCCATCAATCCTTCCTGGCTGAAAAGAACTTGACTTTGACGAGTGACACTGCTGATACTTCTCCAAAAGAAAAGGATCAAGACGCCTAAGCTCCTCCTCAATGATCCATGTAGCATCTGAAGAAGGTCACCCCTCCCACCGAACAAGATAACTTTGGAAACCACCCAATGGAGAAACGATTGTCTGATCATCCAAAATGTCCACAATGTTATCTGTTATCGGCAATGGCGGTCTAGGAAGTTGAGGCATGGGTGCAGAAACAACTCCACCTGTAGGTAACTCTAAAGGCAACCTAGGAGGTTCAAAGGTACCCGATAAGGAAACAAGTCCTTTACATTGAATATTGGACTAATATTCATATCAGGTGGCAAGTCAAGTAAGTAAGCATTAGATCCAAGTCTACAAGTGATATGAAATGGTCTAGTAGTCTTAGCATGCAATTTCTTGAAAAAAAAATTAGAGTAACACTCAGGACGAATACGGACCATGATATGAGCACCCTCACTTGACTCTTTATTCCTACAATGAGCATCAACAATAAGTTTACAATTATCATTACTTAATGCAATCTTACGTCGGATTTCGACATATAGCTCTCAAATGTGAAAGGCAAAAGACTCGGCTAACTCAGATTTATTCCTACGATGAGCATCAACAATAAGTTTATAATTATCATTACTTAATGCAATCTTACGTTGGATTTCGACATATAGCTCTCAAATGTGAAAGGCAAAAGACTCAACTAACTCAGAAGGTCGGGAATCAAATGGTAACGGAATAAGATCAACCGATTGAAGAGGTGAATAACCAAGGAAATTTTCAAATAGGCTTTTACCAGTAGACCTATTGACAGAACTGTTATAAGAAAACTCTACAATAGGTAACAATAATTCTCAATTACCAGGCTTATCCCCATAAAGTCACAAGTAAATTTCCCAGACTTCGATTAATAACTTCAGTCTGACCATCAATATAGGGATGAAATGCATAACTAAACCTCAAGTGTGTTCCAAAAAGCTTCCAAAGTGTCTTCCAAAAGTAAATCATAAACTTAACATATCTATCAGACACAATAAAAGTGGGCAACCCATGAAACGTAGCAATCTCCCTAAAGAACAATTTAGCCATATGAAAGGCGTCAGTTATCTTGTGACAATGGATAAAATGGTTCATTTTTTAAAATCTATCCACCACAACTAAAATAGAATCTTGACCTCTAGCAGTCTTAGGTAAACCGAGAACAAAATCCATGTTACGGCTCCGCTATAGTATATGTGGTACAGGCAAGGGTTTATATAACGCAGTATTTCTTTTTCTAGCCTTAGCTCTTAGACACGTGCAACATTGTGACACGATCCTACCTACATCTCTTTTTAGGGAGGGCCAATAGAATCTATCTTTAACTAGAGTCATAGTCTTATCTTTCTCAAAGTGACCAGCCAGACCTCCGGTATGCAATTCCCACACTAGAAAATCTCTATGTGACGTACGTGGGATGCATAATCTAGATCCTTGAAACAAATAACCATCTCTAAGTAAGAAATCAATATAAGACTGACAGTTTCTCTCACTAATCTCCTGAAAGATAGTACCAAAATCTGGATAAGTAAAATATTCATCCTTTAATCTATCAAACCCAAGCACAAAGATACTCATGGATTGTAGTACTGCTATAACCCGACTCAATGCATCAACAGGCTTATTCTCTACACCTGCATGGTGATTTAAAACAAAAGTATACTCTTGAAAAAACTCTACCCACTTGGCATGCCTACTGTTAAGTTTCCTCTGGGAGCTAAAATATCTTAAAGCCTGATGATCAAAGTATAAAAAAAATTCCGAGATAACAGATAGTACCTCCAATGACAAAGGGCTTGCATAACAGTGTAAAACTCCTTATCATAGGCCTCATTGAGTTTCTGCTAAAGTATACAACAAGATGACCTTCCTGACTCAAAACTCCTTCTTATTCCTATACAATATGCATCACAGGAAACCTCAAAAATTTTATAAAAATCTGGATGAATCAATACAAGTGCCTTTGTCATTTTGCACTTAAAATCGTCAAAGGCTCTAAATGCTGCTATAGTCCACATAAATTCACCTTTCTACATACAGTTAGTGATAAAAGCCATGATGGTACTAAACCCCTTAATGAATCGCCTGTAAAAAGTGGCCAAACCGTGAAAACTCCTAACCTTAGAAATAGTCTTTGCTTCAGGCCATTCCATAATAGCTATAGTTTTATTGTGGTTAGCTACGACTCTCAATGCAAAAATGATGAATCCAAGGAAGAGCACTTAGGCCTATATGAAAGAACACTTCTTAAGATTTGCATACAATTTCTCGACCCTAAGTGTTTATAACACCAGATGAAGGTGGCCTATTAGGATATCATCGAAGTAGATGACCAAAAACTTGCCTAAAAAGGGATGTAAGACATGAGTCATCACTCTTATGAAGGTACTCGAAGCATCGATTAGTCCAAATAGCATCACTAACCACTCATAGAGGCCATCTTGAGTCTTAAAAGCAGTCTTCCACTCATCTCCTAGCCTAATGCAAATCTTATGATATTTACTGCACCGGTAAATTTTTGAAAACCACTTAGCTCTTGCCATCAAATCCAACATATACTCAAGACGAGGTATGGGAAACCTATACTTAACAGTGATTTTATTGATAGCATGACTATCTGCACACAATCTCTAGAAGCCATCTTTCTTAGGGATTATCAAGGCAGGGACAACGCATAGGCTAAGACTTTCTCGAATGAATCCTTTATTCAAAAGGCTCTCCACTTGCCTATTCATTTCAGCACTATCTCTAAAATTCATGCGATAATATAGTAAATTCGATTACTTGGATCCTAGGACTAGATCAATGGCATGCTGTATATCTTTTATGGGAGGTAGCTCATCCAAAAATTCCTTAGAGTTTATATTATAAAATTCAGACAATAGTTTACTGACCTTGGGAAGTGGATCAGTGGGTGGGTCGAATATACCCAGAGTAACCTCCGTAGCCACTAAAGTTAACACTAGACCAGACTCTTCACCCTCTTTCTCGAACTTTTTACATGTTAGTAGATGGAGGCTCTTCATTCCAGGTGTCTTGGGTGCGAGTTGACACTTTAACTTTTTGTCATTTTTTTTTCGATCAGTGGGTTTCAGGGGATGTTCTTACCATTATGCCTAAACAAAAAAGTATTTTCATTTCTATGGTTAGTCGCATCTACATCATAAATCCAAGGACGACTTAATAACACCTCAATGATATCCATAGATAGGACATCAGACCACATGTCCCCTACATACTCCCACATCTGTACTCGAACCTGGTACCTCTCTGTAACAAACAAGGAAGTCTTATCTACCCAAGCTACCTTATATGGGTGAGGATCTAGTTCTAGCTTAAGTTTCAATTTGGAAATAGTTGAATTTGTGACCACATTTAGACAACTACCTCGATCAATAACTATCTTTCACGCCATTTCACTTCACTAAAGAAAAGTGTGAAAGATACTGGTGCGCTTCCAAGCATCTTCATTTGCGATAGAAGCTGATAATATGAATCTCATGATTGAGAGCTAACCGAAAGGCCTCTTCTAATGACTTGGGGATCGCAAACTAACATATCTTTTAAGATCGAATCTCAATGCATTGATAAATCTAGAGACAACAGCCATTGCCTCTTCCTGTAGGTTACACTTCATCGTGAGTTCCTTAAAGTGGTTAACATACTCACCTACCGTAGAAGATTGTCTCAGGTTTAGCATTTTATCCACCTTCTTTCTATAATAATGAGGAAGGTATTTTTTCCTCATTCTTCCTCTCATCTTGCGCCATGATGTGATAGGGTCTCTCTATGATTTTGTTGGATCATTTACCAATAACGATCAGTGGATCCTACTAATTTCATTCTAGCAAAATGGGCTTTGATTTTATCAGTCATATTATGCCAATAAAATAATTTCTCTAACTGGGATAACCACTCTAGAAAGACATCAGGATCTAGTTTACCATTAAAACGAAACTTCTATCTTGAATTTTTTAGTAAGGTCAGTGAACTCATCCGAAGGCTTCTTAGGTTGGTTATAAATCCCAAGTAGAAGTTGAGTCTTCAATTGATACTGTTTTAATATTCTTGTCTTTTGGTTGGGATTTAAGCAAGTTTAAACTTCAAGGAAAATTTTTGCCTTGAAAAATCCCAACCAAACGTCGCTTATATATAGTAGTTGAGTAAAAATTTATCGACAAAATTGTCAAACATGTTTCAAATAGATTATTTTCTATAGATACTAGTGACTTAGTTGGAATAGATTTTCATGTACAAGAAATGAATCATTTACTATGTATAAAATCTGGTGGTGTTCGCTTAATTTGTAGGAATCTAGGGCATAGGTAAAACTATTGTCACTAGAAGTGTTTATGATCAATTAATCTTGTTTAACACTATGTGTGTCATTACTTGCACGCAGTTTGCACGCACTTTTTAAGACGTTGTTGCTTTCTCTAAAATGTTAAAGACAATTTCAAGAAATTTGGTCTAAACAGTAATTTACAAGAACAACTTCTCCAAAGAATCTTATTGGAAATAAACTTTCAAATATTGTTAGGTAATGACTCTAACATGATAAAGCAAAAGCTTTCAAACAAAAAAGTTCTTCTAGTTGTTGATTATGTGGACGAGTGGGAGCAATTAGATGCTTTAGCCAATAGCCTTGATTACTTAGGTCCTGAAAGTAGAGTCATTATAACCACGTGGGATAAACACTTGCTAGTTCAACATGGAGTCAAAGAGATATATAAGGTTACATGTCTACGGGATGATGAAGCTCTTAAGCTCTTTTGTAAGTTTGCTTTCAAATAGTTTCATCTGACAAAAGATTTTTTAGATCTCTCAATTTGTGTTGCAAAGTATGCTCAATGTCTTCCATTAGCCTTTTGGGTTCGGCTTTATTTGGTAGAAATAAATAAAAATGGGAAATCATTTTAAGTAGACTTGGCAGAATTCCCGATAGGAAAATTATGGAAGTACTGCGAGTTAGTTATGATGTATTAGCTGAAAAGGAGAAGATTATTTTCCTTTATGTTGCATGTTTCTTTCAATGATGGAATATAGATTGTGTAACAAGTGTGCAAAAGGGTTGTGATTTATCTAGCAAATTCGGGATTAGTGCTCTGATTGAAAAGTCTCTTGCAACTTATTCAAGGGAAAATTATGGATGCATGATTTGATGCAAGAAATGGGTAGAAATATTTTTCGTGAAGAATCTCCTATTGAGTCTGGAAACGTAGAATGTTGTATAATCCAAAGGATATTTATGATATGTTGAACCAAAATACAGAGAGTTTTTAAAACGCATATATAAAGTTAGGTTTTATTTTCTTTTTCTATATATAGGAGGTCTTGAAAAAATATAATTTCTATAGAAAAATAATATCAATTTGAATTTAGAAATTAGATCTCTAGAAAACATATGAATTTTTTTTTTTTTTTTTTTTGTATTTTGTACCGATTGATCTTCTGCTCTTGATTGTCAATGGACTGGAAATATGGAAGCCATATTCCTAGACACATCTGAAATAAAATAGGTGTACTTAAAAGCCGATGTCTTTAGAATGATGTGTAACATCAAGTTGCTCAATTTTTATACGTCTGGTGAGAAAAGCAAGGTGCACATACCTAAAGGTCTGGAACATCTTTAGTATAAATTGAGATATCTTTGTTGGGATGAATAACCTTTGAAATCTTTGGCTCCTCGATTTGAACCAGAATATCTCGTAGAACTTGCAATGGTTAATAGCCATATTCAAAGACTTTGGGAAGGAATTATGGTATAAATTGATATTTATATATCTAAAAATATGAATAATTTATTTAAATATGTATTATTAAAGCTTTCATATCCAAAATTAGATATTCAAAAGGTTGAAATTATCATAATATATTTTAAAACGGAAATATTTTTTTATAAAAAAAAAAGTAGTAAACAATCTTCTTTATCTCGGATAACCTAAATTAATTAGGTAGTAAACTAACCTAAATTTGATCTTCAATAGATTAAATTTATGAAATCATATTGTAAAATAGAAAATTAAACTTATATGGTCTTTCTCTCCTCTCTTTAATGATATACTTTTGGTATTTCTAATTATGTGGCCTATATAATTATGTTAATTATATTTTATAAGATCATATTAAAAAAAAAAAAAAAGACATTTGTTGCCACATTTTTTTTTTAACTTCATTAACAGATTGGGATTGAACATTGTGATACATTACTATAAAAGCTAACCTATAAATATTGTAAATACCCTAAATATTATCAATTTAACCAATGGATTTAACTCTAATATTTACAATTTTTCAGATTATATCTAAAAATTTGAAAGAAGAGAATAAAAACTTCCATCATACCTTTAAATTTTTTTTTTTAAAAAATGTTTTTTGTTGGTATATTGAAATTCCAATAGTACAATATTCTATTTTTTTTAGTATAATTTTTAATTTCATCTTCTTAAAATTTAAAAAATTTAAACTATGGACATTTTAGACCACATAATATATATTTTATTTAAACTACTTTACTTCTAGATTTTGTTTTGGTAAAACGGTGAAGAGGGGTTTGGTAAGAGCCCTATCAGTATTATATATTAATAAAAAGAGAAAAGTGTACATACCAGGGGAAACATTTGTATTTGTATATACAAATTATATTGAGAATATAAAATATTATCAGTAAGAAATAACTATTTGTTTGTTTAGAAAATCAAATTAATCATATAAATTTTTTTACAATATTAACTAATTAATCTATTTTACAGGCACTTTAAACTTTATTGTTAAGTGAGTTATTAATGAATTATAAACCCCATGCATTACATGAGCATAACAATTTGTTTCTTTAGTAAATTATGGAGCTCTATACCATCTGATGTAATTTGACTATGGCCAGTATGCTTACATTTTTTTTACTGAAGCAAAAGTATTTAATTAAATAATACTTTAATTGAGGGTTAATTTACATTTGCCTTCTTGTAGTTTGGGCAAAAAAATTCAATCACTGTAGTTTAAATTGTATTAGCTATCCAGCTTAAGTTAACACCATCAATTTAATCAACATTCTCATGACAACGGTTTCTTTGTGTGTGGAACAACTTGGGAATGGATTTTAACTACCAACAATCACAAAAGGAAAGGGAAGGTGTTACTTAACTGTTAAGAGTATTAGGGTTAAAGTATATAAAAAAATAATTTATATTAAAGACATAAGCAAATTTATAAATTTTAAAATAACATAATAAAGCTAGTTTTTTTCATCTTTTGACCTCATTCCATATTTTAGCTTCTTTTTTTTTTCTCATTCCAGATGGTAATGTCATTTCATTTAGAAGGAATACACAAATTAACACCGTACCGCAAGAAATTGGCATCATACAAAAATTCTCATTCGCCTGACCCAGTTGGTAACCATACATCTTTCTAAAGAGGAGGTTCCTAGTTTAAATCCCTATTAATATGTATTGAACCTTTTTTCACGTTTGAAATTAAATACTATATAGGCTTTAACTTGATGGTAAAATAAATAAATTATTTTCTATTCACAAAATAAAAATGACGTGAAATTTAATAATGATATATACTCCATTGTACTTAATTATAAAAACAGTGTCAGAATAATACTTGTGAGTCCAAGGGATACGAAAAACAAAATGACATGATTTTATCTCATTAGCTTTGACTCTTGATGTATATATATTATTCTAACTATTCTCTTACCTACCTTACAGCCTCTCACACGTTTAAAGAAGATGGTTCTTAGGAACCGTACGAACTTGATTGAGATCCTAGACCTCTCAAGGCCCACAAATCTTGAATATTTGAATCTTTTCAACTGTGAAAGATTAATTGGTTGAGGTTCTTTCATCAGTTGGACATCTCCACAAGTTTATTCATTTGGTTCTAAATGTCTACAAGAAACTCGAGTCTTCCAAGTAATATAAACTTGAGATCTCTTGAAACACTTATTCTTTCTGGATGCTCAAGTTTCCAGATATTTCATGGAATATCATAGTGTTAGATCTACAGGGGACAACAACAGAAGAAGTGCCTTCATCTATTGGACATCTCTATAAACTTTATGATTTGATAGTGGCAAACAACACAAGGCTTAAGAGTCTTCCACCTAGCATTTGGAAGTTGAAGTCTCTTGAAAAGCTTGATCTTTCAGGTTGCTCAAAGCTGGAGAGTATACCAAAAATCTTGGATTCCTCAATTCAATGACTGTGTTTGGAGTTCATTGATGTTAGTGGAAGTGCTATAAAACAGTTGCCATCGTCCATTACGCAACTGTCCTCACTAAAAATGGTTAATTTAAGCTTTTACAAGAGACTTCAATCACTACCGGAACTTCAGTGGAGCCTAAAAAAGTTGTTTGCACATCACTGCTGACAATACCACAGTGCTTCCAAAAACTTCTGGACAAGATTGTTTTGGAGAATTATTGTATGTTGGATAATTGATCCAAACTTGATGGAGATGCATTGAACAACATCATTGAAAATCCATTACAGCGAATTCAGCACATGGTAAAACTATATCCTCGTGAGGCTATTCTCTCTCTTTGTTTCTTAACTTTTCTCATCATTCTCATGTTTTCTGTTGTACATGCAACAAAATTTTTTACTCAAATGGATTTAATGTACAAGAAATGAATCGTTTGCTATGCATAAAATCTGGTGGTGTTCACTTAATTTGTAGGAATCTGGGGCATAGGTAAAACTACTCTGTAGAAGTGGTTATGATCCATTAATCTCTTTTAACTTTTTATAAAGTGGAACCCATGTTATCAGGAATAAAAAACTAAAAAATCCCTGCAGATAAGCTTTACAACATTCACTTTTTTTTATCCTCTTTACATTTCATTTGATTTAAATGAATTTTATATTTTCACTTATAATTTTATGAAAATATTAACATATACATTTAAGAATTGATATTAACATGCATTTAACAAAATTTCATGAGGTATTTTTTTCTATTCAATAATCAAAATAACTTTATAGAGTGCAATTTAATTATAATAAAGTATTTTTCGAAATTTAGGGTTTAATATATATACATCGAAAGTAATTGAGATATAGATTAATTCTGAGTATGGTTTGATGCCATGACATTATTGATAAAATAAATTGATTGAATAAAAAGTTAATTTTGACATTACTAATAAAAAAAATGATAAAAAACGTATAACCTAATAAAATAAAATAAAATATGAAACACTTTTTCATCATTGACCATATATGGTTTTGGGAACACTTCGTCAACAATTACTTTATCCTACATGGGCTGAAAATGTAATGCCTACATCAGATGGTGCTAAACTAGCTGGTAAAAGCTTTTACTTATTTTGCATCCACATGTCATGGGAATTTAAAATGCATTAGAAACATAAGGGGCTTTCTCCTCTTTGTCTTTTCTAAATCTATTTTCTGGTCTTAAAAGTTTTTCTTTCTGCTCTCTTAAAAGCTTTTTATTCTTCCTCTCTCTTAAGACAAGTGCTCAAAACCACCAAAAAAAAAAAAAAGAAAAAAAAATAGAAAATAGAAAAAAAAAGAAAAAGAATACCCAAGAAACATGATGCATTGACAGATTTGGAAAAAGAAATTATAGTGAAGCCGCGAAGGATTTGATCCTTGCTTCTGGAAATCCTTATTCTTCTCCCATTTTAGATAAGCACATTTTGTTTGTGTGATGGGTCCTTTGTATTTCATTCAAACCAATGTTCATGACTAGTTTCTTGCTATTTCTTTCCTGCACAAGGGCAAAAACTGTTGTAATTTGAGTGACATCGAGATTTTTATAGATCTGTTTCTCCTTTTTTGCAGTGTAAGGGCAAAGACTGCTTTATATCAAAGCAGCAGGAATCACATACATTAGCGTTGGCCAGCGACGAATGAACGGTTAGGATTTTGGCTTAATTCCCTACAAAGATGACTTCTAATTAGTTTGTAAAAGAGGTTTCCTATTTTATAGTTGTTTATTCTAGTAAGAGTAGTAGTAGCAGTTTATTATGTTGTTTTTTTCCTAATAGTATTAGGAAATATCATCTATATAAAGGGGAGCTTAGAGAAGGTTTGAGACACTCATAATTTCAATATTATAACTAAAGCTAATTGGAGAGCTTTGGGTATACTAAAGATTTTAAATTGTGAGATTGTGGGGGTAATAATTTTGTTTTTCTTAAAGTTGTTGTTAAGAATTAATAAAATTGTGAGTTTGTTGATAGTATAGGCAAAGAGGTTGCCCAACCATATTAAATTGTTGTGCTTGATATTTGTTTGTTTATTTGCCTATTTATTATTATAAGTTTGATCAGGTGGATTTTAAGGGTAAAATCCCAAAAAGTTGTATCAGACTCTGATCATCTATTTAAAGAAGCTGTATGTTGCTATTTGTTGCATTTGTGTCACCATGTCGATAGGTATACCTAAATTTGAGATTCTTTTATTTAATGGAAGCAACAATTTTACTCGGTGGTAGAATACAGTTCAAGATCTTTTAGTATAACAGTATCTTGATCAGATTTTAGAGGAAGAAAAGCTAGAAGAGGTGACTGATAGAAAGTGGTAATCGATTCAGAGGAAGTTATGAGAACAATCAGGTTAGCTCTTGCTATAGAGATCAAGTATACTGTGTTGAAGGAAACTACACCCAAAGGTTTGTGGGATAAGCTCGAGAGCATCTATGCATCAAATTCTTTGACTAACAGATTGTGTCTCAAGATAGATCTCTATTCTCTAAAGATAGAAGAAGGTACAAGTCTTTATGATCACTTGAATGAATTTAACAAGTTAGTGTCTCAATTGTTGAATGCAAAAAAAAAAAAAAAAAAAAAACATTAAAGATGAAAAGAAGGCATTGCTCTTGTTATCATCTTTACCAAAATCTTACAAACCATTTGTGCAAACATTGTTGGTGGGCAAGTTAACATTGAGCTTAGATGATGTGATCACGCTCCTGTGTGAGAATGAAAGGTTGATGGGAAATGAGAGCTTGTTTAGTGGTAGTCAAAGCACTTATTGTAGAGAGGTCTAATCGTGGGAGGAGCTAATGGAGAGCGAATAGTGGCTCAAGGTGGAGATCTAAATCTAGACCTAGAGATGACGATGACAATGAGTGCTTCTATTGTGGAGAGAGATGACACATATAATATTATTGTAAGCCATGAAGGATGATTTAAAATAATTGAGAAAAAAAGTCATGATGGTAAAAGTTGTGAAACTGCTAATATCACCAAGGGAAGTAGTGAAGATGTGCTAGCTATTGAGCACATTAAAGAAAAAATTTAAGAAAGCAATATGGTGTTACTTGATTCGGAATCCTCCATTCACATATTCAATAAAAAGTACTTTGATTATATGAAGGAACCTACCTATGTCAAAGTTGTTACCGCGTGTGAAAAACACAAAGCAATTGATGGTGAAAGAAACTTAAGGTTGAAGCTCCATGATGGAAGCGTGAAGACACTTGAGAAGGTTAAGTATGCTTCCTCTCTCACTACATATATCATCTCTTTGGGGGAGCTTGATAACACGGGATACACATAGACTGCAAGCAATGGAGAGCTGTAAGTTCCTAATAGATCAAATGTAGTGTTAAGGCTACTATGAATAAGAATGGCTTGTATGTGTTGTATGGAAAGATTTTGCTTGAAAAATTAGGCAGATGAGATATGGAAGAACCAAAAGGAATGACTGCACCAACCAAGAAGAAAGTTAGATTTGTTGATGAGGTGTAGAGAATTTGAGCCAATGTGGAGATTTGCTAAGGTTTTAGCTCAATTCCTGATAAGGAGGACTTCTTATTGATTTGGGAAAAATGATTTTCTATTTTATAGTTGCTTATTCTAGTAGGAGTAGTGATAGTAATTTATTATATTGTTGTTTTTTTGCTAATAGTATTAGAAAAATATCATCTATATAAATGGAGCCTTAAAGAAGGTTTGAGGCACACTCGTAATTCCAATATTATAACTAGAGCTAAGTGGAAAGCTTTAAGTGCATTGAAGATTTTGGGTTGTGAGAGTAATAATTTTGTTTTTTTTAAAGTTGTTAAGAATTAATAAAATTGTGAGCTTGTTGGTGGCATAGGCAAAGAGATTGTCAAACAAATTATTATGTTTGATATTTGTTTGTTTATTTGCCTATTTATTATTATAAATTTGAGTATGTGGATTTTAAAGGTAAAATCCCAACACGAACTTTATCCAATTACGACGACAGGGTCTTGCATATATTTATAACAGATCCCAACAGTTCTGTAATTAGCGCATTGAGGACATAAAGAATGACACATTGTATAGTTTTTTAAAGATGTAGTTCTGGTTGCTTTACGCGTTAAGTTGCTCACGTTATATATTGACTTTACACCCAAAAATAGGTAACGATAAAGAAATAAGCAAGGAAAAACCTTAGGATGCGTTTGGTTTTTGAAAACATTTTCTGTTTTTAGAAAATGAAAATAGTTTTCATTTTTTGTTTTATGTTTTATAGAAAAATTGTTTGATTAGTGAAAACAAAAACTGTTTTCTAAAAATGAAAACGGAAAAAATGTATTTGGTGATACTGTTTTCTCTCGAGCAAGAAAGAATTGAAAATGACGAATTATTGTTAAGTAAATTATTATGGTGAAATATTTTTGTCTTTATATTTACGCTATTAATAAATAAAATTACAATCGATTAACAAAATTCAACATTGCATCGGGATAATATGAACGAGTTGAAAAATAATACTAATGCCCATATATCAAATATAAAAGTACAAGAGATTGTTTAATTAAAATAAAAGTAAAATAGAAAATATCATAATAATAGTAAAGACTCCTAATCTCCTCAACTCATTACGCATTTCTAAGTCTATAATCATTCCATAAAGATGTAATAAGATCATCTCTAGTTTGATCCATTTGAACTGTTTGAGTCATATCGAACGTAATAACCTCATGCTTTGAACTTGTCGTGGGTGCTTCGGTACCTAATTCATCTTCATTGTCTTATTGCTCATAAGTTTCAAATATTATGTCCCTCTCAACTTCAAGTCTAATGAAATTATGTATGGTACAACATACCTTAGAAAAATATCATTGCTTTCTAAAGGGATAATTTGGCATACCCCTTAAAATTGAAAATCTTTTCTTCAGTAATCCAATGGACCGTTTAACCACATTGCGAGCAGATGAATGCCTTTGATTAAATAACTCTTCTTTCCCCCTTGATCGTCCCTTATTTTGAAAGTCACGTATGAGATATCGTTGCCCATAAAATGGTGCTAAAAACCCTAAAATGTTTTGATATCCAGCATCTACAACATTATATTGATCTAAACAAACAAGGCACATATAAAAACTACTTATTAGTATCACTTGTTTTTCCCTAAATAATATATCAATCAGATTAGGTAGTTTTTAATTTATTACATTTTTTGCAATTAATGGAGAAAAGGACATACCACCGGTTGATATTGAAAAATCGATGATTGTGGTTGTGTTTAAGAAGTCTCTTGTGTCATGAGTCGTTCCTTCCCATCCAACACATTCATAGGTAAATAACATGTCATGTGAGCAAACTACCATTACATTTTGTCACATCAGTTTTTCTTCCTCGAAAAAGAGTCTGTTTGTTTGCAAGAGCAAGCAAATACTTGTGTTCTATCAATAGCCCCAATACAATCCTTTTTGAGAAAAAAAAAAATTAGCAGATAACATAATATGATATTCACTTCACTTCAATTAACATTAACAAGTAAATTTATAAGATGTTAACGTATCTACGTACCATAAAATAAGGAAACCAATTAGGATTTCTAGCAATATCTGGTTGAGTTTCACCTCGATTTTTAAGACGAATAATTTGAGTTTCGAGTCTGCACACAGCTCTCAAGACTTTGTTAAACCACTCAGAAACTGTCTATACTAAGTGCTGAAATCTATCTACCACAATTCTTTGTCTTATATTGTAGCAAATTATAAATAAAAACATCGCAATTGCCTTTACTACACTTGGTATATTTTCATCTTCCAAGAATCTCTTCCTCCTCAACCTCTCACACAATCGTAAAAATACAAGTGCTTCCATACAAAAATTATCATAACACACTATTAGATTTCCTACTAGAACTTCAATTATGTACATTTTACTTGAGAGCATTGAATTTTTGAATAAGACCTTAAGCATATATCCATTGTAACATTCTTTTACATAGTTGAAAAATACAAACTGTCCAACTTCATCTTCTAAGTCAACTTAACTATCTAAACCA
Source organism: Bretschneidera sinensis (assembly GCA_023935145.1). Lineage (NCBI taxonomy): Eukaryota > Viridiplantae > Streptophyta > Magnoliopsida > Brassicales > Akaniaceae > Bretschneidera > Bretschneidera sinensis. The sequence goes on from CM043699.1 coordinate 39,647,183, forward strand.
TAATCAATACTTATTTCTCTCTTCATACAAGAAAAATATCAAAACAAAAATATAGAACAATTAATTACAATTAACAAACCAAACTAATAGCATCAGATAACAAATAAGCTTCATAGGCTAAGCACAAGTCGTTAGCATAAAACACACCATGAAATACATATTCATAGTCAAACCAAACACAACATAAAATTACAATTCATAACTAAATTCAAATTTAAATAACACTTAATCTTCTCCAAGACCATCTATCCAATCCTTTCGCCTCACATCTCCTAATTTCATAAAAACTCATTTGTATTCTAAAGTTGTGAACTTCTTAATCGCCTTGTTGTACGAGGCTTCGAAAACACCATTCATACGGTCTGACATATCAATGCATGCTTCAATAGAATAAGCTTTAGAAACATAACTAGTTGCATTGCAACTTTGGGACTTACACATCTCAACTTTGGGACTTATACATCTCAACGTTTGCCCTAGAAACAGCTTCCCTTACTTCTAAACTAGATGCCCACTTGTCTAGAAAACTGTCTAACTTATCCAATCTTGGATCCTTCTTCGTATGACGCTCAGTTTGAGTGTTACCAGTCCGACGCCTTTTACCAATTTTTTTCTCATCATCACCTTCGTTTTCCATATCATCATCCAAATCAATATGTACTTAACCAGCTAAAAATTCTTTTTCTAGACGCTTCTCTTCATCATGGGGAATGGATCTTGAGTGGATAGTTGCTGAAATTTACCAGTTGTTGTAGTAGTGTTAAATATCTCCCCAAGCATCCCATAATACTCACATGGTTGTTTACGGAATTTTTATAGTCCTTATTCTTCTACAATAGATGAAAATACATGATTAAATTAAATGAATCTATAACAAAATTTCTAATAAAATTGAAAAAAAAAATAAATAGAAATTTGTGTTAACTTAAACCTTATTAAAGTTTTCTCGGAGCTGAAACAATGTAATCATCTCTAACATTTTATGTTTACCATGTAACTGATTGAATTTACCCTTCAACTTGTCGATGCTCCCCACTTTGTTTAGATTGCTCATTATCAATTTCTAACCACACATCTTTCTTAAAGGTAGACCCTTACAATAATCCAACTCTCACCTTCTCTATTAAAATTTGGATAAATGCAAACTCATTTTGTCCCGGCCAATCTTTAGCATCATCACAAGCTTTCTCATTTCCTCCCATCTAATGAAAGTAGATCAATAAAAAAATTTAGAACACAGTTGAAGCATAAATTACTCATTACCTAGCTGCCTTTTGTTCTTTCTGCACTATTTTCCTACTATTTTACCATGTTAATCTTAAACTATTTTTTTTCATGATGTATGCAAGCTATCACACACTTAATGAAATTCTAGTTTCACCTAATGAAACACTAGTTTACAGCAAGGTCAGGAAGAACTACTATATATACATACAAGCAGAGACGTTTTTTTTCAAGAAAGATGCAGGGCTTTTCAATCCCATTTCAATGTGCAGGCTGAATCCCATAAGGCAACCCCTTGAAAAAACTAGACTCAGGGCAAGAATGGAAAGAACAATTCTCCTAATGTAAGATCATCCTCTATGGAGTATGGAGGAGAAATGGCTCTCAGTTGGCAGCAAGAAGAACTAACATATGAACTGAACTCAAAAGAACAATACTAAAACCTCAAATGAAAAGAAGACATCTAGAAATTTAATATTATATCATGTAAAAGAAAACAGAACAGGCAGACATATACAAACAAGCAGAGATGTTTTTTTTTTAATAAGAGAGATGCAAGGCTTTTCAATCCCATTTCAAGGTGCAGGCTGAAGAGAAAAATAAAAATCCAATCTCTTAAGCTTCACAGCAAAACAACAGTTGAAAAAAAAACCTGGACAAAAAATTTCATAGAGCCTTTATCTTGCAAGCTTCCAATTAGCATTTTCCAACCAAGTCAGAAAATCTCTAACCATATAAATATACTTGAACCATTTTTTGTGGTTCTTAAAAAGTTTCTTCATCACTTCTGTCAGTGCACGATCATCCAACTAAGCAAGGAAAGGTCAGCCACAAGCTGATAGGAGAGAAGTTCTATTTTTGTCTAAAGGAAAAATATATATATACACACACACATATTAAGCTATTCACCTCATTTTGATCCCTTGTATTACAAAACTAAGCAAAAGAGTACCCTTTTTTTTTCTTTCAAAAGAAGCAGTTTGAAACTGTAACATATAGCATATTGTATAAGGTGCCAAGTTCCAAAGAATAAAATAAAACAAATTGCACCCATAAGGCAACCCCTTCATAAAACTAGATTCAGGGCAAGAATGGAAAGAACAATTCTCCTAATGTAAGACCATCCTCTATGAAGTATGGAGGAGAAATGGCTGTAAGTTGGCAGCAAGAAGAACTAACATATGAACTGAACTCAAAAGAACAATACTAAAACCTCAAATGAAAAGAAGACATCTAGAAATTTAATATTATAATATGTTAAAGCAAACAGAACAGGAAGACATATACAAACAAGCAGAGATGTTTTTTAATTAAGAGAGATGCAGGACTTTTCAATCCCATTTCAATGCGCAGGCTGGATCAAGACTTAGACAAAGAAAAAAACAATCAATCTCTTAAGCTTCACAGCAAAACAACAGTTGAATAAAAACCTGGACAAAAAATTTCATAGAGCATTTATCTTGAAGGCTTCCAATTAGTATTTTCCAATCAAGTCACGAAATTTATGTCAACATAAATATACTTGCACCATTTTTTCTGGTTCTTAAAATGTTTCTTCATCACTTCTGTCAGTGCACGATCATCCAACTAAGCAAGGAATATGCAAAGATCAGCCACAAGCTGATAGGAGAGAAATTCTATCTGTCTAAGGGAATATATATATATATATATATATATATATATTAAGCTCTTCACCTCATTTTGATCCCTTGTATTACAAACTAAGCAAAGGAGTACCATTTTTTTTTTTTTTTCAAAAGAAGCAGTTTGAAACTGTAACATACAGCATATTGTATAAGGTGCCAAGTTCCAGAGAATAAAATAAAACAAATTGCACCCATAAGGCAACCCCTTGGAAAAACTAGATTCAGAGCAAGAAAGGAAAGAACAATACTCCTACTATAAGACCATCCTCTATGGAGTATAGAGGAGAAATGGCTCTAAGTTGGCAGCAAGAAGAACTAACATATGAACTGAACTCAAAATAATAATTACTAAAACCTCAAATGAAAAGAAGACATCTAGAAATTATACTACTAAGAGGATCAACAACGTAGCACACGCAGTGGATCATCATATTCATGTATTCTCAAACTTCAGAAAAGATTAATAAAGAGGATCATCTGGTCACAACCATCACAAGCTTCTACATTGCAAATTTGCAAAGCACAGACCATAGAAGGCACAGAATAGCGTGCAAGCGTCACACACAGGTAAAAAAAAATACAGAGAAAAACACACAAAACCCACAACAGAATATCAATCACAATGAAGAAAACAGGTGGGTAATCGATGAAGTCCTTAGATGCTGACATTCTTTAGAAGAAATAAATAAAATAAAAAAAAGACAGGTTAATCTTGAACCCAAAAAGTCCGACTCGCATAATACTTTTACAAATTAAAAATGAAAGAAAACAAATAACTTTCTATGGCTTCGATATTCGCTACCAAATTCCACGGGAAAAGGCAACCAATTCGTACTTGAATGGAAAATTATACAAAAATAAATCTGATTCTCACATAAATTAAGAGAAAGAAACATTATAGAAATCTGATTCACACATAAATTTAAGGGAAAGGAGCAGTACCTGGGTAGTCTCTTAGTGAAAAAATTGTATTATGTTTTCTAGGGTTTGCAGAAGAAATAACAATGGAGGGAGAGAGAGAGATGGCGTGCAAAAGAGAGACGCACAGTAACAAAAAAAAAGGAGAAAGAAACGCTATATATGAGTGTTAAAACTCATTGTACCTGTTACTCGAACTTGGGTGTGCGGCGTGATACGTAGACGGATATGAGCAGTGTTTTCACTGTTTTCAGCTTTTTTGGCTGAGAACAGTGAAAACCATTTTATTCTGTTTTCTAAATGAAGCTTCTTTCCAATTTTGTTTTCCATAAAATATTTTTTGTTTTTCATGGCCACACATTTTTAATGTTTGTTTTCATTTTTATAGAAAATGGTCCTATTTTCTAAAACCAAAGACACCCTTAGATTCCTTCATTCTGTTTTTTTTTTTTTTGGCTCTTAGATTTATTGACAAATTAATCACACTATCACTTACGCATGTGTTTCTTTGCATGTGTAACCAATTGATAAATGTAGCTGTTGAGAGTCCTAATTAGGTTTATATTTAGAGTCTTGATTAGGTTGTTGAGAGTTCTAATTAGGTTTATGTTGAGAGTCCTAATTAGGTTTCCTATTATGTGTCATAGTAGGTTTCCTAAATCTTATCTATTTTATATCTATCTTATCTAGTTATGTTTTTTATTCCTATTAAGTTTGGTATTCATACGTCTATATATATGACTGTTGAATTGTATTCAGAAAATCAATAATACATAATTCTTTTCAATTCTTTTTGTTAACATGGTATCAAAGCTTTAGGGTTTTTTTTTTTCTGGAAATTTCAAAGCCTTCATCGCTTCATCTGTTTTGACCTTCATAGCCAACTATACCTCTGGCCTTTATCACTAATTTTTTCTTCCCTCTAATCCTGCCTTATCCTCCATCATTAACCCACCATGGCTGAAAACACCACCCTGTCCACAATGCTCTCAATCATCCGACTTCAGGTGATCTGCAGAATATTCAAGCAGTGTACAGGCTAAATGGGAAGAATCATCTGAAGTGGTCCCAATTTATCCACACGTATTTGAAGGGAAAGGGAAAAATAAGTCATCTTCTGGGCACACCACCGAAAGAGAGAGATCCCAAATTTGCAACGTGGGATTAAGCAGATTCCATGATTATATCTTGGTTATGGAATTCCATGACTCCTGAAATCAGTGACACCTGCATATTCCTATCCACGGCGAAGGAAATTCGGGATGCTGTTCGACAGATGTATTCGAAAGCTTGTGATGCGGCTTAGGTGTATGAGATCAAAGTCAAGACCGCTGAAATGAAACAAGGCAGCAAAACTGTCACTGAGTACGCAAATGTGCTTAAGAATCTATGGCAAGAGCTTCGAGACCAAATGTCCAAAAGATGTAGCAACCTTGAAGAATTTCATCGAAAAATATCGAGTTTATGACTTTCTTGCAGGACTTAATGCTGAACTTGATCAAGTAAGGGTGCAGATAATCGGCAAAGAAGATATACCCTCTCTGAACGAAACCATCTCTCTGATTCGGGCAGAGAAAAGTCGAAGAGGAGTGATGCTCGAACCCCAAGCTCCTGAAGGTTCTGCTATGGCGACAAAAACAAATGTGAAGACGGATGGAAAGGCAGATCTGTCTCGATCCTCGAACCCGGATAGCCGAGATACTCTCTGATGCACTTATTGTAAGAAACCGAGACACACTAGAGAGAGGTGTTAGAAACTGAATGGAAAACCACTGAGCAAGCAGTGGGGATACTAAAGAGGACAGTAACGTAATCTGGGACAGCAGCGGGACCAGTCTTATTTCACCATGAATCAACCAGGTTCAGACCAGGGTATGCTTAATATAGAAGAGGTAAAGAAGCTAAGGGGACTTCTAGGATCATTGAAAAAACCTAGTGTTTCATGCTCTCTTGCATTCTCAGGTAAGTTCTCGTTTTCTCAAGGACTAAATGTCTTAGATGAAACTATCAGGAATTTATAAGTCATTGACTCCGGAGCCACAGACTATATGACTCGTTCTTCACTAAATTTTAGCACCTACTCTCCATGTCCTAGCAATCGAAAAATAGCAATTGCTAATGGTTCTTTAACTACTGTAACTGGTCTAGGAGATATTCATATCAATCCTTATTTTACTTTAAAAAATGTTCATGTCCCAAAGTTGTCAACCAACTTAATATCCATTAAAAATCTCACACATGATATGAGTTGTAATGTACTTTTCAATCCTTCTCAATGTGTTTTTCAGGACTAGGTTTCGGGGAAAAAGATTGGACTTGCTAAGGAGAGAAACGGGCTCTACTATCTTGACAAACCAAGCAAGTCACATATGGTCAAGAATAATTTATCTCTGTCATTTCTATCATCATCCAATAAAGACACCATTTGGCTCCACCATTTTAGACTAGGGCATACATCTTTTGGAATCTTGAAAACTATGTTTCCTACTTTGTTTAGAGGTCTAGGTGCTGAACAATTTCATTGTGATGTATGTGAGTTTGCGAAGCACAAACGTGTACTTTTCCAATCAGCAATAATAAAAGCCCAGTTCTGTTTTATCTTATTCACAGTGACATATAGGGACCCTCTACGGTTCCAAATGTGTCTCATTCTTGTTGGTTTGTCTCTTTCATTGACGATTGTACTAGAGTTTTTTGGATCTTTCTTCTTAAACATAAATCAAATGTAAGCGGTGTACTCCAAAACTTCCACAACATGATTCAAAACTAATTTGCAGTAAAAATCAAAAGATTCCGATCAAAAAATGCAAGAGATTATTTTAATCAAGTTCTATCTCCATATTTTCAAAAAGAGAGAATCATCCATGAATCCTCTTGCGTTGATACTCCACAACAAAACGGAGTGGAAAACGGAGTGGCAGAGAGGAAAAATGATCACTTGCTAGCCACAACCCAAGCCTTTCTCTTTCACCGTAATATTCCAAAACACTATTGGGGGAAGCCATACTCATAGCTACTCATATGATTAATCGTCTACCTTCTCGGGTGCTAGGGTTTAAGTCACCAATGGAAACAATGTCCCAATTTTATCCCGACCTTCGTACAACAAATAACTTCACTCCAAGAATCTTCGGCTGCACTGCGTTTGTCCATGTTCATAGTCAAAACAGAGGAAAATTAGATCCAAAGGCTCTTAAGTGTGTTTGTAGGTTATTCATCCACCCAAAAAGGATACAAATGCTACCATCCACCTACACATAAATTCTTTGTCTCCATAGATGTCACTTTTGAGGAAACAAAACCATACTTTAACCAGCCTTATCTTCAGGGAGAGACTTCATTTAGTGAATATAAAGATAGAGATCTGTTTCTGCTCGATCTACCTACTCGTGAGTCATTTGTGTCCACCGGATCAGCCCCAACTGATCTAATTCCAACCGAACCAGCTTCGGCTACCCACCTGTATCGGTCGAACCATTCCAGTCGGTGTCAACACCCACACCCGCCCACACTGGACCAATGATAGAGCATAATGACTATGCGATTTCTGCAAGTTTCTTCAAGGAGAAGAGACTCAGATCCTAATACCATGCAAGTCCAAGCTTCAACTCCTAATCCTGAGAATGAGGTAAATATAATTTCTGACCAATCTCAATTAACACCAGACCATGATCTCCCAATTTCTATTAGGAAAAGCACAAGAGAATGCACAAAACACCCATTGTATCCTTTGACAAAATTCGTCTCTTTTGAGAAATTCTCACCCTCACATAGGACCTTTCTAGTCAGTCTAAGCTCTATTCATATTCCTGATATTTTATCTGAGGTATTATCTAATGAGAATTGGAGAAATGCCATGAGTGAAGAAATGCAGGCACTAGAGAAGAACCAAACATGGGAACTAGTTGACTTACCACCTGGAAAAAAGGTTGTGGGCTGCAAGTGGGTGTTTACCGTAAAATACAAGTCAAATGGCTCACTTGAATACAAAGTCAGACTCGTGGAGAAAGAATACACGTAGACCTATGGTGTGGATTATCAAGAGATATTTGCTCAAGTAGCTAAGATGAACACGGTGAGAGTTTTGTTGCCACTAACTGCTAATTTTAACTAGTATTTGGAGCAATTTGATGTAAAAAATGTCTTTCTTCATGGCGAATTAGAAGAGGAGATATACATGGACATTTCTCTAGGATATGAGCAGTAACTGAGAGACAACAAAGTCTGCAAGCTAAGGAAGGCACTCTACGGCCTAAAACAATCTCCACAAGCTTGGTTCGAAAGATTCACCAAAGTTATGCTAGCCACCGAATACAAGCAAAGTCAAAGAGATCATACACTCTTCATAAAACACTCAGATGCAAGGGGAGTAACGGCCCTTTTGGTGTACGTCGATGACATAATAGTCACAGGAAACGAGAAGGAAGCTCTACGAAGATTTCTTGTTAGTGAATTTGAGATAAAAGAACTTGGGAGGTTGAAATACTTTCTAGGAATTGAAGTAGCTCATTCTAGAGAAGGAATCTTTATCTCACAACAAAAATATGTGACTCATCTCCTTAAGGAAACAAGAAAGTCAGCATGTAAACCAATTTCCACACTGATTGAAAAAAATTATAGACTTGGAGAAGCAAAAGATGATCCAGCCATGGACAAGGAGAGGTACTAGAGACTGGTTGGGAAGCTCATATACCTTGGCCACACACGGCCAAACATTGCTTATGCCGTGAGTGTTGTCAGCCAATTTATGCACAACCCGAAAGAAGTTCATCTACAAGCTGTCCATTGCATACTACATTACTTAAAGGCTAATCCAGGACAAAGGATTCTATTTAGAATAAACACGGGGTTAGTCCTTGATGCGTATACAGATGCTGACTATGCAGGTTCACCGGTTGATAGAAGGTCCACGACAGGCTATTGCACTTTCCTAGAAGGCAATCTTGTAACATGGAGGAGTAAGAAGCAGAATCTAGTGGCAAGATCAAGTGCTGAAGCAGAGTTTATGGCGATGATGCAAGGATTTTGTGAATTACTGTGGCTCAAAATAATTCTGGAAGATTTAAAGACTAAGTGAGATGGACCTATGAGGCTATTTTGTGATAACAAGTCGGCTATCAACATTGCTCATAATCCCACTCAGTATGACCGGACAAAAGGTAGATAGACATTTCATAAAAGAGAAGCTGGACAACGGATTAATCTGCACACTGTATATCCCAACAAACAATCTACTTGCTGATGTACTTACAAAATGACTGAACAGTAAAGCATTCCAACGACTTATATGCAAGCTGGGAATGAAAGATGCATATTCACCAGCTTGAGGGGGAGTATTGAGAGTCCTAATTAGGTTTATGTTGAGTCCTAATTAGGTTTATGTTGAGAGTCCTAATTAGGTTTCCTATTATGTATCATAGTAGATTTCCTAAATATTATCTATTTTATATCTATCTTATCTAGTTATGTCTCTTAGTCCTATTAGGTTTGATATTCATAAGTCTATATATATGATTGTTAAATTGTATTCAGAAAATCAACAATACATAATTCTTTTCAATTCTTTTTGTTAACAGTAGTAGTACTGGTGAATGACACCACAGAAACTGGAAGTCATTAGTCATTTCAGACCTTGTATCTGAAGGCTTTAGAGGGCTGCAACAGAGACTTCAAGTAGAAAAAAAAAACATTATTAAATAAAGTTATATGCTAAGTCCTATTTATTGAAAAAAATCGTGATTTTGATGGTTTGATATAGGACTTTTTTATGGAAAAAAAAATTAATTGATAAAAACTAAAAATTTCAAAAAGAAGCAATTGCAAATGTCAAACTTATGCGTTGGTAATGAGTGAGCTAATAATATTGTGGCTCATGCTCTTGCAAAATGACAAGGAAATGACTAGGAAGCAGAGAACGTTGACTTGAGTGGCATTGCAAAGACCTGCTTGCAGATTGTGATTCTTTGCACCCAAATTATTGGGATGGTAAATTAAAGGCTTGCTTATTGGTATTTGATTTGAAATGGCTTAATATGCACTTTAGTCCTTAGGGCTTGACCCGCTTTCTATTTTAGTCCTTGGACTTCCAAAAATTGCGATTGAGTCATTAACGTCACATTTCGATATCAATGAGGTCCTTCGATCCATCCGCCGTCTATTTCTGTAGTCAAAGTTCACAAAGGACGCTGAGGTGGAAACCCAAAATCCCCAAAATTGTGCATTCATGTTTCTAAGGTTCATTTTACACACCAAAATCTGCAAATTTCTCATCCAAACCATACCAGGAAGATAAGAAGAGTAAAGATTGAGCGTCCTTAGGTAATCCTAGTTTACCTTTGTCTTCATCGAGTAAGGATAACAAAATCGAGGGCTGAGGGTCGTGAATCATTCATCTTCTGGCTATTTTGCTGGTTAAACATCGCAAGCAAGAAATCGAGGAATTTGAGGGCTGGCAATCTCGGCTGAGAGAAACAAACCATGTCTTTTTTGTGCATGATAAAGCTTGCAGAAGAAAACCTAAATATCGTAAGTATAATGTGAACCTCTATCTCGTACCTAAATATCTTAAGCTTGTAGAAGAAACAAACCATGTCTTTATTAGTGTTTATTTAGGTTTGTTTGGTGTTTGTTTAGGGTTTTTACGACATTATGTCTAAATTTGGTTGTGTTTGCTCAGTTAAGTACAATGTTGTTGTTGTTGTTGTTGTTGTTGTTGTTGTTGTTGTTGTCGGTTGATGACAGTGATGGGTAATTTCTACTCTTTGGCAGTTGTAATGATTACTTTGTTTGCTTTTTGTTTGATAAAAGTCGGTTTGTGTCTTTGTTTGTTATCCCTAGGCACTGCTTTGTATAGAATAGCTGGTATATTTTGTTGTGATTTGTAGTGGTCCCTATGTGATCCCATGTCTTAATACAACATGTTCAGTGTTTAGGTCTAAGTTGTGATTACTTTAATATTGAGTATCACAATGGTGGACAACTAGTAATGACACCAAAGAAAGAATATGTGCGAGGTAGCATAAGTTATTACAATGATTGTGATAAAGACAAATTGTCATTAAAGGATAGACATTGTTGACATGGTGAATTTCCTGGGTCATGAAAGGTTTATAGATTACTACTACAAACTGCATTTGGAAGACATGAACTTTTTAAAATTAATTAAGAGTGATGAGGATGTCACAAAGATGACCACAGCCCTTACTGAAGCAAGAGTACAATTGGATATTTTGGAGTATATGATGAAGAAAGTGGGGCCTTTGTATACGTGCTTGATGATGATGTAAAAACTGTTCTAAACAAAGGGGTTGTGATAGAGGATATTTCTAAGGTCCATAAAGGTTTTGCTATTGGAAGAGCCCAATCTATGCCACAAAAGTCTAATGAAAGGGGTGTTGGTGTGAATGTGGATAGAGTAATGGAAGGAACATCGAGGTTGAAGGATAAATTGAAGATATGGTACAGTTTGATAATGGATGGAGCAATGGGGTAAGTACAACAATGGGTGGGGCAAAGTATGATAATAGAGGGAGCAATGGGGTAGGTACCTCAGTAGTGGGTGGGGCAAAGTGTGATAATTGAGGGAACAATGGGGTAGGTACCTCAAGAGTGGATAAGGTACAGTTTGAAACTACTGGAGTGAGTAGTGGAGTTAGGGAAGAGTACATGGAAGTTGAGAATGAGTGGGGATGATGATTCACGGGATTCTGATTTCTATGATAGTGATTATGTTGACTCTGATGATGACATTGACTTTGACAATAATGTAGACCCAAGAATTGAGAGAGACTTTAATGAGAGCATAAGGGAGGTAAACAGAGGAGAATGGGTATGAGTGAATACCAATGTGGGTAATGATGGGGTGGAAGTGATAGTGATGGTGGTTTAGATGAGTTTCATAACATGGATAGTGATTCTAATGGTGGAGAAAGAAGGAGGTTTTCTCAGTTTAGGCTTGAGACAGACATGCAAGACCCAAAAATTTTCATTGGCATGGAGTTTGCTTCAACATAGCAAATTAAATATGTTATTGCTAAGTATGCTATGAAGAATAAGTTCAACATAAAAACAAAAAAAAATGGCAAGAGAAGGGTTCAAGCCAAGTGCAAACCAGGATGCACATGGAAAATTTATGTCAATGGTACCCCTAAGAACCCCACATACAGGGTGAAAAGTATGACTGAAGTACACACTTGTAAAGAAATGTACAATAAAAAAAATAAGTTCCAAACTACAGGAAAGAAAGTACATTGAGACATTCAGGTATGATCCGAAATAGGGGTTGACAAAATTTCAAGATGTAGTTAAGAGAGACTATATGATAACTGTCCCACTGACCAAGATGTCCAAGGCTAAGAAGAGAGCAATCAATACCATAGAAGGGGACTACAAGGGGCAATATAAACATATTCCTAACTATGCTTATGAGGTGATCAGAGCAAATCCTAGGAGTATATTCATTTTTAAGCTGGACAACCAACTGTTTCAGAGATTGTATGTATGCCTTGAACCTTGCAAAAGGGGATTCTTAGCTAGATGTAGACCTCTAATTGGCTTGGATGGTTGTCGGTTAAAAGGGAGGTATGGGGTCAGTTGTTAGCTGCAGTAGTAGTAGATGCCAATGATGGCATGTATCCAATTGCATTTGTTGTGGTTGACAGTATAACCAGGGACTCATGGACTTAGAATCTAAAGTTGTTAGAAGAAGATTTAAACATGAGAAATCCCTATGGGTGGACCTATGTCATACAAGGAAAAATTAAGAATCCATTCTTATTCTAATTAATTTTTGGTTATAAGCTTATGTCACTACTTAATGTTTTTTCCTGCAGGGATTGGTCCCAACCCTTGAGAAGTTGTTTCTTGAAAGTGAGAACAGATTTTGTGTAAGACATTTACCAGAACTTCAAGCAAAAACACCTTGGAAAAGGAGTTGAAATATGCATTGTGGCATGTTGCTAGGGCAACATATGTTGAGGTATTTGACAGGTGCATGCAGAACATGAAGGAGTTGTCAGAGGATGCTTATAAGTGGATGCAAGACAAGCCCCCTCAAAATTGGTCTAGGTCACACTTCAATACATTCCCAAAGAGTGATACGCTTCTCAACAACCTATGTGAAGCATTCAACAAAAGCATATTGGATGCTAGGGAGAAGCCAATTCTGAGCATTTTGGAGATGATTAGAAGCAAGTTGATGAACAGATTTAAGGTTAGAAGGCATTCAATGCAGAATTTAAATCCTAATCAATACCGTCCAAGGATACAGAAAAAGTTAGACAAGAACAAAGAGTGCTTTCTCTTTGTTGGCCAAATCCATCCTGTGAGCTAAGGTTGGAGTATTGTGTCCAAGAGGTGTTAGGCATGTGGTTGATTTGGTTGATCATACATGCACATGTAGGAAATGGGACTTGACTGGAATTCCATGTGCCCATGTTATTTCAACCATTACTGAAAAAAATGATACACCAGAAAATTATGTTGTTGACTATTATAAGGTGTCCACTTTTAAGAAGGCATATGCCCCCATCATTAATCTCATGGCCTAAAGTCAACCATGGAGATATTATGTCCCCCATCATTAACAAGTGCACTGTTGGGAGGCCCAAAACTGCTAAGAGAAGATAGCTAGATAAGATAATGAGGCCAAATGGGGAAAAACTTACGGTCTACTTTCAAAATGAAGTGTACTGTTTGTGGTAATGAAGAGCACAATAAAAGGACATGTGAAAGGAACATTGAAGAGACGTTGGATCCACCTTCTGCTGCAAAACCACAACCCATGCCACATACATCTGGCCAAACACAGCTCGTGCCACCTACATCTGGCCAAACACAACCCGTGCCACCTACATCTGGCCAAAAACAGCCCGTGCTAGTCTAGCACATCTATACGCATCCACTGGTTTACTCATTTATTATCCCGTATTGAATTTTGTTATTGTACTTATATGTGTATTGCCTGACTATGTAGGTTGAAAATAATGGTGGCAATCTCTCTGGCCAATATAGCACATCTAGGAAACATAGGCAGAGAAAACAAGTTAGGCCAATATGTACTGGTTTACTCTCTTACTAACCTCTAATGAATTTTGTTATTGTACTTTTATGTGTACCTATATGTGTATTGCCTAACTATGCAGGTTGATAACAATGCTGTCAATGCCACTAGCAATTCTACACCTAGGCCTTCTCCACCAACATCTACCCAATGAAGCACATATAGGCAACGTAGGCAGACTAGACAAGCTAGGCTAGTATGTACTGGTTTTCTTTTTTATTAACCTCTAATGAATTCAAGCCATTATATGTGTATTGCCTAACTATATAGATCCAAAACAATGGTGATAATCAAACCACCACTTCTGAACCTAGGCCTCCTCCACCAACAACATCAAGTGCACCAACAGCAACACCACCTACAGCACCAATTGCATCCACAGCAACACCAACACCAACTGCATCTGCACCAAGAGCAAAACTTCCTATGACTATGATATGTACTTTACTAAGTTTTAATATTGCTCTATTCTCCCAGCTTATTTGTCCACTTTTCTAATTGTAGGTTCAAAAGAATGTTAGCAACACACCCTTTTCTGGTCTGAAGTATTTAAGCGGATGATGCCACAAGTTTGTTATCTACAAGTTGTATGTCTTTTGTTTTTTGTTCCTCTTATGGTTACGGTAATATGCCTTTAAATTACTAATTGGTTACTCCATTTTAGTCTACCACCCTCTACACCACCATATGATGAAGGGCCTAAAGAGATATCATGCTCACAAGACCCCAACCAAGCCAGTCAACACCTGAACTTCCACAACAAGTCCTAAGAAGATCGCCCAGGAAGAAGGCCAAGTCAATTGGTGGGTCCAGTTAGATGTGAAATGAAAACAGGATGGAAAAGAGTTTGATGAATTTTGAAAATGAACAATTTATCATGATGTCTTATGTTGTACATGGTTTGTTAGAATATGAACAATTTGGTGGTATTTTCTACAATTTGATGACTTTGGATGTTGTTCTGAAAAGAGTTCACCGGTATAGATAAAGTGAATGAAACTCTTTTTTTTGTTGTGCTTTATTAGTATACGGTAGGTTATTTTTGTGGTGCTTTATTAGTATACGGTAGGTTATTTTTGTTGTGCTTTATTAGTATACAGTGGGTATACAATTGATATTCACGAGGTGAATGAGACCCATTCATTTGTAAAGTGCTCAAGAACTTAAGTGCACATATATTAAAACGAATCAATGGTGAATTAAACTTCTTCGCTGGAAGAATTTCTCATTGTATCTCTGTGAATGAATGAGTTGGATTTGATTGTTATTTTTTATGCATAGAATGTAACATATTGCAAACAGTGAAATGGATTATAGAATGTAACATATTGCAAACAGTGAAATGGATTGTTGGAAGGCTACGGAATTGACTCTGGTAACCAAGGACAAAGTACATTCAACTTGCTTTGAATCTATCAAACCAAGAACCAAACAAGTATGACATATGTGTTTTGCAATCAAATTGAAGATAAAATAAAAGCAACAAAAACAAGTTAATTCCATTAAAGTAAAAATAGGAGTTATATAACATTTAATTTTTGTGTCAGTGCTTAAGGCAGCAGCTTGGTTAGTAAAATAAAATTGAGCTCGAAATACAAGATCAAAGATTATAAACAGGTCAAAAATCAAGCCCATAAAGAAGATATTGGATAGGAGAAACAAAGAACCAAAAATACTAGTAATATTTTCTGTTTTTTTCCCTCTTCTTCTGGTCCATGAATTACTAGACTTTTTTTTCCTATTTTTGATAAATAAAACACTACACTTGCTTAGAAACATAGAAACCAAGGCACTGACACTGCGCTTGCTGTTTTTAAACCATACATGACTGAACCAAAAAAGAATTGAGCTTCGACTAGATAAGCCCTATATCACTTGAGCATTGTGTTCTTGAAAACTATCAGAATTATTTCTTTACTTTTATGTGCTTATTGATGTATCACCAATTCACAACTCATATGTCACTATTAAGTCCTTGTTTAGAGACTATTTATGACAACCAACACCAAATGTAGTCATGAAAAACTCAGCACTGCCAATCAAAACAGAACAATTAGCACAAACTAAGAATCTGCGAACAAAGAATTCAATCCATATCCATAACTTATGATTCTACAAATCATTCAACCCATGACCAGAAGGCAACTCACATATACACTCAATATTGCAGATTAAAGAGAAACCCACAATCTAAATAACAAAAGAAAAATCTTTAAACAAAAGCCCCCGAAAAATAAGCTTTAGTATATACCGGTTGCAAGAAAAAGGCTAGTGAATATCCTTGGTGATCCATCATAGTGGGTTTGAGCCAGAGACTTCGCAGTTGGGTGTAGTTGTGGAAGACATAGGAAGGGGCTGGGCTTGATTCAAAGAGAGAGGAAGGCTGATTAGGGCTGAAAAGGGGTAGTCTGTTCTGGTTATAACAGTGGAACAGAGTGGTAGTTTGGTCTTTGGAGACGAGGGTAGGATGGAGAGAGAGCTTTATAACAAAGCTAGCTCAACACTAGGTTCCGGAAACCTATCCTGGTTATCAGTTGAACAGGGTGGTAGTTTGGTCTTTGGAGACGAGGGCAGGTCAGAGAGAGAGAGAGAAGGAGGGAGATTTATAATACTCTTGAGGGCCTGTCTCCAATGCTGAACTAACCCAGGATTTTCAAAGTAGTTAAATCACTTGGGCACTTGTGAATGGATGATAAGGTTGCGTATACTTGGAACACTTTGTCCCTCCTATTTGAGGGTCTTATATAGGATTCTCAAGACAAGTGGCATAACGGGATTGGGTGGTACCTGACAAGCCCTACTTGTCATGACATGACGTGCCTAAGTTCTGATAATCTGATATCCAAGAGCTCTCTATCTTTTCCAGAACCGGCTCATTTCCAAGATGCTTAATCATTCGGATGGTTCCCCTTGGCCTCCAAACCAATATCTCTAACTATCCTTTCCCTACTACTATTATGCTGGATCTCCAGGATTCTTCTGCCCCAACTTTTGACCCCCCCCCCTTTCTCTTTAGGCTTGTAGCTCTATTGTCCGGCTATTCGTGTCCTTATGATATGCTAAATGTTTCTCCTTATTATCTTTTTCCTTCGCCTCATGGCCCCTCTGTTGGTCCCTTGACTACCTCGTGTTGTGAGTAACAAGAAGGTTTGGGACAATCTATAATGGTCCAGAATTGGTTTGAAGCTGGATTATCAGGTTTGCTTGGGAGATTAAGCTATTTTTTTCTGAGGATGTTATGCCTGACCTTTCTATGTAATTGTGAGTAAGGTTGTGCATTTGTCAGACAATTTCGATTGTCTGATCGGTTTCTAACCGATTAAAAAATTTGGTTCCTTTAAGTCGGATAAACAGTACAACTCGGGTATTTCTTGTTTATAAGTCGATAGATCGGGTTTGTTAGTGAACAAAATAATTCTTAACCGAACCGATTGATTAACTGACTTTTATTTACTTAATAAATTATTAATAATATAAATATTATTAAATTATTAATAATTATAAATACATAAGAAAATTTTAACTCATTATATATATTATTAAATTATTAATAATTATAAATATATATAAAATAATATATTTTTAATGTTCGGTTAAGTCAGTTAATAACTGAAACCGACTAACTTTAAGTAGGTCGAAAAAAGTCGGAATATACTAGTAAAGTGGGTCGGGTCGGAACAAAATATTTTATACCTAAAAAATCGGTTAATTTTTTTAACCGACCAGTACTGCCCGACCTGACCGTTTGAACACCCTTAATAGTGAGGGCACATTCAACACTTGCGGGACAAGTAGCAACTAATACCTAGTCATACTTTCTACCTCTTGTAAATAAATTTACAAATATTTCGTCATACATCAAACGTCAAACGTAAAGGAAAAATCATAGAAGTTAAGGACCCTAATATATTACTACTACTTCCTGTATTCTTTTTCCTTGAAACGTTTCCTTTGAACATAAATTGGTAATATAAGCAACAGAGTGCTCAAGCAAGAGACACCTTAACAAAGTGAAGGTGGCAGCCAAACAAAAGAATCACTCAAATTCACTATTATACTTTACAGTTCTTTTTCCTTTTTGGAAAACATTACTAGGAAGTTTTTTCTTCATCAAATTTTTTGAAAAGTTTATTACTTTGTCTTTCTAATGTTCTTTCCAGTATTCATTAACTCAGACATCTAATGCGCATTTGAGCATTCTCAAGTCCAGAATCCAGATACAGATGAAAATTTGTGGAACTCATTCACCTTTAAAATTAGTATTTTAGTAAATAAAATACCCATAACCTAACTTCTCTTATGCTTTTGAAAAACTGAATTTGCATTAGATGCACTCTCACTAATTGCTTCAACAAGCACATTAAAAGGAAGATCTGAAACACCATACCTTTCCAAAGGGGGTTTGGGGAGTAACAGTTGTAAGCACTTCAGTAATCAATATACTGTCTAACATGCATGTTAATTTCTACAGCATAGACAATATACATGTCTCTACTTGCTCGAATATCTGTGATT
Source organism: Bretschneidera sinensis (assembly GCA_023935145.1). Lineage (NCBI taxonomy): Eukaryota > Viridiplantae > Streptophyta > Magnoliopsida > Brassicales > Akaniaceae > Bretschneidera > Bretschneidera sinensis. The sequence goes on from CM043699.1 coordinate 39,665,546, forward strand.
TAAGTTTTTTTTTCACTATCTGTGATTGGAGTTTCAACTTATGTCAATCTCTGTTTCCAGATATTAGCACATTATTCAAAAACAGTACATGTTTACATGTGATTTGAGCTAGCAGCAACAGATTTGGTAACTTCACATTATTGAACAGGATAGTTCAATCAACCGACAAAAAAAAAAAAGCATAGTGCTAGACAAGCTTGAGCAGCAGCAAATAGAAAGATGTGCAAAAGCCTACCTCAGTTCCTGTAGTGCTGCAGCATCCCACTTTCAGAACCAGCAAAGGGGTCAATAGTAACATTTATTACAGCTGGCTTTCGTGACAAAAAAGATTCAGAAAGGGCAGACTTGAGTTCATCAGGTGTCCCAACAAGATAACCTTTTCCGCCAAAGGCTTCAATTAGAATATGATAAGCTGCACCAGGGACAAAAGAAGTTGGTGCAGGATCATCTTTATAAGGCCCTGTAACTTCTTCAGGACTCCTCCGATCACCACCGTAAACACCACCATTATTAAAAACTATCACAACCACAGGCAACTGATACCGAACCAATGTCTGCAGAATCAGAAAAGGCACATTATCACATTATAATACTTTTTCTAATCATCAGGGGACCAAATAAGTGATTAACCAAGGGAACATTGAAAATTGTGACACCTAAACTATCAAGTACATTTACAAAAACATCAAATAAAAAGTAAGGGGGAAAAAGTAACCACATTAAGAAGATGTAGTTCACAAAGAAGAAAATAACAGTAACCACAAAGATTTCTTTTTTCTTTATACTGTATTTCATAACAGAGTAGCTTCCATGAGCCTCATTCACAAGGGACATGATCAAAAGGAGGTGAAGCCATCACAAACATGCCCGAGCTTCTCTCTGCATATTTGCTCGCAATTCTCTGTACTACTTATCATATTTATTGAACGTAAGAAAGATGATCTAGAGATGCAAGAAACATATCTAAAATAACAGGAGCTGTCTAGGGCTCAGTGGCTGACAGTTACAATTTACAATGCAATAAATACTAAAACATCAATTTCAGATCAATGCTCAAAGTTCAACAGCCACAACAGGAGAAAAAGTTACTAATTATATGCCTCAATAGAACAGTTGATCTTTAACTACTGTTATACCTCTACTCCAAGAATTTTTAAGCTAAGCCACAAAGGGATTCTAACACACAAGGAAAATTAAAAGAACAGACAATTTTAGGCAAAAATTGAGGGTCAATGCAACTACTTCAGAAGTAAAATATGGGTCAGCAAACCCAACCCACACCTCAAAAAAGAAAAAGGCATGTTGGAAATAGATCTTACTTCTAACAGATCCTCACTAACACCACCAATCTGCCCAAACTTAACCCTTGCTTTTCACAAACCAAAAGCTGTATCAAGCTAGAAAATATTTAGCTGCTGATAGGCTACACTTCAAAACTTTAAGATCATAAAAGAATCGCAATTCATTGCTATTGCTAAATTGGAACAACATGGTAATAGACAAGCTTGAGACTCCTCATCTTCAAGAGGCCAACACAAGTTTTCCCAATTGACTCCATCAGAAAAAGGAGAGTTTCCATACATCTCTTCGGCTCTTTTCACCAAATATGCTAAACATTTTGAGGAAAGGAAGCAGCTCCACTAGTTCTACTTTTAAATTTATGCCCACTTCTAGTTACAGATTGGCACACCCTTCATAACAGATCATGTTAAAGCTAACATACAAATAATGATGCATGGGACTATGATATCTTCTTTAGCTAAATCAGTGTTTAAAAAGGCGAAGTCTGGGCATGCCCAGAGGCGAAACGAGACTAAAACGCCCCAATGCGTGAAACCTGGGGCGAATCTGTCGCTGGACGTGCGTTTTTTGGGTCTGGGCGTACGCCTTTGACTCCCCGGGCGTCTAGGGACGTCTAGGCGTACCCTCAATGCATTTTTTTTTTTTTTTTGGTTTATATCAACTTTTGACGAGTTCAAGCCAAGCTCGAGAGATACTTTAAAAATTAAACTTTAAACTGACTTTACTAAAAGAAACTACACTTAAACATCTTGTTTAAGTATTATAAAACAAATCAATTACATCATCCCATGGACTTGGGCTAATCTTGCATCAACACAGACTTCAAAATAGAGGCCCTTCAGTGATGGTGTGAGTTTGATTTGGAAGGCCACATATCTATAGCTGTATGCCTCTCATCCCAACTTCTCTTTACACGATGTGGGATTGAGTTCATCAGCAAATATCACTCAAGCTCTCACAGGGACAAGAAGGAAAACAATGTTAATCCCACGTCGCTTATGAAAGGAATTGCTACTCCCATTACCCTATAAAAGCAATCCCACATTGATAGAAAGGCTTTGCAGTCAACAAAAACTTCTTTATAAAAGGCTCACCTTTGTCATCATTTGGCATTCCAAACTCACTGAGGTTTGCCTTTAAGGCAATGCCTCTAGTTCTTCAAGTGAGATTTTTTTTAAGTTTTTAGTTTATTGATTTTTTATTTTCAATAAACCAAGAAATGTAACAAAAATATCTTTAATATATACATAAAAAGTAATTAAAAAATTCAGAACAGTAATTTGAGTTGACTCGCGAGCCATCGAATTGAGTTTTGAATGGCTTGAGCTTGGTTCGCTTATTTAATGCGTTAATGCTATATAACTTGTGTAATTTGTTATGTAGATCAAGAGACTCAAGATCGAAGAAGAGGCAAGCAAACTTTATTAGACTCAATTATGGAAGACATGTCACAAAATATGCTTCCAAGATTTCATTCAAAATATGTTTGATGAAGATGATGATGATATTGATGAGAGTGCTTTGGAGCCCATTGAATGATTTTGTTTGCTATGCTATCTAATTTGTTGCTTTTAATAGATTTATGTATGTGAATTTGTTATACCAATGTAAATGTGTAAACACTAAACAGTAAACATTTGACACTTAACATTGTGTTATTTTTATGTTTGTTGGAATTTGGAACGTGTTTGTGTCTTGTGATGAATAGATTGGTCAATTTGAACATTAGAATTTGGTTTTTGGAGTGTGATTTATGATTTATTAATGAAATATGAGATGCATGTGAATTTGTTATATTATTGTAAGTGTGTAAACAACAACCACTTAACATTGTTTGTGATGTTAACGTGTGTTTGTGAAATATTTTGATAAATATTCATTCATAGGTCTTAAGTTAGTAAAGTTTATTAATAATTAATTTATTTATATTATTTCAGTTTTTTAGTATTTTTATAATTAAATTAATATTATTTTATTCAAAACGCCCCAACGTTTCAAAAATCTTACATCCCAACACCTCGCCCAATGCCCTTGTCTCTGAAAATACTGAGCTAAATACATGTTACTATGATTGTCGCCCCTAGGAACCATCAAAAATTCAAAAGCATTTTCATAGAAGTAGAGAAAAATAACCTCTTTGGATGTTCTCACGCACATGAAAAACAATTATTGTTGAACAGCATAAAAACAAAAAATCAAGTAATAATAATAGTAACATTATCAACTTAAACTATTCTTAATAATTAATATGGAGGTAATTCGGACTAAAACAAAGATCATGATATCTATATTCTAGGGGCTAGAGGTTTAATTTAAGCTTGCAGTAATTAATGATTTTAACAGAATATAATCTGGGATGATTGGGGGGAAATTCTTTATAAAGATTAGTAGATTACATACAAGTAAACAGTAAAAGTCAAACATCTCAACTGTTAAATTATCTTCACTGATTGTCAATCTAAACCGTTAATAATACACAAGTTTAAAATTTATCAATGACCATTCATGCATAAGGGAGCATACCTCAACTTCCATGGCACTAAACCCAAATCCAGAGTCCCCTTCAACAGCAACCACAAGCCGATCAGGTGAAGCCACTGCAGCTGCAATACAATAACCCAAGCCAACCCCCATTGTCCCCCAAGTCCCTGCATCCAACCTAGTCCTCGGCTCGGTCTGAACCAACACTGTCCTCCCAAAATCCATAGTATTCGCTCCTTCAGAAACCAACACTGGAGCAGGGCTGCCCAACCCCAAAATTGCATCCCTTATAATCTTCATGGGCGTCAAGAAATTAAACGGCACAACTTCCTCGGCCAACTGAGCCTCCATCCTCGAAACATTCTCCTTCAACTTCCCAGAAATCGCCTCAATCCACGGATGAGACTTCCCCAAACAAAAAGGGTCATCCTTAATCTCCTTATTGATCATCCCCAAGACCCTTTTCGCATCTCCCACTAAACCCAAATGTGGCTTCCTCAACTCAATCTCCTCCTTGCTCACATCGACCAAAATGAACTTCACATCCTTAGACCACTTTGGTGGCTCTCCAAAATGCAACATCCAGTTAAGCCTAGCTCCAACAACCAATGCAACATCACATTTACCAATAGCAAGCGACATCGCTGCACTTGCAGCAAGCTCATGGGTATCAGGCAACAAACCCTTACCCATTGGAGTAGGCAAAAAAGGGATCCCAGCACTCTCCACCAGCTTCTTTAGTTCACCCTCAGCTCGCGCATAGGCCGCACCTTTCCCGCACACTACCAACGGCCTATGTGCATTTCTAAGCAACGAAACCGCCTTTTCGATCTCTGAGCTTTCCACGCTCGCAATTGGCTCCGGTTTTCTACATTTCTCGGCATCGGTTAATAGATTTTCCGCCTCCGATTCTGATATCGTTTGATGCAAGACATCAGTGGGTATATCCAGATAACACCCGCCAGGCCGGCCCGAGATGGCCCGATCGAGGACCTGAGCGACACAATTGGGAATTTCGCTTACATCTTTGATTTTCGCCGATAACTTAGAGAAGGGTTTCACGGCTTCGATTTGGTCGAGCTCTTGAAAGTCACCGCGGCCTGCGTCTTTCTGGTCCGAGGAGCCCGAGATCAAGACCATAGGCCAGGTGTTAATCATGGCATTGGACAGGCCCGCAAGTCCGTGGACACATCCCGGACCGGAGACCGTGAGGAGGATGCCGGGGAGGCCAGTGAGGTACCCGTAGACGGAGGCGGCGTAGCCTGCGGACTGCTCGTTGTGGAAAGCGAAGAATCGTATCCCAAGAGCCACGGCGCGGGTCGCGAGGGACGTTACGGGGACCCCCACCACCCCGAACATGTGGGAGACGCCGAAGCGGGCTAGGGCCTTGGCAGCGAGGACATTTCCGTCAACAGTCATAGGATTTCAATGGAAGTGTTTGAAATTTATTGAAGTGCGTGATTGGATTTCTGACTAGGATTTTGAAAACTAATAGAAGAGAATATTTCAGGGCTCCGATGAAGACCGGTAGTTGAGTGACGAAACAAGGGATGAGCCATCTATTTTTGAGGTTTTTGGTGGTTCATAATTGCCTTTTTGAATAATGTATATTCATTTCTTAATTCATTTCTGTCTTGGATATCAAATTCATTTTAGGATAGACTTTTTCAGTTCATAATTGCCTTTTTAATTTCAAAATGGATAATGTTTATTTATTTCCAAATCATGAAGATCATATTACATTTATCATTGATAATTGCTTTTTTTTTTTAATTTCAAAATATGGATAATATTTATTCATTTCGTAATCATCTTTCTCCTGAATATCATGTTACATTTATCCTTTCATTTTAGGATAAGTCTTCTCTGTAGTTAGATAAGATTGTCCAACTACTCAGAGATTTATCCATATCCCTTATTTTTGGATAAGACTTCGAGTTTAGTAGTCATAACTAACATCTCCACTTGGCTACCTAGTCAAAAATTCTAGATACGATTTTACTATCCGTGAAATACAATATCAATAGTTTTTCTACATGCTTCCACTATCTATGCATGATATGACACACTCCCACTATCCGTGAGATAACACAAAAACTTTTTTACTCAAATATTTTCGAGTCTCATCAAACTAACGTGTTTGATAAATTTTTTTGTTGGGGTACCCTTCGTCAATGGATCATCAATCATATCACTAGTAGGGATATAGGACACTTTGACCTCCCTTTTATCCACCATAATATCATGAATATAATGATATTATGTTTCAATTTCAAGCTATTTGCTCCACTGTAAATTAGACTAATGCTCGTCTGATAATCATAATAAATTTCTGTTGGACTTTCAACTAAATTTATGTTCAAATCAATCAAAGACCATCTGATCCAGACTGTATAAGTGGCAATCATGCTACAGGCTACGTACTCAACTTCCTGTGTGTATCTTGTTATACATCTATATTTCTTGCTGCCCCAAGAAACAGTTGCGCCTACAAAAATGAACAAATATCCGAAGTAGACTTTTCATTATCTTTGTCCCCTCCGAAATCTGCATCGAAGTAACCAATTACCTCAAGCATGTCAGCTTGATATACTAATTTAAGGCGCAAAATACCCCTCAGATACTTCAATATCCTTTTAACTGCTTCCCAATGACTTAGGTTATGATTACTTTGGTACTTACTGACCAAACTTACTGGTATGCCGAGTCTAGTCGAGTACACAACATAACATACTTCAAAGCTTCAAACTGCTTGAGCATACGGTACTTTTAAAGCCTTTTGTCCCTCTCCAAGATACTAGTCTTTAGACAAACTCTTCCTTATAACTAAGGGTGTAGGTGCCGGATTGTAATTCTGCATTCCAAATTTCTTAAGGACTTTAAGTAAGTACTTTTCTTAATACATACTCAATGTTCTAGATTTTCTATCCCTTAGGATTTGTATTCCTAGAACATATTATGCTTCTCTTATATCTTTCGTTTCAAATCTATTATTTAACTCCAACTTGGTTTTATTTAACATTTCAATGTCATTTCCAGTAAGTAGAATATCATCTATATACAATAACAATATAGAAAAATTGATCCCACTTTTACAGGTATATATGCAACCAAATTGCAATATTATCTCATGAAATTTGAGGTGCCACTGTCTAGATGATTGTTTCAAACCCTACAGTGACTTATTTAATTTGTAAACTTTATTTTCTTGACCTTCTACTTGAAATCCCTTATATTGGTCCATATAAATATCCTCCCTCAACTCTCTATTGAGGAATGCAGTCTTGACATCCATTTGAAATAGTACCAAGTCAAGACAAACAACAATAGCTAGAATCATTATGATTAAGACAAACTTTTCCACTAGAGAATACATCTCCGAAAAATCTATTCCTGGCTTTTAAGTAAAATCTTTGGCAATTAACCAGACCTTGAATTTGTTAATGGACCTATCAGCATAAAATTTCCTTTTGAGCACCTATTTACAACCTATAGACTTTCTATTCTAAAGCAAATCATATAGTTACCAAACTCTATTTCTTTCAATCGAATCAATTTCATCTTTCATGGCATCCAACCACAGATTTGATTCTTGCGATTTAATCGCTTCCGCAAAAACTGTGGGATCTACGCTATACTCGATGTCTATATCCACAGAAAAACACGATGACTCACATGAATATAGATAATAATCATTCATCCAAGCATAAGGTGCTCTAGATCTCTTGTTGCTAACTACAGGTTGAGGAGGTGGTCCCTCAATGGTCTATTCTGCTATAGGTGTTGGTTTTCTATCCATAAAAGGATTTGGTTTTTGGTTATTTTTAGAAATATCACCGTAATAGTCATCATCTAATACGAACAATGGTTTATTAACTTCTTGAGCTTATTCCTCTTCCTATAAATCCACTAGAAAAGTAGCATCTCTACTTTCAATAACCCCATTTTCTTTATCATAGAACCTATAGCCTGACCTTCCATAATAGCTTTTGAAAACGCATTTAAATGTTTTGAAGTTCAATTTATCTCTCAACTGAGATGGAATCAAAACATGCACTATAAAACCCCATTTCCTTAGATGATTTAAGTTAGGTTTACGGTAGAACCATGTCTCATGGGGTGTTGACTTGACATATTTTATGGGAATACGATTCGCTATATAGTTTGTTGTAATCAAAGCCTCTCCCTAAAATCTCTTGGAGAGATTTGAGTTGACAATATGCATCTCACAACATTCAGTAATGTTCTATTTTTCCTTTCTACCACACCATTTTGTTGCGGCATATAAGACACAGTAGTATGCCTTATAATTCCATGTTCTATGCAAAAGTTGTTAAATTCTCCTGAATTATATTCCACTACCCAATCAGTCCTTAACATCTTAATATTCCTTCCAAGTTGTTTTTCCACTTCTGTCTTATATCTCCTAAAACATTCAAATGCTTCCGATTTGAAGGTTATGAGATATACATAAGTAAACTTGGAATAGTCATCTATAAAGGTAATAAAATATTCTTTATTACCATGAGTTTTTATACTTAAAAGACCACATATTTCTGAGTGTACTAATTCTAATAATTGACTATTTCTTTACTGTTTTAAAAAGTTTCCTAGTCATTTTTCTAACTAAACAGTGTTGACAATATTGCATGGCAATTATATTAGTTAGACATGGTAACAAATTCATGTTAATTATTTGTTTCATCTTAGATTTGCCAAGGTGTCCTAATCTCAAATGTCATAATTCACATGCAGAAATATCAAGAGACAAAGTATAATTTAAAACTACATCATTCTTATTAATGCTTTCAACTAGTAAACAAAACAAATCATGTTCGGGCACAAACTTTCCTATAGCAAAAACTTTAGTGTCCTTTCTAATGGATATTGATCGGTGCTTAAATATTCATATTTAAGCCCCTTAATTTACATTTGTTAAGTCCTAATTTATGTTAATTTAGTCCATTTTACTTCATTTCTGTGTTCCACTTGCTTTTATAGGGTCTTGGAGAAAAAAGAAGCAATTTTGGCACTTAAAAGAAGAAATCTGGAAATCCTGGAGCAGCTGCTGGCTAGAGTGCGATCAAGCGCACTCTTCGGTATGATCGAGCGCACCAGCACTCATGCGCACACATAGAAGGCTCGAGCGCAGCGTTGCGATTGAGCGCACTACGAATGAGATCGAGCGCACATGTACGGACGTGAACAGTAAAACGGCAGAACCGATTTTGGAAATAGATGAGGTTTTGTGTTTTAGGAAGTTTAGGGTTTCCAGAGTCATCTAAGGTTATTCAACCCCTATAAATACACTTGTAAAAACACAGATTGGAGGGGATCTTTTTAGTCTCTAAATCTCTTAACTTTGGAGTTGTAAGCTGGAAAGAGGATTGACAACCCGTCTCTACAGTACTCTTCGGGTTTTATTTTTTATGCTTAATTATTGTTATGATGATTATCATACTCAGCATATGTAATAACTCACTAGTAGGGCTCGATTAAAGCCTTAATTATGTTTTTCTATTAATTCAGTATTGGCACATTTGCGATATTCATGTTATGTTGCTTGACTTGATTAATGTCTGCATTTATTTAAATTCTATATATGTGTTTATCTGATCAATATATGCATGTGGTATGGATTAGTTAGTTAGATCAAAATGGATGACTGAGTCCTAGGTCTGACATTAGTAACAAAAGATATCCACACCGGATTCTTGGGTTAATCAACATGAAAAACCGGGAGTGGACCAAGCCCTAGGTCTCATGTGTTTGTCGATCTTCACAGAACTTATGCTCTCTTAAGGAACAACTTAGTATACAACATGCTGAATCCCTTAAGAGAAATAAGAGTTAGAGTATACACCATGCCTAACTCGTTGCTTAAGAAGATCAAAAGCCTGAGGAGTGGACCAAGCCCTTAGGTTGGCAGGAATTAGGTATTCATAACATGAGTAAAGCATTAGTATATTATTTTATTAGGAAAATATGATTAGTGGTGGATCTCAAAGCTCTACACTCTTATTATTATAGATTCCAACTCAATATTTATTCTCATCTATTTTTACTCTGTGAAACTAATTCTAAATCGAAATTCACCAATCCCTGTGGAGATGATCTCGCACTTGCACACTATGTTACTTTTGACCTTGTGCACTTGCAAGTAAAACAAGTTTGATTATTTACTTAAAAATTTAGGTAGATAAACGCACAACAGACATCATCTTGTTATAGAACCTAACATCTAGCCCATTCTTCGCTTTACAAGGACATAAACCAGATTACACCTCATCCCGGGCACATAGATTACATCCTTAAGGACCATGATACTGCCCCCAAGATCCAATCAATAAGATCTAATACCTCCCACATTCAAGTAGGTATTGTTACCCATAAAGATCATTTATTCCCCTTTGGAAAACTCCAACAACCCTTCCTTTGTCTTGGCAATGTGGCGGGTTGCACTAGAGTCAATCCACAACCCATCTATATCCATGCTTACAGCATTGCACTCGATCGTTCCAACAAATTCTCGTTTGTTGGATCTTCCTTGTTCCGGGCGTTTTGAATCGCCCCTATCTTCTTGCCTATTTTCTGAGAAATTGGGCTTAAAATGTCCATATTTACCACACTTGTAATAGACACCTCGAGGAATAATTTGTTTCTTGCTCATGCAATACTATGGTCGTGGATCCTTGAAACTAAGCTTCTAAGGGCTGAGGTGTCGATTCTGGTTTCTTGGTCTAAACTAAGCAAGAAGCAACTCATCTTGCTGCACAAGGTTCAGTTCTGTTCCCTTTATCTAGGCTATCAAGTTTTGTTCAATTGCCAATATAGTTGGTAAGTCACTTATATTCTTAATGGTGCCACTAAGTTTAAGAATAATGGTAGCAGAATTCAACGAAGGAAGCAAACAATTAAGAATAGTTGTCACCTACATTTTCTATGGAATCTGAGTTCCAGCACTTTCCAAACCTTTGGCCACGACAATCATTTTATTGTAATGGTCTATCATACTTTCACTCTCCTTCATTCTATAGGTATTTTAGTTATGAAGAAGAAGTTATATGTTCATTTTAGAAATGGTGTCATACTTTTCCTTAATGGCCATCCACATTTCTTTTGCAGTTTTGTAATTCTCAAAAACTTTAATTAAATTGTATTCCATGAACATCGACATAAGGCTCTTTGCCTTATTGTCATTCATTGTTTTCACTGCATGAACTCTCTTTTCTTAACATCAGTGGGATTCTCAAGGAAGGTTGTCTTGTGAGTTTTAAATTACTAGCAAGTGCACGAGTCGTTTGCAATATAATGTTGTGCAAGTGCGAGGTCGAATCCACAAAGAATTGCATTGTGAAAATATTTTTATCTAAACTAAGTCTATTTTAACCTAGTTCCAAGTTTTGAATTGTCTTTTGCAAAACAAATATAAACTAAACTAAACTGATTTAAAAACCAATGATAAAAACACTAAGGTTTCCGAATCCAACCCACCAAAGTAAAGCATATATTTTCATGTTCTATAAAAATAATCTATCAAAACATTCCATGAATCCAACTTTAAACAAATCACAACAATTATCCCAATTAAACCAAAACAATCCAACATATCCGCATTTAACAAATCACAAAGGATATCCAATTTAATCAAAAACGATGTATCTATCAGATGAAACACATGGAATATCCAACAGAACAATTTAAAAACTTTCAATCGTAAGAATTTACTCAAACAATTGACCAGAATATTTATACTAAAAAAATCAAAATTATATAAACAAATCTGAAAATCTTGTGCCAAACAACGACGAGGCTTAATCTTCAACCTTAGTTGAAGATTTTAGCCACTCATAATCATGAAACTAAAGTTCACAATAACAGTGCTAAAGATTAAACTAACAAAAAAACAGTAGATTAAAACTGACTATACATGGGAGAAATTCCACTCGCTGTTGGGCAATGCTTCCCCTCGTGGTAGCAAAGCCTTTGAGATCCACCAGAATGCTAACAAATGTCCACCAGATTGCACACCGAATGATGAAGGGAGATGAGGCTTTTATAGGGGAATTCCCATAGTATAATGTGTTTCAAATTCAATGTGGGATACTGCCCGAGTGTGATCAATCGCAGTCTGGTGCGCTCGAGCGCATACTGGCACACTACAAAGCATTTTTAAATGATATGGAATATGCGAGTGCGCACTTGCGATCGATCGCAAGTCTGGTGCGATCGAGCGCATTAGATATCTTCAGCTTGACCATTGTCTACTAAAACTGCCATAACTTTCTCTAGAAAAATCATTTTTACAAGCCGTAAAATCCCTCAGAAAATAGACTTCCGGATCTTTCCAAGCATATATGGCTCATCTCCTAGTTCTTCCTAAATCAATATAGTAAAATCCATAAAAATGACTGATCTGTGCAAGTAATTCTGGTAATTTTAGTGAAACTCCTTTCCCAGTGCTTGTAAGCCTAAAAAACAACGAAAACAACTCAAAGTAACAAATTCCTACGCTAACAAATGTAAATTAAGTGGCCAAATATGCAATATTTTTCACTCATCAAATACCCTCAAACTTACATTTTGCTAGTCCCTTAGCAAAACAAAATAATGAAAAATAATGAAAAAAGAAAACTAAATGGAAAACAAAGAACATAAGGAGAAGTTCATCACTTATGGTATTCAAAAATTTAAGGAACACTCAAAACCATGATATTCATTCATGAGCAAGCTTAAAAAAATATAACCCATATTTGTAATGAATAGGAATTTTAAAACCTAATTACTTACAAGAGGCAGGCTAAGACATCACAAGCTTGAATCAGTGTAAAGTGATTTAGCATATATAGATGAGGTTTTCAAATAATTTCAATGTACAATATATCCATGTCTCAAGATTCACAGGATTTCTCATCAGAATGAACAACGATGGCATAGTTTTATTTTACCTTTTTTTTTTATTTTTATAAAGCTCTGCTATGATTAGTTCCCTTAAGCTTTCTAATTGACCTATGTAGTGAGTGTTGAGTCAATGACTCCCAAACCGGATGGTTTTAAGGCATTAGGTGTAAAGACACCCCTAAAAACTTACTAACTCGAGTAAAAAAGGCTACAAAACTAAACTGGCCTTAATGCTACCAAGCAAAATTTCCACCTTTTGACGTGAACACTCACTGCTTACTGAGGCAAGAGGTCCAGTTACTCAGCGGAAAGTTTTGCAATGATCATTATGAATAAAATTCCCACCTTTTGACGTGAACACTCATTGCTTACTGAGGCAAGAGGTCCAGTTACTCAGTGGAAAGTTTATTGATGATGATCATTATTTTTCTTTTTTTATGTTTTTCTATGCCCAAGCGTTAATCCCACAAGTCATCCAGTTTCAGTTAAGTTAAGGAAACATACACATTGAAATTTCATGTCATACCTCACACAAATATGTGCTAATGTGCTCGTGTTAGATTGGCTCAAACATGTGAATTCTCAAATGCCCAAAGTAAGTAACAAAGTTTTAAAACTCTATCATCAAATCATGTTTTCAAAATTTTAAGCTCACCAATGAAATCACATCACAATATTTTTTTTATATCAACTAAAATTTCAAAATAACATGAGCATGCATTTACCTTATTATTATTATTTTTTTTAAATGAAGAAAAACAACAACAAATTAGGACAAAGTGTGTGTAATGTGTCTCCCATACCCCCAAACTTAAATTACACATTGACCCCAATGTGTGAATAATATGGAAAGAGCTGACCTGGGATATGGAGAACTATCTGGACTTGGTATGGCTCATAGCATACCTCCAAACTTGAACAGAAGTACGCGTTGTCCCTAAAAAATAAAGACTGGAAAACAAAAATACTGGAAACAAACATTAATCCTAAATATATAAAATAATAAGTAAACAAAAATGATATGCTATGGGGTGCCTCCCATTAGCGCTAAGTTTAAAGTCTTCAGCCAGACTCTCCATAGTAGACGACACTCAATCTGAGTAACTAGGATCCTCCAACAATATCGTCTCAATGTCCGGACTCCTCAACTCCAAGAATGGTTTTAGCCTTTGTCCATTTACCTTGAAAGTGTTACCATTCTTTGGATCCTCGATCTCGATGGCCCTATGAGGAAAAACCGATCGAATAATAAATGGGTTTGTCCATCGAGATTTGAGTTTGCCTGAAAAAAATGCAGGCGTGAATTGTACAGAATAACTTTTTGACCCGACTCAATAGCTTGTCTCAAAATGTGTTGATCATGAGTCTTCTTCATTTTTGCCTTGTATGACCGTGCACAATCGTATGCATCATTCTGCAGCTCCTCTAATTCATTAAGTTGGAGCTTCCTTTGTGAGCCTGCCTTTGAAAGATTGAAGTTCAGCTGCTTGATAGCCCAATAGGCTCTATGCTCTAATTCAACCGGAAGGTGACAGGCTTTTCCGTACACAATATGATATGAGGACATGCCAATTGGTGTTTTGAATGCTGTTCGATATGCCTACAGTGCATCATTCAATCGCATAGACCAATCCTTTCTACTGGGGTTCACAATCTTCTCCAAAATCTGCCTGATCTCGCGATTGGAAATTTTCACTTGTCCACTCGTCTGTGGGTGATACGGGGTGGTAACCTTGTGTGTGATGAAATACTTCTTCATCAACTGCTCAAAAATCCAGTTGCAAAAGTGCTTACCTCCATCACTTATGATTGCTCGAGGCATACTGAAACGAGTAAAGATAGTGTCCTTCAAAAACTAAACCACAACTCTGTGGTCATTGGTCTTGCATGCAATGACCTCCACCCATTTGGACAGATAGTCCACAGCAACTAGGATGTACAGACAGCCAAAGGAGTTTGGGAAAGGTCCCATAAAATCAATGCCCCACACGTCAAAAATTTCAACAATCAGAATAGGATTGAGAGGCATTATATTTCTCCTAGAAAGACTCCCTAGCTTTTAGCAGCACTCACAAGATACACAATAGGTGTGAGAGTCTCGGAACAAGGTGGGCCAATAGAATCCACACTGTAAGATTTTCGCAGCAGTCTTCTTAGCACTGAAATGGCCTCTACAAGCATGATCATGACAAAAGGCGATGACATTAGATTGGTCATGCTCAGGAATACACCATTTGATGATCTGATCAGGACAATACTTGAACAGGTAAGGATCATCCCAGAAAAAATGTTTTACCACGGCCAAAAACTTTGATTTATCTTGTCGCCCCCAATGTAAAGGAATTTGACCGGTGACAAGATAATTCACTATATCAGCAAACCATGGTGCGGGATTATGAGCAATGTGCATCAATTGCTCATCAAGAAAGGTCTCAGAAATGGGAGTGGCGGCCTTAGTGAAATCCACAATCAATCTAGACAAATGGTCCACCACCACGTTTTCAGAACCTTTCTTATCCTGAATCTCTATGTCGAACTCTTGAAGTAACAAGATCCATCAGATAAGACAAGATTTAGTATCTTTTTTAGAGAAAAGATACTTCAATGCAGCATGATCCGAGTAGATAATGACTTTAGATCCTAACAAGTAGGATCTAAACTTGTCTAATGCAAAAACGACTGCTAGCAACTCCTTCTCAGTGGTAGAGTAATTGAGTTGTGCATCGTTTAGAGTTCTACTTGCATAATAGATAACATGGGGAAGTTTATCAATACGCTGCCCCAAAACAACTCCAACAGTATAGTCTGATGCATCACACATAATCTCAAAAGGTACACCCCAGTTGGGTAGCTGAATAATGGGTGTGGACGTCAAAATCTTCTTCAGATCCCTAAATGCTTTCTTACAGTTTTCATCATATACAAATGGGGCATCCTTCAGTAATAACTTGCACAAGGGCTTGGCAATTTTGCTGAAATTCTGGATAAATCGCCTGTAGAAGCCTGCATGGCCTAGAAAAGATCGAACCTCCTTCACTGTACGTGGGGGTGGAAGATTGGAAATTAGGTCCACCTTCACTTTGTCGACCTCAATCCCCCGATGAGATACGATATGTCCCAGTACAATACCTTGCTTGACCATAAAATGACACTTCTCCCAATTAAGCACCAGGTTCTTCTCCTTGCACAACACTTAAACCAAAGTGAGACGGTGCAGGCACTCCTCAAATGATGAACCGAAAACGGAGAAGTTATCCATGAAAATATCTAAAAACAACTCTACCATGTCAGAGAATATGCTGACCATGCACCGTTGAAAAGTAGCGGGTGCATTGCATAACCTAAAGGGCATGCGACGATAGGTGAATATCCTGAAAAGACATGTAAACGTCGTCTTCTCCTGATCTTCGGGGTCCACAAGGACCTGGTTATATCTAGAATAACCATCCAAAAAGCAATAATATTCATGCCCAGCCAAACGCTCCACCATCTGATCAATAAATGGGAGTGAAAAATAATCCTTCCTTGTGGTAGTCTATACACACTCTCCATCCTGACTGAACACGAGTTGGCACCAACTCGTCATCCTTATTTCTCACCACCGTCAATCCAGCTCGTTTGGGCACGACATGAATTGGGCTCACCCACTTGCTATCAGAGATTAGATAAATGATCCATGCATCCAACAGCTTAATTTCTTCTGTCCTCACAAACTCTTCCATAGCTAGGTTGAGCCTTTTTTGTGGCTCGCTCGATGGCTTGGTATTCTCTTCCAAATGTATCTTGTGCATCACCACTAAGGAGCTAATTCCCTTAATATCCTCTATAGTCCAACTGATAGCTTCTTTGTGCTCTCTTAAAACATCTAATAATTTCTTCTCTTGAGCCTCAATCAAATCTGAAGTTATAATCACAGGCAAACAATCTGCTGGACCTAGGAACTTATACTTAAGATTATCTGGTAAAGGCTTAAGTTCCTTCTTAGGGGGTTCAGATGCTGCGGTCTCCTCCGTTTCATTGCTCTCCCGAGGAAAAGACTCCAAAATGGCACTCGCTTGCTTGAGCAACTTAGTTAGATCCAAATCCTCTCCAAATTAAGCGAAGTATGCCTCCAGGGGGTTTTTAATGCTTGATTCATCCACAGTCTCCTCAAGAATCTCCTCTATCAAGCATATATTTCTCACTTCATCATATTCCAGTGGTTGCTTACTGATATCAAAGATATTCAGCTCCACTGTCATATTCCTAAAGGAAATCTTCATCACCCTTGTCCTACAATTGATCAGGGTATTAGCCATGGCTAAGAATGGTCACCCTAGAATAACCGGTATCTGAATCCCTACATTATGAATCGGCTCTGTGTCAAGCACAATAAAATCCATGGGAAAGTAGAACTTGTCCACTTTTATCAAAACATCCTCAACTACTCCCCATGGTATTTTCACTGACCTGTCAGCCAATTGAAGCGTCGTGGTTGTGGGCTTCAGTTCTCCTAACCCTAACTGCAAATAGACTGAGCAAGGCAAAAAATTCACACTTGCTCCTAGATCTAAGAGAGCCCTCTCGATCTGGCTGACTCTTATCGTGCAAGAGATGGTAAAACACTCCGGATCCTTATACTTGAGGGGCAGCTTGCACCGAAGGATCAAGTTGACCTGCTTAGTCAAAAATGCCTTCTTCGAGACATTCATCCTCCTCTTAATAGTGATCAAGTCCTTTAAAAACTTGACATATGATAACACTTGATGGATGGTGTCCAAAAATGGGATATTGATTAGGACTTGCTTGAATACCTCCAGAATTTCCTCATACTTCCCTCATTTCTTAGGCACAAGTGATCTCTCAGGGTAAGACGCTTTAGGTTCAAACGACTTAGGAGGATCCTCCACAGTAGGTGTGGCTGTAGATGGCTCAGCATCTCTATTCTTCTTGTTGCCACTTCATTGCCTTTGCTGTATAGTAGGGTTCTTTTCCATTCGATTGTCCACTTGTCTCCCAGACCTCAATGTGACAATCGATTGCACTTGTTCCTCCCCGTGCGTAGGAGTTGATGAATTTTCAACCATAAACTGTCCTTTTAGGTTGGGCACGGTGTTAGAGTTTTAATAATTACTTGTGTACTTAAAATAGCTACTTGGTGCTTAAATAGCTATAATAGCAATGGCCAAAGTGTAATGGTTGTTACAATAGGATTCTGTTCGAGTTGGTTACATTGCCAGATGGTAAGAGTTAGTTAGGTTGGTTAGTAACAACTAGTGATAGCTGTGGGCAGTTAGTTACAGGGGCAGAGTTGGGGGTATAAGAATAACCACAATGTACACAATTAAAGGAGGAAAAAAGTGAATTCAGTATAATCTTTCTGTATTTCCATTCTTCTCTATTCTTTCACTAATCTCTGGAGGCCTAGCTAACCTCGAAACTAGCTACCATTTTCATTTCAATTTAGTTCTTTACAAATTGGTATCAGAGCAGAGATTCTGTGACTTGATGGCGGAATCGCGATCTAATGCTGCCATGGCAGCCACTAATGAAGCCATTGCCTCCCTTCGAGCTACCTTTGATCATCACAGCAAAAACATTCAAGAAATCCAAAAAATTCAAGAGATCCATACCGGAACGATGAACAAGATGAATCAACATCTTATGGCAATCCTTCAGAACTTAGGTACTGATGAAAACATATCACGTGAACCTTCATATCCAATCCATAATTCTTCTACAGTGTCCTTTGCTAAACCTGTTAGGCTTGATTTTCCACGCTTTTCAGGTGATGATCCTGGTAGCTGGGTGTACAAGGCTAACCAATATTTTGGATATTATCAAACCCCAACTACGGAGAGACTTATGGTGGCCTCATTTCACATGGATCAAGAAGCTCTGGTTTGGTTTTAAGATGCAGAGAAGGCTGGTGTGTTCTGTAATTGGGAGTGTATGGTACAAGCCTTACATGTTAGGTTTGGTTCAACGCCCTATGACGATCCTATGGAGGCACTTACTAAGTTGAGGCAAACATCAACAGTAGTAGTTTACAAGGCAGATTTTGAGGCTTTGTCAAATAGAATCAAGGGCTTATCTGCAATGCATAAGATGAGCTGTTTCTTAAGTGGGTTAAAAGATGAGATACGTTTGCCTGTGAGGATGCTAAATCCACAGTCATTGAATGCAGCTTTTGGATTAGCTAAAATTCAAGAGGAATATTTGACAAGTTGAAGAAGGAGTTCTAAAATTCAGCAGGAAACAGGTAAGCCATCTATCTTGGGTCTTCCTAAAGTCAATGCGTTTGTAGAAGCTAAATCTAGAATTCCAATTAAAAGAATTTCTCCTGCCCAAATGGAAGAGAGGAAAAAAAAGAGGTTATGCTATAACTGTGATGACAAATGGAGTCCTGGTCACAAATGCAAAAGTGCCAAAATATTCCTTCTTGAGGGTATTGAGTTGGTGACTGATTCATAATATGGGATTAAGATCACTGAGTTGGAGGAAGAAGTTGGAAGTTCAATCAATGAAGGGCATAATACTAATACCAATTCTGAGGAGGTTGAGATAACTCTATATGCTCTAATTGGTACTCCCACACCTGGTACTATGAGGATTAGGGGCAAAATTAATGGAGTTAGTTTGGTAGTTTTGCTGGACACAAGTAGCACCCACAATTTTATTAATGCAGCATTAATCCCTAGTTTGCAATTGTTGGTTGACCAATCTCAAACGTTGGAAGTTAAGGTTGCTAATGGTGCAGTGGTGAGGACTCAAGGATTTTGTGATCAAGTGCCAGTATGCATTCAAGGGAAGGAATTTTCTATTCAATTTCATGTTTTGCCACTTGGAGGATGTGATATTGTGTTGGTAACTCAATGGCTGACCACACTGGGTGATATCCAATGGAATTTTCAGTTTTTAACTATGGAGTTTTATCATAAGGGGCACAAGGTTATAATGCAAGGATTGAAGCAATCTGGCTCACATCTCATTGATGGGGATCAATTCTTTAAAACTCCAATCAAGAAAGGCCTGCTGTTTCACATTTCAACTCCCTTTTCAGTTGAGAAGCAGGCTGCTCTACCTGCAGAAGTAACAGATTTACTTCAAAATTTTGCTCAGGTCTTTAACACTCCAATAGGGCTACCTCCTCTTAGAGGGCATGAACATCATATTACTCTTAAAGAAAGAGCTCAGCCAGTCTGCCAGAGGCCATACGGGTACCCTTTTTACCAAAAAAATGAGATAGAAAAAATAGTTAAAGAATTATTGTCTACTAGATCTATAAGGAATAGTTGCAGTCCTTTTGCCTCTCCTGTTTTGTTGGTAAGGAAGACAGATGGTTCTTAGCGTATGTGCATTGATTACAGGGCACTTAACTTGAATACTATCAAGGATAAATTTCCTATACCTGTCATTGATGAATTGCTTGATGAACTGAATGGTGCTTGCATATTTTCTAAACTTGACTTAAGGTCTGGTTATCACCAAATTAGGATGAGGGAGGAAGACATTCCTAAAACAGCTTTTAGGACTCGTGAGGGGCATTATGAATTTCTGGTTATACCCTTTGGACTCACTAATGCACCTTCAACATTTCAGTCCCTAATGAATCAAGTGTTTAAACCTTTCCTTGGAAGGTTTGTTCTAGTATTTTTTGATGATATTCTGGTTTATAGCAAATCCTTGGTTGATCATGTCTCTCATCTTAAGGTTGTATTGGAAGTGTTAGCTAAGGAGCAATTATTTGCTAAGAAATCCAAGTGTGTTTTTGCTTGCGGAGAAGTTGAGTATTTGGGGCCCTTGATTTCGGGTGAAGGGGTAAGGACATATCCTAAGAAAACTATAGCAATGCAACAGTGGCCTACTCCAAAGGATGTTAAGACTTTAAGGGGTTTCTTAGGTCTCACAGGGTATTACAGGAAATTTGTAAAAGGGTATGGGTAGATTACAGCCCCATTGACTGCCCTTTTAAGGAAGGATTCTTTTACTCGGACTGAGAAAGCTGAATTGGCTTTCCAAAATCTCAAATTTGCTATGTCTAATCCACCTGTTTTAGCTCTTCCAGATTTTGATAAAATGTTTTGTGGTGGAGTGTGATGCTTCAGGTGTTGGGTTGGGTGTTGTATTGATGCAAGAAGGGAGAGCTATAGCTTTCCACAGCCAGGCTCTCAAGGGTAGGAGTTTGGCCTTATCAACTTATGAGAGAGAACTACTGGCCTTGGTGACTGCTGTGCATAAATGGAGGCCATATTTGGTTGGAAACTCTTTCTTGGTGAGGACAGATCAGCAGAGCCTTAAGTACATCTTGGAGCAGAAAATTGGTACACCAGCTCAACAAAAGTGGATTACCAAGTTGTTAGGATATGCTTTTATTGTAGAATATAATAGGGGTAAAGAGAATGTGGTGGCTGATGCTTTGTCAAGACAGGTTTCTGGTGATGAAGTTTCATCTCAGGAAGGAGTTTTGTGCATGATTTCCTTTCCCACTCTTGATTGGTTGGCTCAACTTAAGGATAGCTATGCTGCTGATCACTATATTGTGAGTATTTTAGATGTTTTTCAAGCAGGGAAGGAAGGTCCTAAGGGCTTTACTATGCAAAATGGTTTGTTGATATATAAAGGTAGAATGTATGTGGGGACGTGTGATTCATTAAAGACAACTATTTTGCAACAGGTGCATGATGGGCCATGGGGGGGTCATTCTGGGTTTCTTAAAACATTGCGTAGGATTCAGAGGGATTTTTATTGGCCTAGGCTAAGGGCAGATGTTAGGAAGTATGTTAGGGAGTGTGATATGTGCCAAAGGCTCAAGCATGAAACCTGTAATCCAGCAGGTCTGCTGTAGCCCTTGCCTATACCAGAGAAACCTTGGGTAGCAATGAGCATGGATTTTGTGGAAGGTCTGCCAAAATCTCAAATGAAGGAGGTAGTGATGGTAGTAGTGGACAGGTTTACAAAGTTTGTTCATTTCATAGCCTTGTCTCACCTATATACTGCTTCTAAAGTAGCAAATCTGTATATGCAACATGTGTTCAAGTTACATGGAATGCCTACTTCAATTGTTAGTGACAGGAACCCTATTTTTACTTCTCGTTTTTGGCAATAGCTAATGAAGCTTCAGAGTATTCAATTGGCCATGTCCTCAGCCTATCACCCTCAAACAGATGGCCAAACAGAGGTTGTGAACAAGAGTCTTGAGTACTATTTGAGAACTTTTGCAGCTGACAAACCAGCTACTTGGGTGGAGTGGTTGCCACTTGCTGAATTCTGGTTTAACACTAATTTTCACACCTCACTCAAGCTAACCCCATTTGAAGCACTGTATCGATATCCCCCTCCTAGACTGATGGACTACATTCCTGGTACAACAAGGGTTGAAGGAGTGGATGCTCATCTGAGGTCTAGACAGCAGCTGACTTCTTTATTAAGGCAGAACCTGGTAGTAGCACAAGAAAGGATGAAGCTGTATTTTGACAAGCATAGGACTCAGAAGAGTTTCTCTGTGGGAGATTGGGTATTTCTACGACTTCAGGCCTACAAACAGAAGTCTCTTAAGCACCACCAATTGAAGAAATTATCTCCCAAGTACTATGGACCATTTCAGGTCTTGTAGAAGGTTGGTGAGGTGTCTTATAGGTTGGATTTACCTCCAAATTTTAAGATACATCCCACTTTTCATGTATTCTGTTTGAAAACTAAGCTTGGGCAGCATGTGGTTTCCATTCCCACCTTACCACCTACTGATGTGGAAGGAGCTGCCATTACAGAACCAGTAGCTGTTCTCCAAGAAAGGTCTCATCAGCTTCGAAATAGAACCATTACTCAAGTTCTGGTTCAATGGCAAGGTGAAAGTATTGATGATGCCACTTGGGAGAGCTTGTATGTTCTGCAGCAGAGGTTCCCTCACCTTGTGGGCAAGGTCTTTTAAAGAGGGAAGTATTGTTAGAGTTTTAATAATTACTTGTGTACTTAAAATAGCTACTTGGTGCTTAAATAGCTATAATAGCAACGGCCAAAGTGTAATGGTTGTTACAATAGGATTCTGTTGGAGTTGGTTACATTGCCAGGTGGTAGGAGTTAGTTAGGTTGGTTAGTAACAGCTAGTGACAGCTGTGGGCAGTTAGTTACAGGGACAGAGTTGGGGGTATAAGAATAACCACAATGTACACAATTAAAGGAGGAAAAAAGTGAATTCAGTATAATCTTTCTGTATTTCCATTCTTCAATATTCTTGCACTAATCTCTGGAGGCCTAGCTAACCTCGAAACTAGCTACCATTTCCATTTCAATTTAGTTCTTTACACACGGGCTGACTGGGGAACTTTCCCTTATCTCTTTCACCCAAGTGACTTGCAATTTACCCTATTTGACTCTCTAGCTTGGCAATTGCTTGGGTATTTACCATTTTTGCACTCCTCATTTCGCTCATGGATTGCCCAGTCATTTTCATGAACTCTTTAAGGATGTCCTCTAGAAACTGTGAAACCGGCCCTAGCGTTTGAGTGGGAGCTTGGTAAGCAGGTGATGGTGCTGGATGGGCTGAGCGACCATGATTAGGAATTTGTGGAGCAAATCCGGGAGGGTATTGATTGTGAGCATGATGTGGGGCTCATCCTTGATTCATTAGTTGGTTCTGCTTCCATGAAAAATTAGGGTGGTTCCGCTACCCTGGATTGTAAGTCTCGGAGTAAGATCCATTTGACTACCTCCGATAATCGATGAAAGCATTCACTTGTTCCATAGGATACTCGGTAAAAGCCAGTATTGATGGATAATTCTGTACTAAATGCATGGGACTAGTACAGATGGAACAGCTATCAAAATTGAATGTGTTGGCAGCATTGATGGACTGGCCCACAGCAAGAGCGTCAATCTTCTTAGTGAGAGTATCTAACTTCATCCTCAAATCAGTGTCCTCCTTGATCTCATAGATGCCTCCTTTCTTAGGAACAAGGATGGACTTATCTTGACAACTTGAAAAATCCCACTACTGCAAGTTGTCGGACAACTTGTCCAATGCCTTGTATACTTCCTCTCCTGTCAAACTTAAGAATGCCCCCCCATTTATAGACTCGATCATGCTACGGTTGGGTTGAGTTAACCCTTGGTAGAAGAACTGAACGAGTTTCCATTTCTCATATCCATGTGGAGGGCATCTGATCAGTAACTCTTTGAAGCGCTCCCAGCTTTCAGAAAACTTCTCATCCTCATCCTGAGTGAAAGAACTAATCTTCTTTCGGCACTCATTCACTCTAGACATTGGGAAAAACTTGTGATAAAATTTACTAAGCTGATTTTCCTAAGATGTAAGAGACCCGGGTGTGTTGGAATCCAACCATGCCCTAGCTCTATCGTGAAGAGAGAAAGGGAAAAGTTGAATATGGACTGACTCCTCAGAGAAGTTCTAGAACTTGAATATGGCACAAATATCTTTGAACTTCTTCACATGACTATAAGGATTTTCAAGATATAAGCCATGAAATGAGGGTAGAAGTTGGATGACATGTGGCCTTAAATCAAAATGGGTGGCATTGGTAGGTGGCAACACTATGCAAGATGATGAGTTAGTCACAACGGGTGTGAACAAATCCCTAAGGGATGTAGTGGAGTCCACGTTCCAAGCTCTAGGTTGCTCTACATGCTCCGGTTGATTTGCACTCCTAAAATTTTCTCCCATCTCAATTGTCTCTTTCAACTAGTGCTCTTTTATGTCTCCTAAGAGTTCTTTCTAAGTTGGGATCTAAATGTATCAATTCTAAGTTCAGGGATCCCCGATCAAGCATACACCACCCAAAAAGCACTAAAGTAAATTAACTAGCATAAACAAAATAACAATAAAGTAAAATAAACGCAAAAACAGAAAACACACTACTCGCAAAATGAGCCAACAAAAACTGGCATAAATATTTTTTTTATTTTTTTATTTTTTATAGGCCAATGCAAATAGAAACAAATAAAATAAAAAAAATTGCAAAAAGAAAAAAAAATCAAACAAAAAATGCTAACTAACTAGTAGAAAAATAAAATTAATTCAGACAAAAATTTAATTTTCACAAACCAAACAATTCCCCGGCAATGGCACCAAAAACTTGTTGTGAGTTTTAAATTACTCGCAAGCGCACAAGTCGTTTGCAATATAGTGTTGTGCAAGTGCAAGGTCAAATCCACAGGAAATTGCATTGTGAAAATATTTTTATCTAAACTAAGCCTATTTTAACCTAGTACCAAGTTTTGAATTGTCTTTTGCAAAATAAATATAAACTAAACTAAATTGATTTAAAAACTAATGATAAAAACATTAAGGATTCTGAATCCACCCCACCAAAGTAAAGTATATATTTTCATGTTCTATAAAAATAATCTATCAAAACATTCCATGAATCCAATTTTAAACAAATCACAACAAATATCCCAATTAAACCAAAACAATCCAATGTATCCACTTTTAACAAATAACAAAGGATATCCAATTTAATCAAAAATGATTCGATGTATCCATTAGATGAAACACACGAAATATCCAACAGAACAATTTAAAAACTATCAATCATAAGAATTTACTCAAACAATTGACTGGACCATTTATACTAAAAAAACATCATAATTGTATAAACAAATCCGAAAATCTTATGTTAAACAACGGCGATGCTTCATCTTCAACCTTAGTTGAAGATTTTAGCCACTCATAATCATGAAACTAAAGTTCACAATAACAGTGCTAAACATTAAACTAACAAAAAAACAATAAATTAAAACTGACTATACATGGGAGAAATTTCACTTGCTATTGGGCAGTGCTTCCCCTCGTGATAACAAAGCCTTCGGGATCCACCAAAATGCTAGCAGACGTCCACCGGATTGCACACCGAATGATGAAGAGAGATGGGGCTTTTATAGGGAAATTCCTAGAGTACAATGTGTTTCAAATTCGATGTGGGATACTGCCCGAGTGCGATCGATCGTAGTCTGGTGCACTCGAGCGCATACTAGTGCACTGCAAAGCATTTTTAACCGATGTGGGATGTGCGAGTGCGCACTTGCGATTGATCGCAAGTCTGGTGCGATCAAGCGCACTAGACATCTTCAGCTTGACCATTGTCTACTAAAACTGCCATAACGTTCTCTAGAAAAATCATTTTTACAAGCCGTGAAATTCTTCAGAAAATAGACTTCCGGATCTTTCCAAGCATATATAGCTAATCTCCTTGTTCTTCCTGAATCAATACAGTAAAATCCACAAAATGACTGGTCTGTACAGGCAATTCTGGCAATTTTAGTGAAACTCCTTTCCCAGTGTTTGTAAACCTGAAAAACAATGAAAGCAACTCAAAGTAACAAATTCCTACCCTAACAAATGTAAATTAAGTGGCCAAAATATGTAATATTTTTCACTCATCAGGTTAGAACAGTGTCATCGATTACATAATCGACTTTGTCATGGATTAGGCCATACCTAATTTTCCTACTCTACATGTCATAATTGACACCATTAAGACATTATATTTTAGCCAATTTTGTAGCAATTAACTTGCTAGCCATTTCGAAAGAGACTATGCTGAAATAATTCAAAAAATGAAGATTTTGGTAATAAAAGAATTTACTTTTTAAAATTAAAAAAGTAAATTTACTGGTGTAGAAAAAATTATAATTTACTGGCACTTACGATCGGTGGGCTAGTCGGCGTGTTAGCTTAGTGATTAACTGGTTAGTTAGCTGGTGGATTTTTCTAAAAAAAAAATGGTTTTAGAAAGAAGAAAAAAAAATTATCGTGACTCTGAAACTACTGATTGGATTTCTGACTAGGATTTTGGATTCGAAAATAAGAACAAAGAAAAATTTTAGAGAATATTTTAGGGGGGTTTCGATAAAGATTGATTCTTGTTTGATTGTCGAGTGACAAAATACGGGAATGACCCATATATTTATAGAGGCTTCCAGTCTCATCTCCGCCCTTGATAACCCTCTCTTTTAATTTCAAAATATGGATAATGTCTATCCATTTCTTGATTATCTCTATCCTAAAGATCATAATACACTTATCATTTCATTTTAGGATAAGACTTTTCTATAGTTGGATGAGATTGCCCAACTACTTAGAGATTTACCCTTATACCTTATTTTTGGATAAGACTTCAAGTTTGTTTGAGTAGCCATAACTAATAGTGCATATTCGATAGTATTGATTTGATTATATTTTTGATAAATTTTAAAAAATAAATTAACTTTAAATTGACTGATCAAATAAAGCCACTATAAAATGAAAATCAAGAAAACCACAGGGTTTATTTTCCACACAAAAAAAAAAAACTTAGGGTGTAAATTGAAAATCAGGCAAACCACGAAGATATTTCATGAAATTAGGTCGATCAATTAGTCGATTTGTTGGCTTGGCGATCGATCGATCGGTCTGTTGATTGACTCTCAGTCAACTGGTTAACTCCCGATCAGCTGATCGATTGGATGGCTGGTGAGCTGTTGGTGGGCCAATCGGTCGATTGGCTGGTGGATTTTCCTTAAAAAAATGGTTTTGAAAAAGAAAAAAAATAACGCGACTCTAATACTAGTTATTGGATTTCTAACTAAGATTCTGAAAACGATAACAATAACTAAGAAAAGCGGTAGAAAATATTTCAAGGGGCTCCGATAAAGACTGATTCTTGCTTGATTGCTGAGTGACGAAATATGGGAATAAGCCATCTATTTATAGAGGCTTCTAACCTCATCTTCGCCCCTAATAACCGCCTCTTTTAATTTCAAAATATGGATATTGTCTATCCATTTCCTAATCATCTTTATTCTAAAGATCAGATTACACTTATCCTTTTATTTCAGGATAAGACTTCTTTGTAGTTTGATGAGATTGCCCAACTATTCAAAGATTTACCCTTATCCCTTATTTTTGGGTAAGACTTCAAGTTTATCTGAGTATTGATTTGATTATATTTTCGATAAATTTTTAAAAAATAAATTAACTTTAAGCTGACCGATCAAATAAAGCCATCGATATCATGGTTATAAGCTCAGTGATTTGGTGGGTAGTGCCGTAGGTGGCAGCGCTGAATGGAAAGTCCATTAGGTATTTTGATGAAGCAAATGTGAATTATAATTCCTAGCAGTCCCACCATTTGTTGGGAGTGGTTTTTGCAATTGAAGATTTTACCAGTTAAGTATCTATCTATTGATGCTGAAAATCTACCAAGAGTCTGAACAATCGGGGAGCAGAACCTACACATATAAAACGAGGAGAAAACTTAAAAGTCACCAGAAGACCGGAGGGGGTGCGCCTCCGGGGGGGGGACTTTTCGATGCCTAAGTTAGAAATAGGACTTTTAGAATATAGAGAGCTAAATAAAATTGAAAGTTGTGAATTTTGAGTTGAGTGTACCTTTTTGGTTTAGGGAGTCCCCTTTTATAGTGTATTGGAATAGAGTCCAACTAGGAGAATGACTTTAGTGTTGTAATAGGAATTGAATTCCTATGAATAATCTTGGATTTATCTGCACTTGGGAGTGTTATGGCAGTATTGGGAGAGTGATATAAAATTACATAAAACTTTGTCACGTATGAGGATCTGATTGGTTAATTTGTCTATACTGTGAAATTACTATTTTATCCTTTAAGGTTGTCACATATCATTATGTTATTGGAGAGAGAATTTTTTCCCTACTTCACTATCTACTTTCTATGCTATTATTAATCCAATAGAGTTGGACAAACTCAGTTAAAAAATTATTCCTACACAAAAGAAAAAAAAATAATAAACTTAGAAAAAAATAATTTTTTCTTCACTCTTTTACATTCCGTTTGATATGATTTAAAGTGTGGAATTCAGTTCATTTGAAAATAAACTGAAATTAAAATTCAGTTGCAAATGAGTTTATATTCCAATTCCAAATGAATTAAAACTAGAAAATATTTGCAAATGAACTTAAATAAATTTCATACTTAAATTGTTTAATTGAAATGAAATTTATATTTGAAATCAACTTTAGAATTCAATTCATTTTTTTAAATTTTCCTTAAATACCCTTAACATTATTAAATGATTTTATAACATTTTTTATCTCATTGTTTTTTTGTTTATCTTTTTTCTACAAAACATTTAGGTGTTGTTTGGAAACTAATTAAAGCCAACTTAAAGCACAAAATTTTAAAGTGGTTAAAATAATAAAAAAAATAGCTTTAAGTTCACTTTAATCAATTCCCAAACAATTCCTTAATCTTCCAAACTTAAAGAATATCATAAGATCTATTAACCCTTCAAATTATTATGTGTCTTTATTTCGGATTGTGATATTTTATCAACTAAGAGATTTTTACAAGTTCTGTTATTACAAGAGCACTAAATTAATCTATATCAAAGCGCCTGACAAATCTATATGGACGCAATTATGCAAAAGTCACTAATTTTTTTTTTATAAAAAAAACATGAAAGATAAAAAGAAGGTATACATCAACAAGGAACATCTATTCATATATAACAACTATCTGCTTTAAGGCAATTAACAAAATTAGTATTAAAAAATAGAAAAAACAATCAACAAACTTTTTCAGATCCAATAAAAAAATATATCAAACCAACTGCATTAAGGAAAAAGAATGAATTTTTCCTTATCTATATTTAGATCACAAAAAAAAATCCAAGAAAAAGAGAAGAAAAAAATAGTCTGCTCAGTGAATCCTCTTTGGAAACTCGTTGAAAGGAAATAGACTTTTATTAATTAACTAAAACTATAGGGAAAAAAAAAAAGGCAATAAACGAATCTATAATAAGAAAAAAGAAGAGAGTTCAAATAAAGAAGAAAGAAACCTTCGCTTTAATAGCTTTCTCACAATTCCTTTAGTGATCCAAGACAAAGAATGGGGACATTACTATTGTGTTTATAAAAGAGAAAAAACCATTTAATACACTGGCGATAACTTGTTTGACATAAAAAAATTTCGAAGAAAAAATCAGCAAAGAAACAACTATTTGCATAACCAATCGTAGATAATAATGAAGTAACCAATGGAGAGAGTAGAGATGAAAAAGAACCAAGAACATGTTAGAATATAATTTGTATTATAATTACAAAATTATATTCCTATAATAATTAAGTTTTGATGATTTGTTTAATTTATAAATGATTCAAGACCTATTGATCACACTAATAATAAAAATAAACATAAAGAAAATAATAAGACACGATATACCTAAGTTCACCCAAGAATAGAGTTATGTCCTATAAGAACTTTCACTATAATCAACCTCACAAATCTCTCTACAATATGCGTTTAGTATATAAAGAGTATTTATAAGGAACTTAAGAAAGCCTAATTAGGGTTTTCGCCCGGCTACAAAACCGTAACTATTCATGGGCCCAAGCCCAAACCGTCAAGCAAAAAATTCATACCCAAAACGTGACCCTGTGATTGTCGGGAGGTCTACTGATCTAGACCCGTAAAGTATGCACCTGTTGGTAGTTTTAAATTACTCACAAGCACACGAGTCGTTTGCAATATAGTGTGTATAAGTGCGAGGCCGAATCCACAGAGAATTGCGTAGTGAAAATAGATTTTTATCTAAACTAAACCTATTTTAACCTAATTCCGAATTTTGAACTGTGTCGTGCAAAGAATATAAACTAAATTAAATTGATTTAAAACAAATAATAAAAGCACTAAGGTTTCTAAATCACCCAGCATATATTTTCATGATTTTGTTCCTACAACCGACAAGCAATTACATCTTATGTATGTTCTATATAAAAGTAATTTATCAAATAATTCCATGAATCTATCAATATACAAATCACAATGAATACCCTAATTAAATCAAATCATCCAATGTATCCATTTAATTTACAAATCACAGTGGATATCCGATTTGAACAGTTTATAAACAAAACAATCAATCATAAGAATTTACTTAAACAATTGAACTGAAATAGAACATCAATACAAAAATGTTGGAATCGTACGAACATATATAAAAATATAATGCTAATCAATGGTGAGGCTTCATCTTCAGCCTTAGATGAAGGTTTTAGCCTCTCATGATTACGAAAATAAATTTCACAAATAAAGTGCTAAATATTAAACTTTAAAACACAAAAGAAATAAATTAAAGCTGAAAATACATTGAAAGAGAAATTACGCTTACAGCTCATCTCTTTGATTTTCTTCTTTTTATTTTTACTGTGCAGCGCTCTCCTCCTTTGATAGCAAAGCCTTCGAGACCCACCCCCTGAAGATAAAGTGAAATGGGGCTTTTATGTGCAATGTGTTTCCAACCGATGTGGGATGTAGAATGTGTTTCCAACCGATGTGGGATGTGGGATTTAAACCTTCACATGCCGCTCAAAACTTATGCCCATGTCTCTTTTATTTTAAGCTGGATAATTCCATAATGCTCTAAAATCTTATAAAAACACAGTAAACACAGAAAGAAAATAAAATAGGATGAAATAACACAAACTAAGAGCTTAACAAATATAAATTAAGGGGCTTAAATATAAATATTTAAGCACTTATCACACCCCCAAACTTACATATTGCTAGTCCCTTAGCATTATGAAATTAAAAACTAAATGAAAAACAAAGAACACAAAGATGAATCCATCTTTCATGGTATCCAAAAATTGAAGTATCACACAAAACCATGATATTCATTCATGAGCAAGCTTAAAAAGATAAACCCATCTTCGCAATGAATAGAAATGTTAAAATCTAATTACTTACAAAAGGCTAGCTAAGGTATCACAAGCTCAAATCAGTGTAAAGTGAACTAGCACATGAATATGAAGCTTCCAAATAATTCCAATGTGCAATGTCTCCATGTCTCAAGATTCACAGAATTTTCCATCAGAATGAACAATCAATGGCATAGTTTTATTTTTTATATTTTATTGTGAGGCTCTGCCATGTTTAGTTCCTTAAGCTTTCTTATTGACCCATGTAGCGAGTATTGAGTCAATGACTCCCAAACTAGATGGTTTTAGGGCATTAGGTGTAAAGACACCCCTAAAGACTTACTAACTCGAGTCAGAAAGGTTATGAAACTAAATTGGCTTTAATGCAACCAATCAAAATTTTCACCTTTTGAAGTGAACACTCACTCCTTACTGATGCAAGAGGTCCAGTTACTCAATGAAAAGTTTATTAATAACGAGCATTTTTCTCTTTTTGTGCAATTTTTTTTATGCCAAAGTGTCCATCCAACAAGTCATCCGGAATCAGCTAAGCCATGGAAACATATACATTAAAATCACATGTCATACCTCACACAATTATGTGCTAATGTGCTCATGTCAGATTAAATCAAACATGTGAATTCTCAAATGCCTAAAGTAAGTAACTAAACTTTAAAAACTCTATCATCAGATCATGTGTTCAAGATTTTAAGCTTTCCAATGAAATCACATCACAATATTTGTTCAGATCACTCAAAATTTTAAAACAACATGAGCATGCATTTATCTTCTCTTTAAAACAAAGAAAAGAAAAACAACAACAAACTGGGACAAAGTGTGCGTAATGTGTCTCCTATACCCCCAAACTTAAATTACACATTGTCCCCAATGAGTGAATAATATAGAAAGAGCTGACCTAGGAGATAAAGAGCTAGTTGGACTAGCATTGCTCATAGCATACCCCCAAACTTGAACTGGAGTGCGCGTTGTCTCTGAAAAATAAAAACTAAAGTAATACTGGAAAAAAAAAATACTAGAAATAAACAGTAACAAGAAATATGAAAAATAATAAAAACATAAAGGATATGCTGTGGGATACCTCCCATGAGCGCTAAGTTTTACGTCTTCAGCCAGACAGTGCAACCACTCACTGCTGTTTGGGTAGTTTCTGGAACTGCGCTCGATCGCTCCAAGTTGGGCGCTCGATCGCACTACGCTTGATCGCAATGTCAGGAACTCCTCTGTCGCAGACTGAATGGGCGGCACAAGTCGGGTGTGACGTATGAGCACACTCCCCCAAACTTGAATAGCAGACATTTGTCCTGAAAAACATAACAAAAACAAAAACCAAACAACAAGATCTAATGATAAGGAATGAAAGGATAAAGGTTGCCTCACACAAGTGCTAAGTTTAAAGTCTTTAGCCAGACTCTCCATGGTAGACGACAATCACTCTGGGTAACTAGGATCCTCCAACAATGTCGTCTCAATCTCCGGACTCCTTAACTCTAAGAATGGTTTTAGCCTCTGTCCATTCACTTTGAACGTGTTACCATTCTTTGGATCCTCAATCTTGATGGCCCCATGAGAAAAAAACGACCAAATAATAAATGGATCTGTCCATCAAGATTTGAGCTTGCATAGAAAAATATGCAAGCATGAATTGTAAAGAAGAATTTTTTTACCAGGCTCAAAAGATTGTCTCAAAATGTTCTGGTCATGAGCCTTCTTCATTTGTGCGTTGTGCAATCGCGCATAATCATATGTATCATTCCGTAGCTCCTCTAATTCATTGAGTTGGAGCTTTCTTTGTGAGCCAGCCTTCGAAAGATTGAAGTTTAGCTACTTGATAGCCCAATATGCTATATACTCTAATTCCACCAGGAGGTGATACGTTTTTTCGTACACAAGACAATATAGAGACATGCTAATTGGTGTCTTAAATGCTATTCCACATTGTATCATTCAATCGCAGAGACCAATCTTTTCTACCAGGGTTCACAGTCCTCGCCAAAATGTGCTTGATCTCGCGATTAGAAATTTTCACTTGTCCACTCGTTTGTGGGTGATACGGAGTGGCAACCTTATGTGTGATGAAATACTTCTTCATCAACTGCTCAAAAATTCGGTTACAAAAGTGCTTACCTCTATCACTTATGATTGCTCGAGGCGTATTAAAATGAGCAAAGATAGTGTCCTTCAAAAACTGTACCACAACTCTACGGTCATTGGTCTTGCATGCAATGGCTTCCACCCATTTGGACAAATAGTCCATAGCAACTAGAATGTACAGATAGCCAAAGGAGTTTGGAAAAGGTCCCATAAAATCAATGCCCCATATATAAAAAATCTCAACAAATAGAATAGGATTGAGGGGCATCATATTCCTCCTGGAAATACTCCTTAGCTTTTGGCAACACTTACAAGATATATAGTAGGTGTGAGAGTCTCGAAACAGGGTAAGTTAATAGAATCCATACTGTAAAATCTTCGCAGCAGTTTTCTTAGCACTAAAATGGCCTCCACAAGTATGATCATGACAAAAGAATATGATACTATATTGGTCATGCTCAGGAATACACCTTCTAATGATCTGATCGGGATAATACTTGGACAAGTAAGGATCATCCTGGAAAAAATACTTACTATTGCCAAAAATTGGACTTACTTTGTCGCCCTCAATGTAAAGGTATTTGACCGGTGACAAGATAGTTCACTATATCGGCAAACCATGGTGCAGGATTGTGAGCAATGTGCATCAATTGCTTATTAGGAAATGTCTCAGAAATGAGAATGGTGACCTCAGTGAAATCCATTATCAACCTAGACAAATGGTTTGCCACCACATTTTCGGAACCTTTCTTATCCCGAATCTCTATGTCAAACTCCTAAAGTAACAAGATCCATCGGATAAGATGAGATTTAGCATCCTTTTTGGAGAAAAGATACTTCAATGCTACATGATCCTAGTAGATAATGACTTTCAATCCTAACAAGTAGGATATGAACTTGTCCAATACAAAAACGACTGCTAGCAACTCCTTCTCGGTGGTAGAGTAATTGAGTTACGTGTCGTTTAGAGTTCTGCTTGCATAGTAGATGACATGGGAAAATTTATCAAAATGCTGCCCCAAAACAGCTCCAACTGTATAATTTGATGCATCACACATCATCTCAAAAGGTACACCCCAGTTAGGTGGCTGAATAATGGGTGTGGACATCAGAATCTTCTTCAGATCCCCAAACGCTTTCTTACAGTCCTCATTAAATACAAATGGGACATCCTTCAACAACAACTTGCACAAGTGCCTGGTGATCTTTCTGAAATCCTGGATAAATCGCCTGTAGAATCCTGCATGGCCCAGAAAAGAATGAACCTTCTTCACCGTACGTGGGGGTGAAAGGTTGAAAATTAGGTCCACATTTGCTTTGTCGACCTCAGTCCCCCGATGAGATATGATGTACCCCAGTACAATACCTTGTTTGACCATAAAATGGCACTTCTCCCAATTAAGCATCAAGTTCTTCTCCTTGCACCCCACTAAGACCAAAGTGAGACGGTGCAGATACTCCTCAAATGATGAACCAAACACGGAGAAGTCATCCATGAAAATCTCTAAGAAATGCTCTACCATGTTAAAGAATATGCTGACCATGCACTGCTGAAAAGTAGTGGGTGCGTTGCATAACCCAAAGGGCATGCGATAGTAGGTGAATGTCCCAAAAGGACAGGTAACCGTTGTCTTCTCCTAATTTTCGAGGTCCATAGGGACCTAGTTATATATAGAATAACCATCTAGTAAGCAATAGTAATCGTGCCCAGCCAAGCACTCCACTATTTGATCAACAAATGGGAGTGAAAAATGATCATTCCTTGTGAAAGCATTCAGCTTACAGTAGTCTATTCACACTCTCCATCCTGACTGAACACGAGTTGGCACCTACTTATTGTCCTTATTCTTCACTACCATCAATCCAGCTTTGGCACGACATGAATCGGGCTCACCCACTTGCTATCAAAGATTGGATAAATGATCCCTGCATCCAACAACTTTATCACTTTAGTCCTCACAACCTCTTACATAGCTGGGTTGAGCCTTCTCTGTGGCTCTCTCAATGGCTTGGCATTCTCCTCCAAATGTATTTTGTGCATTACCACCGAAGCTTGATATCCTTAATAGTCCAGCCAATAGCTTTCTTATACTATCTTAAAACGTCGAATAATTTCTCCTCTTGAGCATCAACCAAATCTGAAGCAATAATCACAGGCAAAGAATCTGTTGGACCTAGGAATTTATACTTAAGATTGTCCAGTAAAGGCTTAAGTTTCTTCTTGGGGGGCTCAGGTGCTGTAGTCTCCTCCATGCCACTACTTTCCCGTGGAGCAGACTCCAAAATAGCATTTGCTTGCTCAAGTAACTTATCTAAATCCAAATCCTCTCCAAATTGAACAAAGCATGCCTCTAAGGGGTCCTCAATACTTGATTCATCCATAATCTTCTCAATAATCTCCTCTATCAAGCACATATTTCTCACTTCATCATATTCTAGTAGTTGCTTACTGATATTAAAGATATTTAACTCCACTATCATATTTTCGAAGGAAATCTTCATCACCCCTATCCTACAATTTATCAGGGCATTAGCCGTGGCTAAGAATGGTCGCTCTAGAATCACCAGTATCTGAATCACCACATTCTGAACCAGCTTTGTGTCAAGTACAATAAAATCCATGGGGAAATAAAACTTATCCACCTTTATCAAAATGTTCTCAATTATTCCCCGTAGTATCTTCACTGACCTGTCAGCCAATTGAAGCGTCATGGATGTGGGTTTCAATTCTCCTAACCCCCAACTGTAAATAGACTGAGTAAGGTAGAAGATTCACACTCGCTCCTAGATCTAAAAAAGCCTTCTCAATCTGGCTGACTTCATTATGCAAGAGATGTAGGACACCCTGAGTCCTTATACTTGATGGACAGCTTGCACTGAAGGATTGAGCTAACCTGCTTGGTCAAAAATGCCTTCTTTGGGATATTCATCCTCCTCTTGACAGTGATCAAGTCCTTTAAGAACTTGGCATAAGACGGCACTTGCTGGATGGTATCCAAAAAATGGGATATTGATTTGGACCTGCTTGAACAACTCCAGAATGTCCTCAAACTTTCCTCCTTTCTTGGGCGCTTGTAATCTCTCAAGGTAAGGTGTTTTAGGTACAAACAACCTAGAAAGATCATTAACAGTAGATGTGGCTGTAGATGGCTCGACGTCTCTTTTCTTTTTGTTGCCAATTTCTTGCCTTTGCTATATGGCAGGGTTCTCTTCCACTTGATTGTCCACTTGTCTCCCAAACCTCAATGTGACAATCAATTGCACTTGTTCCTGCCCGTGCATAGGATTTGATGAATTTCCAACCATAAACTGTCCCTTCGGGTTGGGCACGGGTTGACTGGGGAACTTTCCCTTCTCTCTTTTACCCAAGTGACTTACAATTTGACCCATTTGATCCTCTAGCTTGGCAATCACTTGAGTGTTTACTATTGTCACACTCATCACTTCGCTGATGGATTGGCCGGTCATTTTCATGAAATCCTTGAGGGTGTCCTCCAATGACTATGAAATCAATGCTGGCACTTGAGTGGGAGCTTGGTGGATGGGCTGGCAAAGAATATAAACTTAACTATCAACATTGAATGTATTGGCAGCATTGATTGACTGGCCCACAGCGAGAGTGTCAACCTTCTTGGTGAGAGCATCTATCTTTATCCTCAAGTCAGTGTCCTCCTTAATCTCATAGATGCCTCCTTTCTTAGGGGCACGAATGGACTTGTCCTGATAGCTTGAAAAATCTCATTGCTGCGAGTTGTCGGACAACTTGTCCAATGCCTTGTATGCTTTATCCCCCGTCAGACTTAAGAATGCCCCCCATTCATAGACTCGATCATTCTACGGTTGGGTTAAGTCAACCCTTGGTAAAAGAACTGAACGAGTCTCCACTTCTCATATCCATGTGGAGGGCATTTGATCAGTAACTCCTTGAAACGCTCCTAACTCTTAGAAAACTTTTCATCCACCTCCTGAGTGAAAGAAAAAATCTCCTTTCGGCACTCAATCACTTTAGACATTGGGAAAAACTTATTATAGAATTTACTCGACAAGCTTTCCCAAGATGTAATAGAACCGGGCGTGTTGGAATCCAACCATGTCCTAGCTCTATTGTGAAGAGAAAAAGGGAAAATTCTAAGATAGACCGACTTATCAGAGAAGTTCTGGAACTTGAATGTGGCACAAATATCTTTGAACTTCTTCATATGGCTGTAAGGATTTTCAAGATCCAAGCCATGAAATGAGGGTAGGAGTTGAATGACATGTGGCTTTAGATCAAAATGGGTAGCATTGGTTGGTGGCAACACTATACAAGAAGGGGAGTTAGTCGCAACGGGTGCGAACAAATCCTTAAGGGATGTAGTGAAGTCCACGTTCCGAGCTCTAGGTTGCTCTACATTCTCCGGTTGATTTGTATTCCTTAAATTGTCCCCCATCTCAATCGTCTCTCTCTCAACAAGTGCTCTCTTATTTCTCTTAAGAGTTCTTTCTATTTCGGGATCTAAAGGTATCAACTCTAAGTTCAGGGATCTCCAACCAAGCATACACCACACAAAAAGCAATAAAATAAACTAACTAGCAGAAACAAAAGAATAAAATAAAAATAAAAAATAACAATAAAATAAAATAAATAAATAAAATAAATGCAAAAACAAAAAATACAATACTCACAAAATGGGCCAATAAAAATTGGAACTTTTTTTTTTAGCTGCTGCCGGTCTGCTGATGCTGTCTGTGGAGATGCGCTCGAGCACAGGTCAAACACCAAAATTTTCTTTTATATATATATTTATTTTTTTATGGGAAATTTCAAATAGAAACAAATAAACTAAAATAAAATTGCAAAAAGAAAAATAAAAAAAAATACTAACTAAACTAGTAGAAAAATAAAATCAATTTAGACAAAAATTTAATTTTCACAAACAAAACAACTCCCCGACAACGACGCCAAAAACTTGTTGGTAGTTTTAAAATACTTGCAAGCGTACGAGTCGTTTGCAATATAGTGTGTGTAAGTGTGAGGTCGAATCCACAGGGAATTGCGTCGTAAAAATAGATTTTTATCTAAACTAAACTTATTTTAATGTAGTTATGAATTTTGAACTGTGTCGTGCAAAGAATATAAACTTAACTAAATTGATTTAAAACAAATAATAAAAGCACTAAGGTTTTTAAATCCACCCCACCAAACTAAAGCATATATTTTCATGATTTTGTTCCTATAACTGACAAGCAATTACATCCTATGTATGTTCTATATAAAAGTAATTTATCAAATAATTCCATGAATCCATCGATATACAAATCACAACGAATACCCTAATTAAATCAAATCATCTAATGTATCCGTTTAATTTTTCAAATCACATTGGATATCCGATTTAATTAGAATGATTCGATGTATCCGTCGAAAGAAACACATCGAATATCCAATTTGAATAGTTTATAAACAAAATAATCAATCATAAGAATTTACTTAAACAATTGAACTGAAATAGAACATCAATACAAAAATGTCAGAATCGTATGAACATATATGAAAATATAATGCTAATCAATGGCAAGGTATCATCTTCAACCTTAGATGAAGGTTTTAGCCTCTTATGATTATAAAAATAAATTTCACAGTTAAAGTACTAAACATTAAACTTTAAAATACAAAAGAAATAAATTAAAGCTGAAAATACATTGAGAGAGAAATTACACTTGCAACTCTTCTCTTTGTTTTTCTTCTTTTTGTTTTTGTTGTGCGGCGCTCTCCCCCCTTGATAGCAAAGCCTTCGAGATCCACACTCTGAAGATAAAGTGAAATGGGGCTTTTATAGGGAAACTCCATGAGTGCAATGTGTTTCTAACCGATGTGCGATATGGGATGTAGAATGTGTTTCCAACCAACGTGGGATGTGGGATTTAAGCCTTCACATGCCGTTCAAAACTTCTACCCACATCTCTTTTATTTTAAGCTGGATAATTCTATAATGCTCCAAAAACCTATAAAAACACAGTAAACACAGAAATGAGATAAAATATGATGAAATAACACAAACTAAGAGCTTAATAAATATAAATTAATGGGCTTAAATATGAATATTTAAGCACTTATTAGCACCAACTATAACAATTTATACATGCCATATATGACTTTTGTATCTATATATATAATGTTGTATATTTGTAAATTCAACATTCTCAATACAATTCTTCTCCTTCAAAACCCTATTTTTCTCTTATTTTATTAACTTATTTTCTATCATGGTATCGTAGACCTTATCTCCTAAACTCTCACTCAAGCTGCCCGATCAAAAAAATAGTAAGACTCTTCAGATATTTTTTTCCACCTTATTCGTATTTTATTGGTTTGTGGGGACCAGTAATTTTGTGAATGATAGTTTATGATTGGTGGTTTTCGGAATTGATGGTTTTGGAATTGTTTTGGTTTGTCAAGTCCTTTGGTTTTGTAGTTTGTACTTTGAGGCA
Organism: Bretschneidera sinensis; assembly: GCA_023935145.1. NCBI lineage: Eukaryota > Viridiplantae > Streptophyta > Magnoliopsida > Brassicales > Akaniaceae > Bretschneidera > Bretschneidera sinensis. The sequence goes on from CM043699.1 coordinate 39,705,466, forward strand.
ACAAGATTTTGTTCTTCCATTATTTTGGCCTGATATGGTCTGCCACGTCATTAATCCATTCAATTTTGATCAGAAATTATGACTTGTTCGATTCGGTTCGTTTTTGATCGGTTTTTGTCTTTGTTAGATTGGTTTCTAAGGTTTTTTTTATGTTCTCTTTTCAATTTTGAAGTATATTTTCTTAAATTCTACTCCTAATTTAGTTCTCTTTGCTATAGTACTATGACTCTCATTCTTGAAAATCTTATATTGCAAAACCTATTTAGACTATTTTGAATGGCTTTAATTATCATACTTGTGTGCATTTTATGCTTAGTTTTCTAAAAGATCATAAGTTTTGGCTATATGTTACTGGTGATATTCAGATTCCTCTTCGTATAGAAGTAGAAATTAATGAAAAAAATTGTTAAATGGTTGGAGAATTGGAATAGTAAGAATCATCAAATAATTACAGGGATCTGAGAAACCTCTCTTCCATCCATTAATTGTCAGTTTGGTCATTATGAAATTGCTAAAAAGGTTTGGAATTTGTTAGCATAATATTATACTATTGCAAATCTTACTTATCAATACCAACTAGTGTTTTCAAGAGTGATTCGCGCCTAGAAGCGAGGCGGACACATAACACCTCGAGGCATCAAAATTCAGGTGTTTTTTTTTTTTTTCCAAAGACGTTTTTTTTTAGTTAGGACATCCGGCCCAAGCCGAGGCGTACATATTTCACGCCAAGAACGATGAGGAGTATGCCTCATTAAACATATTTTTGTCGGTGACAGAGACGGGAACAGCCACTTGAAACCTGCTTATGGGTCAAATTGGAGCTCTCATTTGCCGGAGAACTCATTGGAGATCTCTTTGAAAAGACCATAATTACCTCCAAAACCAAGAAAAAAAACCCTAGACCTCAGTAGCTCAAGAACCCCAACAAAAACAAAGTTCTAAAACTTCAAAAAAAAAAAGAAAAAAAGAGCAACACATCGACCCTAATCCACCAAAAAAAAAAGTACCCAAAGCCAACAGAATCCAATTGCAAAACATGTTAAACAACCCTTGACATAACCTAAGGAAGATTAGAGGTAGATTTTGGAGAGATTTGGTTTTATGAGGATCGATTTGAAGTTGCAGAGATGAGAAACCCATTTGATTTGAAAGGACAAGAGATGTAAACCCACGGCCATTGGGATTTAGGAAGGACTTAAAGACCAGGTTTAATTGGGGTGGGTTGTTGTGATTTGTGAATGTTTGTGAGTTGTGATCATACACGTGGATACAAATTTTTGGTGAAAAAGGTGTAGAATTTGTAGATAAAGTTTGTGGTAAGTTTTTTTTTTTTTTCTTGTGCAGCTCTGATTAGGACTTAGGATATTTTGATTGCTTATATTTTATACTAAATTATATATCTGCACTTTGAAGTTTAAACTTTGTTCTTAGTAATTTGTAACACCTAACAGTTGTTGTATGCTTGCTGTAATGTTATTGTAATTTTTGTAAAATATTGTGAATTTATGATAAATATTATTCTTGGGTTTAAAATCATTTAATTGATTTGATAATTTATTTAAATTTTATTTAAAATGTCTCAATGTTTCAAAAGGCTTACGCCGCAACGTCTTGAGGTAAAACACCTTCGCCTTTGAAAACACTGGTACCAAATTTTGGGTAAGCCTTCCTACAATTGGTTCAATATAACTTTAGTACCCGACCTAGTACTGCTATGTCTACCACCCCAAGTACTTCCTCTTAGTATTTTGATTATGCGTGTTTTAATCTCATGATTGTTGATTCTTCTATTTTCTCTTCGAAAATATTTTATTCTTCTGGCCATATCATTTATACTGCTAATGGGTCTTTTGCACATGTTAGTCACACTGCTCACATTTTCACGCCCATATTTTCCTTACCTAGCACATTTTTTAATTCCTAAGCTTTCTTTAAATCTCATTTTTGTTAGACAACTCTATGACATTAGACTTCATGTTCTTTTTTGGGGTCAAACTTGTATTGTTTAGGATCCTCAGACGAGACAAACTCTTGGTATCGACCGTAAAGTGGGACTCATATTTGAGCTCATCAACCTTCACATTCCACCTCACATCTTTGCTTTAGTTTCGAAGTCAAATATTTCTCTTTTGAGTCTTTGGCATTTGCATTTAGGTTATGCTTTTGTTAGTCAATTATGTCGGTTAATTTTTACTGGTTCTTTAGGTTCCATTAAAGATGATAATTTTGATTGTTTTCCATCTTAGCTTGCTAAACAATATATTTTACCATTTAATCATAGTACTTCGATTTTTTGATTTAGTTCATTTTGGATTACCACATATTTATCAAAACTTTGCTAATATAATTAAGACTCAATTTTCTTGTTCCATTAAAGCTTTTCATGTTGACAATTCTATGAAATATTTAGAATATAATTTTCTTACTTTTCTCCAGAGCCAAGTTACTCTTCCTCATCGCTCATGTCCCGACACTTCTAAAAAAAATTGGCATGTTGAGCATAAACATAGATATATCCTTGAAATTATTCGTGCCTTAGTCATTTTTACCTCTTATCCTGAGCGTTTTTGGGGGGAGCCAATCTTACTGTTGTCTACACCATTAATCGTATTCATTTCCCTGTCATTCAATTGCAATCTCCATATGAACGCTTGTATAGTACTCCCTAAATTATACCTTTCTTAAAGTATTTTGTTATGCCTGTTTTGTTCTCCTTCAACGCCATGAACACACTAAGTTAGAACCTCGTGTTAAACTTTGTTTATTTCTAGGCTATGGCATTAAACATAAAGGTTACAAATGTTAGGATCCTGTATCTAACTGACTTCATATTTCTCGTCATGTTGATTTTTAGGAACACAATTTGTTTTCTTTTTTTTCCTATTTTTCATCATTTCTCAGTAGTTCTGTTTTAATTTTCTCTTATTCTTCTATTGAATTATTTCGTGACAATAATATTTTCGAAAATTTAATTAAGCTTTCACAGGTTTCGTCTAACACCACTACGGCTCAGTTTGCAAAGTCTGCACCTTCTTAAGGTTCTAATCCAACTCTTCTCAAGTCATCGGACTCCACTGTTCATCGTTTTTCTTTTCAATTAAGTAAACCATATGCGCATCTTCGTGATTATCATTATTTTTCTGCCATTGCCTCTTTATATGAACCTCAATCTTATTGGGAAGCCAGTTTTGATTCTCTTTGTCAACAAGTAGAGGATAGCATAAATTTAAACTTTGTTCTCAGTAATTTGTAACACCTAACAGTTGTTGTATGTTTGTTGTAATGTTATTATAATTTTTGTAAAATATTGTGAATTTATGATAAATATTATTCTTGGGTTTAAAATTATTTAATTGATTTGACAATTTATTTAAATTTTATTTAAAATGCCTCAATGTTTCAAAAGGCTTACGCCGCAACGTCTTGAGGCAAAACATCTTCGCCTTTGAAAACACTGGTACCAAATTTTGGGTAAGCCTTCCTACAATTGGTTCAATATAACTTTAGTACCTGACCTAGTACTGCTATGTCTACAACCCCAGGTACTTCCTCTTAGTATTTTGATTATGCGTGTTTTAATCTCATGATTGTTGATTCTTCTAGTTTCTCTTCGAAAATATTTTATTCTTTTGGCCATATCATTTATACTGCTAATGGGTCTTTTGCACATGTCAGTCACACTGCTCACATTTTCACGCCCATATTTTCCTTACCTAGCACATTTTTTAATTCCTAAGCTTTCTTTAAATCTCATTTTTGTTAGACAACTCTATGACATTAGACTTCATGTTCTTTTTTGGGGTCAAACTTGTATTGTTTAGGATCCTCAGACGAGACAAACTCTTGGTATCGACCGTAAAGTGGGACTCATGTTTGAGCTCATCAACCTTCACATTCAACCTCACATCTTTGCTTCAGTTTCGACGTCAAATATTTCTCTTTTGAGTCTTTGGCATTTGCATTTAGGTTATGCTTTTGTTAGTCAATTATGTCAGTTAATTTTTACTGGTTCTTTAGGTTCCATTAAAGATGATAATTTTGATTGTTTTCCATCTTAGCTTGCTAAACAATATATTTTACCATTTAATCATAGTACTTCGATTTTTTGATTTAGTTCATTTTGGATTACCACATATTTATCAAAACTTTGCTAATATAATTAAGACTCAATTTTCTTGTTCCATTAAATCTTTTCATGTTGACAATGCTATGCAATATTTAGAATATAGTTTTCTTACTTTTCTCCAGAGCCAAGTTACTCTTCCTCATCGTTCATATCCCGACACTTCTAAAAAAAATTGGTATGTTGAGCGTAAACATAGATATATCCTTGAAACTATTCATGCCATAGTCATTTTTACCTCTTATCCTGAGCGTTTTTGGGGGGAGCCAATCTTACTGTTGTCTACACCATTAATCGTATTCATTTCCCTGTCATTCAATTACAATCTCCATATGAACGCTTGTATAGTACTCCCCAAATTATACCTTTCTTAAAATATTTTGTTATGCCTGTTTTGTTCTCCTTCAACGCCATGAACACACTAAGTTAGAACCTTGTGCTAAACTTTGTTTATTTCTAGGCTATGACATTAAACATAAAGGTTACAAATGTTAGGATCCTGTGTCTAACTGACTTCATATTTCTCATCATGTTGATTTTTAGGAACACAATTTGTTTTCTTTGTTTTCCTATTTTTCATCATTTCTCAGTAGTTCTGTTTTAATTTTCTTTTATTCTTCTATTGAATTATTTCGTGACAATAATATTTTCGACAATTTAATTAAGCTTTCACAGGTTTCGTCTAACACCACTATGGCTTAGTTTGCAAAGTCTGCACCTTCTTAAGGATCTAATCTAACTATTCCCAAGTCATCGGACTCCACTGTTCATCGTTTTTCTTTTCGGTTAAGTAAACCATATACGCATCTTCGTGATTATCATTATTTTTCTATCATTGCCTCTTTATATGAACCTCAATCTTATTGGGAAGCCAGTTTTGATTCTCTTTGTCAACAAGTAGAGGAGAGCATAAATCGGTTTAAACCGAAAAACCAAACCATTTATTTTTTTACAATTCGATTTGGTCTTTCAGTGGTTCGATCTCAGTCAGCTTGGTTTTACCATTTTTTGGTTGTTTGGTTATCAGTTCGATTTTAAATTTTTCTAAATTTAGTTTACCAAAAACTAAAATATTAATAAATATATAAAAATCCTAAATCGGACTTCCTTACCCTAAATACCCAAAATCCCTATGACCTAAATCATTTTCACGCTTGTCTCTCTCCCTGTCCCTCTCAACTCGTCTTTTTCTTCCCTTTCGCTCCTGCCTATCTCCTCTCTGTCTTTCTTTCCTTATTGGCTCTTTCCACTTAGACTTGCGACATCATATAGTGATAAAAGTTGCAAACATTCCTGGTAACTCGTAAGTTGTAACTTGTAATTTTTAATTTGTAATTTGCAATTTTTAATTTTTTTGTTTTTTCTCTACAAATTTATTGATGGTATAATTGTATAAATCATCCCTATGGTTATTATGAACTTAAATATATTGAATGGCTAAATATTATGAACACAAATCATCCCTATTTAGGCTAAATGGCTAAATCCCTAATTTTTTTCTTTTTTTTCGTTGGGTATCTCTGGTTCAACTGTTCGCTAGTTCTATTCAAGTTATCATTTATGTTAAACACTTACGATATATATAACTCTCTAACTCTTGATCAAGGTATCAGTTTATCAGATATATTTGTGCACATTGTTCATTTGTTCTTATTCTAATTTATTGATTGTAATCTGTAAGTTGAAGTAGTTGTTCTATTAATGCTTTGGGTTTCTGAAGACATTATTCTTATTTGTGCACATTGTTTTTATTCTGAGTTAATGGTAACTTTAGAAGCTAGATGTGCATTTTATGTAAAAAGTTATTACTTGTGCATATACTGATTAATTAAATTTTGTTAATGTTTCTAGAGGAGCATTAATTGCATAGAATATGTTTTAGATGCCATGGATCAATGTGTTTAGTTTAATGTATTAGACAAAAAATTACGTTGGAAGATTTAATTTTTATAACTAAGTTGCAATATTGAATTGAGAATAAGTTTACTTTTCCCAAATGTTTTTCAAACAAAGCATGTTGTTGGTCACATATTAACTATTCAAACCTCTATCTAAAAAATAAAAAAATAAAAAACAAGTTCACAAGCTTTTGTGAATTTCCCCTATGCAGCAAGTAAGTAGATAAGTGTATTTTTTTTTATTAGTGAAAAATTGTATATATAGAAATGATGTTTACAGTTATGCTCACTGTTAAGAACTGACTTGATGGCCAAATTTTAGAAAATCATTTAGCCATTTGAGATCACCCATATACAAAACAATCCCTTTCTCTTCTTTAGAGAGATTTTTGGTTTTTGCTTTGCTGATTAGCAATCAGTCTCATTTCATTGAGCTTTCTACTTGACTAAAATTATTTTTGGCAAGTGATTGACCAAAATATATACTATGAAGTTCTTAGTTATTTTGAAAGCTGAAATTGATGTTACTTTTTCTTGCTTTTCTTTCTCATGTATAGCTTGTTTTTGTTTTCTACTAAGACTTGAATCTAATCTAAATGACCTTCTAATTGCAGATATCGCAATGACAAAGATACACAATGGCAAGTGAGGGGGATCAAATTAGCGATATTGAAACTGATAGCTTGAGCCCTCTAAGATTTAAACCTAAAGAATTTTCAAGACCATCTTCAAAATAGAAAATTGTGGGAGGGAAACTCACAAGGATACTGATGCCTTTTTCCAATCCACTTAAAGCTCCCATAAAAGCAATGGACCTAAGGTCTAAAGTTTAAGCACATTTCAAAAATATTGAAGAGGATGGTATAGCAAAAGGTGAGTGCAACTACTGTTCTAAAAGATATTATGTTGACGGTAAAATTAATGGCATCGCATAACGTAGGCATCACATGACTAAATGCAAAAAGTGTCCTTATGCTATAGAATCTAATCAAATAGAGTTAGTAAAAACAAAAATAAAAGGAACATTAGCATTCAAAAATTTGATCCAAAGGCTATTAGGAAAGTTGTGATTCATATGATCATTGAAAGTGAAGGGTTTAAGCATGTGATGCATACTATATGTCCTAAGTTCCATATACTGTCTAGATGGACTGTTGCTAAGGATGTTTACCAATTTTTATGAAGAGAAAAAGTTGAAGTTTAAACATTTTTTGAAAAGTCTTCTCAAAGAATTTTTCTTACCATAGATACATGGACTTCAATACAAAGAGTCAATTACATGGTTTTTACGATCCACTATATAGACAATGATTGGAAATTGAGGAAAATGATACTAAATTTTTATCCAATTATAAATCATAAAGGTGATGCAATAGGTACATCAGTAGAGAAATGTTTGCTGCATTGGAGAGTTAATAAAATATTTACTGTCACTGTTGATAATCCACATTCAAATGATGGTGCAATCTCCCACTTGAGGAAACTATTACTTAATTGGAAAACTCCAATAGAAAATGAGGACTACCTTCATATGAGGTATATTGCCCATATTATAAATCTAATTATGGTTAAGGGATTGAGTGAAATGAGTACTTATGTTGCTCATGTTAAGGGTGTAGTAATATATAGGGGTGAGCATGGGTCGGTTTAGCTTAAAAATTCAACCCATCCCATTCATACCGGGTTGAAAAAATCTCAACTCAACCCAACCCATGAACCCATCCAACCTCAACTCAACCCAACCTATTCTAATCGGTTTGGGTCGGTTTGGGTCACTGGGTTGATATATTTTTTCTACTAAAAAATTAAATTATACATATTACATAATAAAAAAATATTATACTAAATCCAAAACCAATTCCATACATATTGAAAGTAAAAGTTGTGTGCATCAGCTTTATATAAACTAATATTCAATACTTTTGTTAACATCTTGGATATTGTTATGAAAACAAACATTAACAAATACTCTTTCCAACATACAGCACACTAAAATTCGCCAACCAAACGAGATGACTAGAAGCACAACAAATACTTTCCAGCATACAACACACCAAAACTCTTTCAATTTTGTAGAATGATTGTAAACCAGCCTTAAAGTCTTCGTGATCTAATTCCTACATAATGTCACACGTATATATCAGATAAAAACCATAAAGTAAACGAATATATATATATATATATATATATATATATATATATATACACACACACACACAAAAAAAACTAACTTACTAAAATATGGAAGTATTCCATCAATATTTAGGGAAAGTAGATTCCACCGTTAAACTTTTAACTCTAAAAAAATAAGTGATACATCAGTACATAGAAAAATAAAAAATTGTGTAACCAATAAAATTATTAAAATTAAATAATAAATATTAATTACCTGATTCAAATTTCTCAAGCTCTTCTAAACTCTCTTCAACATGGATTGGTATTGGTGAAGCTCGCAACCAATCTTGCGCACAAACAAGAGCTTCCACTATTCTAGGAGTCAAGGAACTATGAAACACATCAAGAACACGACCACTCGTGCTAAAAACTGATTCAGAAGCAACTGTAGAAATAGGCATTGCCAACACATCTCTTGCCACTTGTGAAAGAATTGGATATTTACTTGAATTAATTTTCCACCAATCCAAAATATCAAATTTCACAGTATCTTTTTCATCAGCATCATCCAAATACATATCCACCTCTGATTTATCCACACCAGTTTTTTTTCTCTTAGTACCTTTTATATCGACTTGTCATCACAAAAAGAGGATCTTCCACAAAATCAACTTTCATCTCACTAGAAATTTGAGTCCTTGAAATTGATTTACTACTTGAGGATGAAGAATTAGAAAGCAAACTATAATTATCAAACAACCGGACCAAAGTATCTTTCACTTTTTTACACATCCCAATTGCAACATTAAGTTCATAAATTTGACTAAAAGAAAACTTCACGTAAGTTAGTTTATATCTAGGATCAAGAACAACTGCCATAAACAACATCGTATTTATTTTCTCAGCATCCCCCCAATATTTGTCAAATTTCGCTTTCATCTTCAAAGCCATCATACTCAAGTGTGGGTCTTCACTTCTTGACCACTCAATCAACAGATATTCAATACCAACAATTTGACTAAAGAACGAATTAGAAGTAACATATAAAGTACCAGAAAAACGTAAAGTAGCATCATAGATAGTTTTCAAGAATTTAACCAATGCATGAGCATTTTTCCAATCATTCTCATTGGGAACCCCTCTTTTATCATTGAGATAATGTAGAAAATGTGATTCTTGTTGTTCTTCCAACCGTTCAAATGCCTTTTGAAATTTAAGTGCAGCTTCCAGCATCATATAAGTTGAGTTCCACATAGTTGGAACATCTAGGCATACAAGACACTTGGTTGATATTTTCTCTTCTTCCGCACATTTTTTAAAATTTTCCAACCTCGCCGGAGAAGCCCTCACATACTTCACTGCATCATGAATCCGATCAACGGAGTCCTTACAATATTCCAAACCATCATTCACAACGAGGTTTAAAATATGAGCACAACATCTCAGATGGAGAAATTCACCATTCAAGACACTTCTATTCCAATGATTAATTCTTCTCATCATATACTTTAAAGATTTATCATTGGAAGTTGTATTATTAACCGTGATTATGAAAACTTTCTCAATACCCCATTCTAGCAAACATAACTCAAACAATTTCCCAATTGCTTCTCCTTTATGACTAGAAATTGGACAAAAGTTTAAAATCCTTTTATGTAATTTCCAATTACTATCAATAAAATGCATGGTGAGACACATGTAATTAATGTTTTACACAGAAGTCCATGTGTCCGTTGTGAGGCAAACTCTTTGAGATTCTTTACGCAAAAGATCCTTTATCTTTTTTTTCTCAGTATAATAAAGTGCCAAGCAATCTCTAGCTATCGTAAATCTTGAAGGAATTTTAAATTTCGGTTGCAATGAGGCAACAAAATCCTTAAAACCTTCATGTTCTACAAATTTAAAAGGTAATTCATCAACAATGACCATTCTAGCAAGTAGGGTACTAGATACTTCATGATCAAAATTTTTTGCCACACCCGAAATATTCAAAGTAGTAGTACCATCTTTTGCTATAGTTTGATAATCTGACAAAGTCTTTTGTTTCTTGCACTTAATATTATAAGGATACTTAGTACACCTATTCAAATGTTTCCACATTGTACTAGTACCATTATTACTATCACAAGCATAAGTTTGTCCACAATAATTACATATAGTTTTCTCATTTTCCGATTTCTCACTTTCAATCAAAGTAAAATGTTCCCACACATCTGATGTTCTTTTAGAAGGTTTTTTGCTTGAGTCACTCACCTTTTCCTTTGAAGCTGCACTTTTTTTTGAAGTTGAAGATAAATCCTTAAGGTTATCTACCATACTTGACAGTTGACACTTGACACCTGTATCAAAAATAAACAAATAAAAGTTAACATTTAAAATATCAACCATGATTTTTTATATAGGCTTTCATAAATTAATATAATAATTTTTATGATTAGGCAGATTTTTTATTTTTATGATTTTTTAAATAACCTAAAAATATTATTTTTTATAAAAGAGAATCGAAATTAAATTTTTTTATGAAAATTATAAATTATGCCAAATACTACCGGGTGCTCTGCCCGGGTGAATGGGTCAATGAAAATTATAAATTATGTCAAATTATAATTTCACCAGCGTTTGGTTGACACCTTTCCCTGACATGGAAAGTTCATATATTTCTCTATTTACATTTTCTAGTTAGTTTGATGGTTTCGTTGAATCCTTTTGAATAAATGAAGTACGGTGGAGATTCATTTGAGTTTAAGCATGGATACTCAATTATTGTATGGATCAGTTAGTGAAAAACTTTAAAGAGGCTTGGCAATTTTCTTATGTTCTTAAAAAAAAAATTATGTTCTATCCTCTAGATCAGACAGCTCGATCTAATGCATAAAAGTGCCAAATACATACCAACACTGCATAAAAGTGCAAAAAACTGGCCAGAAATTAAACTATAGTACTACATAATGCATACCTTTTTGAGTTTTTGGTTTTCTCTGGCTTCCTCTCCACAGCCCCCAGAAACAAAACGAAGAAAGAGAGAACTGAAACTCTCAATTAGAGGTTAGGTTTAGTTTAGTAAATTGTAATTTTTTCCAAAATACCCATCATTTTATTATCTAATTACAACAACCTATGCCATGTTTGGCTGCTTGGATTTGGACAGTGCTACATATAATTTTACTCATTAATTATACTATAATTATTTAAACACAATTTTATATTTAATAAATACAATATATATATAAAAAATATAATTATATATTTGACCGAGTTACTGGTTTGGGTCGGTTTAAAATTTTTGAACCCATGACCCAACCTAACGCATCGGGTTCAAAAAAATTTCAACCCAACCCAACCCAACTTCTAAAATGACCCAACCCAACCCATTATATCGGTTTGGGTCAGGTCTATAGGTCAATCGGGTTCCATGCTCACTCCTAGTAATATATGTGAGACAATCTCCAGCTAGGTTGCAAAAATTTAAAGAATGTGTTGTGCTTGAAAATATAGATTGCAAAGCTAGTTTGTGTCTAGATGTTTGCACTAGGTGGAATTCAACATATATAATGTTGGATGATGCTCAACAATATAAGGCTACATTTGATAGGTTTGAGGAGTTGGAGAATAAACCTATGGTGAGTGAACTTAACACAAATAAGAATGGGATGCCAAATGCATTTGATTGGAGTGATGTTAGGAGGTTAGTTGGGGGGGGGGGGGATTAAAGCATTTTTATGAGTTAACTGTACTGGTGTCAAGGTCTTTGTATGATCAAACACATTTTTAATGAGACTTGTGAGGTTGATTGCCTTTTGCGATCATGGGTAAACACTAATGATCATGAGTTGAGTGATATGGCTGAGAAAACGAGTCTTAAGTTTGACAAGTATTGGGGGGACTTTGAAAGATGAGCAATCTGATTTATGTTGCGGTTGTTCTTGACCCTCAACACAAATTAGAATATGTGAGGTATGTTCTTTCACAAATGTTTTGAAGGCTTGAAAGGTGTGGAGATGGGAGATCAAGTGAATGATATCACTTATAAAATGTTTAATGAGTATAAAGCTATGATGCAACCTCAAAGTGGTAAAAGTAACGTGACGAATAAAAAATCAAGTGCTGTAGTAGAACTTAGGCAAAAAGTATTTATGAAGAATATACATTTGAAGTTCTACAATAAGACAAGAGGTATGGATAGCAAATCTGACTTGGATTGGTATTTGAGTGAAGATATTGAGAAGCATAGTGATGAATTTAATATTTTGGTGGTTCCTATCTCCACGATTGCGTTTGAATCAGCTTTTAGCACCAGAGAATGTGTTCTTGATCAATTTAAGAGCTCTATCTCCTAATATAGTAGAAGCTCTTATATGTGCCCAAGATTAGACTCGGGGATCATTTAGTCAAATTAATGTTGAGGAAGTTTTGGAGGATGTAACCAGAATTGAGGATGGTAAAAAAAAAACTTTCTTTCTTTGATTTTTAATTGTTGTCTTTCATAATTTTATTTGTTCTAAAAATAGTGTTCATAGTTCTCTTTTTCTTTTTTTTCCTTTAGAAATAGCAAGCATTGTAAAGACAATACTTGAATGCCTTGAAATAGGTGATGCTCATTGGAAAATGTTGGTAAGCTTCTTATAGACATATAAATTGCCAAAGTTGCATAGTCTTCTTTTTTTGGTTATTGCTTTGGGACTATTTGAATTTTTTTATTAGTTGCTGTTGACACTTATCCTTTATTTTTTTTTTCAAACATGTTGTTGCTGACATTCATTAAAACCTTGAAGGATAAAAAACACTTAGGAGGCCTATAACGCTATAATATATTAATTGTAATAATATTTAAAGGCTTAGAGCCTACTACAGTTGCTAGTACTGCACTTTAGATAGTTCTAAATTTCTTAGATTTTTACTTTTTGTATTTGATTATTTGAATCAAGAATTTAGAATTGTAAAAATGTATTATGTTGATTTTGGGGCCTCAAAACCCTATCTTTTGCATTTTGGATGTTAAATCTTGTATTAGAAATGTTGAAAACATATTTTAAAATGAATTTTCACCCAAAAATAGGCTTAGTCAAGAAAAACCAAATTTTATATAATAACCGACTGAGAAACAAAAATTAATTTTGGTTAAAAACTGAAATATTGTTTGGTCGGTTTGATGTAAAATTATTGAACAATTTTTTTTTTTGGTTTTTCAATTTTTTGTATTGAACTGATAGAATCGACCGAATGCTCACCACTAGCAGCAAGTAATGAATGACAAGCTTCAAGTATTTGTAAGATATTTTAAACATTATATCATATCTAAAATCATATGCAACGGAATTAAATATATACCTCCAGCCATAATTGTTCAAGTACCTAGATGCGAAAACGCTCACTCAAATATAGTGAACTCACAACACTCTTTGATAGAAAAGTCTACTATTTTTTTATAGAGTCACAGACTCAATATATATAGGCTAGGTTAGGACCCCTATCAAATGTTTCGATGTTTCAAACATTATTGCCAACAATAACATTATTTTTGAAAATATTAAAAACATAGTCTTCAAAAATAAACTTAAAACTACATTTAGATAATTTTGAAATTGAGAATAAGTTTCTAAAAAATAATGGAATATAAAATATTTTTTCAAGATCTAAAGTAAATTTAGTATTCAAAACTTAATGAAATGTCTCCACTGCTTCCACATGTGAACGCATCCCATTTCTTGAATAGACGCTTTGTTCACTTTCCAACAGTTTCCTTAGATTTATAAAACCCTGCATGGTATTGACAATGTGAATTGCATTACTAGAATCAATCCACCATATAATTCCAGGAACATGGACATTCAAAGATTCATGACACATAAAAGAGATCATAGTACCTTTCTTTTCAAGCCATACCTTAAATTTAAGGCAATCTTTCTTCACATATCCCATTTTCTTATAGAAAAAGCATGCAACTTTCTTGCGGGATTGCTTTATTGGCACACTTTCATTTTCCTTCTCCTTAGGATCACATTTACCCTTTCTAGTATTTCCCTTAACATGAATTACCATATGAGCACTTTCAATTTCTCATATTTAAGCTCCTCTTCCTCTTGAACACACATGTCAAAAGTTCATTAATTGACCATTTTTCCTATGTGTGTTGTAATATATTTTAAATACTCCATATTCTGTAGGGAGAGAGTTCAATATGAAATGAACTAGAAATGACTCTGAAATCTCAACCTTTAGGGATTTAAATTAAGCAACAATGTCCCTTATTTCCATAATGTGCTTATGCACACTTATAGAATTGTCAAACCTCATGCCTGAAAGTTTCTTCATAAGGGTGCTAGCTATAGCTTTATATGATCAAACAAACTATTCTTCAACATTTTTTATATAGTTAGTTGCCTTATCACAAGGATATAACCCCTAATATTCTTACTCACATGAGACTTAATGGCATTAAACTGAAGTGATTGGATCTTCCCCACCTTTCATAGGTAGTTTTATCATTTGTTTTACTTGATTTCGTGGAAATGAGTGGTTCATCCATATGGAGTGCCAAGTCAATATCCATGCACCCAAAGGTCAAAAGAATTTTCTCTTTCCAATCAGAAAAATTGTCACCTGTTAACATAAGAACACGAGATGATTCAGCAACATAAGTAGTAATAACTGCAATAACCAAGAGAATACACATCCATTATTACCATGAAAACAATCCATAAAAAACCTAATTGTAACTTTAGTACCTTCTTGTGGGCAGAGGTCGCATCACTCATTGAATTTGCAAATTAATAATAAGACTAATGAACATAAACATCAAAACTTCAAATTTTTCATACTTGTGGGCCTAGGAAAAGTTAATTGTTTAAATTCACTATTATTAAAATAAAAACTTCCCTTTGAGTAAAAGTAATTATCTCAAAAAATTAATTACAACCTTCTAGATGTCATTATATAGTGATATGACTATTATCATCTTAATGTGATTATATCTAATATATCACATCCAAATACCATCATGACTTAAAATGCCGAGGTTACTCCTAAGACATAATGATATATACTTTAGTCTTTAGAATAATATCAATATACAATCAACCAATCTTTATGTTGACACAAGAATTATAAACTGAAGTTTGGCATCAAGTAACACATTTTAGTACTTAAACGATGCCAATATAAAATATGTAAATATATCTTGAACAATAAACTTATATAGACTTGTCTTAATTTTGAAACATCTCCAAAATTATCTTAAGAATACTCGTACCATGGACCAAAATAGTAGAACAAATACTGAAGCAAATCAGTTTACAAAATATCATGATATCAATAAATAAAATACGGAAATGCTATTGTCACTCAAATACTTTAGATCATAAACAATAGCGTTACATACTACATATATTTGTAACTTCCGAAGCATGTATGAATAACTTTAATACTAAAACGACCCATCCTGATTTGGCCACCCCCGAGACAGTGTTATCACATTTTGAAAATCCTAGCACGACACATATATGCAACAATAAAACTATTGCAACTGCAATTATTTATATCATTCATCAACCCTAAACTGGGGAGACACATCATTCAGATATCGACTTAAACATTTTATATAACATAATATGTATGAATATTTACAAATATTTTTTTTTTCTTTCCATTAGTCTGAGGATGTGGACTACGTGGCTTATAGATAATGACTTCGTTGGTATCTCAGCTCACCAAACTATTTGTCCTACCTGCTACATTAGATTATTTAACAATGATGAGTGAGCTTCACAAGCTCAATGAATCAAATTTACTAGAAGTATTCAATTTGTATAAATGATCTTCCAATATTCACTCATCTATATCTCATAAAATTTGATGATAGCATTCTATTATCATTACTCATATCATAATCCACATTCCTTATAAATCTTTTTTTTCTCATACATTTATCCACCGTGAGACCATCAATTATATCTCATATTTTTTTCGTTATGAGGTTCACCGCATATAGTCTATAAATCAGATAGTTCTTATCATATCATACTTTCATATTTCTTTTCTACCATATTTGTCTCTCTGTGAGACTCATTCATTTATCAATAATTTTACAATCAAGAAAAACACTTTAGCATTTCAGTAATAAAACCAATATTTAAAACAGATGCAATGCATGAATTATTAATTGGGAACATCTTCCCACGTGTCAACATGATTTTGTCTTAGACTAACTGCTTTTTCGGTTCTTTTATCACTAGCATATACCAGCTGTCACGGTTTTCATTTATTTTCAGCATATACCAACTGTCACAGTTTTTATTTATTTCCAGAATATACCAGTTGTCACGGTTTTATTTCTCATCAGCATATACCGGCTGTCACGGTTTTCATTTCTCACCAGCATATACCGGCTGTCACTGTTTTCATTTATTTCATGTATATGCATATGAATAATGATATGAGATATGCATATGAACAATAATATAAAAACAATCATGTATTCAGACATTCAAATTAACTATCTGGCTTCTTCTTATATTATTATTTGATCAATTTCACTAAATTTTTCTCCTTATATATCATATCAAATCATCAACCATAGTTCATCAAGAATTTCATTTATCACCTTCATTATTAACTCGACTCATTATTCCAATCATATTACTTCTCATATAATAATTCCCTACATATAAATTATTCTTCTATCATACCCATCAACCAACTTTCATCTATTATCAAATCATAAATTAATGATTTATTCAAATGCTATCACTATATATTTCATATTTATCTTGATTATTTAAAGTAAATATAACTCATCACGTAGCATTTAGAGCTACTCGTGGATCACTTCCTTACCTTTCCTGCTTCTTTCAGCAATTCCACCCGATTGCTGATCGTCAACACCTGACAAAATATTTATATTAAAATTTCTAATTTATTCTTCAATTCTTCCATAATTCATACCCTTTGAAAATTCTCACATTGAATTCTGGGAATTTCGTGTACGCTAAATTTCAAAAATAAAATTCACATTACTACTTTTTATTTTTCTGAAAGCTTTCCGTGACTCTCTGTAAAATTTTCCTATAAAATCCTTTAAAATTTTACTCTTTCAACTTTTCGTTTAGTCCCCAAGTGTTTAAAGAAATGGAGTAGTTTGTATTGAAGAATGAAGAAAACCAAACATGATTTAGTAAAACTAATAAAACAATTCAATAAAATAAACTTTTATACGATTTGTTAACGGTAGCACTGTTGCATTTCATGCTCAGTGTCCACCATTCTTCTAAATTGATGATTAGTGTCCATTTTGTGCAACACCTAGACTTCTAGGTGTTGCACACTGTTCCTTTTTTTATTTTCCTTTTTCTTTTTCTTTACACCACCACGTATTCGGTTTTTTTTTTAAAAGAATTATTTTACTTAATAATAACTATTTCACATATATATTATTTTAATTCCATATCATATTTATCAAATTACTTCTTTACCCATACTCTAAGAGGACGGGTATTACAATTCTACCCATCTTATAAAAATCTTGTCCTCAAAATTTCCTTACCTAACTCAAGAAACTACTGTGGATAATATTTCTTCATAGTTGCTTCATGTTTTCACATACTTTCTTCAATATCTTTGTTTCACCACAGAACTTGAACTACTAGAATTACTTTATTACACAAAGCTTGTTCTTTCTATCTAAATTTCTCATTGGTACTTGTATAAAAGTCAAACCTTCCTTAATTTCTACATTGGCTCGAAATATTATGAGATTCATCATATAAACACTTTTTCAAAAGTGAAACATGAAATATATTGTGTAACTGCTTCAACTTTGGAGGCAATTCCAGGCTAAACACGACTAGCCCAACTTTCCTAACAACCTCATAGGGCCCCATATACCTTGGACTTAACTTTTCTTGCCTGTTTAAATCTTAATACACCTTTTCATGGAGATATTTTTAAATACACCCAACCACCTATTTGAACCTCGAGAGGTCTTCTCCTATTATCAGCATAGCTATTCGGTCTACTCTGTGCTACTTTATAGTTCTCTCTAGCCAGTTTGATCCTCTCAATTGTTAACTCAATAATTTATGGGCCAAATATATTTCTCTCTCCCATTTCTTCCCAACATATAGGAGTTATACAACTTCTACCATACAATATCTCAATCGATGTCATTCCATTACTAAATTGATGTTGATTATTATAAGCAAATTCCATCAATGGCAAGTAAGCATCCCAACTTACTAAGAAACTCATCACATTTGCCCTTAACATATCTTCTAGTACTCTAATAATTCTTTTTGTCTACTCAACTATTTAATGATGAAAAGTTGTGATAAACTGCAATTATGTACACATGGCTTTTTGAAAGCCTCTCTATAACCAATATATAAATCTAGCATCTCTAAATGACACTATGCTCAATAGTACTCCATACCACCTCACAATCTCAGCTACATACAGTTCAGCTAACTTTTTAGGATTCCAATTAGTTTTAATTGGAAGAAATTGGAATGACTTAAAAAGTCTATTTACTATCACTTACACTGTATCGTGACCTCCTGAGTATGAGAAAATCCATAAACAAAATCCATACTCACATTTTTCTATGGTCATTCAAGCACAGGAAGAGGTTGTAGTAAGCCTCCTGGATGTTTATTCTCTAACTTCACGTATGGATAAACTAAATATCTAAAAATATATTCAACTACATCCCTCATCAATCCTGGCCACTAGTAATTCTATCTCGATCCTCTATACATCTTATTGTTACTCGGGTGCATCGAATATATATCGTTATGTACCTCTCTCAATATCTTATTTCTCAAATCTGCATCATTGAGAATATAAATCCTACATTTCAATACCAAAATACCCTCATTTCAAATTTTGAACTCATATTGCTTTCTAGTAAGCACACAATGCTTAATCTTTTCTATCTCTTCATCTCTACCTTGTATCTCTAACAAGGATTTTACTATGGATGACTATACAACCATATTTGTTAACAATGATCCTCTATCACTGATATTCAAATTCATTATTATCTCTCTTAATCTATCATTAATTACACATCATGACTTTCAATAGCAATCAATCTTCTTGTAGATTTTCTACTCAATGCATCAGCTACCACCTTCGCCTTGTCTAGATGATAGTGAATTGTACAATCATAGTCAATAATCAACTCCATCCACCATCTTTGCCTCAAATTAAACTCTCTCTAGGTAGGTAAGTATGTCAAACTCTTATGATTAATGAATATCTCACAAGTGGCTCCATACAGATGATGTCTCCAATCTTTAAAGTAAACACTATGGCAGCTAACTCTAAGCTATGGGTGGGTTAATTTCTATTATGATTCTTCAATTACCTAGAAGTATAGACCATGGTTTTCTCATGTTACATCAATACACATCCCAACTATTGATGCAACTCGTCATTATACACCACATCCTTCATCACCATAAGGAAGCACCAATACTGGAACTGTGGTCAATTTCTCCTTTAGTAATTGGAAACTTTTCTCACACTTCCCACACCATACAAATCTCACCTCTTTCGTGGTCAGTCTTGTTAACAGTACTACAATAATAATAAAATTTTGAAAGAATCTTCTATAATAACCAGCTAACCCAAGAAGATTATAATCTTAGTCACATTAGTTGGTCTCTCCCAACTTAACATTGCCTCTACCTTTTGTGGATTAACTGTTATGCCATTTCCAGATATTATATGCCCCAAGAAAGTTACCTCATTCAGCCAAAATTCACATTTAGAAAATTATAGCATACAATCTCTTTTTCATCAAAATCTCCAACATAATTTCTAAATGTTTTACATGCTCTTCCTTAGTCTTAGAATGCAACAAGATGTTATCAATGAACACAACTGCAAGATTATCAAGAAACGGTTTAAACATTTTATTCATCAAGTCCATGAATGTTGCTAAAGCGTTAGTCAATCCAAATGGCATCCTAAGAAACTTATGACCATAAAATGTCCTAAAAGTAGTCTTAAGTACGTCTTCCTTCTCTATCCTCAATTGATAATAACCTTATCTCAGGTCTATTTTTGAAAATACCCTTGCTTCATACAATTTCTCAAATAAATCATCTATCTTGGGTAAAGGATATTTTTTTTTAATGGTTATCTTATTCAACTATTTGTATTCTATACACAATCTCATCGTTCCATCTTTCTTCTTCACAAACACTATGTGGGTTCCTCATTGCGATACACTAAATCAAATAAATTGTTTATCTAACAACTTTAGAACTTTTAACTCTCTTAACTTAGTGGGTTTCACTCTGTAGGGTGTTATAGATATATGTGATGAACCTGGTATCATATTAATAGAGAATTTAACCTCCCTACAAGGAGGTAAACTAGACAACTCATCAAGAATTAAAACAAAAAAAAAAATTTATTTCACTACTAAGATTTCTTCCAACTCTCTACTATTACTTCTAAAATCCACTACTAAGATTTATGTCAAATACCCCTCATATCTTTTCTTTGACCATTTACTAGTAGTCATAGCAAAAATAAGATAATTCGAGAGTATCTTATGTTCTTCCTGAAAGTTAAACTCTTCATGTCCATATCTTGAACACTACATTCTTTCTTAAAAATCAACCATCTTCAAAGATAATAAATCAGTTTCAGATTCTCTATCACTGATACGAATCACACAACCCTTGTAAACATTTATGATTATCACTCTATCTCTAGTGGAAACTTCAGTAATACTATTATGCATCAAATAACTATTACATGCATCAATAAACTTCATAAATATATTGCATGCAAAAGAATGGATTGCACTAGAATTAACCAACATTGATATGTCCACCTTTTCTAGATACAAGGCACCTCAAATTAGGACAATTCTAGGATAAATATCTTATCGGATTACATCTATAACATGTTCTAGTATTTTTATCACGTTATCACATTCTTTAGGTAGTACACTCCCACATTTACCATAACTTTCAGTTCCCATAACTTATCTCTCAAATCTAGGGGTCCCACTAATATTACTCTGAGCTATAGAAGCAACAAATCCTACTTGCCTCTAGCTTTGTGTTACAGTTCCCTACAATAAGGAACACCATTTCTAGGCTAGTCACCCATCCTAAATACTCATACTATCACTTCTAAAACCCTCAAGTCTAGTCCTCTTCAACCACTCCCTACATCATCTAAACTCCATTATGTCTATTGTAATCTATAGTGTTATATCCATTAACCTAACATAACTCATATTGTAATACCCATATTCATAAAGAAAAGAAAAAGAAGTAATTTATTAAGTATGACATAGAGTTAAAATAATATATATATATATATATATATATGCGAAAGATTTAATTTTTATAAAACAATTCTTTAAAAAAAACTAATTTTTTTGCAAAAAAACTGTAAAGATGTTGCATACTAAACAACACTTGAAATTTAAATAGTGGAAAACGATGCCGCGTAAAAACAATTTTATATATTGAATTGTTTTATTAGTTTTACCAAATCTTGTTTGGTTTCTTTAATCTCAAATCTAAATTACACTATTTCTTTAAACACTTGAGGATCGAAAGAAATATTGTAAAAGTAAAATTTTGAAGGGGTTTACGGGCATAAAGAATCACGGGAAGCCCTAAGAAAAAAATAAGGTAATAACATGAAGTTTATTTTTTGAAATTTAGCATACATAAAATTCTTGAAATTCAAAGTGGGAATTTTCAAAGGGTGTGAATTACGGAAGAATTGAAGAATAAATTAGAATTTAATATGAATATTATGTAAGGTATTGACGATCAAGAACTGGGAAAAATTGCTGAGAGGAGCAGGAAAGGCAAAGAGGTGATCTACAGGTAGCTTTAAGTGCTACGTGGTAAGTTAGATTTACTTTAAGTGCTACGCGGTGAGTTAGATTTACAACTTAGATAAAAGTGTTTGGATTTTAGAAAAAAAAAAAGGGCAGAGTTTCCTTTGTTTTTTGGACAAAACCAACCTATAAAATTGTTTAAGGCGGTTTATAAACAACTCAACCAAGCAACTTAACATAGTCTTATATTCAATAAGTTCTTCAGAGCCGTGCTCCCCCTAAATCCATGCTCTATTTTAAGTCTACAGTGATATTTCTTTGTTTTCTCATTTTTCTCCCCTATTTGGACAACAGTAGAAAAGGGGGTGCTAATCCAAAAAATAAGTAACATAGATACTATGGACAGTAAGATTATGCATAAACAAACTTGTATACGAAAATTAGGCATAATTCTGAGCTAAGAAGACTTCCCGAGAAGAACCAAAAGTTTCTATACTAGTATAAGTAGTTAAAGCATATTTTCAAGTAAAAAAAGATTTAAACTAAGTAATCATAATGCGGAAAAGTAAAACAAGTATATGAATCAGAAGGTAATCATGAAATAAATCCAAATATCCATGCATCACAGGCTTCTAGGAGCTGAAAATAAAAACTGAAATGTATGATAATGTAAAAAATGTTCGTGCCAAGAATAACTAAAAGCTATATACAACTGAAAAGATAACAACAGGTAACTCAACAAGTGGAAGAATCAGAGCCGTCTTGTATAAAATCCCAAAGCTCAGCCAATGAGCCCTCTGTGTGCTCTCGGTACAGCTCAAAGCTGTCTCTAAGAGAGCGGAGGTCATAATGAATGGCATCAACAGAAAAGCCTAAGCTTTGGAACCCAGACTGCATGAATAGCCGGAGGCTTGATATGGCCTAGAGTAGATCATTATATCCAGCTAGACCAGTACTAGAACCACCATGCGGTGGTGCTCGGTCATCAGTGTCCATAGCGATGGTAGGGGCTGCATCACTTGGACCCTCATCATCCTCCTTACTGCTGTCATCCTCTCCAATCCTGATGTTCTCCCAGACTTAGAGTAGATAATTCCATCTCAGACCATGCATCCTATCTTCTTCAAAGAAGAGACGTTGATGATATCCTTGGGGTCGATGTCTTGAGCCTCAAAGGCAGAAAGATGAACCAAAAAGTGCTAGAGGATGAGGGTGATGAGTATCTCATAGGGAAGGCACTCAGAGTCACTAATTTTGCCGTTTATCATGTTGGCGAGTAGTAGGGGGTAGATATTGAAGTGGTGTCCAGTTTTAAGACACTAAATCAATACCACATCTATCTTCGAGAGATAGCTCTGACTCTCAAGTCTTGGATGGATGGTCTAACTCACAATGAGATTGAATAACTTCGAATCGAAGGGCATGTCACTACATGTGTGAAATTTAGTGGGATGAAATATATAGTTAGGGTCACCTCTAACGATCTAACATGCTTCATCGTAGTCGAAGTTGCCCAATCATCTGTCCAGATTCCATTGGATCTCTCCCAAAAGGATCCCCAGTATGCTTACCAGAATGTCAGTGTTGACCTTTGATGAGTGCCAAATATTGCATATTTTGGTCACTTAATTTACATTTGTTAGCTTAGGAATTTGTTACTTTGAGTTGTTTTCGTTGTTTTTCAGGTTTACAAGCACTGGGAAAGGAGTTTCACTAAAATTGCCAAAATTACCTGTACAGATCAGTCATTTTTGTGGATTTTACTGTATTAATTCAGAAAGAACCAGGAGATGAGCCATATATGCTTGGAAAGATCCGGAAGTCTATTTTCTAAGAATTTTATGGCTCGTAAAAATGATTTTTCTAGAGAAAGTTATGGCAGTTTTAGTAGACAAGGGTTAAGCTGAAGATGTCTAGTGCGCTCGAGCGCACCAGACTTGTGATCGATCGCAAGTGCACACTCGCACATCCCACATTGGTTAAAAATGCTTTGCAGTGCGCCAGTATGAGCTCGAGCGCACCAAATTGCGATCGAGCGCACTCGGGCAGTATCCCACATTGAATTTGAAACACTTTGTACTCCAGGAATTCCTTTATAAAAGCCTCATCTCACTTCATCATTCGGTGTGCAATCTTGATGACTTCTGCTATTTTGAAGGCTTTGTTACCACGAGGGGAAGTGCCGCCCAACAGCGAGTGAAATTTCTCCCCATGTATAGTCAGTTTTTAATTTACTACTTTTGTTAGTTTTAAAGTTTAATGTTTAGCACTGTTATTGTGAACTTTAGTTTCATGACTATGAGTGGCTAAAATCTTCAGCTAAGGTTGAAGATGAAGCCTCGCCGTTGTTTGGCATAATATTTTCAGATTTGTTTATATAATTCTGATTTTTTTTAGTATAAATGTTTTGTTCAATTATTTGAGTAAAATCTTATGATTGATTACGTTTAAATTGTTCTGTTGGATATTCCATGTGTTTCATCTGATGGATACATCGAATCATTTTTTATTAAATTGGATATCCTTTGTGATTTGTTAAAAGCGGATACATTGGATTGTTTTGGTTTGATTAAGATATTTGTTGTGATTTGTTTACAGTTGGATTCATGGAATGTTTTAATAGATTATTTTTATATAGAACATGAAGATATATGCTTTACTTTGGTGGGGTGGATTCAGAAACCTTAGTGTTTTTATCATTGGTCTTTAAATCAATTTAGTTTAGTTTTTATTTGTTTGCAAAAGACAATTCAAAACTTGGAACTAGGTTAAAATAGGCTTAGTTTAGATTAAAAAAAAAATTCACAACGCAATTCCCTATGGATTCGACCTTGCACTTGCACAACACTATATTGCAAACGACTCGTGCGCTTGCAAGTAATTTAAAACTCACAATAAGTTTTTGGCGCCATTGCCGGGGAGTTGTTTTGTTTGTGAAATTTTTGTCTGAATTGATTTTATTTTTCTACTAGTTTAGTTAGTATTTTTGTTTTATTTTTTATTTTTATTTCAATTTCAATTTCAATTTCAATTTTAATTTTAATTTTAATTTGATTTAATTTATTTATTTTATTTATTTTAGTTTATTTGTTTCTATTTGCAATTACCCAAAAATAAAATAAAATAAAATAAAATATTTTTAAAAAAATGTGGATGAATCCAGCGCCGGTTTCACAGTCTTTAGATGACACCCTCAAGGATTTCATGAAGATAACCGGCCAGTCCATTAGTGTAGCCAATACATTCAATGTTGATAGCTGTTCCATATGTACTAGCCCGATGCATTTAGCACAGAATTGTCCATATATGTCGGCTTTTGCCGAATATCCCATGGAACAAATGAATGCTTTCAATGACTGTCGGTGGCAATCAAATGGATCTTACTCCGAGACGTACAATGCAAGGTGGCGGAACTACTCTAATTTTTCATGGAAGCAGAACCAACTGATGAATCAGGGAGGAGCCCCTCATCATACTCACAATCAATGCCCTTCCGGATTTCCTCCACCAGTTCCAAGTTTTGGTCGCTCAACCCATCCAGCACCATCACCCGCTTACCAAGCTCCCATTAAAGTGCCAGTGTCGGTTTCACAATCATTGGAGGACGCCCTCAATGATTTCATGAAGATGACCGACCACTCCATCAGCGAAGTAAGGAGTGCTCAAATAGTAAACACCCAAGCGATTACAAAGCTAGAGAGTCAGATGGATCAAATCACAAGTCATGTGGGTGAATGAGAGAAGGGAAAGTTCCCCAGTCAACCTGTGCCTAACCTAAAGGAACAATTTGCAGTGGGAAATTCATTGACTCCTACGCACAGACAAGAACAAGTGCAATCGATTGTCACATTGAGGTTTGGGAGACAAGTAGATAATCAAGTGGAAGAGAACCCTGCTATGCAACAAGGGCAAAAAAAGTGGCAATAAGGAGAAGAGAGATGCTGAGCCATCTACAGCCACACCTACTATTAAGGATCTTCTTGGGTCGTTTGTACCTAAAACACCTTACCCTGAGAGATTACAAGTGCCCAAGAAAGGAGGGCAGTCTGAGGACATTGTGGAGTCATGTTTTGCTCAATTTGGAGAGGAATTGGATTTAGATAAGCTACTTGAGCAAGCAAATGTTATCTTGGAGTCTGCTCCTATTTTGAAATTTTAGTTGATCTAAACAAATACTATGATGTGATGTTATTGGTGAGCTTAAAATTGTGAACACATGATTTGATGATAGAGTTTTAAAACTTTGTTACTTACTTTAGGCATTTGAGAATTCACATGTTTGATCGAATCTGATACGAGCACATTAGCACAAAATTGTGTGAGGTATGACATGCGATTTCAATGTGTATGTTTCCTTAACTTAACTGAAACTGAATAACTTATAGGATAAAAACTTTGGCACAGAAATGTATATATATAATGATCATCAATAAACTTTTTACTGCGTAACTGGATCTCTTGCCTCAGTAAGCAGTGAGTGTTCACGTCAAAATGTGAGAATTTTATTCATAATGATCATTGCGAAACTTTTCACTGAGTAACTAGACCTTTTGCCTCAGTAAGTAGTG
This sequence comes from Bretschneidera sinensis, assembly GCA_023935145.1. Lineage (NCBI taxonomy): Eukaryota > Viridiplantae > Streptophyta > Magnoliopsida > Brassicales > Akaniaceae > Bretschneidera > Bretschneidera sinensis. The sequence goes on from CM043699.1 coordinate 39,731,980, forward strand.
AGTGTTCACGTCAAAAGGTGGGAATTTTTCTTGGTAGTATTAAGGCCAATTTAGTTTCATAGCCTTTTTGGAGGTAGTAAGTCCTTAGGGGTATCTTTACACTTAATACCTTAAAACCATCTGGTTTGGGAGTCGTTGACTCAACACTCGATATATGGGTCAATTAGAAAGCTTAAGGGAACTAAACATAGCAGAGCTTTATAATAAAGAAAATTAATTATAAAAAAATAAAATAAAACTATGCCATTGTTGTTCATTCTAATGAGAAATTCTATGAATCTTGAGACATGGAGACATTGTACATTGAAGTTATTTGGAAACCTCATCTATATATGCTAATTCACTTTACACTGATTCAAGCTTTTGATGTCTTGGCCTACCTCTTGTAAGTAACTAGGTTTTAAATTCTTGTTCATTGCAAAGATGGGTTATATTTTTTGCTCATGAATGAATATCATGGTTTTAAGTGCTCCTTAAATTTTTGGATACCATGAGTGATGAACTTATCTTTATGTTCTTTCTTTTTCATTTAGTCTTTTATTTTGCTTTGCTAAAGGACTAGCAAAATGTAAGTTTGGGGGTATTTGATGAGTGCCATATATTGCATATTTTGGCCACTTAATTTACATTTGTTAGCTTAGGAATCTGTTACTTTTCGTTGTTTTCGTTGTTTTTCAGGTTTATAAGCACTGGGAAAGGAGTTTCACTAAAATTGCCAGAATTACCTGTACAGATCAGCATTTTTGTGGATTTTACTGTATTGATTCAGGAAGAACCAAGAGATGAGCCATATACGCTTGAAAATATCTGGAAGTCTATTTTCTAAGGAATTTAATGGCTCGTAAAAATTATTTTTTTAGAGAAAGTTATGGTAGTTTTAGTAGACAAAGGTTAAGCTGAAGATGTCTAGTGCGCTCGAGCGCACCAGACTTGCGATCGATCGCAAGTGCGCACTTCACACATCCCACATCGGTTAAAAATGCTTTACAGTGTGCCAGTATAGGCTCGAGTGCACCAGACTGCTATCGACCGCACTCGTGCAGTATCCCACATCGAATTTGAAACACATTGTACTCCGGGAATTCCCTTATAAAAGCCCCATCCCACTTCATCATTCGGTGTGCAATCTTGAGGACTTCTGCTAGCATTCTGGTGGATCTCGAAGGCTTTGCTACCACAAAGGGAAGCGCCACCCAATAGCGAGTGAAATTTCTCCCCATGTATAGTCAGTTTTTAATTTACTACTTTTGTTAGTTTTAAAGTTTAATGTTTAGCACTGTTATTGTGAACTTTAGTTTCATGACTATGAGTGGCTAAAATTTTCAGCTAAGGTTGAAGATGAAGCCTCACCGTTGTTTAGCATAATATTTTCATATTTGTTTATACAATTCTGATGTTTTTTTTAGTATAAATGTTCTGTTCAATTATTTGAGTAAATCTTATGATTGATTGCTTTAAATTGTTCTGTTGGATATTCTGTGTGTTTTATCTAATGGATACATCAAATTATTTTTGATTAAATTAGATATCCTTTGTGATTTGTTAAAAGCGGATACATTGGATTGTTTTGGTTTGATTGGGATATTTGTTATGATTTGTTTAAAGTTGGATTCATGGAATGTTTTGATAGATTATTTTTATATAGAACATGAAGATATATGTTTTACTTTGGTGGGGTGGATTCAGAAACTTTAGTATTTTTATCATTAGTCTTTAAATCAATTTAGTTTAGTTTTTATTTGTTTTGCAAAAGATAATTCAAAACTTGGAACTAGGTTAAAATAGGCTTAGTTTAGATAAAAAAATATTTTCACAATGCAATTCCCTATGGATTCGACCTCGCACTTGCACAACACTATATTGCAAACAACTTGTTGGCTTGCGAGTAATTTAAAACTCACAACAAGTTTTTGAAGTGCTGGAGGATGAGTGTGATGAGTATCCCATAGGGAAGGCACTCGAAGTCACTAACTTCACCGTTTATCATGTTGGCGAGTAGTAGGTGGTAGATATTGAAGTGGTATCCAGTTTTAAGACACTAAATCAATACCACGTCTATCTTCAAGAGATAGCCCCGACTCCCAAATCGTGGATGGATGGTCCAACTCACAATGAGATTGAATAACTTCGAATCGAGGGGTATGTCACTACATGTGTGAAATGTAGTGGGCCAAAAGATATAGTTAGGGTCACCCTTAACGATCTGACATGCCTCATCGTAGTCTAAGTTATCCAATCTTCTGTCCAGACTCCATTGGATCTCTCCCACAAGGATCCCCAGTATGCTCACCAGAAGGTTAGTGTTGACCTCAAACTCCATACCTATCACACTGGTTCTGAACCAAAGAGCCAGTGGACTAGGTTTCACCAAGTTCGCGTAGAACTGATGAATCAGGAGTGGGTAGTATTTTTGGTGAATCCTGATCAGTGGGGTCAAGTGCACTACCAAGAAAGGGAGCTAGCATGTCAAAGTTAGCATGACGAATAGATTCGAAGTCAACAAATCTACCATTCATGATCTTCTTATGACGAATGATAGAGTTATACATCTCTTGGGCGGCTGGACTCCAAAACAGGGAGTTGTCGAGCTCTGTCCTCGTCTTTTTGCAAGAAGAGCCCGTCAATCCCTTCTCTTTGGTGTCTAGTGTCATGGATTTCTTAGACTGTGGCCTAGAGAGAGAGAGATTTTGGGGAAAATGGAAATTTCAACCGTGCAAAATTGAAATAAGGTTATGGGGGATAATATCAATGATTCTATGAAGTGTTTTTATGAGATTTTGATCAGAAAGAGGAGATTTTCTAGAGAGAGAAAGCTTAGGGTTTTAAAAAATGGCATGAAAACTGAAAAATCCGAATAGACTATTTATAGAATTGCGAAACCAGTCGACTGAGTCCTTCTCAGATTTGGTAATTTTTAACATACCAGTCAAAAGGATCGGGACACCAATCGATGGGAAAACTGACAGAGATATACTAGTCAACTGGGTCATCTATACCAATCGACTGGGTAGTTACCAGAAATTCAAAATTTTGGCTCCAAACAGGGTCTTGTTCTACTAGTTGACTGGGTACATGGATTAGTCGACCGCAGTGTGATACCAGTCGACTGGGATAAACTTACTAATCGACTGGACCCTTAAAAAAAACTTCCAGTTTAGAGTCTTAGCATGAAATTTTTTTATCTATGCCATCTTGAGTGAGGGAAATATTAAATAAGGTTTAATATTCATTCACTAGATGTCTAGTATGTAAATGATGAATGATGATGCAATCAAGCATACAGTTTATCATAGTCTAATAATCCCATCAATAATCTAATTTTATAAAAACTAGCTTCACTTAAAGGTTTTGCAAGAATGTTAGCTATTTGATCTTCTAAAGGAATGAATTCTAGTCATATATTTCCTTTTTTAACATGGTCTCTTAAGAAATAGGGTTTTTGGTTAAGTTGATAGCACTGGTATTATCGCACTGTATTGGGATAATTTTAAAGTTCATGCCATAGTCTTCTAGTTATTGTTTCATCCATAACACTTGAGCACAACAATTTTCGGCTGCTACATATTCCGCATCGGCAGTTGATAGTGCAATCGAGTTTTGTTTCTTGAAAAACCAAAAGGTTAGCATTGTACCTAAGAATTGGCATGTTCCACTAGTGCTTTTTCTATCTAACCTATACCCCACAAAATCAGCATCTGAATATCCTACAAGCTCAAAAGATGAATCTCTAGAGTACCATAATTTTAGGGTTTAAGTCCCTTGTAGATCCTTAGGATTAGCTTGAAATCTAGCACACATGCATACATTGAACATTATATCAAGTCTACTAGTAATTAAATGAAGTAAAGCTCCTATCATGCTTCTATAAGTTTTAGTGTCTACACTTTTACCTCCTTCATCAAAGTCAAGTTTTGTAGATATGCTAATAGGAGTACCAAGTGACTTTGAGCTTTCCATCCCAAACCTTTTTAGTAGGTCCTTGGTGTATTTTGATTGATTGATGAAGATACCTCCTATCAATTGTTTGATTTGAAGTTCAAGGAAGTAGGTAAGCTCTCCCATTATGCTCATTTCAAATTCACCTTACATGCACTGGGCAAACTCTTGACACATAGATTCATTAGTAGCACCAAATATGATATCATCAACATATATTTGAACTAGCAAAGTGTCATTTTTGTGAGTTTTTGTTAAGAGGGTTGTGTCGATTTTTTCTCTTGTAAAATTATTGTCAATTAAAAATTTACTTAGTCTTTCATACCATGCTCTTGGAGCTTGCTCCAATCCATATAGAGCTTTAGAAAGGTTGTAGACATGATTTGGAAGACTAGGATTCTCAAATCCAAGAGTTTGCTCAACAATACCTCTTCTTCTATAAAGCCATTTAAAAAGGCCCTTTTTACATCAATTTGAAATAATTTAAACTTATTAAAGCATGCAAAGACTAATAACATTCGAATAGCTTCTAATCTTGCTACGGTAGTATAGGTCCCATCAAAGTCTATTCCTTCTTCTTGATTATATCCCTTAGCAACGAGTCTAGCCATATTCCTAGTAACAATTCCATTTTCATCCATCTTATTTCTAAATACCAATTTAGTTCCTATTCTTATATGATTCTTTGGTCTAGGAACTAGATTTCATACATTGTTTCTTTCAAATTGATTTATTTCTTCTTGCATGGCATTTATCCAATCAAATATTCTTATTGGCTTCTACAAATGTTTTAGGTTCTATTTGAGACAAATATGCTACATACTTGCAAATATTTCTAATAGAGGAACGAGTTCTTACCCCTTATGAAAGATCACCAATCACTTGATCGATTGGGTGATGATTTATATACTTCCAATCTTTGGGAAGACCATCCTCTTGTTGACTTGTAGATGGTTGGTCCAGTTTGAGAGCTTCTATCTCTTGATTTGTTTGAGGTGGGCTCTCATTTGGGTCAACAATGGGAGTAGGTGTTTCCATTCTTGGAATGAAATCTGCATCATCATTGAAAAAAACGTCTCTACTACTAATTGGGTTAGACTCATCAAGGGCTATATGTATGGATTCTTCTACCATTAATGTTCTCTTGTTGAAGACTCTATAAGCTTTACTAGAGGTTGAATATCCTAAGAATATCCCCTCATCGATCTTTGAGTCAAATTTACCCAAGTTAGTTTTATTGTTATTTAGGATAAAGCATTTACAACCAAAGGTACCAAAATAGGAGATATTAAGCTTTCTACCTTTCTATAATTTATAAGATGTTTTGTTAAGCATATGCCTAATTAAAATTCTATTCAAGATATAGTAAGAAGTGTTTACCTTTTCTACCTAAAAGTATTTTGGTAAGCTATTTTCACTAAGCATTGTTCTTGCAAATTCTTCTAGAGCTCTATTTTTTCTCTCAACAACTTCATTTTGTTGAGGAGTTCTAGGAGTTGATAAGCTGCGATCAATTCCATCTTCATCACAAAATTTTGAAAAGTTTTAGTTTTCAAATTCTTTTTCATGATCACTTATAATGCTTGAGATACAAATTCCTTTTTCATTTTGAACCTTTTTGCAAAAGTTTTCAAATCCTTTGTAAGCTTCATCCTTGTAAGAAATAAAGATAACAAATGTATATCTTGAATAGTCATCAATAAAAACAAGAGTATATTGATGGCCACCTAGACTAATGGTATTGATTGGACTAAATAAGTCCATATGTAAAAGTTTCAATGGTCTAGTAGTTAAGACTACCTTTTTATTTAAAAGAAATTCTAGTTTGTTTTCCTATTTGACAAGCATCACACACTTTATCATTTTCAAATTTGATTTTGGGAAGTCCAATGACTAAATCTTTTCTTGAAATGATTTTAAGCAAATCAATGTTCACATGACCAAGCCTTCAATGCCATAGCCATGGGTTTTCATTAAATGCGGGAAAATATTTTTCATTTTCTGAATGCAAGGATTTTAAATCAACTATATAGACATTTTTGTGTCTATGGCCAATAAATTTTATCTTGTTACTTTTGATGTCTATAACTAGACAATGAGAGGTTTCAAATATGAATTTGTTGCCTTTGTCACATAGTTGACTAATACTTAGTAAATTTGGCTTAAGAGCTTGCACAAATAATACATTATAAAGGGTTGAGAAATTATTACCAACTTTCCATGCCTGATGATCTTTACTTTTGTGTTGTCTCCAATGGTGACATGTCTGCCATCTCTTAAAGTTAGCTCTTTGAATACATTTCTATCATCGATCATCTGCTTTGAGCATCCAATATCAAGGTACCAACAGTTACCTTTTTCTTTGGTGTGGAGACATATCTACATCACATAAGGATACAAAATTATACTTTTAGGTACCCAAAATTTCTTGGGTCCTTTAGGGTTTGTCCTAGAAAATACGGTTCCTTTAGGGACCCATAATTTCTTAACAACATAAGGTGTTTTATATTTATAGACGTGTTGATGATGCACAATCCTAGGATAATAGTTATTGAAATTTCTAGGATTTCTTAGTTGTGCATGTCTATAATTCTTTGGATAAGAATTTCTAGGACACGTATCTCTATTGTGAGGGTTATGAACATGCATATCATTTCTAGGAAATGTATGATGATGATTTCTAGGATATATGCTTGCATTATTATGAATATACATATTATTTCTAGGATAACCATGATGGTAATTCCTAGGATATGCATATGCAGTGTGCAAGTGATGAGTGCCAAATATTGCATATTTTGGCCCTCTAATTTACATTTGTTAGCTTAGGAATTTGTTACTTTGAGTTGTTTTCGTTGTTTTTCAGGTTTACAAGCACTGGGAAAGGAGTTTCACTAAAATTGCCAGAATTGTCCGTACAGATCAATCATCTTTGAAAATTAAACTGTATTGATTCAAGAAGAACCAGGATATGAGCCATATATGCTTAGAAAGATCCAGAAGTCTATTTTCTGGAGAATTTTACGGCTCGTAAAAATGATTTTTCTACAGAAAGTTATGGCCGTTTTAGTAGACAAAGGTCAGGCTGTGCGGGATTTCAGCGTGAACAGAAGTTTTGAAGGGCATGTGAAGACTTAAATCCAACATCCCACATTGGTTGGAAACACATTTCTATATCCCACATCCCACATCGGATTGGAAACACATTCCACTTGTGGTATTTGCCTATATAAGACCCACTCCACTTCATCATTCAGTGTACAATTCCTGAGCCACTTTGGTGTTTACCGGTGGACGTCCGCTAGCATTCTGGTGGATCCCGAAAGCATTGCTACCACGAGGAGAAGCGCCGCCCGGCAGCGAGTGGAATTTCTCCCATGTAAAGTTGTTTATTTATTTCTTTATATTCAGTTGTTTTAGTTTAAATGTTTAGCACTTGTTATTATAGTTTTATAGTTATGAGTGGCTAGACTCTTCAGCTAAGGTTGAAGATGAAGCCCCGCCGTTGTTTGGCGAAGTAGTTCAGATTTGCTTGTACAAATCTGACAATTTTTAGTATAAGTGTTCTGTCAATTATTTGAGTTAATCTTATAATTGATTGAGTTTAAATTGTCTGTTGGATTTTCTTTGTGTTTCATCTGATGGATACATTGAATGCTTTTCGATTAAATTGGATTCCCTTTGTGATTTGTTAAGAGCGGATACATTGGGTGCTTTTGGTTTAGTTGGGATATTCTTTGTTTTTTGTCTTATAGTTGGATTCATAGAATGTTTTGATAGGCTATATTTTTAGAACATGTATGCTTAACTTCGGTGGGGTGGATTCGGAAACCTTAGTGCTTTTTATTATTAGATTTTAAATCAATTAAATTTAGTTTTAATTTATTTTGTAAATTATCATTCAAAATTCGGAACTAGGTTAAGATAGAGTTAATTTAGATTAAAAATTATATTTTCACAACGCAATTCCCTGTGGATTCGACCTCGCACTTGCACAACGCTATATTGCAAACGACTCGTGCGCTTGCGAGTAATTTAAAACTCACAACAACAAGTTTTGAGTATACATATTGTTTCTAGGATGAACATGATGGTTACTCTTAAGATGTGTATAAGCATTTCTTGAGTGAGCATACATATAAGCATGAGTATTTCTATGATGCTTCATTCTAATATATGCATTAGAATTGGTATTTTTGAACTTATTAGCATTCATTGAGGGAATGCTTTTGACATTGCTAGTGGTCTTTGAAGTAGAGGTTTCATTCACACATAATGCTTTCATGAATAAGTTCTCTTTTGAATTTTGCTTGCATAATGGAGAATAATGTAACCCGGATTTTCCTCCATTTAATCTTTGGCAAGATAGTACTTTATCTACCTTTTCTTTTCTAAGCATAAGTCTAGATATAGTGTCATTCAATTCTATTATCTTCTTCTTTAAGTTTTCATTTTCATCTTTAAGAAAATCTTGAGAAGAATCATAAAGCAAGGAAGATAGTTTTTATTTTTCTTCTTTTAAGCCTTCCATCTCTTTAGAAAAAGATGACACCTCCTTTTTGAGAATGGTGTTCCTAGAATCGAATTTCTTCAATTCTTCATGCATTTCATTTATGACTTCTATTAATTCTTCACTACTATTAACAATGTTATTTTTAGAAGGGGAAGAATTCGATACCTCAATTTCGTCGTCAATTGTCATAAGACATAGGTTGGCAATCTCTTCGTATCCAATTTTTTTATTCGAGAAGTCTTCTTCTTCATCATCACTCCAAGTGGTTGCAATCATAGCTTTCTTTTTAAAACTCTTATATGGTTTGCTTATTGCTGTACAATCGGCCTTGATGTGACCGGGCTTCTTGCACCCATAACACATAAGTGGTTCCCCTTTTGAAGTGGATCCTTTGTGTATGGTTTCTTGATTTTCTTCAAGAATCTGTGAAACTGTTTGGTGTTTAAAGCCATTTTACCATCTTCTTCGCTTCTCTCCACTTTTTCTTCTTTGTTGCTCGTAGAGGCTTTGAGAGCAATCACATATTTCTTCGTTTCATCATCATTGACAATGAGATTCATTTCTTCCATCTCGTATGTCAATAGTGATCCAAGAAGTGTTTTGATATCAAGTTTGCCAAGATCTTTGGCCTCCGTAATGACCGTCTTCTTTGCTTTCCAAGAGGGTGGCAAAGATCTTAAGATTTTTCTTGTTAGTTTAAACTCTTCAATGTTCCTACCAAGAAGCTTCAAATTGTTAACAATAGTTATGAAACGTGGGTGGATTTGAGAAATTGCTTCACTAAGAGACATTTTGAAAGATTCATACTCGGACACTAGCATATAGATTTTTTATTTTTTAACTTCGTTGGTTCCTTCATATGTAACTTGCAATTTATCCGATATCTCTTTAGCCGAAACACATGCGGAGATTTTATTATATTCAGAAATATCTAAAGCATAATGTAAAATATTTGTGGCCCTACTGTTTAGAGACATCATTCTATAATCCTCATCATTGAACTCAGTTTTGAGTTTAGGCATTGTATGATTGATTTCCTTAATAGTTATTGTAATATCCGTATTTATAAATTAAGGGCAAAGAAGTATTTCAATAAATATGACATAGAGCTAAAATAATATATATATATATATATATATATATATATATATATATATATATATATATATCTTAAAGGCAAAAAGTCAAATTTTTATAAAGCAATGTCCAAAAAAAAAATCTGGGACGTTCAGAAGAAAGAAGAAAGAAAAAAAAAGCTTTTTTTATAATCAAACAAAAGTATATATATATATATATATATATATATATATATATATATATATATATATATATATATATATATATATAACATAAATTTAATTACGTACTGATCTCGTTTAAATTTACTTTCAATTACTCTATTTCCTTAAACACTTGGGGACCCAAAGAAATATTGAAATAGCAAAATTTTGGAGGGGTCTATTACGAAATTTTATAGAGAATCCCGAGAAGCTATCAAAAAAAATAGAAGGTAATAATGTAGTGTTTATTTTTAAATTTTTAGCATTCATGAAATTTCCCCGAATTCAAAGTGAGAATTTTCAAAGGGTGTGTTTTATGAAGAATTGAAGAAATAATTAGAAATTTAATATAAATATTATGTCAGGTGTCGACGATCTGCAACCGAAGGAAATTTCTGAGAGAAACGGGAAAGGCAATGAGGTGATCCACGGGTAGCTTTAAGTACTATGTGGTGAGTTAGACTTACTTTAAGTAATCTAAATAATAAATTAAATATCTACTGATAATATTAAAATAAATTATTAGCTTATGCTTTGGTGGTAGATAAAAATCAAATTGATATGTATAATATGACTATTGGACACGTAAAAGATTTTTATGTGAAAAGAAATATTATTGGTATAATGAGTTGATTTAATAGTAATGGTGATAAATAAATTCTTGACGAGTTTTGGTTAATAAATTGATATGATATATGAGGAAAGATCTGATAGTTAATTTAATATTTTAAATTCATGTGTTTTATATTATTGTTCATATGCATGTGCATTAAATAAGAGAACCGAAAGAACCGAGAAGAGGCCAATCTAATTGAAAAACCGTGACATCCGGTATACGCTAGAAACAAAAGACACCATGACAGCCGGTATATGATGGAAATAAATATTGTGATAACCGGGATAAGTTGTAAAGAAAAGAACTGGGAGGAGGCCGGTCTAAGATAGTAAAAACATGTCGACATGTAGGAGGACGTTCCCATAATAATAATTCATGCATTGCATCTATTTTACATGTTATTATTTTATTGCTGAAATGTTGTGGATATTGTGCAATTATTTGTAGATAAATGAGTCTCACGGAGAGAGATAGTTTCAGTGAGAAAAAGACGTAGAAGTATGATGTGATAGTAATTATTTAAATGTTAGACTATATGTTAGTATCCAGTTGTATGAGAGATAAATGTTTAAATATAAATGGGCTGATTATGCAGATAGAATACTTTTAGTAAATTGAATTCACTGAGCTTGTGAAACTCACCCTTCATTGTACAATGATTTCATGTAGCAGACAGGACTAGTAGTCTGGTGGGTTGAAAGTCAGACGAAAACATTTTTCGTTAGCCACGTACTTGTCAATATCCTTAGACAAATGAGAAAATGAAATAAATAAAATATTTAATTGTAAATATTCATGCATTTTGTCGTTGTATACTACTTTTAAATTAATATCATATTTATTTACCTCTCTTGTTGAGGGTTGAGGATTTCAGTAAAAAAAAATTTGTTAGTATTAGTTTTATTGTTGCATATATGTGTCGTGCTGAGATTTTCAAAATGTGATGACACCATCTCGGGGGTGGCCAACCCGGGATGGGTAGTTACAATTTTAGTATCAGAGCATTAGGTTTTAAGATTCTGTAGACTGCATGAGAACTTAAAAAGTGAAAGATCTAAATAAACTATATTTTAAATGCGGAGTCTGAGGATGACATGTGGTCATGCTAAAGGTAGAGGTAGAGTTCTAAATCAGAGGGAATGTTGTAGACTCCTAATTTTTAGGAGAACTAAAGTAGAAGAAGAAGTTGAGTCTGTGATTCCCGCGAGGGAACATACTGATAGTGCAGCTGGTACTAGTAGAGCTGAGAAAGAATCTAAGGTTAGGAATGATGAATTGAGATAAGCTTTTGATCGTGCTATAGAGAGGATGAATGTAGCTGAAGAAAGGGTTGATAATCTGCAGAAAAGATTAGAGGAAAAGGATAGAAGAGAACCTGATATAGTGAGGCAAAATGTTCATGAGGGATAAGGTGTCTTTACAAGTGAGATGCAAGGGGATTATTGTGTGAGATTTTTTAAGTTTAAACCTTAGTCTTTGAGGGGATCTGCAAATCCTATGGAAGCTGAGCAGTGAATTAGACATGTGGAGAAATATTTTGAAGTCTTACCAGTGTTAAATAGACAGAAGGTAGCTTTTGCTTCATTTATGTTGGAGGGTGAGGCTTCTCAATGGTGGAAGGATATTTTGCCCAGGGTAAGCACACGGGTAGAACAACCTTTAACTTGGAATAAGTTTAAAGATAAGTTCTTTGCGAAGTATTTCCCAGATACCTTTCGGGCACAACAAGAGAGAGATTTTATTCATATAAGACAGGAAAGTTTATTAGTGGCTGCATATGATAGTAGATTCATAGCCCTGTCAAGGTTTTTACCTGAATTAGTGAATACATAGGAGAGAAAGTGTAAGATTTTTAGATGGATTGCACTATGACATTCAAACTAAACTCTCTTATATGGGCATAGGGAATTATATTGTACTGGTGGATAAAGCATTACAAAGTGAGAAGGATTTGATGAGCATGAGGGATCGACTAAAGAGGTCTACATTTGAGGGACCTAGAGGTTGTAGCAGTATGAGTGTACAGGGTGAAAGACTACCCTAGAGGGGGTGTTCTTTGTCACAAGGAAATGTAGTGCAAAGTCAGAGGCAAGTAGGATCTGTTGCTTCTGTAGCTCAGAGTAATACCGATGGGACCCCTAGATTTGGGAGTTCTGGTAGAGGAATAAGTATGCCACTAGGGGAAAGTAGTAATATGATGTATGGTCGAGAGGCAAGAGTTTGCTTTAAATGTAATTAGACGAGGCATCTATCTCGGAATTATCCTACACAGATATGCTTTGTATGTGGTGGGGGAGAACATGTTGCTACAGATTGTCCAGTGGGGAAATCTGCTGACGTAAGCATTGGAAGTGTTGGGAGAAGATCGGTGGAGAGAGATGGTGGATCAGGGAGCGTGCAAGGTAGAGGTCGAGGATCAGTAGCTGAGCGAAGATGTGACAGTCAGTTTCAGTCCAGAGATAGCAGAGTCTATGCATTGACCTAACAAGATGCACAAGCCCCTCTTAATGTTGTTATGGGTATGATATCTATCATTGGTATACTTGCTAGATTATTGATTGATCCTGGTGCAACCTATTCCTTTGCATCTAGTAATTATATGAAATCTATTGATGCTAGTGCTAGTTCTTTGATGCATGCTATTGTTGTTGAGGTTCCTACTGGAGATAAAGTTATTATCAAGACAATACATCGAAGTTGTGTGATTAATATTACTGATAGAGAATTTGAAGTTGATTTATTGCCTTTAGATATGACAGATTTTGATTTAATTCTAGAGATGAATTGGTTATCTGCATATCATACTTAGGTAAATTGTTTTAGGAAAAATGTGGTTTTCAAGATACCTAGACATGAGGAGTTTAATTTTCAGAGAGAACGTAAAATACTTGCAAATTGTCTTATTTCTCCCTTAACTGCTAGTAAATGGTTGAAGAATGGTTGTGATGGGTATTTGGCATATGTGGTGAATTCTAGCAAAGAGAGTAAGAAATTAGAAGAAATCTTGGTAGTGAAAGATTTTTCGGATGTTTTCCCTGTGGGTTACCTCTTAATAGGGAGATTGAGTTTTCTATTGAGGTGATTCCAGAATCAGCACCCATATCCATAGCACCCTATAGAATGGCACCAGCTGAATTGAGAGAGTTGAAAATTCAACTTCATGAGTTGCTAGATAAACAGTTTGTCCGACTTAGTATGTCACCTTAGGAGCCTCTGTGTTATTTGTCAAGAATAATGATGGGACAATGAGGTTGTGTATTGATTATAGATAGCTGAATAAGATCGCCATCAAGAATAGATATCCTTTGCCTAGGATAAATGATTTATTCGAGTAGTTACAGGGAGTTAGAGTATTTTCTAAGATAGACTTGAGATCGGGTTATCACCAATTGAGGATAAAGGAGGGAGACGTGCCTAAGACTGCTTTTAGGATACGTTATGACTATCATGAGTTCTTAGTGATGCTATTTGGGTTGACTAATACTCCTACAAAATTTATAGACCTTATGAATTGGGTGTTTAAACCATTCTTGGACAGATTTATGATTGTGTTTATTGATGATATTTTGGTATATTCCAAGAATGAAGAAAAGCATATGCAACATTTGGAGATAGTGTTGGAGATTCCGAGGAGAGAGAAATTATATGTGAAGTTATCTAAACGTGAGTTTTGGTTGAGCGAGATATCTTTCTTAGGGCATATTGTGTTGAGAGAGGGGATAGCAGTTGACTCACAGAAAGTAGAAGTGGTGTTGAATTTGGAAAGACCCATGAGTGTAACTGAAATTAAAAGCTTTTTGGGGTTGGCTGGTTATTATAGGAGATTTATCCAAAAAAAATTATATGATTATTGGACCTTTGACTAAATTGACCAGAAAGGATGTGAAGTTTAGGTGGTCAGAGGAATGTGAGAAAAGTTTCCAGCTGTTGAAAGAGGAACTAACTACTACCTTGGTATTAGTGCTTCCTTTTGGTGATGAATGATTTGTGGTTTATAGTGATGCGTCACATCAAGGGTTGAGATGTATATTGATGCAACATGGTAGAGTTATAGCTTATGCATCTAGACAACTGAAAAACCATTAGAGAAATTACCTAACCCATAATTTAGAATTGGCTGCCATAGTTTTTGCTTTGAAGATTTGGAGATATCATCTATATGGAGCCAATTGTGAAATTTTTACTGATCATAAAAACTTGACGCATTTACCGACCCAGAAGAAGTTGATTTGTGATTATGACTGTACGATTCACTATCATCCAAGAAAGGCTAATGTAGTAGCTGATGCATTGAGTAGAAAGACTACAGAGGGATTAGCTGCTATTAGGAGTCATAATACTAGTTTGATGATAGAATTAAGAAGAATGAGGATGCAGTTGAGTATCAATGATAAAGGAGTATTGATGGCGAATATGGTGATACAATCTCCTATTATTGATTGTTTATTACAGATGCAGGGTAGAAAAGGTCAGGCGGGAAGTGTTCAGTGGGAAGCCAACCGAATTCAAAATTAGAGAAGATGGTATGATAGTATTGGGGCATAGAGTTTGTGTTCCCAATGATTGGGAGATGAGAAAGGAGATACTAAGGGAGGCTCATGATTCTGTATATTCCATGCACCAAGGTAATAATAAGATGTACATGGGGTTAAAACAGAATTATTGGTGGTCAGGGATGAAGAAGGATGTAGTAGAATATATTGCTAGATGTTTAACTTGTCAACAGGAAAAGTTTGAGAATAGACATCCAGCAGGTTTATTACAACCTCTTCCAATACCTGAGCGACCATGGGAAAATGTGAGTATGGATTTTGTCTGTGGTTTTCCCTATACCCAAGGAAGGCATGACGCCGTGTGGGTTATAGTGAATAGACTTTCTAAGTCTTCACATTTATTTCCTATTAAAAGTACCTAAAGTCTAGAAAAGTTGGCTGAGTTGTATGTAGCGGAGATAGTAAAATTACATGGAATACCCTTGAGCATTGTTTCAGATAGAGATTCTAGATTTACTTCTAGATTTTAGAGGGGTTTTCAAGAAGCTATAGGTACGCAGTTGCAGTTTAGTACAGCCTTTCATCCACAAACTGATTGGTAGACAGAGAGAATCATCATGATACTAGAAGATATGGTGAGGGCAAGTGTATTGAGTTTCTCAGTGAGCTTGGATGCTTATTTGCCTTTGATCGAGTTTGCATACAATAATCAGCATCAAACTAGTATTGGGATGGCACCCTTCAATGCTTTATATGGTTAAAGATGTAGAATTCCTGTATGCTGGGAAGAAGTTGGAGAGAGAAAGATATATGGCCTAGAAATGATAGACTTGATTACTGAGAGGATCAAACTGGTTAGAGAGAACCTCAGAGCAGCCCATAACAGACAGAAGGGATATTTTGATAAAAGAAGACGACATCTTGAGTTCTAAGTTGGTGATTAGGTATTTTTAAAGATATCTCCGTGGAAAGGAGTGTTGAGATTTAAAAAGAAGGGAAAGCTGAGCCCGTTATTTGTAGGGCCATATGAGGTGATTGAGAGAATTGGGCCCGTAGCATATCGTTTGGATTTGCCTTCAGAATTAAAGCAATTACATAATGTGTTTCATGTGTCACTACCGAGAAAGTACTTACACAATGAATCTTATAGTATCTCGAATCAGGCAATAGAATTTCAGGAAGATTTGACTTTTATGCAAGTACCAGTCAGAATCTTAGACAGAAGGGAACAAGTCTTACGCAATAAAGTCATTATTTTGATTCAAGTATTATAGTGGAATAAAGATGTCGAAGAGGTCACATGAAAACATGAAGTAAGGATGAGGAAGGATTACCCCCAACTATTTTCTTGATTTTGGGTAAGGAAATTTCGGGGACGAAATTTTTGTAAGGTGGGTAGAATTATTATACCTGTATTCGTAAATTAAGGGCAAATAAGTACTTCAATAAATATGACATAGAGTTAAAATAATATATATATATATATATATATATATCTTAAAGGCAAAATTTCGAATTTTTATAAAGCAATTTCAAAAAAAAAAAATTTTGGGACGTGAACGTCTTAGAAAACAGAATAAAGAATAAAGAAAAGAAAAAATATCAAACAAAACGTGGCAGCAGGTGGCAGCACCTGCTGCCAAGTTAAGTTTAAATTTACCAAGTAGAAAGTGGAAGACATGACTTGCATGACTTCCACAATTGCAAAATCATGGAGATTGCAGAAGAAATGCATGCTGGGTTTGCAAACAATTCGGACTACCGTTTAGACAAATTTTTCTTATATATATTATACTTAACATAAATTTAATTACGTACCGATTTCGTTTAAATTTTCTTTCAATTATTCTATTTCCTTAAATACTTGAGGACCCAAAGAAAGGTTGAAATAGCAAAATTTTGAAGGAGTTTATTACGAAATTTTATAGAGAATCCCGAGAAGCTATCCGAAAAATAGAAGGTAATAATGTAGTGTTTATTTTTGAATTTTTAGCATTCATGAAATTTTTCTGAATTCAAAGCTGGAATTTTCAAAGGGTGTGGTTTATGAAGAATTGAAGAAATAATTAGAAATTTAATACAAATATTATGTCAGATGTTGACGATCTGCAACTAGGAAAAATTTTTGAGAGGAACCGGAAAGGCAAGGAGGTGATCCATGGGTAGCTTTAAGTGCTACATGGTGAGTTAGATTTACTTTAAGTAATATAAATAATAAATGAAATATCTAGTGATAATATTAAAATAAATTATTAGCTTATGCTTTGGTGGTAGATAAAAATTAAATTGATATGTATATTATGAATATTGAACACGTAGAAGATTTCTATGTGAAAAGAAATATTATTGGTATAATGAGTTGATTTAATAATGATGGTGATAAATAAATTCTTGACGAGTTTTGGTTAATAAATTGATATGATATATGAGAAAAGATTGGATAGTTAATTTAATATTTTAAATTCATATGGTTTATATTATTGTTCACATGCATATGTATTAAATAATAGAACCGAAAGAACTGGGAAGGGGCCGGACTAATTGAAAAACCGTGATAGCTGGTATATACTGGAAATAAAAGACACCGTGACAGCCGGCATAAGCTGTAAAGAAAAGAACTGGGAGGGGGTCGGTCTAAGATAATAAAAATATGTCGACATGTAGGAAGACGTTCCCATAATAATAATTCATGCATTGCATCTGTTTTACATATTATTATTTTATTACTAAAATATTGTAGATATTGTGAAATTATTTGTACATAAATGAGTCTCACAAAGAGAGACAGTTTCAGTGAGAAAAAAACATAGAAGTATGATGTGATAGTAATTATTTAAATGTTAGACTATATTTTAATAACCAATTGTATAAGAGATAAATGTTTAAATATAAATGGGTTGATTATGCAGATAGAATACTTTTAGTAAATTAAATTCACTGAGCTTGTGAAACTCACCCCTCATTGTATAATGATTTCAGGTAGTAGACATGACTAATAGCCTGGTGGGTTGAAAGTTAGACGAAAACATTTTCTGTAAGCCACTTACGTGTCAATATCCTCAGATAAATGAGAAAATAAAATAAATAAAATATTTAATTGTAAATATTCATGCATTTTGTCGTTGCATATTATGTTTAAATTAATATTAGTTTTATTTACTTCTCTTATTGAAGGTTGAGGATTTCAATAAAAAAAAATTGTTAGTATTAGTTTTATTGTTGCATATATGTGTCGTGCTGGGATTTTTAAAAGGTGATGACACCGTCTCGGGGGTGGCCAACCCGGGATGGGTCGTTATAGTTATTACCTTTGTAGGAATTCTATGTCCTTCCTTAATGACTCTTCATAGATTATAATCTTGTCCTTCGACAAAGATTTTCATCCTGTTTCTCCAATAATTGTAGTTTAAGCCTTTGTACAAGGGAGACCTAGTGTAAAAATGTCCCTCAGAATAGCTATTTGATGCCATCAGATCAACTTAAGGATTTTAAACTTGAAATTGAGAACAAGGTTTTGATACCAATTATAGAATGAGGTTCCAACCCAAGAGGGGGGATGAATTGAGTTTTTAAAAACTTTCGCTAATTACTTGCAAGTTTATAAAAACAGTTAAATGCACAAGTGTATAAACAAGTAATGTGCTTTAAGTAAAAGAGTTTAAGGAAGAGAAAATGCAAACTCAGTTTATAGAGTTTTGATAATATTGGATTCGTTCCGACCCTACGTTCACTCTTTTTAAGGAATGTCCTTGAAGTGATCCACTAAAACTTTTAGTCATACAACTTCACGGGTGTTGTACAAAACTTACAAACAATCCCTTCCTCTCAGAAGCTAATCTCTTCCTTGTGGAAGTTAATCCCTTTACAGTAAATATGAGTTGCTGTAAAGTAAATAGTAGAGAGATAGCAATAAATGTTTTTACAAATGAACAATATCTCTCTTTCAAAACAAAGCTTGAAGAATGGCTCAACAATAAATTTTTCAAAGCTTTTGAGTATTAATGAGCAAAGTATTGATTGAATGTGTGTTCTTCTCTATTTTAAAAGCTCATTGAAGTGAGTTTATATAGCTTTGTATTAATATGGCCGTTAGACACTGACTTGGTAGGTTTGGTGCATTAAATGCTCAAGTCTGGCATCTCAAACGATCATATTTTTTGAATTACCAGTCGACTGGGTCAAGTGAAAAAGTTCACTTTTAAGTTGTGGGAGAGTACCAGTCGATTGGGAACTCACTGTCCCAGTTGCCAGTCGACTAGTATAGATCACCCAGTCGACTGGGTTTCCCTTCAACCTAGTTTTTAATGTTTCAAATTGTTTTTGACTTAGAAGAGTTTGAATAAATAGTTTTGTCAAAATTATTTTATAAAAAAGAGCTATAAGACAAGCTACTTACTTGAACATAAGATATTTACAGTTTGTTTCAATACCTTAATGCCTATACTATATCTTCTGTCTTAATTTGGTGTTTGATACGGGTTGAGTTCTTGCTTCTTGCATCTTGATTCTTTGCTGAATGCTTTTATCGTTTAAATACTTAGATAAAACTGTTAGAAATAAATAAATATAGGAGGAGGGTGATTTTGTCCTTATAATTTCAAACAACCTCAAGTCTAGAGTTCATTTGCAAATTCTATTGATTTTGATAGAATTTATCTAAAGCTTATCAAATTCTACTAGAATTCATTAATTCATTTGTAAATGAATTTTACACTTCATTAACTAACTAAAACAAGGAATGAAAGCCAATACCAATAAAAAGAATATACAACTCTGAAAAAAAAAAAATACTTCTCAAGCAAATTTTAGGTTACTTTATTATTTTTAAAAATTCATAAATTTTACTACAAAATGATATTAATTATTACAAATAAATATTTCGTGATCTTTTACAACATTGTAATACCGATTGCCATGATGTCAATTTAATATCTAACATAGTAAATTACCATCCAATTTTTTTTGTTACTGTTCAAGGGATCCTAATTGGACCCGGTCTTTCATAGGTTTCAACGAATCCTGGCCTTGAATCCGTATACGATCCATTTCTTTTCTTTGAAGGAAACCCAACACCCATTACACCCACTTGACAAATTCAAAAGACAGCCCAAGCCCAAACTACTCCCCTTCCCCTCTCTTTCTCACTCTTTCTTTCCAAAGCTCAAAACCCTCCGTTCCTCTCTGTCAACTGGCCGTCACTGGTTTTCGTTCGTTTGTGTAAGCTCTCTCCCTAAATATATATGTTCCTTTTGATTAAACGAAATGGATTCGCCTTTGTATCCAAGTTAAAAGTAGGATGCTTAACACTCATGTTTAACAAGTTTAGTATGGAACTTAATTTTGACTCGAGATAATACCAATTGAAAGATGATATTGCAAAATAATTTACTCCTTTATTCTTGTTGATGTTTTCATAGTTGATTTGAAGATTTGAAATGATAAAGAGGAGATTCTACAAGCTTGAACGTGGTGACAGAGACAATGCCTCAGATTCATCTTCGTTCTCCTCGGACTCTGAACTTGAAGTAAAAGCCTCAGAAGAATCTGAAGACGATGCAGTTGCGGAAGAATCAGAAGATGATGCAGTCGCAGAAGAATCAGAAGATGATTCTGTTGCGGAACTGAAAGAAAATAATAAAACTTGTTCTACCTCCTCTGGTTCGTTCCTGCCAATGTCGTTTCTTCTCTCATTCTCTCTCTTTCTGCTGTAGTGCTCCGAATTTTTTGGTTGCGTCTATATTCAAGTTTTGCTTGTACTTGAATGTAATAAATTAAGATGATTTCAGAAACGATTATTTTGATTTTCAATTGTCCTTTTTAATTATTAGTGTTTCTTTTGTATTGTTGGTTATGTTATAGCATACAAGGTTGTACATTAATTTGCAAACTGAATATCATTATCTTGTTGGGATATCATTGGGTATGGTCTTAGATTGTCTTCCATTAATCATTTTATTAATAATAGCAATATGATAATTTATATTCTTATTCTGATTCCTTCTTTGTGCCCACTGCCCCATTATAAATTCTATTTGCACTTTGTGTTTTTTTTGTTTTTAGGGATGTCAGATTCATGAAAGTCATTGTATTCTGTATGAATAAAATGGTTTGCTTTAATCATTTCATGTGTTTTATTTGTCTTGATCATATCTATGTTTCAGGATATGAGAGTGAAGATAGCTCAGGAAATGAGGTTAATGTTGACTCAGCAGGTAGGATTTGTTACCCTCTCTTTTCTTGCATTCTGTTGTTATATTTATATATATTTTGAATGATAAAATTGCTACTTCATTAATTGCATTGTCATGGGATACATGTAGTTTAATCAGACTCCTAGCTTATAAAGTGTTGGTCTTTTCATGAGCAACATTTGCTGCGTTATAGAGTCCTATATATTGTTTGATCAGCACTATAAATGGTGTCAAGTTAGCCAACTTCTTGTATGGAGACTGTGAATATGTAACAATGTTGTGCTTATCTATGTTACCTGGACTTGGGTATGAGTGTTGGACACGGGTACATGTTCGAGTGTCGGATACGGGTACATGTTCGAGTGTCGGACTGGTCTATTTTTAATAATTTTTTGTAAATTTTCTTTTAATTTGGAGTGTCCAAGTGTCATACCTGTCCGAGTGTCGAAGAGTCGACACAAGTATGGCAGGGTAAAGTGAAGAGTCCATGTAACACAAGCGCATATATATGAAGATAGAGAAAGGTGCTTTAGATGGTTTGCCTATGTGTAATGTTATGAATATTACTAATAAGGGTAGACTGGTAGAATAAAGAGTAATTTTATCTCAATGGGTGGCATGAAGAGAAGTTAGGGTAGACAATCGATTACGTGAGTTGAAGTAATAAAAAAATCAGATCTTTAAAAATCTAATCCAGGAAATGGTTTTAAACCAGGCAAACCAAAGAAAAACGTAACTGACCTTACCTTGTTTCGGTTAAGGTTTTGTTGATATGGGTTGAGTTGAGACATTGAGTCTGCTTATAAATGAGCGTTTTCCCCCACACATAATTCCTTACTGAAACTTTCTAAGTATTTAAAGCTCGCAAATGAAAGTTTGGGGGTTCAGAATTTGGTTGATTTGCTTTCTATAAAAATTATGTGGGAATGCTATGGTTTGGTTTTGTAAGCTTTAGTGCACAAAATTTCTAGTGTGCTCTGAAGTTGACCGTGGTAGGATGAGATGCTACAAGATTTTTTTTATTAAAGTAAAATTGTATAAAAAGGCACGAAGTGGGTGGCAATCTATATAAAATCTAAAAGATCTTCATCATTGACAAAACACATACATTGAAAACTAAGGGTGTTGTACAATCTATCTCTAATCACTTCTAATGACCTCGCACTATTAAAAGCCCTTTCTATTCCTCTCATTCCAAACACACCAACAAATATAAAGGGGAATTAAAGGGTAAGCCTTCTTTAATTTCTTATAAACACGTTACCCATTCTAAGCCCACACTTGATCACTCTCACGAAGCCAGATTTTTCTCGATTTTTGGCATCAAGAGATTTCTTCTATTGATAAAAACTTAGCAAGCTCATTTTTAACCCACACCCTCCTCTCTTTGTCCGAGCCCGAAAGACCCTCTCCAGTCTCTTTCTCGTGGGGCGGTTTGTAACCTCTTTGAGAATCTTTATAAGGAGACGTTAGATAATAGACCAATTTTGAATGGACTAGATTTTTCTAAAATCGATAGGGGAAGCAAATTGGCTTGAATGTTCGTTTGATGAAGTGGAGATTCTTGGTGCTCTTCGGGAGTGCAATGGTGATAAAGCTTATGGTCTCGATGGTTTTACTACGACATTTTTATTGTATAATTGGGAGGTGTTTAAGGGAGATATCCTTCGCTTTTTTGCTGAGTTCCATTCTTCGAGGGAGTTTGTGAGAGGCTAAACGTTACTTTCATTGTCCTTATTCCAAAGAATCCAATATCAAAGACTTTCGGCTTATTAGTCTTGTGGGGTGTATTTATAAACTTTTATTGAAGGTCTTATAGGTTAAAGACTATTATGAGGAGGGTGGTTAGTCCTTTCCCGAATGTTTTTATTGAGGGTAGACAAATTTTGGATGTTGTTCTAATAGCAAATGAAGTTGTGGATGCTCATTTAAAAGATGGTGGAGGAGGGCCGATTTGTAAACTTAATATGGAGAAGGCTTACAAGCATGTTTATTGGGGCTTTGTGATGTATTTGTTGAGAAGAATGGATTTTGGGAACATATGGTGCAAGTGGGTTTTCAAGTGTATTTCTTCAGCCTCTTTCTCTATCCATGTTAATGGTTGCCCTTCTAGGTTATTTACAGCTTCTAGAGAGTTTAGACAAGGGGATCCATTGTCCCCTTTTTTGTTCACGTTGGTGATGGAGCCCTTTAGCAAGATGTTGGTGAAAGCGGTGGAGGGAGGGTTTTGAGTGATTTCAAAGTAAGGAGGAATGAAAATATTGTGAGTGTGTCTCACTTTTTTTTTTTTTGCAGATGACACTATTGTCTTTTGTGGGGCGGAAACTAATCAAATTTTGCACTGTCGTTGTGTTCTTTGTTTTGAGGTGATATCGGGACTTAAGATTAATCTTGGAAAGAGTGATCTAATCCCTTTAGACTTGAATACCAATGGTTGTTTTCTTGCTAACTTGTTGGGGTGCAATGTGGGATCGCTTTCTATTTCGTATTTTGGGCTTCCGCTTGGGTCTAAATTAAAAGACAAAATCGTGTGGAATCCTATTGTGGAAAGGTTTGAGAAAAGGCTTGCAGGGTGGAAGTATCGTTACCTTTCCAAAGGGGAAAGACTTTCTCTCATCAAGAGCACACTTTCTAGCCTCCCCATTTACTTCATGTCCCTTTTCTTATTCCGAGTTCGGTGGCTAATCATTTGGAGGGTATTCAAAGAAGGTTTCTTTGGGGGAATACGGGGGAAGAGTGCAAATATCATTTGGTGAGATGGGGGTGGTTAAACAACCTTTTGAAAAGGGGGGGCTTGGTATTAAGTCCCTAACTTTATTTAATAAAGTGATTTTTGGTAAATGGTTATGTAGGTTTCTTGTGGAGAGGAATATCTTGGAGAAAAGTGGTGGAGGTAAAGTATGGAATGGATTCTAATGGGTGGATGCCAAAGGAGCTGAGGGGGACTATGGGGTGGGGGTGTGGAATTGGATTCGAAAATGGTGGAAAGATTTCTATCCTTGTGTTTTGGTGTCGGTGAGAAATAGGGAAAGAAATACGTTGTGGCATGACTCGTGGTTTGGGAACACTCCCTTAAAAGATCAATTTTCGGAGATTTTTGACATTGTGAGGGATAAAAATGCGCTCATTAGATCCTATGTATCGGTGAGTAATGAGGAGATCTATTGGAATGTGCCCTTCATTCGGAGTCTCCATGATTGGGAGGTTGAGGTGGTTGAGAGGTTTTTGTTGAAGTTACATTTGGCAAGATTGGGTGTGACTAGGGAGGATTTAGCTAGTTGGGGGCCATGCCCGAGGAGAGGTTTTTAGGTGATATTTTTATAAGGTTCTTGGTGAGCCTCCCTCTGATGGTTCTCCTAATTTCCCTTGGAGAGCTATTTTGGTTCCTCGTGCCCCCATGAAAGCAAGTTGTTTTGCATGGGAGGCATCGTGAGGGGAAATTCTTATTATAGACAACTTACAAAGAAGGGGGGAAGTTCTTGTAAATGGGTGTTTCATGTGCAAAAATTACTTAGAGTCCGTCTTTCATCTTTTGGTGGAGTGCCCGATGGCTAGAAGTTTTTGGGAAATGGCTTATAAGATTTTGTAGATTTCTTGGATGGTTGCCAAATCAGTGAAAGATGAACTGTGGGCTTGGAGTGGATTGAAGGCAGCAAAGGAGATTAAGAAGGCTTACTTGTTGATTCCTCTCTTTATTTTTGGGTAGTGTGGAATGAGAGTAATAGGCGTGCTTTTAATGGAATTGAAAAGCCTATTGAAGTCATTAGAGATCGGTGGTTTAACTCCCTACATTTTTGGTTTAGAGAAAATTCTTTTGTAAATAATTTTGATTTACTTGATTTTTTGGACCTTCTTAATTGTAATTAGTCCTTGGATTTGAGCTGCATCCTCTAGGTGCTTTGTTAATACAATTTTTACTTATGAAAAAAGCCCACACTTGATCTTTTACGGACCCGACCATTATCCAAGAAACACCCAACATGCTAAAAGCCATCTCCCACAAACTTCTTGCTCACGGCCACTCCAACAAAAGATGAACCACAAACTCGGTGCAAGCGTTAAACATATAGCACCAATTAAAAAGAATCTTCCCACTTCTTTGAAGATTGTCCAAAGTAGAGTTTTCTTCCAAGAAGCCTTCCACACCAAGAAAAAATCTACTTTTTAAGGGCATAGGAATTCCAAATAACTTTCCATGGGAAGTTGGGTGAACCTTTTAATGGAGAATAATCAAAGAGAACATTATAACAGGACTTCACCTCAAACTCCTTTTCTGGCAACTCTCCTTTCAAAGCATTATGCTTGCTTCATGTTCTGGATTTTTTTTAAAGCTTGAACGTTGCAAGTCTTAGAAGCTGCCTCTTGTCTCTCATTAATAGTTTTCTGATGACATCTTACTTTTTTGTGATGCTTTGAATTCACAACCAAATAGCAATGGATGACACTTCCTGTTCTGTTGATGTTTCCCAATCTCAGTTGCATTGCCCGTCCTGGGAAATGATTATTGAAAGATGACAATTTACCATCTCTTGAGTCTCACCTTAAGGTCTTTGA
The DNA here is from genome assembly GCA_023935145.1 of Bretschneidera sinensis. NCBI lineage: Eukaryota > Viridiplantae > Streptophyta > Magnoliopsida > Brassicales > Akaniaceae > Bretschneidera > Bretschneidera sinensis. The sequence continues at coordinate 39,757,563 of CM043699.1, forward strand.
ACAGACTGTCTATTATTTCTCTCTTCTTTGGTGCATTATATATGGTAGAAAGAAAAGATTCAAGGAAATTTTTTCCACCTTTAGGATAAATAGGGGATGTATACTTGTGTATTAAGTCATTAACCATCCTTTTTAAAGGAAAGTAGTAGCTGTGGTTTTCGGGTGGAGGCTTGGTCTTTGCTTGCTGCCAACTATTGGTGCAAGGGGATGATGGGGATGAGACTCCTAGCACAGACAACCTTGGTTTCTGGGAAGTTATATATTTTAAAGAATCTTGTAAAAACTAATGAAAGCCAAGTAGGAAGTTGGTTCAAGTAAAACTTTGGGCTGACTGGTGCAGGAGATCTGCTCTGCGGATCCAGACTCATATATATAAGAACTAACATTGAGAACAGCAGTCGAGGCAGAAAAGTCAAAAGATAGTAACTGTTTGCTGGGAATTGATTGGGTAATGGCCAAATCAGAAATACAAAAGTAAGAGTTTTAGGAGGACAAGAATGATGGAGATTTTCTGAACACTGGCATCAGAATTATTCAACTTTTTTAGATGAATTCCTCCATTAATTATTTTTCTATGGATTCTCCTCAACTGGGAAAATTGTTATGGATCATGATAATCATGGTCATGAGTAACTATGATAAATGTCCTTAAAGATTACCTAGTTGTAATGATCCTGTGAAACTTTTTACCTCTATGATTTAGTACAGTGTGTGAATTATTATTTCTGCAGATCTGTTTATGGCATCAGGGCAATACCAAGCATTACCTTGGGTGCACTTTTTTTTATCATTAATCTGTCTTGGTGGTTTTGTAAATTAGCGAGATCATTGTTTTTTTTATAAGTATTAACGAGATCATTGTTCCGGTCATTATCATTGACAGAGACTAATCCTTATTACATTCTCTTAATTGATGAAGTATTGGAGAATGAGAACCTTCTTTGACAACCTAGTTCTTTTATTTTATTTGTGAGTTGTGACAATGTCTTAAAACATTTCTGCTCATTTCAAATATGCCAATGCTAATTTGTGTAACGATGTATATATCTTCTCTATCATTTCCTATTATCATCTAAGAGTATGAACGCTTGCTATAGAATAATAGTAACATTACTCATCTCATTCAGTTTGCTTGCTGGTGTCCATTGTATGCCTTAATTATTTACTACCCAAACAATTCTTCTGTTGATTCTGGAATAATACCTTCTTCTTTTTCGGATGATCACAATATAGTTGCATGGCAGGTCTTATAAACGAAGATGATGCTGGAACTGGAGATGGCATGCAAACCCCAATTGACCATCAGTTACCTCATAAATGCAGTTCCACAGTACTGGAAACAAAATCTTTTACCACAGCTGAGAAGGAACCAATACCAGCTGATATTCCGGCCTGTATATTAAAATGCAAATCAGTTTTTAAGTGCAGGATATGCCCAAGAATTGTTTGTTTGAATGAGGAGACAATGAGGGCACATATTAAATCCAAGGTAAGACATTTGACACATGTCACATTCCCATTAAATGAAATCATCATTGACAATGGTTTATTCCAAGAGTTTGGAATCAAATCCACATTTATTTATGAAAAATCAATTATTTATTAGAGTGTTAAGTTTTTTTGAGATTATTTTGTCGTGGCTCGAATATATTCTCCTCCTCTCCTGAGATCTTTCAGTGGCATACTTTATGACAAAATAATGGTAGCAATTTCTTTGTCCTCTTCTTTTTTGTTTGTGATGTCCAAAGTATTTCATTATTGACAAAATCAAATGCACATTGTCCAGTTACAATCCTTTTTGGGTGGGGAAGCTAGATTATAAATAATCTTACACTGTATGCAAGTGATTACCAAATGATAACTTGCTGTTTTGAAAGTCTGTCCCTCATTGTCGTAACTTACGATGATTGGTGGTTTTTGTTGTCCTGCCATGCTTGAAGGGTTTTGTATTATTATTGGCAAATTCTAATTAGATTGGCATAATACAAAACTGAATGTCAGCATGCAGGGAAAGTATGTTGTTACATTTAGTGCATTTATAGTTTTAATAGTATGCAATTCCAAAGTTCATTATCTATATTATGATCCTTATGTTATGATCTACTTTGAGAAAGCATGTATTGACACATGTTGATTCGCACAAATGGACCCATACCTGATATATTGTCTTGCCCTTCATGTTCCTCTCTATTGAAACAGAGAATGAAAATAGTTGAGTTTCCTTGAGGGAGGGAGGGACCAATTTTGACCCCATATAACTAATGTCTATTATCCTTATAATGTTCCCACATTTTGGTGTCTCGATTTTAGGTAATTGTCGCATTCAGAACTTATCTGTTGAACACTCAAATCTTCTTGCTTGCAAATCATAGTTACATGCTAAAAGTTCTTTTTGTTCCTAATTATTCTTAATTTTCATTTTTAACAACTGTGTGCTATCTCGAAGATTATAATGAGGTGCTAACTATTGTTGTGTGCTTTGAAGTTGTCAATGCAATGCTCCCAAGGATACCTTATCTTTAAACTTAAGAGCATGCTGCCAGCATTTGCTCGTGCTTCAAGGTTTCTTATCTGTTTTTGGCTCTCCTGAATAATGCCTATTCGGCTGTGTATTATGCAGCTGAGGTTTGAACCCTCCTAAGCATTACTGTCTTCTAAGCACAATGTTATGTCACTCTTTGTTTCCTTTTTTTCTTTTCTTTTTTGCCTACTAAGGTGGTTCTTAGAATTGGTGTTCCAATAGAATTGAGAACCTGTTTGATCCACTTAAGGGTTTTTTGTTTCTCCTTTCCTTGTATTGATAGTGATGAAATTTGGGAAGTCTGAGACTTGATGATTGGAGATCCCTCCAAATGCAAGTGGAGTTTTTTTGTGCTAGTATAGGAACAATTTTATGTCAGAAAACATTGGGGATAACCACAACAAAAATATAACCATCATGTTCTTACTGCTGCATACGTCTGATGAGGATCACAAACATAAAATTAACAACTGGGGGCATCAGTTCACCTCTTATAGATAGGAGTATTCCATCAACTATGGAGTTAGATTGCCTTATCAAGTTCTCACTTACTGTGCTGCATAAAGTAAGATGATTTTATTGGCTTCCTACGATTTGTGTATTACCTGCAAATTAATTAAGATGAAGAGGATAATCAATGCGGTTTTATGTAGGGCTTCAGTAGGTGACCTAATGAAAATTTTCAATAATACCTGTAGAGACATGCTCGATCAGAGAAACTACTCAAAGAAGGTAGACTAAAAGCCACACTCAACAGTAATGGGGAGATTGAGAACCAGGAGACTTCTGAGGAGATGCATGCTTCAGTTATCACTCAGGTTGATTTGTTGAAAATTTGGGGTCCTACCAAAATGAATTGAGTGAATTGAAAATCAGATGTTTGTACTAGCGCACTAACTCAGCTCTTGCTACTATGTACTAGGATAAACACAAAAGGAAAAGCAAAGGGTCACGGCGAGACTGGAAAGGTTCAAAAAGAGGAAAGAAGGTAATAAAACATCGCATTTCTTCCATATAAAAAACATGGCACTTCTAAAGATTGTATGTATTATATTGTTTTAGCATTTCAAGAGGCTGATCTAATTCCTTTTTCTAAACTGCATAAATTGATCAAGCATGGAGATAGGAAGGCAGTTGAAGAAAGGCCTGTCAAGAAAAGGCGAAAAACGAAGGACTGAATATTGTTGTTTGCTACTGTGAATGGAACAGAGTGGTATGAAACTAAATTATTGCTCCTAAATATCTGCAGAGCTACTGACAATATGGCATCTGGTGAGGGATTTCAAGGTTTGACAAGTTCAAAGTGATCACTTGAAAACATGTCTTTTCTTTTACCTTGCTCCCAAGTGTTGGTTATGTTGTGTGCTATGTCGTGCATGAAGCATTCATTATTATGCTGAAGGATATAAGGCCATGATAATTTTTCCTATTATAGCTTAATCATGGCATCCTGAAAGGCAGCTTCTAAATATGCACATAACTTTGAAGTTTTTTTCACTGGCTTGCTTGTTAGTATATTTATTAATCTGGAATATTAAAGTTTCATCTTTTCTGAGCAAGTTGTGGATTTGGTTTTGGTATTAAACAAAGAGACCAGCACCTATGGCATTTTCTATTATTTTTCGAGTTCTCTTTTATTTATATCCCAAAAGAGCTTTTCGTCTTTTTTATGCCTTTTTTCCCTTTTTTTTTAATTGTTTTGGCTAACGTGCGAATTGAACCCTCTATCTATGTTATGGAGGGGTCCGTTGGGCTGGCCTAGTAGAAATTTTGTTTGGTACTTTTTTGGTTTTAATCCTTCAGGAGAGCATATTGTAACAGAGTAGTTGATCGATGACCAAAAAAGGAGAAAAGTATGGTTGGTTGCAAACAGCAAAAGAATGGATAACAATCGTGATTATAGGGCAACGTTATTTTGTTTAGGAAAAATTCTTGGCTAAACCGGTCTATGAAATTTTCTTGCAGCAAAGGAGATAGATGCGCTTTTAGCGATTGTGTCGCATAGTATGTGAGCATCCATTTGTCACCCATGTTGGATTTTATCGTTAGATTTGAAAAGAATTTCAAATTTATGGAGCTGTTAGCTACGTAGCCATAACAGGTTGATGGGTGTTATTTTTTTTGCCAATTTAGGTGGCTTACCATACTTCCACAAATGCCAGATGTGTGTGGTCACCTTAAAATTTCCATAAATTAAGAAAACCAACATCAAATCGATCATAGAAAACAAGTTAAAGATGAACCAAGCCACAAAATTTTTCCATATGTTAAATAATTAGGCCTAATACCCACCACAAAAGATTACACTGAAATAGGAATCTCTCGACCCAAATTCAAATACAAGGCCTGCGATTGAAGGAATTGTGCATTTGTAACTCAACCATAAAAATAAAACTGATTCACACAATGGCAAAGGTACACCCAGAATTTTTGTTTAGGGGCCGAAAGCATTAATTTAAAAAATAAAATAAAATCATAAATTGATGGTAATAAAATGAAATCATAATTTTTTTAAAATTTTGTTTGGTATGCCCACACGGCCTCACCAGTTACAGGCTTATGCTCCTGGACCTGATGAATGATTGGTTAGATCGAATTTAAATCATTAATTTTATATTCATATGAAATTTTATTGATAATTTTAAAATATTTTATTAATAACATCATTTTTTGAATCTTACGTTTTGTTTAATGTTATTAATAAAAAAAATTTATAATTATTAATAAAATTCTAAATAAATTTAAAATATTAATTTCACATTCAATCTAATCAAATATTTTTACTAAAACATGATGAATGGTGTGCCTTTTTCTGCTTTTCTAACGAATGATTCTTGGAAAGAAAAAAATTACACGTCAGCTACATAAAAAAATTTTAGCGAACGATTTTTGTGGAAAGCATTCGTCCGTTCGATACCGAGAGGAAATTCTTTGAGAAATCTTCAGTCTAGAAACTTCAGTATTGTACATATACTCGAATCTGAATAGCTGGTTTCCAATCGTACGGAAACAATTTTCTCTAATAAAAAACTATTTTTCTTTTTCTTTATCTTTTTAATAAAAAAATAAAAATTAACAGCGTGATATAAAATGTGACGCAACTCAACAAAACGGGCTGTCTCCCCAAAATATCTTAGCCTATGAGCTCAGCTACGAGCACTTCTTTGAGGGCTTGAGCTGCTTAACCAAAATTTTAAGCTCTGCTATTGATCATTATTGTAGCTCTACCAACAGAAATAAATCCATAGAGGCTTAGTAGGCAGGTGGATATGGCAGTCACAGGAACAACAACGACATCGTTTTCCATGATAAAACTTCACCATCTCTCAACCGATTTGCCGCCGATCCATAGGTCAGTGAAAACTGCGAGTGCCAAGGAAAGCCAAGAACGACGGGCGGGTTCAAAATTTATGACAGTCAAGGCAAGTTTCGCTTCTTCCAAGTCCAGGGGTGGTGCTGGTGTCTTAGAGCGCCCCACGTTTGATCAATCCCAGTTTGACCCTTCTACTCAAGTTGAACAAGGTATACTAATTTTAGTTTCCTAATATTAGACCATTCTTTTTGCATGTTTATCATGATTCCCTCCATTTCATGCTGGAGAAATAAATTAATGTTGGTTTCATTTTCCATTAACAGAGTAAATATATAGACTGTGTGCCTTCTTAGTTTCCTTTGGCAAAATTTGTTAAAATTGCTGCCTGCTTAAATAATGCAAGATAATAAATGCAATTTTTCTTTTGAATAATATGCTTCACTTTTGGGGTTGGCAAGAGTGACTTGTTTAAAATATCTACTATACCTCTGATTTGAGAACCATGTCATCAATTCAAGCATTATGAGTTTTTAGTGTCTGCTTCTGCTACAATCTTCATATTGTAAATTAGCCTGCCTATGTTGCTATGTGCATTTTTTTTTGGGTAAACTAAAAGGGACTTTTCCTTGTATATCATTTTCAAATCTACTTATGTTGTCTCCCCTGTTTACTGTTAGTTTCACTATCCTTATGCCTTCTTATCATGTATTTGGCCTTTTATTAATCATTTTTAGTATTCTCTCCTAATTAAGAAATTTATGTTAAGGCTTTCATTTACATACGAATTAGTAATACAATGTATCCTTCCATGTCATAATTGCCAGTTTTCTCATTCTTCTCTACCTATCTATGGCAAGTTATAGAAAAGTCTTACATCAAACCCTTTAAAGTCTCTATGAACTTTCTCACAGCTATAGTTTGCATCCCTCGGGTATATTCATACAAAATACTGTCTTTCTAAGGTGAGTTCCAATGTAAGAGTTCCACCCTCGTTATTGTGCGGTAAGATAACCTCACACAATTCTATATAGGATTTAGCACATTACTAGACACATAAAACCACTCAATAAACCAAAAAATACTGCACCATCTATTAAATGATCGGAATTAACCTTACTTCTTGGCTAAGATTGAGGGGAATGAAGGGAAAGGAAATGGAGGGATACACACAGTCACATACCTCTTTATATAGGAGTTTTTTTAAAAGGAGAGGATTTAAAAAGATTATTCCTCCAAATCCACTCAAAATTCACTCTTGTGTGGAAAGAAGGAAATGAGAGAATTTGGAGTACTCTAATCATCTCCTTCCCTATGCCCTCTCTCTCGAAACATACCCTGAAGTACCTAATGTGGGGCTCAATTCAAAGACAAACACATTAAAGCTTGTCAGATATAGGATCAGTCATCTCTCTCTATGTGTATTTATGTGCTTGCATGTGCATGTGCATGTGCATGCAGGCATGTGTATTTCTTCTTTCTTTCGGTCAGGTTTTAACAAGCTAAGTAGTGGCCTTATTCTTCTTATCTGTGGAGTACATGAACTTTAATTGTTATCCTTGGAATCTAAAAGGTAAAAGAAATACAAGGAAGCTAATTCACGAAAGAACATTAGAAAATATTACCAAGACAGTTGCTTCTTACTAATATTGGATTCCTGTATATGATTTGTTGTTTTAGTTTTATGATTTTGATACCTGAGATGAATAAGTTTTATGAATTTTGTCTTGTAATTGCAGGAGGTGATGTTGGAAAATTGAAGGGCAAGAGAGGTGTTCGGAGTGGAGATAGTTATAGAGTTCTGCTGATTGATGATGTTCGTCATACTGAAAACTTAGGTAATTTCAAGCACATATACGTTGAACATAAGCAGATGTAGTCTAGAAATTAATAGCATAATTACATCAATGTTTACCCATTAATAAGCTGCTGTATTCTTCAATTGCAAGTGAACTTTTTTCTTGTTGGCCATGGTCATCAATTAGTGGTAATTTTTTTTACCTTCTCTTTCAGAAGTCAAAACAAAATTCAGACTTAAAGGAAAGTTGTTTCAAGTAGTTCTGCCAAATAAACCTAAAAAATTTCAATCACTGGTAACTGGTTGGGGGCAGCGGAGAACAAAATAAAAATGCTGAAATGTGAGTCAGCAGTTTTATTTTATTACTTAGATTCACACCTTCTTGGAGTTATATTGTATGAGAAGCCGATATTTATCAGGATTTTATGATGCACTTATACCTGTATATTCTCTTGTAGTTGAAAAGGTCCTACCTCAAGTTGTTCCATCTGTAACACCTAATGATGCAAGAAGAGTATTTCTTGAATCACGGGAAAATGGCGTGGCAGTTGTTATCATCACAGTTAAGGTATGTTTATTCAGTAGCATCATGTAATCAATAAGGAAGAATACCTTCCTCCTTGGCTGCATGAATTCTTAGATGTTTATGCTTTTGGAGAAATCTTATCACTGATTAAAGAATCCAGTCCAAGTCTGTTGAAAGCCTCCATGTTTGCACTCACCTTCATCGGTGCATCTAAGCATGTGTGAATAACAAGACAAAATCACATGCGCATGCATTTAACACAGGCACATTTTAATTGATATCATGGGAAATTTGGGTGACACATAAGTACATTTGATTGTAAACAGATTATTTTTGTCACTGCTCTGCTCCATATGTGAACTTTGTTGACAATCATATGGGTTTTCCAAAAGACCATCCTCTTTATATGGAAAATGATTCAAAGGGTTGTCTAATACAATAAATGATCAGTGAAATAAAACATATTTTGATACCATAGCTGATAGGTAGACAGGACCATCTGATCGGTAGGCAGGATGGTATGATAAAGGCAATTTGAGAGATCTGTCATCCGAGTGATTTGAGAACTTATTTGAGTCTGAACAGTTGTTTGAATTGCATATGTCCTACAGTAACACATGTATAAGACCATATTAATGCCTGCTCATTCTCTCAAACATGTAGAGTGGACAAACCTATCTTCTGTACCCTAAGTGTAGGACAGTAGGTAAACAAAGAATAATTGAGAGAGGAATATTGAGGGAGAAGAAGATAGAGCAGAGAAAGGGGATAAAAATGGAGATTAGAGAAAAAAAGGAGGAAAGAAGAAGAGAAGACGAGAGAGCGATATATCAAGTTGAAATTCTATCATGAAGGCACTAACTCAATCCAATGTATTAAAGGTGCTTTATAGGCACTAACACTAAAAATAAAAGGAAAATACTAACTCCTAACATGAAAAGAAGTAAACCAACTCATAATCTAAACATAGATAAACGGAAGATATTCTGGAGTCTAGGAGTGTTCAGGTGTCACAATTTGCTTTCTACATTAATATTGTAATGCAGATAGAGGTAGGAATTTTGACCCGGACCTGCTGAATCCGTTTTTTTACCTGCAAAAAAGTGAGTGGGTATGCATAAAGGTTTATAGACCTGTTAAAAATTTACTTGCACCCGGTTTGGCCTGTGAAATTCTAGGTCGGGTTGGGTTTATTCGCGGGTCAATTGGGTTACCTGTTAAATTTCGGTCAAACGGTGCATTGGGACTTTTTTTATCGTTGTGTTGATAAATTAATTTCAATTCATTTAAGTGGCAACAAACCTATGAGATCATAATTACTTGATTAAATAAACACTTTCATTTTATCTTTTGTTACTTCCAATTAATTAGCTTAGTGATTACACAATAGTTTGTTAAAAATTAAGATGATAGGAGGAAGAATTGTTGTTCAAGGTGGGGGAAGGAACTATGAAGATGATGTCACTGCATTTGTCATCAATAAAATGTTTTTGGCTCTTAAAAAAAATGTTTGTTTTACTTATTAATTTTTCACGAGTCACCTATGGATTCATTCGCGAAAAAAGTGGAATAGGTTTGGGTTTGAAAAAATTGATTTGTTTAAAACTGAGTTTTTTTTCATCTGAACCTGTTTGACCCGTGACCCATGACCCACGACGGATTAGCTGCACCGAGGCCCGATCATTATCCACGTATAAATGTTGAAGTCTTGGATATATAACATGGTCCAACGAACCTGAAAAATCAATTTTAAATAAATACTGTAACCCTTTTGGGAGTGGACTTATGGTATGCATGGCATTAAAGCCCATCCAGGCTTTCGACCATACTGATGGTAGAAAGCTTTCTACCACCAGGTGAAGTGTGCTTTTAAACCCATACAATAGGAGAAACGTAAATGTAATGATGACGATACAATGAGCCATAATCGTTGTGTATGATCTCTCTTTCTGAATAATAGCTTATGGTATGACTAGTTTAATTTTGATTTTTGCGTGAATTGAGTTCATTGGCTAGTAATTTTGAATGATATATTTATATGAAAAATATGTGCAAGTCGATTTTATTTATTTTCAATTTCGTAGTTTAGTTTGTAAATTGGGATTGACTTAGAGGTTAATTGATAATGTTTGATAAAAATGTGAACAATATGTGATAGTTTTAGTGTGGCAAATTAATAAAATTAAGTGTTTTGGTGCTTGGCAATCATAATAATTACATAAGTTTGTTAATCATTTTTACTTTAATTTAAAAAATATATTTTTACTTCAGATTTTTTTTTTCAAGCGTGGACAAAACCTAAAAATGTTTAATTCGTTCTTAAAATAAAACTTTTATATATATTGTCTTTATGTTAATTTATCTTTAAAAAAAATGAGATATTTTATAAAAAAATATCAATTGAAAAATCAGTTTTAAATAATTACCGTAACACTTTTAGAAGAGGACTTATGGTATGCATGGTATTAAAGCCCATCAAAGCTTTCTACCATTCTGATGGTTGAAAGCTTTCTACCACATACTATAAGAAAGATGTGACGGTGAAGATGACGATGATGATGTAATGAGTCATAATTATTGTATATGATCTCTTTTCATGAGAAAATGAGAAATATATAATACAAAGGTTCATCTCATATTTGTAAGAAAATAAAAAATAATTTTTTTTATACCATTTAACAGTGAGGTTGATTATTGTATCATGTATTTTTCATGACATACTAAAAGACTAGAACTTCTGTGTCTTAGAAGTTAGAGCTTGAATGAAGTTTATCATAATCAATCTAATCTCACTGTGGTAATGCAAATCAGAAGGTTTTGGAATAATAAACCCAGAAGTCAACTTCATAGAGCACTTTTTAAGGTATTAAATTCAGAATTTGGAAAGGGTTTTCAAGGTTTCTTAATTTATTTTCCTAATTGGGCATGCAAAGACCGATCATCGTAGCGTAACTTGTATCAATTGGTAGGGTGACATTTTACTTACTTTTGTGAACTCTTGGGAATGCATGGGCTGTGGTAATATAATCTTGACTGTGGTAGTTAAATCCACGGTTCATGCTGACTGTAAATGTTATCTTTAATGACAGGAACACGCTGAATTTTATGCCCAGATGATGATACGTGGAGGATTGCGATCAACAATTGAGCCAGATTCAAGTTCCGTGTGAATCTGCTACACTGAAGACGTATGGTTGAGTCAGTTTTGAAATTCCAGAGTATTTAAGTATGGCAGAGAACTTGAAAAGTTAGAGTGAGAGAAAATTAATTAGTCTTTTGGAAGGACATCGCCGACAGAGTTTTAGTTACTAGAGTACATAACTTTTGTAGCCGTAGAATATTTATGCATATTCTAGCAGCTTTCACTTTGATTCTAAGACATATTGAACAAAATGGTAAATTGCTTGCATGTTAATCATCTTTCATAAATGGTTCCAACTACGATCATTTGAAGTCACCATAACTTGGTTTCATACTATAAAATGCAATTAAACATTTTTATTACATTATGCGATAAGAGTATTTATGGGTGGATTCGAGCCGAATCAATGCTCGAATCCACTTCAAATGAACAGATTCAATATTGAAAATTGGGTTTGAGTTTTAGCTTCATTAATTTTTTGTTGATTTGAGTTCGATAACAAATGAGTCTATTCGAATTTAAGTTTTAAATTGTTTATTCGAGTTCAAATTTAAAGTTTAAATTTAAAAAACAAAAATATTAAATAAATATTAATTTGAGTTTATGTTCGGTTCAAATTCGATAATATCTTATCAAATTAAAATTTTAAAATATTTAAATTTAGTTTGATAAGCTATTCAAGTTTAATTTTTGAACTTGGGCTCGATCGAACTCTAGAGTTAAAAACTCGGATAGAGTCTAACTTCAAGTATATTAAATTACCATCAATTGTTTTAAGTGCTTATTATCGTATAAAAATAATAATTTACTCTAAATATATATATATATGTATGGTGTAATAAGTTATTATTAAATGTATATATCTTAATTACTTGGGTGTGTGTATACAATAAAATGTATCAGTAAGTTATGGTGACTTGGTTGGACTAGGTTATCATAGATTTAGCTGTGGGGTGTATGAGTTTCTAGCTCATCTTCTGATATTTGCTTTCTGTGTGTGTATACGAGCGCGTGCGAGGATAAAGAAAGAAAACTACACAAATGAGTCTCTTTCTTCGAGGGGTAAATAAAGAAGGAATATAATGTAATTGGTCAATGAGGGGACAAAGTTCACATGCAACATTGGATGACTGTAGATTTGATCCTTTCTTCAAAAATGGTGTCTTGTGTTAAGACCTTTGGTCGGTGAGCTTTAATATTAAGAATTTTTTTATTATTAAATCAGTAAAACAGTTTTTTTTATAACATAACTACAATTATAATAATATCAACAGAATACTTCGATGGCTAAAGTAGATATTTTTTATAATATATTCTTTATAACACGTTGTTGTTACTTTGATCTCTTTGTTTTTGGATCCCATCTTTTAAAAATTAACACATTTCAACACGCTATTGGACAATAATAAAAGATAAAAGAGGCTACAAAAGAAGTAGAGAGAGGAGAGGCTTAAATCTCTTCTTTAATAATTTTTTTGAATGATCTTCTTTAATAATTATGTTTTAGTCCATCTATTTGAGGAGTAACATTGCAACTCTTGAATAAGGTTACAGTATGTTTTTGACCATTTGATTTTATAAGAAAATTTAACATCTATATTATCTTTACTCGTTTTTTGCATGATTCTATTTGGTTTAATAGTAGAAATTGTTTATAATTTAGTTTATGGTTTTATGAAACGGTTATGATAAAATAATAATAAAATTATAAATTATTTAATATTTAATTAAATAATTGTGAAAATAAGATTTTTTAAAATTCAAAATTTTTAAAGCAAAAATCATGTAATAAACAATTTTATATAAAAATGTTCTTTAGTATAGATTCTATTTATACGGAACAAAAATTATTTCATAAACCTTACCAAATAGATTATCTTGCTTGAGAGAGTTTATAAAAGTTAATTTATTTGTAGAGTCTATAAAATAATTTATGTTTTTTATAAATAAAAGTTATACTAAATACAATTGAAAAATGATTAATGAAATAATTTATGTTTAAAATAAAATTAAATTTATGGTTGAAATTGAATACTATCCATCACACGTACAAACAGTATTTTTCAACTAAATTCCTTTTTATAGCTGCATTATATGTGGCGGTTGAGAAGCAGTCGAGCTATCTTCCAAACAGATCAGCTTGCTGATTTTTCCAGCAAATGTGACTTGGTGGCAATTGACTGCTTTATTACGCGGCGGCAAGAAAATGTTCCAGCAAGTAGGTTACGTGGAAGTTTATGGAATTATTACATGATGGGCATTAGAAAGAAATCTAGAAAGAAAGAGAGACCAATATATGCCGACTCTCAACAGGGAAGCAACCCAAGTTTCTGATCCCGTTATAACACTCTGGAAAAAAAAAATTATTTATATTGAAAAAAAATTTAATTAGTAATTTTTAAAAAATTTATTAATAATATTAATTAAGTATGTATAGATATTATTAATGAAATCTTTATAAATTATAAATTAAGTTTTCATCTAATGAAAAAATCTTGTTTTGCATCCGATGCAACCAATAATCTCTTGTAAAAAAGGGTATTTATGTACTAACATTTGTGTTTAATTTTTCAATTCACATTTCAACTGATTATGGCTTATTTGAAGTTTTGGATTAATCTTAATTATATGATATTTATACTACTAGGAATAAATTGGTTGCTAATTTGATGGGTCATTGTTGTTTTAGTACTTTATTTGGTTGATTGATCTATGCTTTAAGGATTTGTATGGTTGGACTAGTAAAAATTGTTTGGGAACTGACGTTTATTTTTAATAGTTACATTTTATCCCATAATAATAAAAAAAAACAAAAAATTTATTTCTCAAATAATTAATATATTATAAAAATCATAAAAAAATATAAGAATCATACAATATTTTACATATATCATGCATTATAAAATTCATAAAAATATAAATATAAAACTAATACAAACATAGTTTATAAAATTCATACATGCATTTAAAAAATTAAACAAAAAAAAACAAAATCTCATTACATGCATCACTACGGTCAAATTATTCAACTCTCCTAGCAGCCCACATGGCACCGACAATTCTATCTCATTCCCTCACCACGAAGTTAACAACCATGATTGATATACCATCAACATCCTCACCCGTACTGACCATGAGTTGTGAAGTTTTCCCTCTGGAACAAAGTTAGGGTTAGACCATACAACTAGAAAAACATCCTCCTCTATGCCACTATGCAGCATGATAAGGTTATGAATACAAGAACTTATGCAAACAACGAATGTATGTGTCTTGCAAAGGAAAACATGACATTTGCTTCAAGATTGGGAAGCACACTTCTAAAAACACCCTCTCAATTCCATTCCTTTAAGAGGAATTAGCATGATTGAAGTAATCATTTCGACCGCGGGATTGACCACTCGTCTTAAATTCGGGCAAATGGTATCGTGTCTCTTTGAAAGGTGTGGGAAAGCCCCTCATGCAAGGAAATCCAACATCAACCAAATAATATTTCTCTACATTAAAATTAACATATAGAACAAAAACCATAGAAACCATTATCAAATGTATAATGCGTTAATTGATACTTGCATGATGCATGGGGAAGTTTCATTCCTCATGACGTATAAAGGTAATGAAAACTTTAGAGTTATGCACAATTCCCTCCCGACCAATCTAATATAAGTGATGTGCATGTCAAAGTCGCATGCCGCAATAACTTTTTGTTTGTAAGTGATACGAATGAATTTTAAGTAAAGAAAGAAATATGTTGATACGAAGGAATAAAGAAGGGAATAGGAGAAAGAGGGGACTGTTTGTGAATAAAACTGCATATTTTATTGAACTCATTCAGGCTATAAATAGCCATACCACCCGCAGGGAAAATAACAACAATACTAAAGAATAAGAAATGCAGAAAATTAGGAAAAAGAATAGCACCCACTATGCTACTCAAAACAGACTCAACAAACACTGACTCAACAACAAATTAGACCAAGTCTTCCATCCACTATGCCACTCAAAGCTGACTCAATAACAGACTCAACAACACTGATTAAACAACAAATTAGACCAAGTCTTCCATCTTGCCACTACCACTTCGTGGTCTGGTGCGTGCAACATGCATGAAAAGTGGCACATATCATTCCCCCCCTCCACTTAAGGATCCTTGTCCACAAGGATGAAATCAGGATATGACTTGGTAAAATGCCACTCATTCTCTCAGGTTACGTCTTCTGCTGGTACATCGACCCATTTCACCAGGATTTTAGATTTTGAGCAGTATTTACCCTTGCGGATCACACGTCTATCTAAGACGACTTCGGGTTGTGGAAGGACATTCGAAGTATCCGAGATAGGGGGAAGTTGGGTAAACATTGGAGTAACTGAACCCAAATGCTTCCTTAACAAACTTACATGAAACACATAATGAATTTGAGAACCAGGAGGTAAAGCCAGTTTATAAGCCACCGAACTAACTTTTTCAATGACTTTGTATGGACCAAAGAAACGTGGGGCGAGCTTCATGGAGGCCCGAAAAGCCACAGAAGTCTGTCTATAGGGCTGGAATTTCAAATACACATAATCTCTCACAAGGAATGAGACCTCACGCCGGTGTTGGTCTACTTGACATTTCATCCGATCTTAAGCCAGCAGAAGGTTATGTCGCAGCTCACTTAGGATGGCATCTCGGTCATGTAGGTACTCATCTACTGCTTGGACGCGGGAAGTGCTCGGTACATAAGCCAGTAGAGTTGGAGGCGGAATGTTGTAAACAGCTTCGAAGGGTGTCATCTTGGTGGAGGAGTGAGTTGAAGTGTTGTAGTTGAACTCGGCCCAGGGAATCTATTCGAGCCATTTTCGTGGCTGGTCCCCTGCAAAACATCATAAATATTGCTCCAAAGTTCGATTGACCACTTCCGATTGGTCGTCGGATTGGGGATGGTAACTTAAGCTTATATACAACTTGGTTCCCTGCAGTTGGAACAATGTTTGCCAAAAGGAGCTGATAAACACCTTATCCCGATCACAAACGATTGATGTCGGAATACCGCGCAGGCAAACCATATTGGTAACAAATGCCTTGGCGACCATTACAGCAGTAAATGGGTGTTTCAAGGCTACGAAGTGAGCATATTTTGTCAATCAGTCGACGACTACCATGATAGTAGCATATCCATTAAAAGATGGTAACCCGTCAATAAAGTCCATCGAGACATCAGTCCACATTTGAGTAGGGATAGGTAGCAGCTGAAGCAACCCTGCCGGCTTCATACAATCGATTTTGAACCGTTGACAGACATCACATTATTGCAAAAAATCCTTTGCCATCTAGCGCATATTAGACAAAAAAAAAAACTCTGTTTGATACGGGAGAGGGTTTTATGAAACCCAAAGTGCCCACTTTTGGGCGACGAATGGGAGTCAGCCATTATCTTCGAAATCAAGGGTGAGGTGGGGCTCAAATAAACTTTTTCTCTTTTGAACAACACTCCATCACGTTGGAACAGCTGGTAGGCAACTTGAAAGGGGTTTCTTTGTAATAATTCTTCATAAAATGAGACTTTTTGGACTTCCTTTTGAAGCATTGGCCACCAATCTGAACGTGGTTGAGAAATGGATAAAAATTAAAATTCAACTACACGTGACAAAGAATCTGCACCTTGATTTTCAGGCCCACATTTATACTCAATTTCGTAATCATAACCAAGTATTTTTGGCAGCCATCATGTTTGTGCTGGCATAGTAATTCATTGCTCCAATAGGTACTTGAGATTTTTTTTGTCAGTGTGGACAGTGAATGGTTTCCCAAGCAAGTATGGACACCATTTCTTGATTGCTTTGACTATAGCCAATATTTCTTTCTCGTAGGTGGACAATGCCAAGGCCGAACCTTTCAATGCTTCGCTAAAATACGCCACTGGTCGATTTTGTTAGGTAAGAATGGCACCGAGTCCGATTCCACTAGCATCGCATTCAATCACGAATCGTTAAGTAAAATCGGGAAGGCATAAAATTGGTGGTGACGTCAATGCATCTTTTAATTGTTTGAAGGCTATCTCTGCCGCCTCATTCCATTGAAATCCATCCTTGCTCAAGAGATGGGTCAGAGGAGCTGCTATACATCCAAAATGATGGATGAATTTCTAGTAGTAGCCTGCTAAACTGAGGAACCCACAGACCCCATTAGCTGTTGTTGGTGTTGGCCACTCAATGACAGTTTGTATTTTGGTTAGATCCACCGATACCCCTTGCTCCAAAATTACGTGACTCAAGTAGTCAACCAGTAAAACTCCGAATCGACATTTTGACTCTTTTACAAATAAACTGTTAGTTGATAGGATCTGTAGAACAATTTGCAAATGTGTGAGATGGTCTTCCCATGATTGCGAGTACACTAGAATGTCATCAAAGAAAACCAAAATAAATTTCCGGAGATAGGGACGAAAGAGATCGTTCATGAGACTTTGGAAGGTTGCTGGTGCGTTAGTGAGGCCAAATGGCATCACAATAAACTCGTAACGCCCTTCATGCGTACGGAATGCGGTTTTAAGTATGTCATCTTCTTGCATGCAGATTTGATGATATCTAGACCGTAAATCTAATTTGGAGTAAAATTTGGCGCCGTGGAGCTCATCTAATTGTTCATTGATAATAGGAATTGGATACTTATCTTTAACTGTGATGTCGTTTAGAGCTCGATAATCCATATAAAATCGCCAAGCTCCATCTACTTTCTTTACTAATAGAGCTGGGGACAAGAACGAACTGTGGGTTAGCCGTATCAAACCAGATTGTAAAAGCTCTTTTACCATTTTCTCTATCTTAGTTTTCTGGTAATAAGGGTATCGATATGGCCTCACACTCATTTGTCCTGCGGTCGTCTGCAATGGAATGTGATGGTCCTATGATCACCTTGGAGGCAAGCTGGTAGGCGATTTAAATACTTGCGAGGATTCAGCTAGAAGTTGGGCCATCTCCGATGAGTAGGAATTTGGTTGGCTGCTGCTGTTGGAAGGAATTATTTGAAGGAATAGCCCAGTGCCTTGTAATCCATTGAATTCTTTGTCAGTTAAGGCTTCGATGCCAGTTCGTCCCAACCCCTGGAATGTGTGGGAAGTTCCTGCCACGTTGAAGTTCATGGTTAGCTGCTTGTAGTCAGTCTTGATGGGTCCGAGAGTTGCAAGCCATTGCACTCCCAATACTAGCTGGCATGCTGCGACAGGAAGTCTTTGAATGGTGAGGGTAAGCGCCCGACATTGTCCAGCACATTCTATCTTCTCTCGGTTAGCAACCATGACTTGGAATTTCTTATCCTGGATTACTAGTAACCCGAACTTTGAGATGATAGCCTGATCAATGAAGTTGTGAGTGATGCCCCTATTTATTAGCACCATTACATTCTTGTTTTTCAACTTGCCAAAGACACGTATGGTTTGTGGGTGTTCGGTACCTGCAATCGCATGAAAAGAAATTTTGGGTATGGCCTCATAGTGTTTCGGTTCTGGTTAGACGCCCTCAACATCCTCGATGCCCTTATAGGGTGAATCCTCGATCATAAATAATTGCGGTCGTTCGCAACGATGGCCTGGTGCTAACTTCTCATCACAATAATAGCATAACCTCTTCTTTCGACGTTCTCGTGCCTCTTGATTGGTGATTCGGCGAAAGGTTACTGGTTGAGTATTGGAACTTTGGTTTATGTGCAGGGTTGGTGGAGGTCCTAGCACACCAGCTATTGGGTTGGATGAGGCCTTTGGTGTCACGAAGGCTGGTTGGAAACGGAGTTGCTAGTTTGTTCTCTTCTGCAGCTAGTTGTGTTCTTTGATTAA
The DNA here is from genome assembly GCA_023935145.1 of Bretschneidera sinensis. NCBI lineage: Eukaryota > Viridiplantae > Streptophyta > Magnoliopsida > Brassicales > Akaniaceae > Bretschneidera > Bretschneidera sinensis. The sequence goes on from CM043699.1 coordinate 39,776,671, forward strand.
CTTAGCCACTCCTATTGTATCTGCTAAGGTTCTGGGTTGTTTAATTTTTACATCTATGCGAATATCGTCTCGGAGTCTTGCAATAAAACATCCATTTATAAAATTTTTGGGCAGGTTGTCAACTTGGTGGGAAAGTTTTTCAAAAACTTCTTGATAAGCTGCTACAGTGGTGGTTTGTTTAAGGTAAGTCAGAGCTTCTGACAGGTCCTCGTAGTCGATTGGACCAAATCAGAGTTGTACAACCTTAGTGAACTCATCCCAAGTGAGTGGTCCATGAAATTTCGTTAACCACCTGTGCCATTGCAGGGCGATGCCTTCTAAATGGAAGGAAGCCAGCTGAACTTGTTGGTTTGGTGCAATGTTCTTGAAATCAAAGTATTGTTATGCCTTGTAAATCCATCCGGTTAGGTCGTCTCCGTTAAAATTTGGGAAGGATAACTTGAGGTGTTGATGAAGGTGGTCAATGGTAGTGTTAGAATGAGAAATATGTGGGTGTGAGGATTCGTCACGTGCACATGGGTTGGTTTCGGAAGAGCTAGTGTTTTGGCTACGGGAGACTCGAAGAGCTTGAAGCTCGGTTAACACCGCTTGTAAAGCTGCGTTTACCTGATCGAAACTAGTCTCGTGTCGTGCCAAGATTTCGTTGACATTGCTACGAAATTCTGCATTCGTTTTGCCACGAGTGTCCATGGTCGGAACCGTGCTCTGATACCACTGGTACGAATGAATTTTAAGTAAAGAAAGAAATATGCTGATATGAAGGAAAAAAGAAGGGTACGAGAAGGAGGGGACTGTTTGTGAATAAAACTGCATATCTTATTGAACTCATTTAGGCTATATATAGCCATACCATCCGTAGGGAAAATAACAACAATGCTAAAGAATAAGAAATGCTGAAAATTAGGAAAAAGAATAGCACACATTATGCTACTCAAAACAGACTCAACAAACACTGACTCAACAACAAATTAGACCAAGTCTTCCATCCACTATGCCACTCAAAACTGACTCAATAACAGACTCAACAACACTGACTAAACAACAAATTAGACCAAGTCTTCCATCTTACCACTACCACTTCGTGGTCTGGTGCGTGCAGCATGCATGAAAAGTGGCACATATCAGCAAGCAATTTTTCGACCTCGATATGAGATCTACTCATCATTAGAAACCCATGCAGAGACATTGATACCATCCATTGCCTAAACACAATTCTAGTTCAAATATGTGAAATCATATATTCGTGGGAATTAATAAAAAATTGTAAGGGAAAATACAATAAATTATCTTTAATCGTAAACAAAGAACCCACTTTGAAAAATGGTCAGAACCTCGAGGATGATCTAATATGGGAAAGAATTTCCGTGAAAGGCACTTGAGGCTTAACTACCTCGACTGACAGCTAAGAAAAAGCAACCAGAACTTTGTTAAAGTACCTTGAAATTTTCTCCCCATAGTACTGGAATCGATGAGCTAAATCTTGATTTCGCTCATTGTGTTCCACACACATAAAAAATATCATAACTTGCTCTTCCATCGATAAAAACCTTGAATGTGACAAAAAAAAAACCCCCTCTCCTCTAATGTTTGGGAAATACTTCTTAACACACCCTTAGACATCCGAAAGAGGCTCTGACATACAACCGGATATCCATCCAACACTTCCATCATAAATTGATGACCTAATGCTGAATCCATCTGAATCATCCTTGGTGGTTTTTTTACATGAAAAATTTGTATTAAAGTTGAAATTTGAAATTTCATGCTACATTTGGGTGGAATAAGCCAACTAATTGTCCTACCTCTAGAGTAGATTTTAATCTAACATCTATACATATCATCCATACATAGAAATGAAATATCAAAATAGAATCTAAACATCCTCAATAATGACATCATTATCCCACACAACTAACTCAAGGGAATCATGGGGCTATACCTCTATGACATCTATATTTGGAGTCATATAGGGCTCACCAAACAAGTATATATCAAGTCCAATGTCTACATCCAACACAGGTATCCCATGGAAGTTGGTGCAAAGAAGGTCAATTTCTTTAATGTTAGTTTCAAGATATATTGCACACTATGGATGTAACTAAGACATAAAAATAAATAGAAAATTCAATCAACTAAAAGGCATCTAATGTAACACTCCATTGACATTAACAATAATAGACACTAATTAAATTCTAACCTAGTATAAACGTGGCCATTGATGCTGCTCTAACAAAATGTTTCCTTGCTTGTCAACAACCTCAAGAAAATACAACTCCTTCCAATGTTTAAATTGATCCTTGTAATGCATCCAGTGAGGTTTCAATTCTTTTCGTTCTAGTTCCTCATCAAATCCGGCTCTAAAGCGCTCTTAAATTATATTAACCACTTCTCTAGTTGCATAGTGATTAATCCAGTCCCTTAAAATATTATTCTTTGGTCACCGCCCTGCGGAAATATGTCTACTTCTCATCTGTCCACTCTATCCTAAGCATGTCTACCCAAATATGCACTTGTTAAAAATTACTTAATTAGATAATGTACATTGAAAAATATACCTACGCAAAAACACTACTCAAAATGTAGATATAATTATATATACCTTAGAAGAAGATAGGGCTCAGTTTCACTGATTTGATACATTTACATGGAACAAAATCCATACTATTAATCCTCATAGGCTAATTCATAGCCTTAGGAGCCAAGTAGGTGTACACTAACATTTTAGAAATAACAATGAATGCATGACATTAAAACAAAGGAAAATCAACTTTATAGTTCATCATTGGCCATGGCCTAATGCAATGCATGAGAAAGACCTAAAAACAATTCTTATAAAAAGCATAAGAGACACCTAGTTGAACTTAATGCAAGAGAGACACCTAGTTGAAGCTAATGCAATGCATGAGAGATAAGGCAGGAAGTAATGATTCATATAGACACCTAACTGGACCTATTGCGATGCATGGTAAATACCTAATTGAACCTTGTTGATCCAAAATATACTATGGCAATACCCAAGAGGGGGGTGAATTGGGTATTAAAAAATTAAATACTTTTTGCAATCTCAAATATCAAAATATATGCGGAATTAAATCAAATTAATATCTCTAAATCACTAGCACAAAGATGAGAGAGTTTATTGCTTAATATAGAAATGATAATTGAATTATAAAATAATCAAGCAATCAATCTCATTTACTTGAATAATAAATAATTATAAGCAAGTAATTATGAAAGTAATTAAGGAGATAGAGTTAGAGAGATGAAAACTCGATTTATAGTAGTTCAGCAATATCGGAATCCTTCTGACCCTACATCCACTCTTTTCAAGGATCCTCCTTGAAGTCTTTCACTAAAACAAGCAACTTATGAGTGTTGCTCAAACCGTACAATCCCCTTCTTTTTGGAAGTAATCCCCTTCATTTTGGAAGTAATCCCATTCCTCTCGGAAGTAATCCCTTTACAATAAATCCTGTAAAGTAAATAGTAGAGAGACAGCAAATGAAAGCTTATACAAATGAATAATGTCTTTCTTTCAGAGTAAAGCTTGAAGAATGTCTCAACATGAATATTTCAAAGCTTTTTGAGTTTCAAAGAGTAAAAGACTTGATTGAATGTGTTCTTCTATTTTTGAATGTATTCTCCTTTATCTTGAATGCTCAATAGAGTGGGTTTATATAGCCATGCATTAATATGGTCGTTAGACTTTAATTTGAAATGATTGTAGCTTTAAAAGCTCAGATTTCTAGTCCCAACGGTCATATTTTTTGAACTACCAGTCGACTGGGTCCACTTAAAAAATCTCATTTTTAAGGCTATAGCGGTACCAGTCGACTGGGTTGATCTTACCAGTCGATTGGGGACAGTGGGACTGTCTATCCCATATACCATTCGACTGGTATATGTACCCAGTCGACTGGATTGTCTTCCAACCCAGTTTTTCTGTTTCAAAAAGTATTTTAACTTAAACCCGTTTGTTTAAAAAGTTATGTTTAAAAATCTTTTGTGTGCAAACCATTGGACAAGATTTTCAATGTACAAGTGAGACTTACACTTTGTTTTAATAACTTAGGCCTATACTAGTTCTTCAGTCTTCACTTGTAAGATTGATTCGATTTATGTTCTTGCACCTTGATCCTTGGTTGAATGCTATTGTTGCTTACTACACTTAGATTGCACTGTTAGTTAAATCACAGTTGTGTTTTATCATCATTAAAATATAGGTGAGGGTCAACAAACCTAATACACCTAATGCAGTACATAAGAGACAATGAATAAGTAATGACAGCACTAACATTGTCAATATATAATGTTTAATTTTAAACTACCAATTCAACACTCATTACCAGAACTAATCCATCAATAGAATTAATCCAAATAACATAACTAATCCAGCCATTGAACAATAAACCAACAACAAAACTATTACAGCATCAAAACTAATCCAAAACAGAATTAAGCCAAATAGCAGCATTAAATCCAACAACAGAACTAATTCGACGACAGAACTAATCCAGATCCAACAACATAACTAAGTTTTGATAGCAGTACTAATCCACTAGACTTTGATCTTATATTGATCTAAAAAAACTAAACAGAGCAAGTAAAAGATGAAGAAAGGTATAGCACAGAACAAATCTACTGGACATTGATTAAAAAACAAAACATAACAAGTAAGACAAAGAGAAACATAGCATATAACTAATTCCAGTGGACATTAATTAAAGAAAAACAAAATAGAACAAACAGGGAAGTATTCGGTAGGCAATGTAAACAATCAAAGAAAGAAAAAGAATTAGATGCGAAAATGTAGTAAACCGTGTCAAATAGAGAAGCATTCAGTAGGAAAAGTAAACAGGCAGAGAAAGAGAGAATTGAAATTGTAAATTGCAATAAACCAAATCAAGTAGAGAAGCATTCAGTAGGCAATGTAAACAAGCAGAGAAAAAGAGAATTGAAACTATAAATTGCATACAATTCATTAGTTAGAACCTAACCAAGCTCAGTAAAATTTCTAGCTCAAAGTAGAGGGAGAAAATAATTAATTACATATATTTCATCAACTAAAACACTTGATTAATAGCCAAAATTTTGAAATAATTATAACAAAAACATTTACATCCTCTTGCTTCTTATGGTAAACCCTAAAATCATTATAAAAAAAAAACAAAATACAAGTAACGTGCATGAGGAAGGAGAATAGAAACCATGAATCGAAGTCGAAGAAGGAGAAACATTAATTTTTTTAACAAGAATAAAAGAACACATACTAAAAAATATATGGATTTTCAGGGCTGTGATCGAAAATACTTATACTTGATCTCGTTCAGACTGTGGCGAGAAAGAGAGAAGAAGAACGGCGAAGAAAGATTTTGGTGAGATCGAGGTAGAACGAGAGGATTTCTCCTTTGAGATTTGGGTGAGTTTTGACGAGAGAGAGTATAATGATGATATCGAGGAGAGGAGAGAGAGTGTATCAGAGTTATATAGGTTAAAAGACAATTTGACCAAACTTATTTGACCAAACATTTATTTTAAAATAAGTAGAGTTATTTTACACTTTAAACCTTATAAGTAGATTTTACTAGTCATACCAAGCAAAGGATGAGTTGAAATGAAATGGATTCTTGCTAATTATTCACTACGTCTTTTTTGTAATTATATGTTGACTCTTCGACCTATCTTTATTGAGATGCCCAGCAAAATCATCATAAGATTATGGCCCAACGTGAAATGACCAAGACCTGGTGTTGTACAATCTGAAGTACACAAACAAACGATAAACAATTTTGTTTGAATTATAAACGTTGATAAGTGTTTTCAAAGTCGTTTTTTTGGGTTCGTTTGGGGCTCTCTTAGAAGCAAGATTAAAGCAAAACGTTACGTGATTTAAAGTATTAGGTGTTTCTTTCGTTAGACGTATGACTTTTACTTCGGGGCGTACGTCTTTTACGCCCCTGTGATTGAGGCATACGCCCCATTGAAGATTTTTTAAAAATCTTTAAAAAAATGTAAGTTTAAGGCTCAGACCCATACCCAAATAAGTAGGAATATAAACCTTAATCACTAAGCTAGTTGTTCTTGTAGTTATATCATTGTGTTTCATAAATGTTTATCAAATGTCATCTAGTTTAATAATAACCACATACTATTTAATTAATCACTTACAAGTTACAACAATATAAAAATAAAAAATTATATGTAATGTATGTATATATATATTAATATTTTAAACTTATAATTATAATTTTTATGCGCTATAGAGTTAATAAAAGTATTAAAGTTTGTTAAAAATTAATTAATTAAAATTATTATATTTATATAATTTAAATTAATTAATTTTTTATTAGAATTTTGAAATGTTTCAATATTTCAAAAAGCTTACGCTCCAACGCTTCGAGACTTACGTCTTGCCTCATTATGGTAAAACACTTCGTCCAACGAAAACAGTGGTGTCCATTCAAAATGAATTTGAAATGAATTTCATATTTGTTCTAATTGAAATGTAAAAAAAAAAAAAAATAGTTAATTACACTGCACTACCTCCAAGTTTATTGAAATAACACTAATATACCAAATATTTTTAAAACTCATGATTCACCCTAAAATAAAAAATTTCACCATTTAGTAACCTCAAAATGAATTTCATTAAAGAATCAAAATTTTAATTGGATATTACTTTTTATGATGACTAAAAACAATAAAAGTAATATCAAATTAAAATTTTGATTCTTCAAATAAATTTATTTTGGACTGTTTGATAGTGAAAATTAATGTTTTGAAATAAATTACAAATTTTAAAAATATTTAATATATTTATGTTATTTCAACAAAATTAAAGATAATGAAGGTAATTTACCCATAATAGGAACAGTGTAGGTTCGCTCTCATCACACAATCTCATATCACATTCATAACCGATTCTATTTATATCTTTTCCAGTAGGCTCATGAATAGTGGTTGGCCTCTCATCCCACAATCCCAATTGATATTTCACAAGTGATCATATACGAATATATATGAGAAATTTTTTATTGGATCGGGGCTAAATTTTTTAGTTTAGATCAATTAAAATTTTTACTGATAATTTTAAAAGTTTTATTAGTAATATTAGATTTTAAATTTTACACATAAATAAATGTTATCAATAAATTTCTTCAAAATTATTAATAAAATTTTTAATTAATTTAAATCATTAAATTTAGAGATGAGTCAACCAAAAGTTTTTGGTATATATATGGTTGGCCCAGCTTATGCTTTTGCAGATGACCTAATAAATTACCTGGACCATTGCCAGGAAACATCTATTTCTATTTTAATTCAAGGTTTAATTAGCCAGTTTTTGCTTTTACAGATGACCTAATAAATTACCTGGACCATAGCCAGAAAACATCTATTGCTATCTTAATTCAAGGTTGGACTATAAAAGATATCTTATTAATTTTATTTTTAAAAAATATTTTTAAATTTTTTTATAATAAAAAATATTATGTTTTGTATTTTTATTAATTAAAAATATCACATGATATTTTTATCATAAAATTTTTTTAAAAATAAAATCTAACTACATAATATTTTTATTAAAAATATACTAAAATATTTTTTAAAAATATAATCAACACAAGTTTTTTTAATCAAATTTTAATTTAAATTACTGCTAAAGTTAAAAGCACGTCAGCGGCCTTATCCGATTCCTGGTGGTCATAGTTACTCTACGTCTACGTTGGCTATCAACCCCAAAATTGTCATGACAATACAATAAATGCCCCAAAAATTAATGTACGTTTATTTACTTTTTGAGTACTCATACAATAAATTAATGAACGAACGCGGTCGAGCTTTTACAGTCCTGCCTTTGATGCTCCTCGGAATTGATGTCCGTTCAGTGTCCTTTGTTTGCTTGCGTAACTGTTCTGTCACCAAGTAAAAAAGAAAAAAAACGATATTACTAGAAATTACTCTCAATTTGTGATCACAGTTTTATTAATCATTTATTAAAGAACTAAATTATCTTTATTTGTGGCCACTTCCTTATGCTATGCTCGTAAACAACCTTTGCGTTAAATTGAAGGTTTTTTTTTAAATATTTTTTTTATAAAAATTATTAAAAACTTATTTAAATAAAATTAAAATATTTACTAATTGATTTTTAAATATTTAATAAAATTTAATAAGGTTTGATTCAATTCGACTATTTTTTTTTTATAAATTTAAAAATAAACTTCAATTTAAAAATGATTTTAAGTTGAAACCAAACATCACCATAATTAGGTGCGAGCACCAAACACTACTCAAACCGGTGCAATAAAATGAATGAAGTTGCATTTTTTAAACGTTGAGTTTGAGAAAATATTGAAACCGTCGGATTAAATTGGATTATAGATTGAGATATTTATAAGTTTACACAAACCGATAACCCAATCATTATATAATTAATATTTTATATATTTATACACCAAACAGATTAAACTGATGATCCCAATCAATTCAATCAAAATGAGTCGAATTGAGTTGAGTTTTTAGGTCTGATCCAAACTGGTCAACTCGACTCAAGCCGCTCCATACTCACCTTTACTCATACAACATACTACTATATTTTCCTTTTTAATGCATCACTTCTCTATTGTTTTTGTAACGACCCATCATAGGCGGGTACATCCAAGACGATGTCATCACTGTTTGAAATCTAAGCACGACACATATATGCAATAATAATTGCATTAAATACTGAAAAATAATTACAATATGTTCCCTAACTCTTTTACAAAGGAGAGGACAGTACAACTTTCTTACAATAACTTTCTTTCTCTTACAATATTCACAACTCTAATAAAATAAATACATTATGCATGAACATGTTCAACTCTTATATAATATACAATACTTTATACATTTATACAAAGTCTATCTCATTTGTTTCTTTTTTTTTCGTTCTTTCTTTCTTTCCTTCTTTCTTTTCTATTCTTTTCTTTTCTTTGGTATAAGGATATCACCCACGAGGACTTACCTATGTAACTTACATTAGATCTCAAGGTATGGATCTATTGGTTTTGCCCATGGCTTGAAATCATTTAATTTAAGGAATAAACTTCTCAAGTTCAGTGAATTGCGATTTACTAAAAGTACTAAATTTATATAATTTTAGTTATATTTTATATAAAAATTCTTATTCATAATTTTAAATCATTTATTACATCTATCAATTACACAAATAATTATTTGTATCATTGTATCATTATCAGTTCTATATCATATCATATTTTTCAACCAACTTGTAATAATCAATTATTAGTTCAACTGTCTCTTCACGAGACTCATACATCTATCATCATATCACAATCAAATTGATGCATTAGCATCTCAATAATTATAGCAACAGATAAATATGAATGCATATACAACTTCATTTCTCATCATTTCATCTCTTTCTTTCACATCTCATCATTTTCACATTTCATTCATACTATTCTCTGGTACATCCTCTAGGGATGTCTCCCCAAACGTTGACATGTTTCATTTGAACCAGCCATGGTTATGGTCTATTCTATGCATATGATCAATTACACACAAGCAGACATATCACATCAACATACAATTCAGAAGTCATTTTCTTTCATAAAAACTTTTTTTTTATTATATATATCAAATCATCTCTTAATATAATATCAACTTATTCATTTCTTTTATCGATATATTGTTTATCAATTTCTATCATTTTAACTCGTCAATGATATAATTTCAATAACTTCTTACATATATTCATTTCAATCATATTATAAATCATACTTCTATTAATTCATCAAATTTATGCGTATTACATATATCTCATCCAAATCAACATTTTTATAATGTATAATTATTAATTATTTCATACTTTCATTCATATCAAAACTTATACATATTTCAAGTTTGTCTCGTTTACTAATAATAAATTTAAACTCACCACATAATACTTAAAGTTACTCATGGATCACCACTTTGCCTTTCTTGCACCTTTCAACAATTTCTTGAGATTGTTGATTATCACTTGATTATAAAATATTCATTGATTTCACTATTTAATTCTTTCAATTTCTATGCTTTGTACAGAGTTAAATTTTCATGTACGCATGCCAATCTTTATCAAATTCAAAATTTTCATTGTAAACCCTTTTTATGTAAACTATAAGAATTAAACTCTAAAAAAGAAATTCTTATAATTAAACTTATGAATTTTACCTTCCAAAGATTTTTTCCTTCAAAACTCTTAAAAATCTTATCGTAAATCATTGATTTCTAAGGCAGGATTCTCAATTTCTTTAATTTTAAAGTGTTTTGAAAGTGTTTGTAATCTTTTCTAGAGAGAGTAACTTTAGAGAGAGAAAACAAGTTTCAGATTGTAAAAGAAATGATTTTTTAACTTAAAAAAACCTTTTATACAAATTTTTTTTCAAATTTACACTTGACCCATAGGTCAGCTTACCAGCCGATCGATCCATCTACAAATTGGTCGACCAACTCCTCTACCAGTTGACTGGTCGATCGATCTATCCATCAACCAGCCGACTACCTCACTCCAACTAGCTTTCTATATTGTCGATCGATTTACTAGCTGATCGATCACCTTTCCAGCATACTGGTTGGGTCACCAGTAGACTGGTTGGTCGACCAATTCTCTTCCTTAGAAAAATTTGAAAAATTACTTTTTTCATAAAAAATTTCTAACTCTTTTCCTTTCAATTTTTTTCAACATCTTTCTTCGAAATCATTTGAAATTCAACTTTTTGAATCATTATGTATGCATGTTAAATCAATATATATATATATATATATATATATATATTCATAATTATTGTTTTACCCTGACATCGAGGGTATAGGTATTACAATTCTACCTGCCATATTAAAATTTTGTCACCAAAATTTTCTTGCCTAAATCAGGAAAAAGATGGGGGTATTGTTTTCTCATGCTTACTTCATGTTATTACGTGAATTCCTTAACATCCCAATTCCGCCACAACACTTGAACTAGTAGAATTACCTTATTATGCAAAACATGTTCTTTTGTGTCTAAAATTTGGATTGGAACTTGCACAAAAGTTCGGTTTTCCTGAATATATACATATTGATATGAAATGTTATGGGATTCATCATATAAATATTTGCGCAAAACTGAAACATAAAAAACGTTATGTAATTGGTTCAACTCTGGAGGAAAATCCAGTCTCTAACTCTATATGCTACTGGTCTAACTCTTTCTATAATCTCATAAGGTCCAACATATCTTGGACTCAACTTACCTTTCTGCCTGAATCTCAATACTCATTTCCATGGAGATATCTTAAAATGAACTCAATCACCAAGTTGAAATTTCATAGGTTTCCTTCTATTATCAGCATAACTTTTTTTTTTCTATTATGTGTTGCTCTAAGGTTTTGTCTAATTAATCTGATCCTCTCAATTGTTAATTCAATAATTTCATAACCAAATATCTTTCTTTCTCATACTTCTTCCCAACATACCAGATTTTTACATCTTCTACCATATAAAGCCTCAAATGGTGTCATTCCAATATTAGTTTGATATTGATTATTATATGCAAACTTTATCAAAGGAAAGTAAGCATCCTAGCTTACTGAGAAACTCAAAACACTAGCCCTCGTCATATCCTCTAGTATTCGAATAACTCTCTCAGTCTGTCCATCTATTTGAGGATGGAAAGCAGTATTGAATTTTAATTGAGTACCCACGGCTTTTCGAAAGCCTCTCCAAAATCGAGATGTATATCTAACATCTTTATCTGATACTATACTCAAAGGTACTCCATATAATCTTATAATCTTAGTTCAACTAACTTTTTTGGACTCCAAGTTACCTTAATAAGAGGAAAATAGGACAACTTAGATAATCTATCTACAATTACCCGTACAACATCATGACTTTTCTAGGTACAGGGAAACCCATTTATGAAATCCATGCTTGTATTCTCCTCTAGCCATTCAAGAATAAGAAGAGCTTTTAGTAAACCTGCTGGATGTCTATTCTCATATTTAACTCACTGACAAACTAAACATTTAGAAATTTAATCAGCTACATCTCTCTTCAACCTTGACCACCAATAATTATGTATTATTCCTCTATACATCTTATTATTTACCTGGGTGCATCGAGTACATTGCATCATGCACTTCTTTCAATATCTCTTTTATCAGCTCAACATCATTGGCAACACAAATTCTATGTCCCAATACTAGCATACCATCATATTTGAGTCTAAACTCAGATTGTTTCCCATTCAACAGTTCTTACTTAATCTTTTCTATTTGTTCATCTGTACCTTACGTTTCTAACATATGTTCTATGATGGATAATTGTACAACCATGTTAGCTAATAACTCACCTCTCTCATTGATATTCAATTTCATCTTTATATTTCTCAACTTTATTATTAGATTCACGTCATGGCTTTCTATAACGGCTAATTTTCTTATGGATTTTCTACTCAAAGCATCAACAACTACATTTGCTTTCTCTGGATGGTAATGAATCGTACAATCATAATCAATAATAAACTCCATGCAATGCCTTTTCCACAAATTTAACTCTTTCTAGATAGGTAAATATGTTAAACTCTTATGATTAGTGAATATCTCACAAGTAGCTCCATATAGATGATGTCTCCAAATATTTAAAGCAAATACTATGGCAGCCAACTCTAAGTAATGGGTAGGATAATTTCTTTCATGATTCTTCAATTGCCTAAAGACATAAGCCATTACCTTCTCATGTTGCATCAACACACAACCTAACCATTGATGCGAAACATCACTATATACCACAAATCCTTCATCACTAGAAGAAAGTATTAACACCAAAGCAGTAGTTAATTTTTCTTTTAACATTTGAAAACTATTTTCACACTCCTCAGGACACACAAATTTCACTTCCTTCCTGGTCAATCTAGCCAAAGGTGTTGCTATAATTGAGAAATTCTAGATAAACCTTCTGTAATAACCAGTCAATCCCAAGAAACTTCTAATCTCAGTTACACTGATAGGTCTCTCCTAACTCAATACTGTTTCGACCTTCTGAGGATCAACTACTATACCTCATCCACATACTACATGCCCCAAGAAAGCTACCTCATTCAACCAGAATTCACATATAGAAAATTTAGCATATAATCTCTATTTTCTAAGAATATCTAAAACAATTTCTAAATGCTTCACATGATCTTCACCACTCTTGGAATACACTAGAATTTCGTCAATGAATACAACCACAAATTCATCAAGATAAGGTTTAAACACTCTATTCATCAAATCCATGAATACAACCGAATGATTAGTCAATCCAAATTGCATCACCAAAAACTCATGATGACTATAACGGGTCCTAAAAGCAATCTTAAGAATGTCTTCCTCTTTAATTCTTAATTAATGATAACCTGATCTCAGGTCTATCTTAGAAAACACTTTAGCTCCCTACAACTGCTCAAATATATCATTTATTTTGGGTAGAGGATACTTATTCTTAATGGTTATTGTTAGAAAATATGAAGATGGAAAAAACAGATTAAGAAATTAGCTCAAAAAATCAGAATAAAATGAACAATTAAAAATTAACAAAGATAGATAAAGGGATACAAAGATTTCTAGTGGTTCAGTAATATGTCTATGTCCACTTTTTCAATAGGCTTTCCCCGTTCTATTGAGTTCCACTAATCACTAACTGGTTACACTGGCTTGGATTTCTAGGTACCAAGCAAACCTTTACATTTTGCTTTGCTTAATGGGTAGCAAGCAAACCTTAACCTCTGTTTTGCTTTTTGGGTAACAAACAACCTTACAAAAGAGATTTCTCTCAAGCTCACATCTTTTACACTCTTACAGATTAAAACACTACTAAATCAATAAACAACAAAATCTTAAGCTTGTGTGTAAAACTGAGACTGATTCTTCTGTTGAATTCACTTCAGCAAACTCTGATTTATAGCTTCAGCTAAGCTTTCACAAAAAGAAACTCTGAAAACTTCCTTTTCAGAATGATATCTATTAAAAGCGAATCCTTTGATCTCCGACGGTCATGACCAGTCGATTGGTCTTCTCTTCAATAGACTGGGTCTTCAGACTGGTCCTTTTAAAACATTGAAACTTCTAAGAGTTAGCTGGTTAACTGACTGGTTCTCTTTACTGGTAGACTGGCCAATCGACTGGTTCCACCAACGATTGGTTGACCGATCGATTGCCTCCAATGTCGATCAACTGCTAAACCCCTATTGGTCGACCTCCTTTGTTGGTTCATCTTCACATTTTTTGGTTCGATTCATCCTCAACTTGCTAGTCCAGTTCATTCTCAACTTGTTGGTCTGGTTCAGCTTTACTGGACTCGTTAGGCACTTTTCAGAATTCTATTGTTGGTCAACCGATCGGTTGACTTATAGGTCGATGGACCGGTATTCTCTGGTTAATTGGTTCTCTTTTAGTCTGGGTTTTTCCTTGTTTAGCTGACAATTCACTGCTGGACAATTGATTCTTTTCTCACGATTTGCTGCTGGACTAGGTCATTACTTGCTAGTACACCATAAGCTTACCATCCAATCGATTGGTACCCTGTCGATCGACCGTCCGGTCGACTAGTATCTTGCCAGTCGACTGACCTTTGGTCTTGGTCCTGCTCTACTGTTCTTTGGCTAGTCCTTCCATGTTTTTCAAAAATGCTCTTTAGCAACTGGTCCGTGTTGTTAGCCTTTTACATAACTGGTTCTGGTTTACTCTAATGTCATCACAACTGCAAAGATGGTTGCTGTTTTGCCTCTCCACTCTTCTCTTTTTCACTATCTGCTATTTTGTTGTTATGGTTTGTTACTCTAAAAAGAAACACTGAAATAAACTACACACTAAATTAACTTGTTGATAATTAATACAAGTTTTATCTGCATCAAAACTAAACTTTAGGATAATATAAAATATCTTAACAGTTATCTTATACAATTTCCTATAGCTTATACATAGTCTCATGTTTCCATCTTTCTTCTTCACAAATCACATGGGAGCTCCCCACGGTGACACACTATAATGAATGAATTATTTATCTAGCAATTCTTGAAGTTGTACCTTCAACTTTCTCATTCCAGCAGGTGCTATAGATATAGGTACTGAACTTGGAATCACATTAATGTATAATTCAATATCCCTACTTGGAGGTAAACTAGATAATTCTTCAGGAAATACCTTTGGATAATCTCTCATAACTGATATCTCTTCTAGCTTTCTATCTTCCTTACTAAAATCCACCACGTATGCTAAGAATCCCTCACATCTTTTCCTGAACCACTTACTAGCTGTTAGGGAAGAAATAAGACAATTTAAAAGTATCTTACGTTCTCCCTGAAAACAAAACTCTTCTTATCCATGTATTCTAAATAAAACATTCTGCCTAAAATAGTCAACCTATGTATGATATGCCGACAACAAATTCATTCCCAGAATTATGTCAAAATCTATCATACTTAAAGGCAGTAAATCTACTTCAAATTGTTTCTCATTCATAAGAATAACAGATCCTCGATATACACTTCTGATCACAACCCTATCTCCAATAGGAACCTCAACAATAATATTACGAAATAAAGGGCTAACACATACATTTATAGATTGCATAAAAGAATTAGATGCAAATGAATGAGTTACACCATGATCAATTAATACTCTAGAAATCCTATTAAGGATAGATAATATACCTATTGCGACATCAAAAGTTGTTTGGGCATCTTACTGGGTCAATGCATAAACTCTGCTCTCTTTGGATTACATTTGACCACCATGTCCTCTATCAGCTACTGCTCCTCTGCTTGGAGCTCTACCTCGACCACTATAATATCCACCACCTCTATTTGACTAGCCTCTTCTTATAACTCCAACACCCATTACATTAACTGGTCTCCTTAATGGACAATCCACACTGATATGTCCACTATTTTCATAAATAAAACACAACAAAATGGGACAATTCCAAGCTAAATGTCCCATCTAATTACACCTATAACATGTTCCTCTTTTCTTATCAAATACAGTACCTCATCTTGGTGGCATACTCCCACCTCTACTAAACTCTCCAACTCCTATAGGTTGTTTCCCAAACCTAGAGGTACCTCTAATAGAATTCTAAGTCAAAGAGAATATAGATCCAACATGTCTCTGCTGACTCTAAACAATTGGTCGTTGAGAAAATGAGTGACCCTTTGGGGTAGGCGATCACCTTGAATCCTCATACTACCATCTCTACTTCCTTTTGGTTTACTCCTTTTCAGACACTCTAGACTTAAAGATGTCCTTATTTATCTGAAGTGGCATATCTACCAAAGTTGCATAATTCATATACCTCAAATACCTAGAACATATCTCAAAATATAAACCATCCAGGAATCTCTTACACTTTCTCTCCTCGGTTTTAACTAGTTCAGGAAAAAATCTAGATAATGTTATGAATCTCCCATCATATTGTGTTGTGATCATTATAATCTGTCTCAACTGAATAAAGTCCTTTTTTTTTATCTAAAATTATCTAGAAAATACTTTGCAAAGAACACTTCCTTAAACCTATTCTAGGTTAAAGAACGATCTACATCCATATTCAGCCTAGGAAGAATATCATCTTACCAACTATAAGCCTTACCCTCTAACTAAAAAGAAGAAAAAAGAAACTTTTTGCCTATCAGATGCAGGTAAAACACCAAATAAAAGCTCAATGTGTTTAATCCATGTCTTTGCATCTGAAGGGTTATCAAATCCCTTATAAGATGGGGGATTTAACTTAACAAATCTGGTGAAATAATTGCCCTACATCTTAGGACTACCCACAGGATTAATTATTACCTCAAATTCTGGCCTAACCTATTTATCTAGTCTACACTTTAAATTATCGGCTCTACCCTTTACTGCATTCTTCCTCTCAAGAGCAAGAGCAAGAGCTTCTCTTAGCTCATCTATTCCAACACCAGATTCTCCCACTACACCACTCGTATTATGAGCACTATCAACATGTTCCTGAGAAGGAACCATAGACTTTACATCAATATCAACACTTCTATACACAAGTGGGTCTACCAAGTCCTCTCCATCCCACAACTCTATCTGTCGGTCTACTACATCCACGAGACATCCATAGATTTTTCATTAAGATATAATTTATTTTAGTCTTTCACATTTTTACGTTTTATGCAGTCTAGAGAATCATAAAACCTACTGCTCTGATACCAAAATTGTAACGACCTATCCAGGGCAAGCCCATCCAAAACTATTTCGACACTGTTTGAAATTCAAGCACGACACATATATGCAAAAACTGTTGCATTAAATACTGAAAAATAATTGCAACATGTTCCTCAACTCTTTTACTGAGGAGATTACAACTTTCTTAAAATAACTTTCTTTCTCTTATAATATTCACAGCTCTAATAAAATAAATATATTATGCACGAACATGTTCAACTCTTATACAATATACAATACTTTATACAACTAAACAAAGTCTATCTCATTTGTTTCCTTTCTTTCTTTCCTTATTTCTTATTTCTTGTCTCTTTTTTTTCTTTGTTATGAGGATGTCACCCACGAGGACTTACCTATATAACTTAAACTTGGTCTCAAGGTATGGCTCTACTGGTCCTGCCCACGACCCAAAATCATTTAGTTTAAGGAATAGGCTTCACAAGCTCAGTGAATTGCAATATACTAGAAGTACTTAGTTTGTATATTTTTAGTTATATTTTATATCAAAATTCTTATTCATAATCCAAATCATTTATTACATCTATCAATTTCACAGATCATTATTTGTATCATTGTATCATTATCAATTCTATATCATTTCATATTTTTCAACCAACTTGTAATCATCATTTATTAGTTCAACTGTCTCATCATGAGGCTCTTACTTCTTTCATCATATCAAAATCAAATTGATGCATTAGTATTTCAATAATTATAACAACAGATAAATATGAATGCATATACAACCTCATTTGTCATTATTTTATTTATTTATTTCACATATAATCATTTCCATATTTCATTCATACCATCATCTAGTATATCCTCTAGGGACATCTCCCTATATATCGACACGTTTCATCCGGACCAGCCATGGTTCTGGTCTATTCTATGCATATGATCAATTACACACAATAAGACGTATCACATCAATATATAATTCATAATTCATTTTATTTCATGAAAACATTCTATTTATCATATATATCAAATCATCTCTCCATATAATATCAATTTATTAATTTCTTTTATCGATATACTATTTATCAATTTCGATCATTTTATCCCTTCAATGATATAATTTCACTAACTTCTTACATATATTCATTTCAATCATATTATAAATCATACTTTTATTAATTCATCAAATTTATGCATATTACATATATCTCATCCAAATCAATATTTTTATAATGTATAATTATTAACTATTTCATACTTTCATTCATATCAAAGTTTATACATATTTTAGGTTTATCTCGCTTACTAATAATAAATTTCAACTCACTACATAGCACTTAAAGTTACTCATGGATCACCTCCTTGCATTTCTTGCTCTTTTCAGCTATTTCTTAAGATTGCTGATTATCACCTAATTATAAAATATTCATTAATTTCATTATTTAATTCTTTCAATTTTTGTACTTTGTACGAAGTTAAATTTTCTTGTATGCATTCTTCTCTTTCTCAAATTCAATATTTTCATTGAAACCTCTTTTATTGTAAACTAGAAGAATTAAACTTAAAAAATGAATTTCTTATAATTAAACTTATGAATTTTACCTTCCAAAGCTTTTTCCTTCAAATCTCTTGAAAATCTTTCCGTAAATCACTGATTTCTAATACAAGATTATCAATTTCTTCAACTTTAAAGTGTTTTGAGATTGTTTATAAGCATTTTTAGAGAGAGAAAACGAGTTTCAGATTGTAAAAGAAATGATTTTTGAACTTCAAGAAGCATTTTATACAATTTTTTTTTCTGGTCTAACGGGTAGTTGGCTAGTTCGACATATAAAACTTTTCAAATTTTCCCTTTACCAGTCGATTGGTCCACCTATCAATCAACTGATTAGCTGACTGGCTAACCGATCGATCAATCGATCGGCTCCCCTGCCCGTCGATCGATCGATCTAGCAACGAGACGACCACCTCACTCCAACCAAATTTCTATCTTGACCAGTCGATCAGCCACCTTACCAGTTAATTGGTTGGTCGATCGATTAGGTCACCAACTGACCGACTAGTCGACCGATTCTCTTCCATTGAAAATTTTGAAAAATTACTTTCTTTAATTAAAATTTGCTAACTCTTTTCCTTTCAAACTTGTTCAACTTCTTTCTTCAAGATCCTTTCGAATTATTATGTATGCATGTTAAATTCAATGTAATTTCAATATATATTCATAATTACTAGTTTACCCTTACATCGAGGGTATGAGTTTTATAGTTTTAATTCCGAAAATCGATGTATGTTTTACCCGTTTTTTTTTTATCTCTTCATCTTTCTTTTTCGCGGATGGTTATTGCAAATATTTTTTTCAATGGATTATTTGAAAAATCTTTTTTGTGGAGCTTCAACTGTTTGATTCTCATAAAAATGGTTAGAAATTCTTTTTACTTTTCTCTAGCTCTTCACTTTTTTAATTCTAATTAAGACATAATTTTGTAGTTTTTTTAATGTAAAGAACTGACCCTAAAATTATTTTTCTATTGTATTTAGTTTCCTATTATATTTGGATTCCTATTATTATTAGGGTTTGTACTATTAGACTATATATATATATATATATATATATATATATATATATATATATATATATATATATATAATATATATATATATGTCTATGTAATACATATTACACACAACAATATAGAGTTTCTTTCAAATCCTTTTTTATTTTAACATGGTATGAGAGCTGTCGATCTTATTTTAAGAGTCGTTTAATTGTTTCTGCGATTTCGATAGACGGCCTAATACTGCTTGTCCGACCATATCCCTCTTTTTATTTTTTTCTCTCTTGAGTATATCATATTTTTCTTTTATGTGTAATTTTTGGCTTGATCAGTTTAGTCTTTTATTTCGGTTCATTCAAATTTGTTTTTTTCATCGATTTTAGTAATTCGGTTAGTTATTATCTGATTTATTTTATTTCCCTAGGTTATTGGGAGTGATCTTTGCATCTACGATATTCGTTTGACCAAATTCAGACTCTATGATGAAGGTTCTTGGTTGTGATAAAAGTTCTAAATTTCTCAAGTTTCGTTCTTTAATCTTAGTAACCCCCTTATTTTTGTATACCTTGCAAATCCTCACCCAATCTTGTGAAGAGGTGTTAAAGTCGGGCTTGCACTCTTCACTTTGTCTCAACCCATATTTGAGTTTTTTTTTTCCAACGAGGGCACGTGCAAGGAAGTGAACTTGCATGTGACGGAGAGTTACATCCATAGAGTTCTTCATCGAAATTTCTCATTCTTGGTTCTTCTCAATACTTCTTCAATTTGGTTTACAAACTCAAATTATCATCCACTTTACCACCTTTAGTTTAAATTTGAGGGGACTTCTAACATATATTGATTTCCTATTGTGTTTGGATTGCTATTATTATTAAGGTTTGTACTGTTAGACTCTATATATAGTTTGTCCATGTAATACGTATTACACATAATACAAAGTTTCTTTCCAATCATTTTTTAATATTTTAAATGAATAATTCATAAGTAATGGTTGGACTTAGGTATGCTTGTGAAATTATATAACTATTAGATTGGATCAGGGTCTAGTTTGAATGTGCCATAAAAACTCTCATAAAGGGATTTTAATTCACTAAGGCTTTTAGATCAAAGCCCCTTCAACGTTGAGAGCATGTAAAGAACTCTGGAATTGCAAATAATAGGTTCTTGATTTTTTTTGAAAAACTCTTATTCTTCTTCAAAATTTTTGGTCACTTAACAACAAGCTTTTTCCTTCCTAATGATAGCTTACGTACAAGGTCGTTTTTTATTCTTCTAGTTTTTCTCCGTACAACAGTTGTGAAGTATCGATGGTGATTTAGTTGATGAACATGAATTATTTAATGGAAAGACTAAATCCTATTTCTTGTCCCTCAAGTATACGTCGTTTCTTAAATAATATAAGAATACCATGGGATAACGCAAGAACAACGCCTGAAGCATCTTCAGGTCCTTTCTCAACTTTCCGACCCTCCTACGCCTTTTCCACCACCACCACCTCTAGTTCTTCTCATGGTCGTGGCATGGGTCGTTCTGGTTATTGGGATTGTGGCCAAAGACGTGGCCGCAATACTAGTCGTGGTGCCTCTTCCTAGCATGGTTCATGTACTAATTAGTCCTCTCACTTCTCTCTTATATTTAATCGATCTGCTGGTATTTCCCCTTACAGTCTTGAAGCTTTATTGGGACCATATCCTGGTACATCCTCCACGTCATGTCAAATTTTTCACACCACCAGTCACCTTGCCTTAGCTTGTCCTCATCGGTACAATCATGTTGTTGTTTCTCATAACTTACCAAAATCTTTTGCTACCATGCCACTTGGTGAGTCTAATGTCACTCACTAGTACCATGATACGACTGCCTCCGCTCACATGACTCCTCGGTCAGGTATACTTACTAACCTTACACTTTATTTTGGAAAAAACCAAAATTTTAGTTGGTAATGGATAATTGCTTGATATTAATAATATTGGTTCTACTTTCTTACGAACCTCCACCAAACTACTTCACTTTAAAAATGTCCTGCATATCCCCTAATTATCTCACAATTTACTTTCTATTAAATGTTTATGTTCTAATAAAAATTGTTCCGCTAACTTTGATACATCTCATGTTGTTATTAAGGACAAAAGTACGGGGAAAACTCTTCTCAAATCTTCTAGTAATGGTGACTTCTACTCTCTTCCACCTGGCTCAATCACTTTCTCTCCTCTGGCACTAGTCTCTCGTCAAGTCTCTGGTGATGTTTGACATCGTCGACTTGGTCATTTAGGTCCCTGTGTATTTTCTCTTTTACAAACTTGTAAGAATATTTCATTGTCTTCTAAATATTTTGGTTTTTGTTCGAAGTTTCAGTTAGGCAAGTCTAAACATTTACCTTTTGATTTTGTTCAGCATTGTACTGACCAACCTTTGGCTTTAATACATTCTAATGTTTGACAATCTCCTATTTTATCAAAATTGCGTTATCGATATTATGTTATTTTTGTGGATGATTTTTCTTGTTATTCTTGGATTTTTCATATGCGTAAAAAAATTGAAGTTTTTCAACATTTTTGTACCTTTAAAGCTCTTATTGAAAATCAGTTTTCTATAAAAATAAAAACTTTTCAAAGTGATGGTAGTAAAGAATTTGATCAAACACCTTTCAAACAATTCTTTGCTCAACATGGTATTACTTTTTGAATGTCTTACCCGGACATTCCTCAACAAAATGGTATTGCTAAACGCAAGCATAGACATCTTAGTGAAATGGCACGCACCCTCTTAATTCACTCATCTCTTCCTGAGCCATTTTGGGTCGATGCTACATACACTGCACTTTACATCATGAATCGTCTCCATACTCCTGTTTTGTAAAATCAAGCTCCTTATAAAAAATTGTTTTCAAAAATTCCTGATTACTCATCTTTTCGTGTCTTTGGGTGTGCCTATTATCCTAACCTCACTGCCAATGCTCCCTATAATCTTGCATCTCGATCTAAACAATGTGTCTTCTTAGGTTATGCTCAAAATTACAAAGGATATAGGTGTCTAGATCCCACCACTGGTCGTGTCTATACCATTCATCATGTTGTCTTCTTTGAACTATGTTTATCCTACTCTCACTGCACCTGTCCCATACCCTACACCTAACCACTCATCCATTCCTCCACTTGTTCTTACTACAATCGAACCTTTGCATCAATCTTCTCCTTCCCCCTATGTCTCCAGTAACTCCTATTCCTAGCCTCATTGTTCCTAATCTTCATTCTCTACCACCGACTCCCATTGCATTGCTGCCTCCACCTTCAGTCTCTACTTGTGGAGCCCTAATTTTCTCTCCCGTCACTCAATCCACCTCACCAATGTCTCTCCCCTTACCATCTTCTTTTTCTGTCTCCTCAGCCCCAACCTCAGCTTCTGCCATTTCCATTGTCATTCCTTCTCCTGAATCAACCACTCATTCTACCTCCACTTTTCCACCACCATCCCACACTGCCCATTGTCACCCCATGATCACTTGTTCTAAAACTAGAATTCACAAACCCAAACAATTACTCTCTCTTTCCACTACTACCCAGTAAACTGAACCAACATGTTTTTCTCAGGCAAATAAAGATCCTGAGTGGTAGTCAACTATGTCTGACGAATTTAATGCACTTTTAACTAATCACACTTAAGATCTGATTCCATATTCTAATATTATTTACATTAGAAGTATATACATTTATAGCAACCAACATGATGGGTTTCTTCCACAATTGGGTTATGAAATTGGAGACTATCGATTGTATCGCACCGAAAAATTGAGATGAAGTATGAGCTGATGAATTCACGATAGAGAATGGATTACTCGAGATTATGTGGAGCAACACAAGTTAAATCCAACCAAGATGGGTTTAGAGCAAACAGAATTGATGTCTCTTCTATGGAGTAGTTCCTGTTAGTATTGCTTTGAAGAACAACGGTCTAAAGAAAGAATTTAAAGTCATCAAATACTAAAAAAAACCAAGGAAACTTTTAGTGCCCCTAAAAAAGAAAACGAAAACTTTTAGTGCCCCTAAAAAAGAAAACGAAAACTTTTAGTGCCCCTAAAAAAGAAAACGAAAACTACTCCATAGAAGAGACATCAATTCTATTTGCTCTAAATCCATCTTCTTGGTTGGATTTAACTTCTGTTGCTCCACATAATCTCGAGTAATCCATTCTCTGTCGTGAATTCGTCAGTTCATACTTCATCTCTATTTTTTGGTGCGATACAACCGATAGTCTCCAATTTCATAACCCAATTGTGGAAGAAACCCATCCTGTTGGTTGCTATAAATGTATATACTCCTAATGTAAATAATATTAGAATATGAAACCAGATCTCAAGTGTGGTTAGTTAAAAGTGCATTAAATTCGTCAGACATAGCTGACTGCCACTCGGGATCTTTATTTGCCTGAGAAAAACATGTTGGTTCAGTTTACTGGGTAGTAGTGGAAAGAGAGAGTAATTGTTTGGGCTTGCGAATTCTAGTTTTAGAACGAGTGATCATGGGGTGACAAGGGATAGTGTGGGATGGTGGTGAAAAAGTGGAGATAGAATGAGCGGTTGGTTAAGGAGAGGGAATGACAATGGAAATGGAAGAAGCCATGAAATTAAATTTCTCTATCATGAGAGGTGCAAGGGTAATACAATTCTCACTAATAAATTAATTGTTTTTTTTTTATAAATATTTACATTCTAACTAATAAGTTGATTTTTAAAAATTAATGTAATATATTTTAATGAAAGGTACCTAATTTAATTTGGTGATTTTTCCTTTAGAGTTTCTCTTTTCCTTTTTTTTTTTGCATTTAAATAATTTTTTGGTGATTTTAAAAAAAAAATTATTGGTTATTTAAACACTTTTAATTTAATTTATTTTTATTTTTAAATTTATTATTTAAATAAATCGGGATTATGGTCAATCCATTAAAAGAAATAAAAATAAGCAATTGAAAATATTTTTGTGATGAAACATACAAACTTTGTTCAAATCAGCAACTGACTCTTATTTATAATAAACAATCATGTTCTTAACAGCTAAGAGCGTTAAAAAGGAAAAGTACATATATTCATATGTTTCAATCAGTTCAGTTATCAAATAGTTTAAACACTTAACTATTTAGCATTCAGACACTGCATTTTATTGGTTTAGCACTAATCAAATGCTCATTCATTATTCAACACTTAACACTGAAAAGAACAAACGTCACTAAAGTGTTCCATCCAAACACATTTGTAAGAGTTTTTTTTTTAAAGTTATTGCTCACATATCTATTTTTTTTAATGTTTTTAATTCACGATTTCTGTTTTATTCGTGATAAGTTAACGTCATGGAACTAATGGTAAAAAAAAAATATATGAATAAGAAAAGGTGAGATAAATGTACGTTTCAGGACTATAAATTTCGCACCAAGCAATGCTCGTTTCGTTTTGGTGCGTTGTTTCAGGCTTGACGATATTTTCAAATATATACTTGTAAATTGCATACATTTCAAAAAATATATAAAATGATGAATACATATCATAATAAATCTATTTATCATTTTCATATCAAATTATAAGAATATAATATCACCCATCATCCAAAAACCAAATACCAAATCCAAATACTATTAAAACAATAAAATTCATACTAATAAATTTGTAATTAATTACATTAGTTATCATCTTAGAAAACTCTTTACCATTTCACTTCAGTTTTACCTCACATTACCATTCAATTCTTTGATCACTCGACATCTGTTCTTAGAAAACCAAGAACAGATGATCACCACGAAAAATCTTCCCTATTGAAGTACCCAAATCACAAGTTCAACAAAGAGTTGATTAAGTCCCTCTTGAAGAAGAACCCAACAATTTTCAATCACCAAAGAAAGAAGAGATAAAAAAGAAAACAAAAACCCAATTAGAAAGAGAAGATGAGAGAACTAAAACAGAGGACAAAACCAGGAAGGGAAACAAGTGAAATGTTTCGGTCTAGACCATCGAAACGGTCAAAAAATTCCAAAATTTGTCGAAACATAACTCGAAATGAAGTACTGAATCGTTTCGTTTTATCCATAAGATCGAAACGTTTCTACAAAATGCAACGGAATTTATAAATACACGGTCTCTCATGATTTCACTACAATGCAAAGAGGTTAAAAAAGTAGTAATTTTTAGTAATAAAAAAACACGTGATACATCCTTGACATCTAGACTCTAGTGCCCAATTTTATATATAGGTAACATAAATGAAGATTGAACTTGAAAAGGAGGATAGAAGAAAAAAAGATGGAAGAGACGCTTCTACCTAAGGGAGAAAAGAAAATATGGATGGTAACATGGCTGTCCTTTGTGGAAGAGCTAAAGAAGGTGAGCTACTTGGCTGCACCGATGGTGGCGGTGACTGTTTCAGAGAACCTTTTGCAGGTCGTATCCATGATGATGGTGGGCCATCTGGGTGAACTCTCCCTCTCTGGTGTAGCTATTGCCACCTCTTTAACCAATGTAACCGGCTTCAGTCTCCTTGTAAAGTTTATCTCTCCTTCCTCTTGTTTTATGTTTTATTTTTCACTTAAAGGGTTAATTTATTGACTTTTAACCAAAAACAATCGTGCATTCCTCTTTACACCTTGAAATTATGGTTTTTCTCTTCAAACAATAGATGTAATATGGATTTTTTTTTTGCTTTTAAGTTGGACTTATTCAAAACCCAAACGACGCCTCAAACTTATCCCTTGGAAAACCGACGAAAAGCCTATCTGAAATATATTATCACGAGATGGATGAGCTGGCCAATATCATGATTTGGTTATTTTCTTTTTTCACCTCGTGATCATAGCTTGCATATTTACCAATTTAGCCAAGCTTAGGAGCTAGATTGACCGACACTGTAGTTTAGTCTAATTAATCAAGCATTACAATTTGTTTAAACTGTTGGTTTCTTACTTTTAATGTTATTTCCAAGATGTTTTCCTGGTAAGCAGGATGGCCTCAATTGGGTGGGTCGTATGTTATTTCAGGTCTCGGATATTTTGAGCTCAAATCATTTTTAAGTCTTGGATCAACCCGATCGAATCACCTTATGTTTATGGTGATTTATGTAGCTTAGTGTTAGCTACAAATGTCTTATTAGTTTTGTCATTTGGAGTTTCGGATTATCTCAGAGTCACGTTATGTTTAGGGTGATTTAAGTATCTCAGTGTTGGTTACAAATGCCTTACTAGTTTTGTCATTTCGGATTATCTCAGAGTCGAGTTGTGTTTGGGTGTGATTTAAGTAGCTAGTGTTAGCTACAAATGTTTTATGCTAATTTTGAGTTTCTGATATAAGTTTAGACGCTTTCTAGTCTGTATTCTGAATTACAGCACCTTTGAATACCAAGCAGTTTGGAATGGCGGGTGCACTGGAAACTCTGTGTGGACAATCTTACGGAGCAGAACAATATCGAAATCTTGGAGCCTATACTTACTGCGCAATAATCTCCCTCCTCTTAATTTGTATCCCAATATCTCTTCTATGGATATTCATGGACAAGATATTGATATTTATAGGCCAAGACCCTCAAGTCGCGATGGTAGCTTGCAGATACTCGATTTGGCTAATACCTGACCTATTTGGGTATGCTATTCTTCAGTCACTGGTGAGATACTTCCAGTCTCAGAGCTTGATTCTTCCAATGTTGTTGAGCTCAGTTGCAACTCTCTCTCTCCATATACCTCTTTGTTGGGTGTTAGTATATAAGTTGGAATTGGGAATTATAGGAGCCGCCATATCCATGGGTATATCGTATTGGCTCAATGCGATCTTGCTTGGGATTTACATGAGATGCTCTGCTTCGTGTAAAAAAACACGCATCCTTTCATTGAAGGATGTTTTCTTAGGCACTAAGGAATTCTTCAGCTTTGCGCTTCCTTCGGCTATAATGGTTTGGTAACTTCTCAATTTTACTCTACCAACTTCTTGTTCAGTTTTATGTTATTGACTATCCTAATTTGTTTTTTCTCATGCCAATAAATTGTAGTCTTGAATGGTGGTCATTTGAGCTTCTTATATTGCTGTCTGGGATTTTGCCGAATTCGAAACTCGAAACATCGGTCCTTTCTATATGGTATGTTTTTAGTCATATAATATTTTGTGTTGATCCCTTAAAAATGGGTCCTAACTATCAGATTCAATTTTTGTGAGCAGCCTTACGTCGACATCTTTGCACTACTTCGTGCCTTATGGGCTTAGTGCAGCAGCAAGGTTTGATCTATATCCTGCCTTCTAAATGCATTTATCCACCATCCATTTAACTTTATTTATTTACTTACATAATGAAATATACTGATCCTGATCCACCATTTTGTAGCACTCGGATTTCAAACGAATTAGGAGCTGGAAATCCATTGGCAGCTCGAGTTACTGTCATTGTCGCAGTTGTTCTCACAGTCACAGAGGCAGTAATTGTGAGCGCAACTCTCTTCTGCTGCCGCGATGTTTTTGGATACATTTACAGCAACGAGAAAGAAGTTGTGGATTATGTTAGAGGAATGACTCCACTACTCAGTCTCTCGGTTATTATGGATAGCCTACTAGCCGTGCTTTGTGGTTAGTAATTTCTTACAATCATGTCATGTTTCATTCATGCCGTGCTTTATACAGCGATTTCAAAAGTATCAAGTTGGGAATTGTCTCAATTAAGTTCTTGATTGGGCACCACCAGCTTTTGAGGTAAATATATTTTAACATTGACACCCAAAGCATATGCTCCCGAAGGTCTATTGGTAAACTACTGGTGGATTTTTCTAGATGTACGTTTTGGGTGTCAAAAACTAGTGTTAAAATATCAGCGCTCTGGTTTTAATTACTAGATCTTGTCTACTAAACTCCAACTATTACCTGTAACCCGCTCTGGTTTTAATTACTAGATCTTGTCTGCTAAACTCAACTTTTACTTGTAACAGGGGTAGCAAGAGGAACTGGGTGGCAGCACATAGGAGCCTATGTGAATCTTGGGGCATATTACCTTGTTGGAATTCCAATATCTATTGTATTGTGTTTTGTTCTAAATCTTAGAGGGAAGGGCCTTTGGATTGGTATACTGACAGGTTCTAGCGTACAAGCAATATTCCTTGCTATCATAACTAGCTTAACAAATTGGCACAAACAGGTTCTTATTACTCTGCCTTCTCATACAGTTTTCATTTTCTTTCTATGCTTTATTTAGTTTACTCTTTAGCTATTGTGGAAAATCAAATCAAACATCTTTGGGCTTTTGAAGCTGAGTTTAGATTCTGTTTATAGGCAACCAAGGCAAGGGTGAGAATATTTGAGAGGACGTTTCCGGCTGGCAATGGATTAGCTTGAGGAATCCAAAACAACAAGGAATACATGAGAAAGCAGAGGAAAAGAAAAAGTAGGTTACTGCTTCTTGTAATTGTAATCCTGAAATTTTCTGCTTAGTCGCTGAATTTTTGTAACACTTTCCGCACTGAAAAGTAATGCTCCGCCAAACAAACCAAAAGCAGAGAAACAAGGCCCTTATATGGGAATCTATGAAGCTTAGTTATAAATAAAAGTCATTTGGATGAAGCACACCACTTTATTTCTTACACTACATAACTAGTGAAAACACACATACAACTGGTTAAAAAACAAAAACAAAAACAAAATAATTACATAACCTCTCTGCATCTTAAAAAGCAAAAGCACATAATTACTTTTTTCCATTGATCATTTCCTCATGTGGCCGCATCCTGCTTGAACCATCCAATCAAATGAACGAACATATATTATCAAGCTTGAAGGATATACAGCATATGCGTGGATGGATTCTAGTACCACGTTAGATGTGGTAGTGACTAGTAAGGCGGTGGAGGGCGAGGCCAATGCGGAGGTGGCCCATAGGGATCCAAAAATGGTGGTGGAGGACCGGGAGGTCCCGGAGGTGGAGGCGGACCAGGTGGATGGTCGTTGTAAGGTGGCGGCGGACCTGGTGGATGGAGGTGAGCCGGTGGCGGAGGACCTGGTGGATGGTGGTGAGCCGGTGGAGGAGGTGGAGCGTAGAAGTCGAGATGTGGTGGATGGGGTGGGGACGGGCCGTGTAAGTAAGGTGGTGATGGTGGAGGCGGTGGTACGAAAGGGTTTGGTAGTGTTGATGGTGGAGGCGGTGGCGCAAAAGGGTCTGGCGGCAACGGTGATGGTGAGAAAGGGTCTGGTGGCGGTGGAGGTGAGTGGTGATGGAATGGCATGTTTTTTTGGGTGAGATTGCAAATTAGTAGGATAAGAGAAGAAATTAATGTGTTGTGTGAATTTGTGAAGTTTAAAGAAACTGATGTCACATATATTTATAATAATAGAATGTGTAGTTGATAAAATTTATGGACTTTCAGTTATAATAATTGAATGCGTAGTTGATTCAATTTATGGACTTTCGGTTGGGAGACTAGTAGATTGAAACGTGTTTGTATTGCATTCCATTTCCTTAGCCAAGAAAACTACTCCAATTTGCTAATTTCTATTTGTATCATTTCTCAATTCAAGAAGGCAAGGTCCATCACCTATAGAAATAGGCAAAGCCCACTAAACCTATATTCAACTAATGCCTTAGATTGGTTCTTTTTACCTCTTTATTCTCTTTCTAAAAAATTCTCCCCCAGAAATCATAAATTTGGGTCGTAGGTACAGCAGCAACAAGCAATCATCCATCATCCCAGATTAAAGCAAAGGATTAAACAAAAATCAGACTTATTAGATCTAAATTTTCTTCTCATATTCGAAACAATTACAATTAAATTATCCAATTTGAGGAACACCATATCAAATTATCTTATGTTCAGCAACAAAATAAATTTGGAAATTAAACTACTCTAATATCATATTCCAATTAACATAAAAATGAATATTTAAAAATCATAGCAACGACCATTTCGCTCCCAATCACCATAGCGAGTGGGCTCAGGCCCTCTAGGCCCACCGATCTCACCGGTCTCCTTATTCACATCATCTTCTTCATCATTCTCATCTTCTTGTTGGCCTTCTTGATTTTCATTTTGGGGTTTTCCTTTGATGACCTCTTCTTGTTCCTTGTTAGGGTTTCCTTCCTGGTGTAGATGACGTTGCTGAGTTGAGGAGCAGATGAATCGGCAAACTGAGATGGAAGCGGAGCGAGTCAGTGACTCCACTAATTTGGGAGTAGAAAGATCAGAAATGGATGATAATAGATGGCCTAGATTGCTTCTTGCCATTCTTCAATCTTCTTTGCCTCTGCCAAACAAAAGCAACCCTAATTAGCCTGTAATAATAAGAGGACAAGCGAGAGAGGCACAAAGCCTCAAAAGTAGAGACTGCAATTGAATTTTGGAAAACAATTTTTGCTAGAACAATCAGAAATAGATATTTATCTTTGTAATATTAGATGCATCACTGTGAAATGTAAACACCTATTTGTAGCACTGTACAGAAAGTGACTTCTCCCAATCACTACAATTTCCTGGAATACTTTAGCAAAAAGGAATAAATCTGATGTTGAAGCTACCCTGTAATGTGATATATCATGAATTATCAAGACTCGACATATTTCTGCAGAATACTAGAATGTTCTGTTAAAACCAAGTTAGTAGAGTTGCTATAGAACAACGTATTTATTCTATGACGACCAAATTAGCAGAAAATTTTACAAATGTATTCTTGATATAATGGGCAGAAACTTCAATAAAATCAGAACTTAATTTTTAAGTTACTAGTAAGTTTATTTAAAAATTTAGAACAGTTCACTAAAATCAATGATATTTCATAGCAATTTTAACATCAACTCCTTGAAAATTTGACAGCATATTTGATTAACCATAGCAGCAGCTAAGCATTGAAAATTCAGCCTCAATAAAATTTGTTGCCTCAAATATACCATCTTTTGCATCAGTTTCTTAAAAAATTATGTTAGCATCTCTAATTTTTCATTTGAGCATCTCCAACACTCTTTGAATTGATTCAACTTCAAAACACTCTACTACCTTGTAGAGTATCATGCTTGAAACTAACTTGCACCCATTCTAAGAAGAAAGCTCTATTTCAGTTCCTTTTTATATTTACACTAGTTTCTTTCATTTGGCTCTCTTCAGTACTAAAGTCTTTGTAAGTCTTCTATATCGGTTCTTTCATTTAGGGCGCGTTTAGTAGGAAAGAAAAGTGGGAGGAAAGAAAGCTAAGAGAATTGATGTTTTCCAATTGCATGTACAAATCATAATCCTTCAAATTGGTAGGATTAGAAAGTGGAAAATAAAAGAGAAAAGAGACGCGATTATCAATTTATCAATTAATCCTCATCTAATCTCACACATTAATATTAATTAATATTATGAATGATATAATGGCAAAACTAATACAATGTACATTTTCTTTCCCATCACTTTTTCACACTACTAAAAAAAATGTAACATAAAACTATTTTTTTTCCTCTTAGTTTTCCATCTTCTCTACTAAACACATGAAACAAAAAGTCAGTCTTATGACTTTTCTATAATTTCACTTTCCTTTCCTCTTGCTTTTCTCTCCTACTAAACACACTCTAATTTCCTGCTTCTCTATCAGCTCTTTCATTTAATTTCCTAATCAGGGTGCTTCTCTAATAGTTCTTTGCCTAGAGTCACAAGACAGCTTCATGAATGCCTTGATTCTTGAACCATTCAACCCTGTCAAGTTTCTTTAACTTGATCAAAACCTAAATCAGTGATCACAGAAATTATAATTCTGAGGACATTTTTCTTATTAGTCAAAATATCAAATTTTTCCCTACATCCAGAAAGGAACATCATAGAAATAAAACGACTTCAACTTCACACCACTGAAATTTTTACATTTACTTCAAAATTTATACAACAAACAAAGAAACAGACCAAATGCACATGCCTCATAAAACCAAACACAGTTCCAGATGAAAATGGTGTAATGCAAAGCAAAAAAAAGAAAAAAAAAAGAAAAGCATATTCACTCTATATTTCAAATTGATTATACAACAAATTATACATGAGAAGCAAGAGAGGTAAAGCTTAAACCAACTCCTTCACTGGCTAAACATTTTTCAATTTTGACTTATAATTTCTCAATTCAGCAATAAAACAAATTCTCAAAATGAAAGAAAAAAACGAAGGAGCTGGTAAAAGATTTACCGGCAACAATTAAAGAAATCGAACTCAATTTTCACTTCAAGTTACAAGCACCGATGAAAAAAATCCCAAAATATGATTGTCCCAGCTTCAATGTACATAATTCATGTCTCCTACCCTATAACAAGAGACAAATTTTAGCAACAATCAATCAGCCTAATCTCAAAAGAAAAAAAGAAATCAGATGAAAACCTAAGGACAATGAATGATACAGTAAAATTTCTAATCCGAAATTCGATTCCGATTGGTGAGCGGCTCCGAGTTTATATATTCTTCTTGAGATTAAGGAGCTAATAAAGTAAAAGTACCCAAGAGATCCTTCATAAAAAAAAACTGATGAAACTATACCCAAAAGATCCTTCATTAAAAAAAACTGATGAAACTATACCTAAAGGAAACTCAATCGCGCAGTACAATTTTGAAAGGAAAAATCACCTGAAAAGTCTCGATATGGACAATCGAACTTGAGAGAAAAGAGTGATGATTCTTTAAGGTTTCTGATCGACGAAGAAAGTGGATCTTATAGGATTTTCTCTCAGTTCTCGGTTAATAGGCTTGAACTCTCAAACCGATACATCGAGTGTATTTGGATTGAGATTTTTCATTTTTGAATGTTTGTTTGGGTTTGGATTGAATTTAACGGACAGTTTTTAGTTTTTAAAAATTGTTTTTAAAAATAAAAAATTGAAAATTGTTTTTTAAAGAAAAATGTCAGAATAATTGTAACTTTGAAAACTGTTTTAAAAACAGAAAACAATAAAATATTGTTTGAATAATTTTATTTTGAAAACTATTTCGATACACATTGTAATTATTTTAGTTTTGAGTTTTAATTTAAAATCTATATTAATTTTATTTGTTATATTTATTAAATATTTAAAAATAGTTAATATTATTTTATTTTTTTTCAAAATTTTAATATTTTTTATATAACATGGAAGAAGAATGGAAGAGAGAAATGAATACTGATTTTAGGGCTATTTTTCGAAAATTATATCAGAAAACACCAATTTAGAATTTTTAGAAAACAGTTTTTGAAAACTGATTTTTTAAAAGCTGTTTTAAAAAATTACTTTTGAAAACTGTTTGCCGAACATAAAAA
Organism: Bretschneidera sinensis; assembly: GCA_023935145.1. NCBI lineage: Eukaryota > Viridiplantae > Streptophyta > Magnoliopsida > Brassicales > Akaniaceae > Bretschneidera > Bretschneidera sinensis. Next base: position 39,810,684 of record CM043699.1, read on the forward strand.
AGAGTTTTCGAAAACTGAAAACAATTTTCGGAAACTCTATCCAAACATGCCCTATACCACTGCAATTTAAGTTGGGTTATGGTTTTAAGTTTTCGTAACATGATAATCTATGAATATATATTTATAATATAGAATTTATAGATATTTAAAGAATTTGATTCATTAAACACGTTTAAAATTTAGTATTCTATTTATTTGCTTTTTTTTTTTATGTATTGTATTAAATTAGATTGATTTGTACCAAGTAGTTTAAAGAATTTTGAAAGTTTGTGAGTGGATTTGTAAGATTTAATAATTTTTTTATATGAATTTAAGTTTGAATTAATGGATGATGGATTATTATATTAGTATATTTCTTTTGTATGTGATATATTTGAAATAATTTTTAAATTAAAAAATACATTGAATAGAAAAAATAAACCGATCAAAACCGATTTGACCAAATTGATTGGGTCATGATTGATCAGATTGTGGATTAAGTTGTGTTGAGGTTTTCTTTAACTGGATATTAAAGATTTGAGATAATTTTTTTTAAGTTAACTCAATCCAAACCAACTCAAGCTTATCCTTAATTGAGAGGAATGTGTGAGAGAAAACAACCGAAATTGTTAGATATAGAGAAAAAGAGATGAGAATTGAGACTATTATGAAAGAAATGAAAAAGGAAAAAAAAAATGGTAAAACATATTTTTGCACTAGTGAGGATTCACAATCGTACCGTTTATCATGCGTAAAAAAGGTTTTTTTATTTCTCTGAAGTTAGAAAACCTAGTTACGAAATTATTGAAAAATAAAAAAAACAACAAAAATGCTTTGCAATATATACAAATTAGAATACTTCTTTTCTTGAAAATAAAATTAAAATATAACTAAGCTAAACTTAAGTGATCAATTTATAGAATGGTTCGTGAAACAAAAGTATGAAAATGGTCAAAATCATTGGGATGAGAATGTCATAAGAGCGTATATATTACATTTATTATATCATAAATAATAATAATAATATAAATATAAATAAATTTTTTACATACAAATTTCATGTTAATAAGTGTAAACCTACTTATAAACCATTAAATACAACTAATTATCAATTTGAAAATTAAGCAACTTAGGATATTATTACGATTTTGCCAACAAATGTTAAGCTTGATAAATATTAACTTGTTTTAAAGTGATCCAGTAAAACGCGTGCCATATTAAAATGGTAACAAAACAAAAATGTGGCAATTTCACACAAGTGCATATCACATGATAAAGTATTTGATTTATTTATTAAATAATTCATAACGAAAATCATGTGACTTACACATGATTTTTTTTAATATATCGTCTAATGTGGCATAATAGATAGGCATTTGGACCCCTTTTCCCTCTCGGATTAAGACTGAGGCTACAACATTTTGACCTGCAGCAATGTAAAGGAAAAGTTCTTTCCCGGTGACGGGCTTGGTTAGGAGAGGGGGCGAGCTTAGATAATCTTTGCGTTCTTCAAAAGTATTTTGACACTCTTCGGTCCAGGAGAAGTTCTTTGTCTTTATTATTGCCCTAAAGAAGGGTAGGCATTTCTCGGCCAATTTTGACATGAAGTAACTAAGGGTGATAATGCGCCCGGTCAATCATTGGACTTCCCTGACGTTGCGAGGAGGGCTCATATCCATGATTGCTTTTATTTTCTTGGGATTGGCTTCTATTTTCGATTAAGTGACCATGAAGCCGAGAAATTTGCCGAAGGTGACACCAAAGGCACACTTCCCAAGGTTTAACTTTATCTGGTGGTGTCTGAGTATTTTGAAGGCTTATTCTAGTTCAGATTCATAATCTTTGGCTTTAATACTTTGGACCAACATTTCGTCGACATATACTTTCATATTTCTTCCAATCTGTTTCTTGAAGAGTTTGTTGAGTAGCCTTTGGTAGGTTGCCCCTGCATTTTTAAGCTCAAAGGGTGTTGTGAGTTTTAAATTACTCGCAAGCGCATGAGTCGTTTGCAATATAGTGTGTGCAAGTGCGAGGTCGAATCCACAGGGAATTGTGTTGTGAAAATATAATTTTTAATCTAAACCAACTTTATCTTAACCTAGTTCCAAATTTCAGAATGATATTACAAAATAAATTAAAACTAAATTAAATTGATTTAAAATCTAATAATAAAAAGCACTAAGGTTTCCGAATCCACCCCACCGAAGTTAAGCATACATGTTCTAAAAATATAGCCTATCAAAACATTCTATGAATCCAACTATAAGACAAAAAACAAAGAATATCCCAACTAAACCAAAAGCACCCGATGTATCCGCTCTTAACAAATCACAAAGGGAATCCAATTTAATCGAAAAGCATTCAATGTATCCATCAGATGAAACACAAAGAAAATCCAACAGACAATTTAAACTCAATCAATTATAAGATTAACTCAAATAATTGACAGAACATTTATACTAAAAATTGTCAGATTTGTACAAGCAAATCTGAACTACTACGCCAAACAACGGCGGGGCTTCATCTTCAACCTTAGCTGAAGAGTCTAGCCACTCATAACTATAAAACTATAATAACAAGTGCTAAACATTTAAACTAAAACAACTGAATATAAAGAAATAAATAAACAACTTTACATGGGAGAAATTCCACTCGCTGATGGGCGGCACTTCCCCTCGTGGTAGCAATGCCTTCGGGATCCACCAGAATGCTAGCGGACGTCCACCGGTAAACACCAAAGTGGCTCAGGAATTGTACACTGAATGATGAAGTGGAGTGGGTCTTATATAGGCAAATACCACAAGTGGAATGTGTTTCCAATCCGATGTGGGATGTGGGATATAGAAATGTGTTTCCAACCAATGTGGGATGTTGGATTTAAGTCTTCACATGCCCTTCAAAACTTCTGTTCACGCTGAAATCCCGCACAGCCCGCACAGCCTGACCTTTGTCTACTAAAACGGCCATAACTTTCTGTAGAAAAATCATTTTTACGAGCCGTAAAATTCTCCAGAAAATAGACTTCTGGATCTTTCTAAGCATATATGGCTCATATCCTGGTTCTTCTTGAATCAATACAGTTTAATTTTCAAAGATGATTGATCTGTACGGGCAATTCTGGCAATTTTAGTGAAACTCCTTTCCCAGTGCTTGTAAACCTGAAAAACAACGAAAACAACTCAAAGTAACAAATTCCTAAGCTAACAAATGTAAATTAGAGGGCCAAAATATGCAATATTTGGCACTCATCAAATACCCCCAAACTTACAATTTGCTAGTCCCTTAGCAAAACAAAATAAAAGACTCAATAAAAAACAAAGAACATAAAGATAAAGTCATCACTCATGGTATCCAAAAATTTAAGGAGCACACATCACCATGATATTCATTCATAACCAAGCTTAAAAAGTTAAACCCATCTTTGCAATGGATAGAAATGTTAAAATCTAATTACTTACAAAAGGCAGGATAAGGCATCACGAGCTTGAATCAGTGTAAGGTGAATTAGCATATAAAAATGAAGCTTCCAAGTAACTCTAATGTGTAAGGTCTCCATGTCTCAAGATACACCGAATTTCCCATAAAAAATGAACGACAAAGGCATAGTATTTTTTTTTTTTTTAATAAGGCACGGCTATGTTTAGTTCCCTTAAGCTTTCTAATTGACCCATGTAGCGAGTGTTAAGTCAATGACTCCCAAACCAGGTGGTTTTAGGGCATTAGGTGTAAAGACACCCCTAAGGACTTACTAACTCGAGTAAAAAAGGCTACGAAATTAAACCGACCTTAATATTACCAAGCAAAATTCCACCTTTTGACGTGAACACTCACTGCTTACTGAGGCAAGAGGTCCAGTTACTCAGCGAAAAGTTTATTGATAATTTTTTTTTTTATATATTTTCCTATGCCCAAGAGTTCATCCAACAAGTCATCCAGTTTCAGTTAAGATAAGGAAAAATACACATTAAAATCACATGTCATACCTCACATAATTTGTGCTAATGTGCTCGTGTTAGATTAGATCAAACATGTGAATTCTCAAAATGCCTAAAGTAAGTAACTAAATTTTAAAAATTTATCACCAGATCATGTGTTCAAAATGTTAAGCTCACCAATGACATCACATCACAGAAAATGTTTAGATCAACTAAAATTTCACGATAACATGAGCATGCATTTATCTCTATGACGAAAAGACAACAAATTAGGACAAAGTGTGTGATGTGTCTTCCATACCCCTAAACTTAAATTACACATTGACCCCAATGTGTGACTAATATGGAAAGAGCTGACCTGAGATATGGAGAACTATCTGGACTGGTATGGCTCATAGCATACCCCCAAACTTGAACTGAAGTACGCTTTGTCCCTGAAAAATAAAAACTGGAAGACAAAAAAAATACTGGAAACAAACATTAATCATAAAAATGCAAAATAATAAATAAACAAAAGAAAAAATAAGCTGTGGGGTGCCTCCCATGAGCGCTAAGTTTAACGTCTTCAGCCAGACCCAACATTAGTAAATAGGCCCAACTAAGCTCTCCACCATCTGATCAATAAATGGGAATGAAAAATGATCAGGCCTAGTGGCAGCATTCAATTTACGGTAGTCTAGACACTTTCTCCATCTTGACTGCACTCGAGTTAGAACCAACTCGTTGTCTTTATTTACTATCGTAAATTCAGCACATTTGGGCACGATTGGAATCTGGCTCACCCACTTGCTATCAGAGATGGGATAAATGATCCCTACCTCTAACAGCTTAATATCTTTCGCCCTCACAACCTCTTGCAAAGCAGGGTTGAGCCTTCTTTGTGGCTCCCTCGATGGCTTGGCATTCTCCTCCAACTGTATCATGTACGTCACCACCGAGGGGTTGATTCCTTTGACATCTTCAATAGTCCAGCCTATAGCTTCCTGATGCTCTCTTAAGACGTCCAATAATTTCTCCTCTGGAGCATCACCCAAATCTAAAGCTATAATTATAGGCAAAGAATCTGCTGGACCTGGGAACTTATACTCAAGATTATCCAGTAAAGGCTTAAGTTCCTTCTTGTGAGGTTCAGGTGTTGTGGTTTCCTCCGTCTCACTGATCCTTGGAGGTGTAGACTCCAAAGTAGCATTAGCTTGCTCAAACAACTTATCTAAGCCCAAATCCTCTTCAAATTGAGCAAAGCATGCCTCCATGGGGTCCTCAATACGTGATTCATCCATAATCTCCTCCGTCTCACTACTCTTCTGAGGATCAGACTCCAAAATGGCATTCACTTCCTCGAGTAACTTATCTAAGCCCAAGTCCTCTCCAAAGTGAGCAAAGCATGCCTCCAGGGAATCCTCAAACTCCTCTCCTTTCTTGGGCGCTTGTAATCTCTCAGGGTAAGGCGCTTTAGGTAAAAACGACCTAGGGAGATCCTTAATGATAGGTGTGGCTGTAGATGGCTCAGCATCTCCCTTTTCTTTGTTACCACTTTCTTGCCCTTGTATAGGAGTTGATAAATTTCCCACCGCAAACTGTTCCTTTGGGTTAGGATCAGGTTGACCGGGGAACTTTCTTTCCTCTCCTTCACCCACGTAACTTGCGATTTGATCAATTTGACTCTCTAGCTCGGCAATCGCTTGGGTGTTTTCTATGGTTGCACTCATCACTTCACTCATAGATTGGCTAGTCGTTTTCATAAAATCATTGAGAGCGTCCTCCAATGACTGTGAAACCGACGCTGGCGCTTGAATGGGAGCTTGGTAAGCGGGTGATGGTGCTGGATAGGCAAAACTTGGTATTGGTGGAAGAAATTCGGGAGGGTATTGATTATAAGGGGCTCCTCCCTGATTCATCAGTTGGTTCTGCTCCCATGAAAAATTAGAGTGGTTCCACCACTCTGGATTGTATGTTTCGGAGTAAGATCAATTTGATTCCCAACAACAGTCATTGAAAGCATTCATTTGTTCCATGGGGTACTCGGCACAAGTCGGCATTGATGGACAATTCTGTGCTAGATGCATAGTACTAGCACAGATGGAACAGCTATCAATATTGAATGTGTTGGCAGTATTGAGGGACGGGCCGGTCATTTTAATGAAATCCTTGAGGGCGTCCTCTAAAGACTGTGAAACCGGCACTAGATTCATCCACATTTTATTTTTATTTTTATAACTAACTAGTAGAAAAATAAAATCAATTCAGACCAAAAATTTTCACAAACAAAACAATTCCCCGGCAACGGCGCCAAAAACTTGTTGTGAGTTTTAAATTACTCGCAAGCGCACGAGTCGTTTGCAATATAGTGTGTGCAAGTGCGAGGTCGAATCCACAGGGAATTGTGTTGTGAAAATATAATTTTTAATCTAAACTAACTTTATCTTAACCTAGTTCCAAATTTCAGAATGATATTACAAAATAAATTAAAACTAAATTAAATTGATTTAAAATCTAATAATAAAAAGCACTAAGGTTTCCGAATCCACCCCACCGAAGTTAAGCATACATGTTCTAAAAATATAGCCTATCAAAACATTCTATGAATCCAACTATAAGACAAAAAACAAAGAATATCCCAACTAAACCAAAAGCACCCGATGTATCCGCTCTTAACAAATCACAAAGGGAATCCAATTTAATCGAAAAGCATTCAATGTATCCATCAGATGAAACACAAAGAAAATCCAACAGACAATTTAAACTCAATCAATTATAAGATTAACTCAAATAATTGACAGAACATTTATACTAAAAATTGTCAGATTTGTACAAGCAAATTTGAACTACTACGCCAAACAACGGCGGGGCTTCATCTTCAACCTTAGCTGAAGAGTCTAGCCACTCATAACTATAAAACTATAATAACAAGTGCTAAACATTTAAACTAAAACAACTGAATATAAAGAAATAAATAAAAAACTTTACATGGGAGAAATTCCACTCGCTGACGGGGGGCGCTTCCCCTCGTGGTAGCAATGCCTTCGGGATCCACCAGAATGCTAGCGGACGTCCACCGGTAAACACCAAAGTGGCTCAGGAATTGTACACTAAATGATGAAGTGGAGTGGGTCTTATATAGGCAAATACCACAAGTGGAATGTGTTTCCAATCCGATGTGGGATGTGGGATATAGAAATGTGTTTCCAACCAATGTGGGATGTTGGATTTAAGTCTTCACATGCCCTTCAAAACTTCTGTTCACGCTGAAATCCCGCACAGCCCGCACAGCCTGACCTTTGTCTACTAAAACGGCCATAACTTTCTGTAGAAAAATCATTTTTACGAGCCGTAAAATTCTCCAGAAAATAGACTTCTGGATCTTTCTAAGCATATATGGCTCATATCCTGGTTCTTCTTGAATCAATACAGTTTAATTTTCAAAGATGATTGATCTGTACGGGCAATTCTGGCAATTTTAGTGAAACTCCTTTCCCAGTGCTTGTAAACCTGAAAAACAACGAAAACAACTCAAAGTAACAAATTCCTAAGCTAACAAATGTAAATTAGAGGGCCAAAATATGCAATATTTGGCACTCATCAAAGGGCATAACATTGTAGCATTACAGACCTCGGTCAGTAACGAAAGTGGTCTTTGGCTGGTCTGATTAATGCATGAGGATCTGGTTGTATCTTGAATTTGTATCCATGAAGCTAAGTAACTCATACCCGAAGGTGGCATCGACCAACTGGTCTATCCGAGGCAGAGAAAAACTGTCTTTTGAGAAAGACTTGTTAAGATCGGTGAAGTCTATGCAAATCCTCCACTTTCAGTTCGCCTTCACCATAACTATGTTAGTGACCTATTCTGGGTAATGGACTTCTCGGATGAAGTCAGCTGCGAAGAGCTTGTCCAAATTTTCCTCTATAGCTTTTTGTCGTTCTAGAGCAAAATACCTATTTTTTTGAATGACGGGTTTGTAATTTGGATCCACATTCAGCTTCTGGACAATGACCTGCAAGTCTATTCCTGGCGTATTGGAAGTCAATCATACAAACACGTCTTGGTTTTTTCTGAGTAAGGAGACTATGATTTTTAGAGTTCCTTGGATAGGCTAGACCTGATTTGTATGGTCTTCGTATCTCCTTCCCCATTCAAGGGGACAACTATCAATTCTTCCACAAGTTGGCCCCGTGGAGTCTTAAACTCGTTTAGCAAATCTTCAATCTCTAGAGGCTGGGTTTCAACCTTCTTGTGTTCTTTGATGGAGTTAATGTAGTAGGATCGTGATGTTTGTTAATTCCCTTGGACTTCCCCAATGCTGTGCTCCGTGGAGAACTTCATCTTCAGGTGGTAGGCCGAGACCACAATTCTCATTTAATTTAGAGTGGGTCTTTCGAGGATGACGTTGTATGAAGATGGGTGCTTGACTACTAGGAACGTGGTCATTACGGTAGTCTGTTAGGGGGCTGATCCAGTAGTAACAGGTAGGACTATACTATCTTTGGCAAACACTAGCATTCTAGAGAGGCCATAAAGTGGGGAGGCCACCAGTTTGAGCTACTAATCTTTAAGCTTCATCTTCTTGAAGATGTTATAGTCTAGGATGTCTGCTGAACTTTTGTTGTCTACTAAAATCCTTTCAACATTGTAATTGGCAGTTAGGAGTATAACAACCACAATGTCATCATGGGGTATCTGTAGCCTCTCTAGATCATCATCCTTGGAAGAGATCACCTGGCCTCTTTTAACCCTTTTTTGGGGCCCGTTGATAAACGCTACCGATCGAGCATAGGCTTTCCTAACTTGCGAGGATTGTTCTCCAACTGTAGGTCCTCCATAAATTGTCTTAATAGACTCTGTTATTGTGGTCGTACGATCACAGTTATCTTTGTGTCGCCTATCAACTTGGCCATTTCTCCTCGGACTCTGCTTAAAGCTTTGTCGGAGGCTTCGACGATCACTTTGTTCACAGTTGCGCCCATTTATTCGTTCAAAATTCTGCCTAAATGGGCATTTGGGACTCCGCAGGGGTGATCTTCATTACCTCGGAATGTACGAGGTCTGGTGTACTCCTTTAAGTATCATCGACAGATGAATGAATCAATTTGGTTCTTTAGGGTTTGAAGTAAGACACTTCTATAACCTCGACTGAGGAAGTGTGCAGTGAAGGCACGTCTTAGGTCCTTAAAGGAACTGATCCTACCAGGTTTAAGGTGAGAGTACCAAATGCTGGCAGCCTTGTCGAGATTCAAAGGAAAAGCTTGGCACAATACCATATTCAGGTGGCAGTGCAGCAACATGGTTTTCTTGTTGAGTTGGAGATGATCTATAGGATCTGTAGTACCATCGTAGGCCTTGATGATGGGCATTCTGAAATTCTATGGGAGAGAAGCGTCGAGAATATCCTGTGTGAAAGGAGCAGCTTGGGAGTTGAGCTCATCCAGAATATTGGTACCTTTCCCTTTAAAAGCTTATTTTACCCCTCTGTCCATCTTTTCCCACTTCTTATTCAGATCGGTGTAATTCTTGGAGGTAGAGAAACCATGAGACTTTGACGTGGGGTCGGGGGTAGAACCGGTGGTGGACTGAGCATGAGTCAGATGGTTAGAGTTCAGATGCCTCGTTGGCCAAGGACTTTACTGAGACGGTGGAGGCGAGTTTGTGCTTTGAGTTTATCAGCTAGGCCTGCTACCATCTAGCTGAGTTCCATTAACTGTTCTTTCGTGATTGGGGCGGTTGGGTTTGGCGCGATTGGTTCTTTTGTACTCTCTTGAGCATTGGATCCCGATAAGTTCAACTAGGAAAGTTGTTCATGCCTGGTTCACCCATTGGATGGCTCACTGGGGTTCTGGTAAGAAGTGGCGTGCTTCTAAATGACAGGGGGTCCTGAACTGTGGTGCTGATTACGACTAGAAGCAAGGCTGGCGATTACGGTGGAATCAACGGTATTTTTGGCAAGATTTTTAGTCGGCATTGTGATAAATGAGTTATTTTCCTCTAAAAGTTAAGGAGGGTTCCCATAGATGGCATCATTCTGTTGATGCCAAAAAGCTACCAAGTATGCGAAAGGTGCCACGTGTCATTATGTTATTAGACAAGGAATTTTCCCCTACATCAACTAGCATTGGTAGTGTCATTATCCTTATGCCTTTTTATCATGTATTTGGCTATTTGTTAATCATTTTTAGTATTCTCACCTAATTAATAAATTTATGTAAAGGCTTTCATTTACATACGAATTAGGAATACAACGTATCCTTTCATGTCATAATTTCCAGTTTTCTCATCCTTCTCTACTTGTTTTTGGCAAGTTACAGAAGAGTCTTGCATCAAACCCTTTAAATTCTATATGAACTTTCTCACAACTATAGTTTGCATGTATTTTGTGCTTAAAATGCCCCTCAGGTATATTCATACAAAATACTATATCTCTAAGGTGAGTTCCAATGTAAGAGTACCACTAATGTAATACAATAGGGAAGAAAATATAAAAAACAAGAAAATTAAATGATAGAACGATCCAAATCATGTAGATCAATCCCAAATTACATGGAGAAACTTAATACTTAATCACAGAAACTGGACCTGGTTGTGGTGATCTAATGCGATGGAGTCACGACTCCGGGGTGATAGTGGGTGTTGGTGCTGGCAGTGAAAATGACTAGTCTTTCAAGATTTCGGTCTTAAGATCTAGGTGATTTCAGGAGTGGTAGCAGTGTTATTAGAAAGCCACCAGAGAAGGAGATCAACAACGACGGTGGTGCAGCGAGATTTGTGGATTTTGGGCATTTTCGGCGGACACTCGGTGAATGGTGTGCACGGATGGGCAGATCGAAAGATTCCGCTATGGAGACCGTAGTTCGAGTTTGACGGTGGCCAAAGGCGGCGTTTAGCGACAAAAGTTGTGGATCTAACCTGATTTGAGATTTCGATCCCAATAGTGGTGTCAGCCAAGGAATATGGTGGTTGTAGGTGGTAGATTGGGCCATGAAAGGGCTAAGTGGGTTACAGAGCTTTTGATGGAAGAGACGATGGTGGCTGGTGCTGGGGTTCTAAGGTTTTGGCCGCGGGAGGCTGGCGGTTCTGATGGTGGTCCCTGATTCGGTGTTGGGTGGCCGAAAAGATGTAGATCGGGGTTGTGGTGTTGCAGTGGTTGAGAAGTTTTCTAGCCTTTTTCTGACGGGTTCAGGGCATGTAGATATCAGATCGGAATAGAGAGGAGAATTCCGATCAGAGGGTGTAGGTGGAAAGTCTTCTGGTGGTGGTGTCAGCGTTGCAGCTGGCAGAGGCTACTGGCGGTGACGGATCTATGGTAGTTTTGGCTATTGTACACTTTGCGTTTTTGATGGTTTTTGTTTTTCAATCCCATAGGGGAGCGAATTTAGGGCTTTGATACCACTTGATGCAATACACTAGGGAAGAAAATGTAAAAAGCAAGGAAATTAAAAGATAGAACTATCCAAATCATATGGATCAATCCTAAATCATATGTGATAACAGTGTAAATCATATAGACAAACTTAACACTTAATCACAAAGTATTAAAAGTATTATTTTAATCCGATTTCATTAATAAGCTGCCTAATAACACATGAATCTCCCATATATATAGGAAAATATTAACCTAAAGCTAAAAACTAAATCCTAAGAAGATAAAAACAACAAATCAGATAACCATGGAGAAAGATAAGTTTAATCCTAATCATATTCCAATAAAAAACTAACTAAGATAATAATTCTTAATATTTTCAATTACATCATTATCCCTATATCCCCCAATTCCTAAATTAAAATCTCTAATTCTAATATTCCTCGTGCTTCCCATCGACCACCCTCCTTATTGTGTGGTAAGGTAACTTCACACAATTCTATATAGGATTTAGCACATTATTAGACACATAAAACCACTCAGTAAACCCAAAAATATATACAACATCTATTAAATAATCAGGATTAACCTTACCTCTTGGCTAAGATTGAGGGGAATGAAGGGAAAGGAAATGGAGGGATACGTGTTCCTCTTTATTTAGGAGTTCTTTTAATCTAAAGGAGAGGATTTAAACATTTCAATCACTGGGAACTGGTTGGGGTCGGGGAGAGAACAAAATAAAAAATACTGAAATGTGAGTCAGTAGTTTTATTAATTAGATTCACACCTTTTAGTAGTTATACTGTATGAGAAGTGGGTATGTATCAAGCTTTTATGATGCACTTATATATATATATATATATGTATGTATGTATGTATGTATTCTCTTGTAGTTGCAAAGGTCTTACCCCAAGTTGTTCCATCTGTAAAACCTAATGATGCAAGAAGAGTATTTCTTGAATTACGGGAAAATGGTGTGGTAGTTGTTGTCATTACAGTGAAGGTATGTTTATTTAGTAGCATCATGTAATCAATAATGAAGAATACCTTCCTACCTGGTTGCATGAATTCTTAGTTGGAGAAATCTTATCACAGATTAAAGACTCTTCAATCCAAGTTTGTTGAAGCGTGAATAACAAGACAAAATCACATGCGCATGCATTTAACACAGACAACACATGCACATTTTAATTGATATCATGGGATATTTGGGTAACACATACGTACATCTCATTGTATACAGATTATTTTTGTCATTGCTCTGCTCCATATGTGAACTTGTTGACAATCATATGGATTTTCCAAAAGACCATCATCTCTATATGGAAAATGATCCTAAGGGTTGTCTAATAAATTTGCTAATACAATAATGATCAGAGAAGTAAAACATATTTTGATACCATAGCTGATAGGTAGACAGGACCATCTGATCGGTAGGTAGAACGGTATGATAAGGCAATTTGAGAGATCTGTCATCTGAGTGATTTGAGCACTTATTTGAATCTGAACAAGTGTTTGACTTGCATATGTCCTATAGTAACACGTGCATATGGCCATATCAATGTCTGTTCATTCTCTCAAACATAGAGATGAAAAACCTATCTTCTGTACCCTAAGTGTGTAGGACAGTAGGTAAACAAAGAATAATTGAGAGAGAAAATATTGAGCGAGAAGAAGATAGAGCGGAGGAGAGAAAAAAGAAGATTAGTGAAAAACAGAAGGGAAGAAGAAGAGAAAAGACAGAATGATATATCAAGTTGAAATTTTATCATGAAGTCACTAACTCAATCCAACATATTAGTGCTTTATAGGCACTAACAGTAAAAATAATAGGAAAATACTAAGTCCGAACATGAAAGGAAGTAAACCAATTCATTATCAAAACACAAATAAAATGAAGATATACCGGAGTCAATAAGTGTTCAGGTGTCACAATTTTCTTTCTACATTAATACTGTAATGCAGAGGTCTTGGATATACAATGTGGTCCAACGAACCTAAAAAATCAATTTTAAATAAATACTTAAACACTTTTGAGAGAGGACTTATGGTATACATAGTATTAAAGCTGATCAAAGCTTTCTACCATGATGGTAGAATGCTTTCTACAACACCGGGTGAAGTGTGCTTTTAAACCAATACTGTAAAAGAAATGTTATGATGACGATGCAATGAGCCATAATCGTTGTGTGTGACCTCTCTTTCTGAGGACGTTATAGCTTGAATGAAATTTATAATAATCAATCTAATCTCACTATGCTATTGCAAACTGGAAGGTTTTGGAATAATAAACCCAGAAGTCAATTTCGAGGAGCACTTTTGAGGTATTAGATTCAGAATTTGGAAAGCGTTTTCAAGGTTTCTTAATTTAATCTTCTAACAGGGCATGCAAAGATCAATCATCATAGTGTCAACTTGAATCAATTGGTAGGGTGGCATTTTACTTACTTTTGTGAACTCTTGGGAAAGCATGGGCTGTGCGTCACGGTATGCACAAGCATGGTTGCTACCCGTGAGTTGGCCTTTGAGTGGACAGTATGGTGATCTATATGAGATATGTACAGCAGTGTGGCCTGGTTGTAGGGCAGTTGTGCAGTAGATGTGTGTCAGCGGTGTTCTAGAGTGGCACAATGGTATTTTTTTTTTTGTAAATATGTGATTTATGCACTGTATATTAATGAGAATTTTCAGGGAGTATCTTGAAATTGTACGCAGCGATATAGCATGTTTGGATTTGGAACATTATGTAAATTCTATTTGTTAGGGGATTATGATGGCTCAAGCATAAGGTATCTTTCCTACCGGTAATGCTCAAAATAACTTAAGACTCTTTACGGGGGGACATAGTGTTGGACTCTCCATCATCCTCGGTGTGCGCATTGGGCCATAGTTGGGCTATGGCTTGAAACATGTGTTGGCACTAAGTGAGCCTCCCAAGATAACTTGAGGTGCGAGTTTGGAGCCACGAGAGGGTGACTCGAGCCTCGATGAAGCTGGGAGCTTCATGGACAATATAGATGGCTCATGTGCACTATATTGCGCCCTTATCCCATGCTTCAGGCTTTAACCTACATTCACTATCATGTGGGCTATTAGATATCATCTTGGCACTGTGTGCGCAAGTAGTGTGCAATTCTCGTGTGGAAATGAGGCATTCATGGGGACGTCATCGGTTAAGTTGTGGATTGAGTGCGTACAACCATATTTGCGTGCGTGCAGACTCTTGGTTATGTTGTGGGCTATCTTCGGTGTGTTCATCACAGAGATGGTGGGCATTGTGCATAAGTGGGCAAGTTGCACATCGGCTATCTTCGGTTGGGCTTGTAAGCAGTGTGTATGCAGCTAGACTTAAGAATTGGTTGTGTTCAGTCAGATTTGTGGACAATATGCTTTCGGTTAGGATGGTGGAATATTATCCAAGTGTCTAGTATAAGAAAAAAAAGGATTGTGCTTCAGTGTGCAAGCAGCAAATCAGTGACTAACACAATGAGTGGCAATATTGTGTGTAACGACCCATCCCGGGTTGGCCACCCGAGAGACGACAATTTTTACATCAATCCTCAACCTTCAACAGGGAAGATACATCATCCAGATCTTGACTTTAAACATTATATACAACGTAATATGCATGAATATTTACAAATATTTTTTTTCTATTAGTATGAGGATGTGAACCACGTGGCTTACAGATAATGACTTCATCTGAATCTCAACTCACCAAACTATCTGTCCTGTCTGCTACTTGAAATCATTGTACAATGAGGAGTGAGCTTCACAAGCTCAATGAATT
Organism: Bretschneidera sinensis; assembly: GCA_023935145.1. Taxonomy (NCBI): domain Eukaryota; kingdom Viridiplantae; phylum Streptophyta; class Magnoliopsida; order Brassicales; family Akaniaceae; genus Bretschneidera; species Bretschneidera sinensis. The sequence continues at coordinate 39,825,740 of CM043699.1, forward strand.
AAACTTACTAGAAGTATTCAATTTGTATAATTAGTCTTCCAATATTCATTCATCTATATCTCATATATTTTGATAATAACATTCTATTATCACTACTCATATCAAATCTCCATCCTTTATAAATCTCTTCTTCTCATATAGTTAATCATCATATTGAGATTATCAATTCTATCTCATAATTACCTCATTATGAGATTAACAACATATAATCAGTCACACAGAAAATTATCATTATTTCATATTTCCATATTTCTTCTCAGTATAATTGTCTATCTATGTGACTCATTCATCTATTAATAAATTTACCATCATGAATAACACTTTAGCATATCAAGTAATAACAATCAATATTTAAGCAAATGCAATGCATGAATTTAAATGTTATTATTATTGGGAATGTCTTCCCACATGTCGACATGTTTATCTTAGACTGGCTGCCTTCCCGGCTCTTTTATTCACATTCAGACCAGCTGCCTTCCCGGTTCTTTTATTCCATATATATGCATATGAACAATAATATAGAAACAAACATGTATTCAAACATTTAAATTAGCTATCCTGATTATTCTCAAATTATTATGTAAAAATTTCACTAAATTCTTATCCTCATAAATCATATCAAATTATTAACCATAACTCGTCAATAATTTCATTTATCACCTTTATTATTAAATCGACTCATTATTCCAATAATATTATTTCTCATATAATAATTCTCTACGCATCACTTATTCCTAGCATACCTATCAATCTACTTTCATCTATCACCAAATCATAAGTTAATAATATATTCAAATATTATCACTATATATTTTATATTTATCTTGATTATTTAAAGTAAATCTAACTTACCACGTAGCACTTACAGTTACTCGTGGATCACCTCCTTGCCTTTCCTGCTCCTCTTAGTAATTTCCCTCGGTTGCTGATCGTTAACACCTGATTACGCTTAAAACAGTAACGCGGTGTTGTAGTACGACTTTGGGGTGTCGATTCCATAGGGAGACAAATTAACTATAAAGAAATATGTAAACTTTAATATGAGACGATATGATCAAATTAAATATAGAATATGAATTTGATAGTGAGACAATTGTGTAAAGTAGATTGTGAAATATAATAGGAGAAACAACAAGGATTCGGGAATCCTCCCTAGGTTCGTTGCCTTAACCCTAACTTGATTCAGTTGTTTTTATCTCGATTGCAAGTTTCATATCCCAAACAGGCAATCGGCAAATATTCAATTAAAGCACATGTATAAACCCTAATTTGATTGTTATGAAATACTCTTTATTTTCAATTCATGCACACATGATCTATCCTATAAGTTTATCAAGAAACGACAATATATCTTTGATAACAATATTGTAGTAATGGACAAACCTAAAGGCTAGATCTACCAGACTCAATCATACCCAAATAATCTTGACATAAAGAAAGCATGACTGAATTTTTATCAAGGAAAAAGATACAATCATCGGATTAGATGAAATCTTATAATTAGATTAAAAAGTAAATCATAACAATGTTTGAATGCTAAAGCTCTATTACAACTGAATCAAGTAAGGGAAATAGAAACAACTACACCTAGGGATTCATCCCTTCGCCTTGCTTGGAGATTAGTTGGCCATGGGGGAGAGTGTGGCAGCCTCCCTTGAGTTTTCCAGCTTTTTTGAATGCCTAATTACAAACTTTAAGTGGCATATTTATAGTACACAAGGCTTAGGGGTGTTTTAGGGTTTGAACAAATCATTAAAGACCTAATTAGGGTCTAACTCAGAGTGCATAAGGCTGTGCGCGCACTGCAGCATCACTTGGGCGCGGTGCGGCTCTATTTTGTCAAGTCAGGTGCTGGTGCTGTGAGTTGCGGCGTGGATAATCCATGCTGTGGCATGGTGTGGCTCTGTTTTGGTTAAGTCAGGTGCTGGTGCTGTGTGCTGCGGCGCGGATAATCCATGCTGCGGCGCGGGCTGATGCTGATTCAGAAGGTCTAACCTCTGTCTGCTAAAATCATCATAACTTTCTCTAGAGAAATTATTTTAATGAACCGTAAAATCCTCCAGAAATTAGACTTCCAGATCTTTCTAACCATATGTGGCACACTTCCTGGTTCTTTCTACATCGATACAGTTTAATTTGTAAAAATGGTTGATTTGTATGCCAACTCCAGCAACTTAGTGAAAATTCCTTACTTAGTTTCTCTTCATCTTGGCTCTTCCGCGATCATTCTTTTGCTTGAGTGTTCAATGGAACTTCGTGTTTCAAAATGATGATAGCTCTTCCATCTCTTTTAACTCAAGATACCTGAAAAATGCACCGAAATAAATTAATGCTCCAAAAATACAACTTTAGAGTTGTTAATGAATAAAAATGCAATTAAGACCTAAATCAACCCTAAAGTGCTAACAAATGAGTACAATTATAATGCATTTTATGGCTCTTATCACAACCCCCAGCTAGCTTATTGCTAGTCGCTAGCAATTCAAGCGAAAACAAGAGATGAATTCTATGGTAGGAGTTAAAAACAACGTAAAGCAATGCTAGCGTTGAACCAAGAGTAATTCACTTTTTGTTTCAAAATTGCACATAACATACAGCACATAGAATCATTATATTTCACCTAAGTCCAAAAGTAATCCAAACATCAATCTTAAAATCGTTATTGACTCTTAACATCTATCTTACCACAATCCATTAATCCGAACACCCGGATGATTTTATGCACAACATTCATGAATACAAGTCTTGGCCTCTAAAAACATAACAAATTGTGTGACATCAATCACATAGACAAGCTTCATAGGCTTATTTTTCAAATCATTCTCCACTATTGTAGAAAAATCACACTTCATTGGATCAATAGGTCTTTAATGGGCTTGTAATGCTATGCCAAGGTAAAGGTTAAGAAAGAATGGGAAGGATTTGCAAGTAAAAGAACTTAATCTCTTAGCTTTAAACACAACCACCTTTAAGTGCTAGATAACTTTACTTCAATGCTCAACTCCTTCACCCATTTTTTATAAGAGCATATCTCTTGATAATTCACCACTTTTCTTTTCTTTTTGTTCTTTCTTTGCCATACTTCTTTTCTTTTTTTGTTTTCTTTTCTGTTTTTTTTTTGGCAAATACTCATTCACCTCTTTTTTTCTCATTTTCTTTTTCTTTTCTTTTCCACAACCCCCAACTTATCTTCTTTAATACACTTGAGTTATGGTTTTTCATATTTCCATCCTTACTTCTCTTAAGTGCTTCTTAACAAATGTGTACAACTAAGTTCTTTTAAAAGAAGGATAAGGATAAAATATTTCTAGGCTCATAAGGGTAAGTAAATGGGTTTTTGAAAGAAACAAGGCTCAAATTTTTTTTCAAGAAAAATGGCTCAAATAGGTGACTAGTGATATATATATTGCAAGGGAAGGTTTGAAAGGCTCAAATTATTCAAAAATTGCCTATATCATATCCTCAGTAGTGTGCATTCTAGGAATTCGCCTCAAGTAATTATCAAATAAGTTCTAGAGCTTGTTGAGACCGCAAAAATATTCACAATCAATCGCATATAAAACTTTTCTAGATGTTTTAGACTAATCATTCAATCTTACCACAAACTAGAGTCTCAAACCAAATCAAGATTGACACTTAAATTATTCTCAAATCGAAATAGAATTTAACTTCTTCTACATGCTATCTGTTATCTCAATTAAGTTCATATCATTGACATATGAATTAACTCCAAGGCAAACACAAAGCATGCAAAAAATAAACAAAAAGGAAAATGACACCAAGCAGTTCAATGGAAAAAAAATGTATGGAGATAAAGAATATGGAAACAAAGAGATGTGTTTCCTCCACCCCCAACTTAAAAATTGCATTGACCTCAATGTAAAAGAAAGAGTAAAAGAAACTCCCTTTGTAGCCAAAGGTGCACAGAAGCTGAAAATTGTGCTCCACCATATGAACTGCTTCGTATATTTTCCTTGAAAAAGAAATACTAAGTTAATACTAGAAAACAGCAAAATAATAATAATAAATAAGAAAAAGAAATATGAAAAACAGTAAAAATAAAAGGATATGTTGTGGGTTGCCTCCCATGAGCGCTAAGTTTTACGTCTTCGGCCAGACGTTGCACCACTCTCACTGCTGGCCTCATTGTGGTGCTGAAAATGAGGCTCCAATTTAATGGCCTTAATGCTAATATTTTGGCAAGAAATACTTAAAGTCCACCGCATATGGCTCAAGTGTTCTTGGTGTTACCCACTCACTATCGGCAGTAGGGTATTTGGTTCTCGCATCCATGTGACTTCTCTCAAGTGACTCCTCAAAGCATGGTTGCCATGATTTCTTAATAAATTCCTGTGACTTATCAAAAATATCAACAACATTAATGACATGGGAATAAATTAAAGAATCATCGAACTTAAAGTTATTAGGAGGGAATTCCATAGAATTATCTTTAGTGTGCTCATCCTCCAAATTGAGCTTATCAACCATGTAAGTATCGACACACTCATTCTCTTCATGTGGCTGTTTTGAGACTCGAAAAACATTTACCTCTAAAGTTCTATTTCCAAATGATAATGTCATTAAGCCATTCCTACAATTAATGAAGGCATTGGCAGTGGCAAGGAATGGTCTTCCAAGTATCAAAGGAATTTTGGACTTCGTATTTACAGTAGAAACAATATCTAAAACCAAAAAATCAATAGGATAGTAGAAATTATCAATTTGCAACAAAACATCTTCTACAATACCTTTTGGTTTTCTTACCGATCTATCCGCTAATTAAAGTACCACAGAGGTTGGTTTGATCTCACCTAGACCGAGCTGCAAGTACATGGAGTATGGCATGAGGTTCACACTAGCACCTGAATCTAGCAATGCTTGGCCACAAGATTTGTTTCCAATTTGACAAGCCACTATTGGACAGCTTGGATCTTTATATTTGGGCGGTGTCTTGCTATCAATTACTGCACTTGCTTGCTCCATTAGGAATGCTGTCTTATTCACATGGTGCCTCTTCTTGAGTGTGCACAAATCCTTGATGAATTTAGCATAGTTGGGAATCTGTTTTATAACATGAAGAAGAGGGAGGTTAATTTTAACATGCTGAAGTTGTTCAAGAATCTCACCTTTTGATGCTGAATTTATCTCCTTAGGTTTAAGGAGTGCTTGAGGGAAAGGCACTGGTGGAGAATAATCATCATGGGCCTCTTGTTCCTTGGGGGTTTCATCCTTGTTGCTCAAGTTCGATGGTAGAGTGGGACCATCAATTTTCTTACTACTACGGGTGATTATGGCATTAACCTCTTTAACATTTTGATTTCCAGGATTGGAGGTTTGTGCCATATGTTGTCCCCTTGGATTTTGTTGTGGCTGCAAAGGAAACCGTCCTTGCTCTTGAATCGCCAAGAAACTAGTCAACTTAGTGAGTTGGCTCTTTATCTCCTTTTGTTCCGCTTTGATCCCTTGTTGCTCCTCTAACAGCTGTTGATTTATTTTGTCTTGATCTTCCACATTCTTGGCAAGTACCTGCATAAATGACTTAAACTTATCTTCCAAAGGTAAAGATTGTTGAGGTGCATTATATGAAGTTGCTTCCGGTTGCCATTGGGTACTAGAGTGGGCAGGGGGTTGCATGTCGGATTTCCAATTAAAATTTGGGTGATTTTTCCAACCAGGATTGTAGGTGTTAGAGTAGGGTGAGTGTGGTTTCCCAAAGGGTATACCTACAGCATTACACTCTTCCTTCATCTCAAAATAAACTAGATAATCCTTAGGTAAATGATCTACCCCATTACACATGAAACAAGGCTCATAGGACTCTACCCTAGCAATCGATTCAGGAGCCCTAGCATTTCTGGTTTTTAAGGCTTCAATTTCCTTAGTTAGGGCCTCTAAATAGACTTTAAGGTTATCCTCTTCCCTAAGTTGATAAATCCCAGCGGGTTGATTTCTTCTAGTGCTTTCCATGGAATTTGGTCCTGTCCAAGTGTAGGATTTTTCTGATAGGTCATCTAGGAAATCTATGGCTTGGTCGAGATCTTTTTGAAGAAAATCCCTATTGCACATCATTTCTATGAACTGCCTCTTCCTACTTAAAAGTCCATCATAGAAGTAACTAACCACCCGCCAACTCTCATACCCATGGTGTGGACAAGAATTCAAAAGGTCCTTGAAACGTTCCCAAACTTGATATAAGGTTTCGCTATCTTTTTGTGCAAAGTTTGAGATTTGTCTCTTGAGGTTATTGGTCTTATGGGTTGGGAAGTGCTTTTGGAAGAAAACTTGTGTCATCTCATCCCAACTACCTATGGACCTAGGCCTTAACGAGTACAACCAAGCCTTGGTTTTTTCCTTAAGTGAAAAAGGAAAAAACCTAAGTTTAACGGTGTCTATCATATCAGCCCTACTGTGAAAAGTTGCTACTACTTCTTCAAATTCCCTAATGTGGACATAGGGGTTTTCATTCTCAAACCCATGGAAGGTTGGTAGCAATTGGATCATGCCCGGCTTAAAATCAGGTTGTTGAACATTAGGGGGGAACATGATACAAGATGGGGTGGCTGCTAGGCTAGGGTGCAAGTAGTCTTTAAATGTCCTAGCAACAATTTCATTGTGATTTTCGGCCATGTTAAGGGAAATAAATAAAACAGAAAGAAAATAAATAAATTAATTAATTAAAAAAATCAAAACAAAAAGCAAAGAACAAAAAATAAATAAAAAAATCAGAAAATCAAGACTTCAAGAAAGGAACGATATTACCGTTTTGTCTCAAAGTTGACAATCTTCCTTGTTTGTAAGCGTGTCTCCCCGGCAACGGCGCCAAAATTTGATTACGCTCAAAACATACACGGTGTTGTAGTATAGCCTTGGGGTGTCGATTCCACAGGGAGACAAATTAACTATAAAGGAAGGTGTAAACTTTAATCTGAAACGATATGATCAAATTAAATAGAGAATCTGAAATTGATAGTGAAACAATTGTGTAAAGTAGATTGTGAAGTATAATAGGAGAATAACAAGGATCCAGGAATCCTCCCTAGGTTCGTTGCCCTAATCCTAACTTGATTTAGTTGTTTTTATCTCAATTGCAAGTTTCACATCCCAAACAGGCAATCGGCAAATATTCAATTAAAGTGCATGTATAAACCCTAATGTAATTGATATGAATTATTCTTTACTTTCAAGCACACATGACCTAACTTATAAATTATCAAGAGACGACGATATATCTAAATGACAATACTGCAGCAGTGGATAAATCTATAAAAGAGATCTACCGGACTCAATCACACCCAAACAAATACACATAAGAAGAGCATGACTAGACTTATATAGAAAAGAAGCATTCAATCACCGGACTAATAAGAAATATACTAATTAGATTAAAAAGTAAATCATAATAATGTTTGAACGTTAAAACTCTATTACAACTGAATCAAGTAAGGGAAATAGAAACAACGATACCTAGGGATTCATCCCTTCGCCTTGCTTGGAGATTAGTTAGCCATGGGGGAGAGTGTGGCAGCCTCCCTTGAGTTTTCTAGGTTTTTGAATGCCTAATTACAAACCCTAAGTGGTATATTTATAGTACATAAGGCCTAGGGGTGTTTTAGGGTTTGAACAAATCATTAAAGACCTAATTAGGGTCTAACTCGGAGTGCATAAGGCTGTGCGCGCGCTGCAGCATCACTTGGGCGCGGTGCGGCTCTGTTTTGTCAAGTCAGGCGCTGGTGCTGTGAGCTACGGCACAGATAATCCATGCTGTGGTGTGGTGCAGCTCTGTTTTGATTAAGTCAGGTGCTGGTGCTGTGTGCTGCAGCACGGATAATCCATGCTGCGGCGCGGGCTGATGCTGATTCAGAAGGTCTAATCTCTGTCCGCTAAAATCGCCATAACTTTCTCTAGAGAAATGATTTTAATAAACCGTAAAATCCTCCAGAAAGTAGACTTCCAGATCTTTCTAACCATATGTGGTACACTTCCTGGTTATTTTTACATCGATACAGTTTAAAGATGGTTGATTTGTATGCCAACTCTAGCAACTTAGTGAAAATTCCTTCCTTAGTTTCTCTTCATCTTGGCTCTTCCGCGATCATTCTTTTGCTTGAGTGTTCAATGGAACTTCATGTTTCAAAATGATGATAGCTCTTCCATCTTTTTTAACTCAAGATACCTGAAAAATGCACCGAAATAAATTAATGCTCCAAAAATACCACTTTAGAGTTGTTAATGAATAAAAATGCAATTAAGACCTAAATCAACCCCAAAGTGCTAACAAATGAGTACGATTATAATGAAATTATGTTTTTCTTTGAGCTTCCTGTGACTCTATATAAAATTCTCCCGTAAACCACTTCAAAAGTTTACTCTTTCAACATTTCTTTCGGTTCCCAGGTGTTTAGAGAAATAGAGTAGTTTGAATTGTAGAAGGAAGAAAACCAATCAAGATTTGGTAAGTATAATTAAAAAAAAGAACAAAGTATATATATATGAAAATTTACCGCCTCCCACCATTTCACCTTTTGTGCTGTGTATCATGTAGTGATATTCAACATTTAATCTTTCTCTTTTTGGCAACACCTGGAATCCTGGTGTTGCCACTTTTTTTTTGTCTTTTTTTTTTCTTCTTATCCTCCACAAGTTTTTTTTTTCCTTACATGCTGTCCTCGCGTCCTTTTTTTTTTTTCCAAAAGAATTATTTTATAAAAATTAAATCTTTTGCATCATATTTATTAAATTACTTCTTTATCCTTTCTTTATGAATATGGGTATTACAATTCTACCCACTTTACAAAAATTTCATCCTCAAAATTTTCTTACCTAATTCATGAAAGAGTTGGGGCATTCTTTCCTCATTCTTGCTTCATGCTCCCAAGTAATTTCTTCAACATCTTTGCTTCGCCATAATACTTGAATCAATTGAGTAACTTTATTACACAAGACTTGTTTTTTTCGTTTAGAATTCTGACCGCCACTTGCATAAATGTCAAATCTTTCTGAAGTTCTATCGCTTGATTTGAGATACTATGAGATTCATTGTGTAAGTACTTTCTCAAAAGTGACACATGAAACATATTATATAATTGCTTTAACTCTGGGGGCAAATCCAATCGATATGCTATTGGTCCAACTCTCTCAATCACCTCATATGGCCCCACAAATCTCGGGCTCAACTTTCACTTCTTTTTAAACCTCAACATACCCTTCCATGGAGATATCTTCAAAAATACCCAATCACCAATTTGAAACTCGAGAGATCGTCTTCTATTATTAGCATATCCCTTCTGTATGTTCTGTGCTGCTCTAAGGTTCTCTCTAACCAGTTTGATCATTTCAGTAGTCAAATCTATCATTTCGGGACCAAATATCTTTCTCTCTCCAACTTCTTCCCAGCATACTAGAGTTTTACACCTCATACCATATAAAGCTTCAAATGGTGCCATCCTAATGCTAGTTTGATACTGATTATTGTATGCAAATTCAATCAAAGGCAAATCAGCATCCCAACTTATTAAGAAACTCAACACATTTGCCCTCAGCATATCTTTTAGTATTCTGATGATTCTTTCCGTTTACCCATCAGTTTGTGGATGAAAAGCTGTACTAAACTGCAATTACGTATCCATAGCTTCTTGGAAATCCCTTCAAAATCTAGAAGTGAATCTAGAATCTCTGTCTGATACAATGCTCAAAGGTACTATATGTAATCTTACAATCTCCGCTATATACAATTCAACCAACTTTTAAGGACTCAAAGTAGTTTTGATAGGAAGGAAATGCGAAGACTTAGAAAGTCTGTCCACTATAACCCATACAACATCATGTCCTCTCTGGGTACGGAGAAAACCAGAGACAAAATCTATACTAAGGTTTTCCCATGGCCACTCAGGTACTGGAAGAGGTTGTAATAAACTTGCTGGATTTCTATTCTTATACTTCACCTGTTGACAAGTCAAACATCTAGAAATATGTTCCGCTACATCATTCTTCATTCCTGACCACCAATAATTCTGTCTTAACCCCCTATACATCTTATTATTACCCGGGTGCATAGAATCTACAGAATCATGAACTTCCCTTAGTATCTCCTTTCTCATCTCCACATCATTGGGAACACAAACTCTATGCCCCAATACCACCATACCATCTTCTCCAATTCTAAACTCAGTCGGCTTCCCACTCAATAATTCTTATTCAATCTTCTCTATCCCTTCATTTTTACCTTGCATTTGTAATAAATGATCAATAATAGAAGATTGTACCACCATATTTGCCATCAATACTCCTCTATCATTAACACTCAACTGCATCCTCATTTTTCGTAATTCTATCATCAAGCTAGCATTATGACTCCCAACAGCAACTAATCTCCCTGTAGCCTTTCTATTCAATGCATCAATTACTACATTAGCCTTTCCTGGATGATAATGAATCGTACACACATAATCACTAATAAATTCCATTCACCTCCTCTGCCTTAAATTCAACTCTTTCTAGGTAGGTAAATGCGTCAAACTTTTATGATAAGTAAAAATTTCACAATTAGCTCCATACAGATGATGTCTCCAAATTTTCAAAGCGAAAACTATGGTAGCCAATTCTAAATCATGGGTCGGGTAATTCCTCTCATGGTTCTTCAATTGCCTCGATGCATAAGCTATAACTCTCCTATGTTGCATCAACACAAATCCTAACCCTTGATGTGACGCATCACTATATACCACAAATCCTTTATCACCAGAAAGAAGCACTAATACCGGGGCAATAGTCAATTTTTCTTTCAACAGTTGGAAACTCCTCTCACATTTTTCTAACCACCTAAACTTCACTTCTTTCCTAGTCAATCTAGTCAATGGTCTAGCAATCATAGAAATTTTTTGGATAAGTCTCCTATAATAACCAGTCAACCCCAAAAAGCTTCTAATTTCAATTATACTAGTGGGTCTTTCCCAATTCAACACTGCTTCTACTTTCTATGGGTCAAGTACTATTCCCTTTCCTGACAAAACATGTCCAAAGAAAGATATTCCACTTAACTAAAACTCACACTTAGAGAACTTTGCATATAATTTCTCTCTTCTCAGAATTTCCAACACTATCTCTAAATGTTGTATATGCTCCTCTTCATTCTTGGAATATACCAGAATATTATCAATAAACATAATCACAAATCTATCCAAGAATGGTTTAAATACCCGATTTATCAGATCCATAAATGCTGTAGGAGCATTAGTTAACCCAAATGGCATGACCTGGAACTCATGATGGCCATAACATGTTTTAAATGCAGTCTTAGGCATGTCCCTCTCCTTTATCCTCAATTAATGATAACCCAATCTCAGGTTTATCTTAAAAAATACCTTAGCTCCCTATAACTGTTCAAATAAATCATCTATCATAGGCAAAGGATATCTATTCTTGATGGTGATCTTATTCAACTGTCTATAATTAATACACAACCTCATTGTCCTATCATTCTTCTTAACAAACAACACAGGGGCTCCCCAAGGTGACATACTAGGTCGAATAAACTGTTTATCTAGTAACTCTTGAAGTTGAACTTTCAACTCTCTCAATTCAGCTGGTGCCATTCTATAAGGTGTTATAGATATGGGTGCAGATCCTAGAATCATCTCAATAGAAAACTTAATCTCCCTATTGGGAGGCAACCCGATCAACTCTTCAAGGAAAATGTTAGAAAAATCTTTCACTACCAAGATTTCTTCTAACTTCCTAACATCCTTGCTAGAATCCACCACATATGCCAAATACCCCTCATAACCCTTCTTCAATCATTTACTAGCAGTCAAGGCAGAAATAAGACAGTTGGAAATTATCTTATGTTTTCCCTGAAAATTAAACTCTTCCTGTCTAGGTATCTTGAACACCACATTCTTCCTAAAACAATCTACCCAATCATGATATATAGATAACCAATTCATCCTCAGAATTAAATCAAAATCTGTCATATCTAAAGGTAATAAATCAACTTCAAATTCTCTATCAGTCATATTAATCACACAACCTCGATAAATTATCCTGATAATAACCCTATCCCTAGTAGGAACCTCAACAATAATTGCATGCATCAAAGGACTAGGACTAGCGTCAATAGATTTAATATAAATACTAGATGCAAACGAATGGGTTGCACCAGGATCAATCAATAATCTAGTAGGTTTACCAATGATAGATATCATACCCATAACAACATCAGGAGTGGCTTGTGCATCTTGTTAGGTTAATGCATAGACTTTGTTGTTTTTGGACTGTAACTAGCTACCACATCCTCTCTCAGTTACTGATCCTCTACCTCTACCCTGTACACTCCCTGATCCACCACTTCTCTCTATCGGTCTTCTCCCAACACTTCCAGCACCTACGTCAGCAGATTTTCCCATTGGACAATCTACACCAACGTGTCATCCCTTACCACATATGAAATATATCTGTATAGGGTAATTTTGAGACAGATGCCCTGTCTGATTACATCTAACGCAAACCCTTGGCTCTCGACATACATCAGATTTCCACATCCCCTTGGTGGCATACTTATTCCTTTACCATAACTCCTACTTCCCATAGCTTGTTTCCCAAATGTAGGAATCCCAGTGGTATTACTCTGAGCTACAGAAGCAACAGGTCTTACTTGCCTTTGACTTTGCACTATAGTTCCTTGTGAAAACGGAACACTTTCTTTGGGGTGGTCTCCCATCCTGCACACTCATACTACCACCACCTCTAGGTCCCTCAAATCTAGACATCTTCAGCCAATCCCTCTTACCTCTAAACTCTGTCAAATCATTCTTAATCTGTAATGCTTTATCCACCAGTATAGCATAATTCCCTATGCTTATGTAAAAGAGTTTAGATTGAATATCATAGTGTAATCCGTTTAAAAATATCTTACACTTCTTTTCCTCCGTATTCACTAATTCAGGTAAAAACCTTAACAGGGCTATGAATCTACTATTATATTTAGCCACCGATAAATTACCCTGCCTCAGATGAATAAAATCTCTCTCTTGTGTGCCTAAAAGATATCTGGAAAATACTTCTCAAAGAACTCATCCTTAAACTTACTCCAAGTTAAATGTCGTTCTACCTGTGTACTTACCCCGGGTAGAATATCCTCCCACCATTGAGAAGCCTCATCTTTCAACATAAATGAAGCCAAAGCAACCTTTTGTCTATTTGTCACTGATAAGACTTCAAAATATTTATTAATATGTCTAATCCACTGCTCAATTTCCACAGGATTTACAGATCCTCTAAAAGACTAGGGTTTAGACTTAAAAAAATCTCACAAAACAATCACATTGCATCTCATGTGTAAACACGCCTTCTCCCTCATGAACCTTTTTTCTCACCACATCAGGTTCTATTCTACTCCTCTCATCTAATCTCCTCTGTAAATTATCAGCCATTTTCTTCTGTTGCATTCATCCTCTCTATAGCACGATCAAGATCTTTTCTCAATTCATCCCTCATAATATCATATTCTTTTCCAACTCTGCTAGTACCAGCTGCTCTAGTAATCCGTTCCCTTGTAGGAACCACAAACTTATCCTCCTCCTCTGCTTCAGCTCTTCTAAATATTGGGGGTCTATGACGTCCCCTATGATTTAGAACTCTACCTCTAGCTCTAGCATGTCCACGTGTTATTCTCAGACTTAGCATTAAAATATAGTTTATTTAAATCTTTCACTTCTTTAAATTCTTATGCAGTCTACTAAATCATAAAACCTAATGTAACGACCTATCCCGGGTTGGCCACTCCCGAGACAGTGTTGTCACATTTTGAAAATCCCAGCAAGACACATATATGCAACAATAAAAAATAATACCTATTGCAATTTTTACATCAATCATCAACCATCAATATGAGAGATATATCATTCAGATCTTGACTTAAACATTATATACAACTTAATGTCCATGAATATTTACCAATTTTTTTTTTCCATTAGTTTGAGGAAATGAACCACGTGGCTTACAGATAATGACTTAATCTGAATTTCAACTCACCAAACTATCTGTCCTGCCTGCTACCTGAAATCATTGTACAATGAGGAGTGAGCTTCACAAGCTCAGTGAATTAAACTTACTAGAAGTATTCAATTTGTATAATTAGTCTTCCAATATTTATTCATCTATATCTCATATATTTTGAAAATAACATTCTATTATCACTACTCATATCAAATCCTCATCTTTTATAAATCTCTTCTTCTCATATAGTTAATCATCATCTTAATATTATCAATTCTATCTCATAATTACCTCATTATAAGGTTAACAACATATAATCAATCACCCAGATAATTCTCATCATTTCATATTTCCATAGTTCTTCTCAGTATAATTGTCTCTGTGTGTGACTCATTCATCTATCAATAAATTTACAATCATGAATAACACTTTAGCATATCAAGTAATAACAATCAATATTTAAACTAATGCAATGCATGAATTTAAATGTTATTATTATTGGGAATGTCTTCCCACATGTCGACATGTTTATCTAGACTGGCTACTTTCTCGATTCTTTTATTCTCATTTAGACTGGTTGCCTTCCCTGTTCTTTTATTTTCATTTAGATCGGTTACCCTCCCGGTTCTTTTATTTTTATTTAGACCTGTTGTTTTCCCTGCTCTTTTATTTCCATATATATGCATATGAATAATGACATGAAATGCATATGAACAATAATATAGAAACAAGCATGTATTCAAACATTTAAATTAGCTATCTTGATTATTCTCAAATTATTATTTGAAAAATTCCACTAAATTCTTCTCCTCATAAATCATATCAAATCATCAACCATAGCTTGTCAAAAATTTCATTTATCACATTTATTATTAAATCGACTCATTATTCCAATAATATTATTTCTCATATAATAATTCTCTATACATCACTTATTCCTATCATACATATCAACCAACTTTCATCTATCACCAAATCATAAGTTAATAATGTATTCAAATATTATCAATATATATTTCATATTTATCTTGATTGTTTAAAGTAAATCTAACTCACTACATATCACTTAAAACTACTTGTGGATCACCTCATTGCCTTTCCTACTCCTTTCAGCAATTTCCCTCTGTTGCTGATCATCAACACCTTTTGATTTTATTAGAGCTTCCTATGACTCTCTATAAAATTCTACTGTAAACCCCTTCAAAATTTTACTCTTTCAACATTTCTTTCGGTCCCCAAATGTTTAAATAAATAGAGTAGTTTGAATTGTAGAAGAAAGAAAACCAATCAAGATTTGGTAAGTATATTTAAAATAAAGAACAAAGTATATTAATATGCAAATTTGCTTCTCCCCCACCGTTTTACCTTTTGTGCTGTGTATCATATAGTGATACACAACATTTAATCTTTCTCTTTAATCTAGGTATTGCCACGTTTTTTTTTTTGAAACCTTTTTGTTTTGAAAACCTTTTTTTTTTCTTTCTTCTTCTTATCCTCCATGAGTTTTTTTTTCTTTTCCCTTACATGTTGTCTACACGTCCTTTTTTTCTTTCCAAAAAGAATTGTTTTATAAAAATTAAATCTTTTACATATATATATATATATATATATTATTTTAACTCCATGTCATATTTATTAAATTACTTTTGACCATTTCTTTACGAATATGGGTATTACAGTGTGCATCTTCGGTGGGCACATAGGGAAGAGGGATTATAGGTTATTGAGCTAGGAATTGACATAGATGACAACACTGTGGAATTTCTAAGATGTGTTAGGGTTCCAATGGGACTTTGCTCATGTGCTCGTAATCGGTAAGTGTTCCTCATTGAGGTCTAAAGGCGTGAGAGTTGATGGGAGCCAATAACACTTGTCAGTGGCTATTTGGGTCAATGAGATGTTGTGGTTCATTTGAGACTAGTGCACTACCTCTGAGATAAGGGTAAGTATCTTGCAAGTCTTAACATCGGGTATGTTGGGTCTTGAAGACTTCTATATTAGTTGACAATCCAAGGCACGGTAGGATGGTTGCTTGGTAGCGGGCTAAGCTTTGAGTAGAGACCTTGGGTGCTTATTGGTGCGCTTGATTGAGTTTTTTAGTATTCTAGTTTGAGTTTTAGAGAAAAATAATGAGTCATGTGGCTTCAAAAAGGTTGTTTCACGAGTTCTTGAGGCGAAAACTTGAGGTAAAGAAATTATGGCTGAGACTTAGAGAAGTTTTGGTGCCGCACAATCTTTTGGATTTAGGACAAATCTGGTAGATTGTGACAGTTGGTATTAGAGCAAAATCACTCTCCATTGGAGAGCCTTGGTTGTGAGCAAAGATTTCAATAAGTGAGTTGGTTGTGATTTCGGGAGTGATGTGACTCGTAAAATGCATCTTAACAGTACTTAACTGTTATCACTTTAGGGTTGATCTAGGTTTTAATTGCACTTTTATACGTTAACAACTCTAAAGTATCATTCTTGGATCATTGATCTATTTCGATGCATTTTCAGGTACTTTAAGCTCAAAAGAGGAGGGAAAGTTATCATTGCTTGAAGCACAAAGACTCGAGGCATACTGGAGTGAAGGAATGCTTCCGAAAGGACAAGATAGAGGGCTTAAAAGAGCAACAGCTGCTGCCCGCACTGGAAAGGAGTTTCACTAAATTGCCAGAATTACCCGTACATATCAATCATCTTTAAAAATTAAACTGTATTGATACAAGAAGAACGAGGAGATGAGCCATATATTCTTAGAAAGATCCGAAAGTCTACTTTCTGGAGAATTTTACGGTTCGTCAAAAGGATTTTTCTAGAGAAAGTTATTGCAGTTTAAGTAGACAAAGGTCAGGCTGTGCGGGCTATGTGGGATTTCAGCGTGATTTTGGGCTTAAATCCCACATCCCACATCGGTTGGAAAACATATTTCTATATCTCACATCCCACATTGGATGGAAAACACATTGCACTCTTGGTATTTGCCTATATAAGACCCACTCCACTTTAGCTTTAGAAATAAATCGGGGATGAATCCAGAGGGCCTTTAGGAGCAATACAGAGGGCCTTTAGGAGGAACCCAAAGTAAAAAGTTTGAAGGTTGGGAGAGATGATCATCGGGAGGCCGGAGGCAACTCGAGGACGCATGAGCCCCATGGCCGGCTAGTCTCCAAGCAAGGCGAAGGGATGAATCCCTAGGTGTAGTTGTTCTCATTTTCCTTTATTTGATTCAGTTGTAGTTTGGTATTATTTTCATTAAACATTGTTATGTTTTATTCTTTAATTTAATTAGTAGATTTCTTATTAGTCCGGTGATTGCATGCTTCTTTTCCATATAAGTCTTGTCATGCTTTTCTTATGTGTATTTGTTTGGGTGTGATTGAGTCCGGTAGATCTCTTTTATAGATTTGTCTATTACTGCGGTATTATCATTTAGATATATCGTTGTCTTTTGATAATTTATAAGTTAGGTCATGTGTGCTTAAAAGTAAAGAATAATTCATATAAATTACATTAGGGTTTATACATGCGCTTTAATTAAATATTTGTCGAATGCCTGTTTGGGATGTGAAACTTGCAATCGAGATAAAAACAACTGAATCAAGTTAGGATTAGGGCAATGAACCTAAGGAGGATTTCCGGAACCTTGTCATTTTTATTTTATTTTAAACTTATTTACACAATTACCTTTTTTCTCAAACAACTCAGATTCTTTTAATCTTTTATCGTTTGTGTTGAGGTTTACACCTTCTGTTGTACTTAACTTGTTTCCCTGTGGAATTGACACCCCAAAACTATACTACAATAACCGCGTTATGTTTTGATCGTAATCAAATTTTGGTGCCGTTGCCGGGGAAACGCGCCTAAGCACAAGGAAGCTTGTCAACTTTGAGTGTGACGATAAAAAAAAAAAAAAAGATTGTCTCAAAAATTTTGGCGCTGTTGCTGGGGAAACGCGCTTAAGTACAAGGAAGCTTGTCAACTTTGAGTGTGACGGTAAAAAAAAAAAAAAAAAAAAAATCTTATTTTATTTATTTTATTTCCTCTCTGATTCATTTGGTGCATGCTTAGACAAGAGATCTGCGAGGTAGATTCATTAGAGGACCTGAGCTAGAATTACCCTCTCCTTCCGAGTCTGATAGTGAAACCTCGCCTAGATCAACCTATAGAGAAAACTCAAGTGAGAATCTAGAGGATTTTGTTAACATGGCTGATAACCATAATGAGAATGTTGCTAGGACACTTCAGGATTACCTCCACCCTACACGCACAGCCATACCATCATGCATCATGTTTCCAGCCAATACTCACCATCAAGATCTTAAACCAGGGATGATTCAATTATTCCCTACATTCCATGGCTTGGATAACAAAAACCCATATGTGCACATTAGAGAGTCTGAGGAAGTAGTTGAGACTCTTTATAGTCAAAACGAAACTCATGACATTATGAAACTTAAGCTCTTTCCTTTCGCTTTGAATGATAGAGCCAAGAGTTGGCTATACTCACTTAGACCACGATCTATTGGGTCATGGACTGAGATGACTCGAGCTTTCTTTAACAAATACTTTCCCCAACATAAGACCAACACTTTGAAAAGGCAAATCTCCACCTTTGCACAAAAAGATAGTGAGACTTTATATCAGTCTTGGGAGAGGTTTAAGGAGTTATTGAGTATGTGCCCTCACCATGGGTATAAGAGTTGGTGCTTAGTGAGTTATTTCTATGAGGGACTTACCTATAGAGAACGCCAATTCGTAGAGATGATGTGTAATGGTAGGTTTTTACAGAAAGATCCTGATGAGGCCATAGAGTACCTCAATGAGCTTGCTGAAAAAGCTCACACTTGGACTAGACCTAGTGCTACTGAAAGCACAAATAGGTCACGACCTATAGGGCACCCAAATGGTGGTGGAATTTACCATCTTAGGGAAGAGGATAACCTTAGAGCCAAGGTCGAGATGCTCACTAGGGAGATAAATGAGTTAAAGACTAAGTGCTTAAAGTCAACACATGTGATTAATCATGCCAAGTCTTTAGAGCCGTGTTTTATGTGTGGCGGGGTAGATCATCTCGCCCAAGAGTGTCCCACATTTGCTGAGATGCGAGGGATGTATAAGGAACAATGTAATGCCTTAAGCATGTACAAGAATCCTTTTACACCCCTCTCTAATACCTATAAGCCGGGATGGCGCGATAACCCAACCTTCAGCTGGAAGTCTGAAAACCAACAGCTTGCACAACCCCCTACACCATATCTTGAACCATATCATGCACCTGTGTCTTCTAGGAGTTCTTTAGAAGACACTTTACATGCTTTTATTGAGGCACAGGGTAAGACTAATAAAAGACTTGAATCGTTAGCTGTGCAAGTTGTTGAAGAACCTAAAGAAATAAAGAGCCAAGTGTCCAAGTTGATGAGCTACTTGAGTGTGACTGA
Organism: Bretschneidera sinensis; assembly: GCA_023935145.1. Taxonomy (NCBI): domain Eukaryota; kingdom Viridiplantae; phylum Streptophyta; class Magnoliopsida; order Brassicales; family Akaniaceae; genus Bretschneidera; species Bretschneidera sinensis. The sequence continues at coordinate 39,845,155 of CM043699.1, forward strand.
GCGAGGTAAGTTCCCTGCTCAAGCTCAGTCCACATCCCATGGTCAACACCTAGCACAAAAGAATTTGGAGGAGGTGAATGCCATTGTGACATTAGGTGGTAAGTCAATACACATCCCAACAATGAAAAAATCAGAGGATGTGGTTGAAAGCCATCAAGCACAAGCATACATGATGGACTCGTTCATGGAAAAGGTCCAACACCTTAATCCATTAGAGTCCACCTTCACCCATGGCTTCACCAAAGCATATATCGAGCCAGCATTTGCGGATGTTACTAATGACATCCTTGAGGCCCCCCAAAAGCATAGAGGCATCGAATTTGGCAGTGCAGCAGCGGCTGATGCATTCAACCTATGTTTTTCGAGGAGGGAATAAGAGTGTCTGGCTGAAGATGTAAAATTTAGCGCTCGTGGGAGGCAGCCCACAACATATCCTTTTATTTCTTTTATTATTATTATCTTGTTGTTTTCCAAGTTTTTACTTTAGTATTTATTTTTCAGGGATAAATAAACAAAGTAGTTCAAATGATCGTGCACAACTTTCAACTCCACGCACCGTTGGTTAAAAAAGGAGTTTATTTAACTTTTGCTTTTTCATTGAGGACAATGCTTATCTTAAGTTGGGGGTGGAAGATATACATTTCTTATTGCATATCATTGAACTGCTTGGTGCCATCTTTGTTTTTGTTTAGCATGCTTTGTGTTAGCCTTAGAGTCAATTTACATGTCAATGATATGAGCATAATTGAGATAGTAGATAGCATGTAGAAGAAGTTAAATCTTGCTTTAGTTTGAAATTAATTTAAGCATCAATCTTCATTTGGTTAGAGACTCTAGTTTGTGGTAAGATTGTATGATTAATCGAAAGCATTTAGAAAAGTTTTATGTGTGATTATTTTGTGAATACTTTTGCGGTCTTGACAAGCTCTAGAACTTACTTGATAATTACTTGAGGCGAATTCCTAGAATGCACACTACTTAGGATATGATATAGGTCATTTTTGAACCGTTTGAGCCTTTCAAACCTACCATTGCTATATTTATCACTAGTCACCTATTTGAGCCTTTTTCTTGAAAAGAAAAATTGAGCCTTGTTTCTTTCGATAAACCATTTACCTTTATGAGCCTAAAAATATTTTTATCATTACCTTTCTTTTAAAAGAACTTAGTTATACACATGTTGTGAGAAGCACTTAAAAGGAGTAAAGGTGGAAATATGAAAAAAAAAATATAACTGCCGTAACCCAAGTACATTAAAGGAGATAAGATGAGGGTTGTGGAAAAGAAAAGAAAAAAAATGATGAAAAAGAAGGTGAATGGTTATGTGCCAAAATAAAAAAAAATGAATTATGGCAAAGAAAGAAGAAAGAAAGAAAAGAAAAAAATGGTGATTTGTTGAAAGAAATGCTCGAAAAATGGTTGAAAGAGTTGGGTGTTGAAGTAAGGTTATCCAGTGCTTAAAGAGCTGTGTTCAAAACTACGAGATTAAGTTCTTTTACTTGTGAATTCTTCCCATTCTTTCTTAGCCTTTACCTTAGCCGAACGTTACAAGCTTATTAAAGACCTATTGATCCAATGTAGTGTGATTTTTCTACAATAGTGGAGAGTGATTTGAAAAGTGAGCTTATGGAGCTTGTTTTTGTGATTGATGTCACGCAATTTATTATGTTTTTAGAGGCCAAGATTTGTATTCATGAATGTTATGCATAAAATCATCCGGGTGTTTGGATTAATGGTTTGTGGTAAGATGGATGTTAAGAGTCAATAACGATTTTAAGATTGATGTTTGGATTACTTTTGGACTTAGGTGAAATTTAATGATTCTATGTGTCGTACGTTATGTGCAATTTTTGAGGCAAAAAGTGAATTACTCTTGGTTCAACGCTAGCATTGCTTTACTTTGTTTTTAACTCCTACCATAGAATTCATCTCTTATTTTCGCTTCAATTGCTAGGGACTAGCAATAAGCTAGTTGGGGGTTGTGATGAGAGTCATAAAATGCATCTTAACAGTACTTAACTGTTATCACTTTAGGGTTGATCTAGGTTTTAATTTCACTTTTATACGTTAACAACTCTAAAGTATCATTCTTGGATCATTGATCTATTTCGGTGCATTTTCAGGTACTTTAAGCTCAAAAGAGGAGGAAAAGTTATCATTGCTTGAAGCACAAAGACTCGAGGCATATTAGAGTGAAGGAATGCTTCCGAAAGGACAAGATGGAGGACTTAAAAGAGCAACAGCTGCTGCCCGCACTGGAAAGGAGTTTCACTAAATTGCCAGAATTGCCTGTACATATCAATCATCTTTAAAAATTAAACTGTATTGATACAAGAAGAACCAGGAGATGAGCCATATATGCTTAGAAATATCCGGAAGTCTATTTTCTGGAGAATTTTACGGTTCGTCAAAAGGATTTTTCTAGAGAAAGTTATGGCAGTTTAAGTAGACAAAGGTCAGGCTGTGCGGGCTGTGCGGGATTTCAGTGTGATTTTGGGCTTAAATCCCACATCTCACATCCCACATCGGTTGGAAAACATATTTCTATATCTCATATCCCACATTGGGTGGAAAACACATTGCACTCTTGGTATTTGCCTATATAAGACCCACTCCACTTTAGCTTTAGAAATAAATCAGGGATGAATCCAGAGGGCCTTTAGGAGCAATACAGAGGGCCTTTAGGAGGAACCCAAAGTAAAAAGTTTGAAGGTTGGGAGAGATGATCGTTGGGAGGTCGGAGGCAACTCGAGGACACATGAGCCCCATGGCCGGCTAGTCTCCAAGCAAGGCGAAGGGATGAATCCCTAGGTGTAGTTGTTCTTATTTTTCCTTTATTTGATTCGGTTGTAGTTGGAATTATTTTCGTTAAATATTTTTATGTTTTATTCTTTAATTTAATTAGTAGATTTATTATAACTCCGGTGGTTGCATGCTTCTTTTCCATATAAGTTCAGTCAGGCTTTTCTTATGTGTACCTGTTTGGGTGTGATTGAGTCCGGTAGATCTCTTTTATAGATTTGTCCATTGCTGCGGTATCATCGTTTAGATGTATCGTCGTCTCTTGACAATTTATAAGTTAGGTCATATGTGCTTGAAAGTAAAGAAGATTTCATAACAATTACATTAGGACTTATAAATGCACTTTAATTGAATATTTTTCGATTGCCTGTTTGGGATGTGAAACTTGCAATAGAGATAAAAACAACTGAATCAAGTTAGGATTAGAGCAACAAACCTAGGGAGGATTTCCGGAACCTTGTCATTTTTATTTTATTTTAAACTTATTTACACAATTACCCTTTTTCTCAAACAACTCAGATTCTTTTAATCTTTTATCGTTTATGTTGAGGTTTACACCTTCTGTTGTACTTAACTTGTTTCCCTGTGGAATCGACACCCCAAAACTATACTACAATAACCGTGTTATGTTTTGGGCGTAATCAGGGAGCATCTCGCTCTTCTTTTGCAAGATGAAGGTATCAGTTATCAGCTTTATGGTGTGCATGAATTAGCAGGATTTGGCTTGTCCACACTTGAAATGAAGTAAGTTGTGGCCTTTTCATTAGTTTGAATTGTGGCTTTGTGTTGTGATCTCGACTAGTTGACCAACGTATGCATAAGGTGTGCATTTTCTACTAGCTTAGGGGAGTATAACCTTATTAAACATATGTAGGTGTGTTTCATATGGGGACTTTTGAGCGTGGGGCTGGTGTGTTTATCTAAGAGGGAAAACTTACACCTGAGCCCTGGTTAGTGAGAATTTCGGTTGTGTGTTTGTGTGGGTATCATGAGGTGTGGTACTTGATTCAGTTGAGATTTGAGTTGGCATCTGGTTCAGTGTTAAGTTTTAAAGGCTTTGGCCAAGGGTGCTGGTTTGGTTATTTTGGTTTTCAGTTAAAGTAGTGCTTTATGAGGCATCAATGGCCCAGTATCGATCATAGTGTTGAGGCATGCAGGTTGGTGGCTTCCTTGTGAAAAGAAAGATTACCATTTTGAGAGGGGAAATGGATTCTTCAGCTAAGGGTTGGCGTTAATTGAGCAAGTGAGAAGAACCCACAGTGTCAATGATTAACACCTTTGGAGTAGAGTTTCATGTAAGGGTCATTCAAAGGGAAAATATCCCATTAGCCTTGTGATATAGGCCCTGAGTTGAGTGTTTGAGTGGGGGGAGTACCTCTCAAATCCAAGCATGGTTTTCAAATGAGTGATATTAGGAGTCGAGGCATTCTGAGTTTTAGAGTTTTGAGGCATCTTAAGTTTATTCAAACAAGAGTAAAGGTGCTGCTAGTGGGTGGTTGGCTTGCGAGCCACAACTAGAGGGGTGCATCCTTGCTCGCATCTTTGTGTTACCTAAGAGTAGGCACACATGTAGCAGGGTTTGAGTTATGGAGTTGCCTCATTTTGAACCTTGAGTGGCAAGTTTGTTGAGCAGTTTGGATTTTGGTAATGGCTCAGTGGAGCCCGAGTTAAGGTAAGACCCATCAAACTTGTCCTAGTGAGTGCATGCATAAGACATCTCAAGTTCCAAAAGGAAGGATCACGCGTTTTGTGGGCATGAGGGTCGTGCCTAGTAGGGCGCACCTAAGAGAAGTGGTGCCACGAGAGTGTGGTTGGCATAAGTGCTATGCTCATAGGATCTAACCAAAGGGACAAGAGTTTTGAAGGGCATGGCATTTCACTCGAGGTGATTTAAAGGGTTGCCTTGTGGTGTGGCGAAGAAAGTCACACACCCCATTGAGAGTTAAGTTTAAGTTTTGAAGCATGATGAAGCGTCATCATTGGATAATCAATGTAGTGTTTCAGTTGGCTTGCATGGAGCTTGCTATGGAGCTTTGAGTTGAGCTTGTATGCTCCTGAGGACATGGAGTGAATTCGAGCGTGAGTGAAGTGGAAGTAGAAGTGTGAGTGTGCATCTTCGATCAAGTATATAGAGATGGGTGAGAGACTCTTGAGTCCTCAGATTGGTACATGTAATGCTCTATGAATCATGGAAAGATATCACAAAGCTTTCTACAGAAGCTTAGCTCTAGTTCTTATGTTGCACGTCGATGAGGACATCAATAGAATGAAGTGGGGGAGAATGTCACGGTACGCACCATTAGGCATGGTTTCTATCCGTGAGTTGGCCTTTAAGTGGGTTGTATGGTGATCTATGTGAGTTCTATACAATAGGGTGGCCTGGTTGTGGGGCAGTTGTGCCGCAGATGTGTGTGTCAACGGTGTGCTAGAGTGGCATAATGGCATTTTTGTAAATATGTGATTTATGCACCAAAAATTAATGAGAAGTTTCGGGGAGTATCTTGAAGTTGTGTGTAGTGATATACATGTTTAGATTTGGAAGATTCGAGAATAAGGTATGTTTTCTACTGGTAATGCTCAAAATGACTTAAGACTCTTTAGGGGGGACATGGTGTCAGGCTCCCCACCACCTCTGGTGTGCACACATAGGTCATAGTTGGGCTATGGCTTGAGACATGTGTTGGCACTAAGTGAGCCTCCCAAGATAAATTGGGATGCAGGTTTTGGGCCACTAGAGGGTGACTCGAGCCTCTATGAAGCTGGGAGCTTCATGGATAGTATAGGTGGCTCGTATGCACTATATTGTACTCTTATCCCGTACTTGAGGCTTTACCCTACGTTCACTATCATGTGGGCTATCGAATATCATCTTGGCACTGTGTGCGCAAGTAGTGTGCGATTCTTGTGTGGCAATGAGGCATCTGTGGGGACATCATCGGTTAAGTAGTGGATTGAGTGTGTGCAGCCATATCTGCGTGCATACAGACTCTCGGTTATGCTGTGGGCTATCGATGTCGTAAATTTTTTCTAAACTGAAACAAAATGTGAGAATCAAGACTTAGAGGCGTGACTTAATCACTATCTTTAAAGCTTTATTCATCCCACTTGAATAAATAAGTTTGCTATGGGTACAAACAAATAGTCCTCCAAGATACAACTAAGTGTCTAGGTCGAAGTCTGCAGACAGAAAAATCTGAAAAACTTCAGATTTTATCCTGCTTTAAAATAATTGAAATAATATGGCAGAGGTTTTGAGAGAAAAAGATAGAAGAAAGAAAGAAAATGAATTGCTTTCTGAAAGTGGGAAGTGATGGGTATTTATAGATGCAGAAGCACTTCTTCAAATAGTTCTGAAAAGTGATGTTTTTTCAGTTGGAATGACATGATTTTTTCAGAATTAATGAAAGCCTTACAACCATATCTATTAGTTTTTAATGGACCATATCGTGTCTTTTTAAAAAACAATGATTAAGCCTCACACATTTTTCTGTTTAAATCACAACTTTTGATTTAAACTGATGCCTTTTGATATAATCTCACATCTTTTCTATTTAAATCAAAACTATTTTATTTAAATTAATGCCTTTTGGGTTTTCAAACAACCTTTTTACTCTCATTTTCTAACAATTCCCCACTTGTTTGAAAAACCAATTTTGAAAAATATTGCCACAATATCTCTGAGTATTGTGTGCATAAAGAAGGTATCTTTCGATTTAAACAGCTCAAGATTTCAATTTTTTTTTATAAAGTGTATTTCTTGGTTTCAATTCTTTTTTATAAAGTGTAATACCCGTGTTTTTAAAGTAAGGGTAAAGAAGTAATTTGGTAACTATTACATGGAATTAAATAACATATAAATGAAAGATTTACTATTGATTTGAAATAATTTTAAAAAAATGATATTGAGAATTTTATTTGAAAGAGTTAGTACTTTTTGAAGAATGATAGTATAAAATATAATTTGTTTGAAAGTTTCAAATGAAAGAATTTTGAAGAAAAATGTAGAATAAGATTTAAGAAATTAATTAGAAGATTTTTTGGATGAAAATATAATTTTTTAAAAAGAAAAGATGAAAATTTGATTTAAAGAGAAAATGGCAAAACTGTTAATTTTAAATAGTGACAAAATCATATATAATCTTTGGCAAAACTATAATTAAAAATATATATAATAATAAAAAAAAGACAGTTGGTGAAAGTATAACTTGGGAATTGAAAGTTATACAAGACTTATGTCTTGTGAATATAAAGGTTACATTTTATTTTTTAAAATCCACATGGCAACCATAGGCAAGATTTTGTCATGACACTTACCTAAGTGCCACCTCCAGTATTGATTTCTATGACTCAACACTTTTGTCTTGTGAATATAAAGTTGACAATATATTCTTTTTCAAAAGCCACATGGTAGCCATAGGCAAGATTTTTGTTATGACACTTACCTAAGTGCCACCTCTTGCATTGATTTTCTATGACTCAGCCTTTCTTCTCTCCAAGTAATTTTAAAAGTTGAAAAATCTCTGAGTTATTTCTCTTACCTTTCTCTATAGTTTCTGTTGACATTTTTTTTGTTACTTTTTTTAGGTGTTGTTAACAAACCAACCACGACCAACCATCAATTAACGATTATCTCAACCATTTTTTTTCTTCACTTTTTGTGGGTGTTAGTTATCAACAATTTCAAGAAATTGCTGAGAGGAGCAAGAAAGGTAAAGAGCTGATCCACGGGTAGTCTTAAGTGCTACATGGTGAGTTAGATTTACTTTAAGTAATCAAGATAAATGTGAAATATATAGTGACAATATTAGAATAAATTATTAACGTATGTTTTGTTGGTAGATGAAAAATTGGTTGATAGATATGATAGGAATAATTGATGTATAGAAAATTATTATATGAAAAGTAATATTATTAGAATTTTGAGTCAATTTAATAATAAAGATGACGTGACAAGCTATGATTGATGATTTGATATGATTTTTGAGGAAAAGAATTTAGTGGAAATTTTAAAATGATAATTTGATAATAATCAAGATAACTAATTTAAATGTTTGAATACATATTTGTTTATATATTATTGTTCATATGCATATTTCATATCATTATTCATATGTATATGCATGAAATAAAAGAACTAGGAAGACAACTAGTCTAACTGAAATAAAAGAATCGGGAAAGCAGCCGGTCTAAATGAAAATAAAAGGACCGGGAAGGTAGTCGGTCTAAATGAAAATAAAAGGACTGGGCATTTAGTCGGTCTAAATGAGAATAAAAAAAACCGGGAGGGTAACCGGTCTAAATGAAAACCGTGACAACTGGTATATGCTGGAAATAAAAGAACCGGGAGGGCAGTCGGTCTAAATGAGAATAAAAGAACCGGTAAAGCAGCTAGTCTAAGTGAGATGAAAGAACCGAAAAGACAGCCGGTCTAAGATAAAAACATATCGACATGTGCGAAGACGTTCCCAATAATAATAACATTTAAATTCATGCATTGCATTTGCTTAAATATTGATTGTTATTACTTGAGATGCTAAAGTGCTATTAATAATTGTAAATTTTATTGATAGATGATGAGTCACACAGAGAGACAATTATGCTGAGAAAAAATACGAAAATATGAAATGATGAGAATTATCTGCGTGACTGATTATATGTTGTGAACCTCATAATGAGGTAATTATGAGATAAAATTGATAGTCTCAAGATGATGATTAATTTTATGAGAAAAAGAGATTTATAAAGTATGAGGATTTGATATGAGTAATGATAATAAAATGTTGTTATCAAAATATATGTGATATAGATGAATGAATATTGGAAGACTAATTATACAAATTGAATACTTATAGTAAGTTTAATTCACTGAGCTTATGAAGCCCACTCCTCATTGTATAATGATTTCAGGTAGCAGGCAGAACATATAGTTTTGTGAGTTGAGATTCAGACGAAATCATTTTCTGCAAGCCATGTTGTCCACATCCTCAGACTAATGGAAAAAAAATATTTATAAACTTTCATGCATAATGTGTTGTATATACTGTTTAGCTGAGATTTAAATGATGTAACTCTCCTATTGAGGGTTGAGGATTTATGATGTAAAAATTGCAGTTGGTATTATTTTTATATTGTTGCATATATGTGTCGTGCTAGGATTTCAAAAAGTGACGACACATTCTCGGAGGTGACCAACCCGAGATAGGTCGTTACACTAATATCAACCATATAAGCTTCCAGATTTCAAAAAAATTTCATATATATTTATGATATTCTATAATATAATTAATACACAAAATTAAAAATATAAAAAAATTCTTTACATTAACAACAATAAGCAATTAATTATTTCATTGTTAAACAAAGAAATGACCCCCCACATTTCTATTACATGTGTCATTTCTGAATACACAAGTTACTACTCAATGTAGCTATAAATAAATATGCTTGAGGAATTGAATCACACAAATGAAGTCTAGTTTTGATATTGAATATCAAAACTCTACACCCATACCTTTATCCTTACAAAGACTCTTACTTTTTCTAAAACAAGTGGTTGGACTCTTTGATTCATCATTATGACCTTTGTTTAATATTACTATATACATCACCATGTATTCTTCATTAAGATACACATACAATAGCACTTATGCAATTGCACTCATCGTGATCACAATGTTCAGGTTATATGGCATCCTTGCTTACCACTTCTAGAAATGTCATTTTTCATGCAATTAATTCTTCTTACACATGTATCAATTGATCACGTGAGTTTTCTTTGAACAAACCAAAACAACCCCTATCATTGTGCTTCAGCACAATGTTACTCATATTCATATTATATCTTAAAGATATACACACAAACACAGAAATTTATGTTTATTATAACTTTATGTTTATTATACGTAATAGTAACATCTCAAACAAGATATTGTCATTTGAATGTTAATTTTTACGAATAAATCTAGAGATTTTATATCATTCCCACTAGACAGATATATAACCATGCCTTTTAAAGTCAAAATTTATTTGACAACAACTCATGTACACAAATAAGCTGTAGTAATAAATGTTCATGGTGACTTTTATTATAAATTTATAATAAATCTTAGTTTAATATCTCATGTAAATTGATAGTGCCACTTGTTGAGCGAAAATATACCTAAATAAATAAGTAAATAATCACACTCGTTTTACTTGCAAGTGCACAAGGTCAACTTAGTAGTATAGTGTGCGAAAGCAAGATCATCTCCACAGGGATTGGTAAATTTTGTTTTAGAATTATATTCGCAATGTAAAAAGATAGAAATAATAAAAGAGTTGATTTTGATAAAGATAAAACAATAAAGATAAAGGCGTAGGGACTTGATATCCACAACTAATTATGCTACCACAGTACAACAGTATGCCAATGCTTTAATCATGCCATGTATACCTAATGTTTGTCAACCTAAGGGCATGGTATTTACTCCTTAAGCTACTGATTTCCCTACGCAACGAGTTAGACATGGTATCTACTCTAACTCTTCTATTTCTTAAGGGATTCAGCATGGTATCTACTGAATTGTTCCTTAAGAGAGCATAAGATTTGTGGAAATCGACAACCACACGAGACCTAGGGCATGGTATCTACTCCTGGTTTCCCATGTTGGTTAACCCAAGAATCCGGTGTGGATATCTTTTGTTACTATTGGTGAACCCAAGACTCGATCATCCAAATTGATTCAACTAACTAATCCATACCACATGCATACATTGATCAGACACACACATATAAGGAATTTAAATAAAAACATATATTAATCAAGTTAAGCAACATAACATAAATGTCGCAAAGGCACCAATATTGAATTATTGAATAAATATAATTAGGGCTTCAACCAAGCCCTACTCAGAATTTAGTTACACATAATAAAATAAAAAAGGAAAGAAGAAACACGAAAACATTATGGAGAAGAGTTGTCAATTCATCTCCGCAATCTCTTCCTTCGGGCTCGTCCGACCTCCCCGAACAAAAACTAAAACTAAAAGGGAGCTTGATCCCCCAAAAGGTAGATCTACACCAAAAAGAGATTAAAAGATAAAAGAAGGGATATTTAATTTGTGTTTTTACAAGTGTATTTATAGGGGTTGAATAATCCTAGAAGACTCAGGAAACCCTAAATTTCCTAAAACATAAAAACTCTTTTATTTCCAAAACTGGTTCTGCCGCTTTACTGTTCATGCCCGTACATGTGCGCTCGATCGCATGCGTGGTGCGCTCGATCACAAAGCTGCACTCGATCCTTTTTTGTGTGCGCACAAGCACTGGTGCGCTCGATCGCACAGAGGAGTGCGCTCAATCGCACTCTAGCTATCAACTGCTCCAGGTTTTCCAGTTTTCTTCCTTTTAAGCTCCAAAAGCTTCCAAAATGCTTCATTTTCTTCATATACCTATAAAAACCATGTAAAACACAGAAATGAAGTAAAATTGACTAAAATAACATAAACTAGGGCTTAACAAATGTAAATTAAGGGGCTTAAATATGAATATTTAAGCTCCTACCACACCCCCAAACTTATATATTGCTAGTCCCTTAGCAATACAAAACTAAAAAACTAAATGAAGAACAAAATTAAAGATAAATTCATTTCCAAGATACTCAAAGATTTGGGTTGTGCATAAAACTATGATAACCGTTCATGAGTAAGCTTATAATAAAAACACATTTTTGTATTGAAAAAGGATTTTCAAAAGTTCATGTAACTTACCTAAGGTTGGCTTAAGGCATCGCAAGTTTGATTTGTGTGTGATGAATTAGCACATATAAGATGAGGCTTCCACATAATTTTAGTGTATAGGGTTTCGATGCCCAAACCTTTATTGAATTGCTTATCAAAGAGAACAAAAATGGCATAATACTTGCTTCTTCTTTCTTTTTCTTTCATCATGCGATCTTTGCCATGTTGAGTTCCATCGAGCTTTCTATATATCCCTTGTAACGAGTGTTTAGCCAATGACTCCCAAACTAGATAGTTTTAGGGCATTAGGTGTAAAGACACCCCTAAGGATTTACTAACTCGAATAAAAAAGGCTACGGAACTAACAGGTTTTAATGGTTCTAAATGAAATTCTCACATTTTGACGTGAACACTCAATGCTTACTGAGGCAAGAGGCCCAGTTACTCAGTGGAAAGCTTTTTGATCACTTTTTGCATGATGAACATTTTTCTATATTTTTTTCTTCTTTATTTTTCTTATGCCAAAGTGTTATTTTCAACAAGTTATCTGATTATAGTTAGATTATGGAAACATATACAAGAGAATTATATGTCATACCCCACACAAATGCGTGTTAAATGTGCTCGTGCAAATTAGGATCAAACTCGTGAATTCTTAGGTGCCTTGAGGTAGGTAACTAAACTTTGTAAAATTCTCATTGCAAGGCTACGTGTTCTAGCTTTTAAGCTTACTAATGAAGTGTTACGAAATTTTTAAATCAACCAAAATTTTTGTTTACCAAAAGAATATGCATTTATCTTCCAAAAAAGAAACTAGGACTTATTGTGTGCATGTGTTTCAAGTGCGTGTATGATAGTATCTAGTTTCTCCTACTACCCCCTAACTTAAAATACACATTGTTCCCAATGTGTGTAGCATGGAAAGATCTAACTTGGGAGTTGGAGAACTAGGTTGATTGCTTTGCTTGTAACACGCCCCCAAACTTGAACTTGATGCACGCACTAAGTACTTGACAAATAAAAATAAATGTTGTTCCGGAAAATAGGAAATATAAATACTAGATATGTAAATATAAATATAAACAAAAGAAAAATACTAAAATGAAAAGGATAAGTCTGGGGTGCCTCCCATGAGCGCTAAGTTTAACGTCTTAAGCCGGACCAAGCTTTATTTTTCCCCAAAACTAAGATTGGCAGCAACTAGCACAGGTAGTGTCTTCTTCTCTCCCAGATAATCATAAGTTAAGTGCTCTGGCAACTGCTTGAATTCCAAGTTAGGTGCCTGTACAATAAAAGGGAAAAAAGTAGTATTAGAAGGCATAAGAATGTCAAATGGATCGGTGTACTTACTTGGATGTTTCGGAGCGTCCTCTAGGAGGTGCATAGTTTCAATGATGCCATCAATAATATCATCACATTCGGGCTCAAAATCCGATCTTGTAATACTATAGGTCAGAGCAGTTTTTAATGGATCAATGTGATGGGCTGGAAATTCTTCCTCAACAACACTTGGAGTATGTATTGTTTGAGCTGGACGTTCATCTTGCTTTCTTTCACTTAGCTCCTTAGTTAATTGCCCCACTTGGACCTCGAGTCTTTAAATGGCTTGTTCATATTTTGAAATAATTTCCCTTTGCTCAGTTAGGAATTGTCTTGTTTCTGCTATGAACTGTTCTTGTGAAGCCATTAGTTGTTGTTGCTGAGTTGCCAATTGCCTCACAAGAATCTCTAGGTCACTCTCCTTTGATTCTGGAACTGTTTGAGTTGCTTGTTGGGAGTTTCTTTGTTGCCTTTAAAGATTCAGGGTATTCTGATCATTGGTCCATGCGAAGTTAGGGTGGGTCCGCTATCCAGGATTGTAGGTATTTGCATATATGTTGTTGTTGTTTGGTCCCATATAATTTGCTTGCTCTTGATCTGCAGATGAATATAAAGGGCAAGTGTCAGTAGTGTGATCAAAACGAGAACATATAGCATATACCTAGGTTTGGCTCTCGGACTAGGTGAGATGTTTTGAGTAGTCATAGTGTTTATGAGCATATCCAGCTTCCTCTCCATAGCAGCTAGATAAGCATAACTAGCTTCTGCTATTAGTGTTTCTCCTTCGAATGAATTAGTTGAAAAACTTTAGTGCAGTAGTTTCAGTACTGTTACTCGGGTACTTTTCGGAGCTTTTGCGCTCGAACGTACACTGAACTGCGCTCGATCGCAATGAGGACAGAAACTCCTCCTCTGCACACCTGAACAAAAAAACAGAAAACGAAAAGAAGGAATAATTATGATTTTTTTGATAAAAATAAAAATAAAATAGAACAAAATAAAATAAAATAGAATAAATTAAAATAAAAAATAAAAAAAAACTAACGAAAATAATTCCAAAAAGAAATTTAGTACAATCCCCAGTAACGGTTCTAAAAACTTGTTGAATGAAAATATACCTAAATAAATAAGTAAATAATCACACTCGTTTTACTTGCAAGTGCACAAGGTCAACTTAGTAGTATAGTGTGCGAAAGCAAGATCATCTCCACAAGGATTAGTGAATTTAATTATAGAATTATATTCGCAATGTAAAAAGATAGAAATAATAAAATAGTTGATTTTGATAAAGATAAAGGCGTAGGGACTTGATATCCACCACTAATTATGCTACCACAGTACAATAGTATACTAATGCTTTAATCATGCCATGTATACCTAATGTTTGTCAACCTAAGGGCATGGTATCTACTCCTTAAGCTATTGATTTCCCTAAGCAACGAGTTAGGCATGGTATCTACTCTAACTCTTCTCTTTCTTAAGGGATTCAGCATGGTATCTATTGAGTTGTTCCTTAAGAGAGCATAAAATCTGTGAAAATCGACAACCACACGAGACCTAGGGCATGGTATCTACTCCTGGTTTCCCATGTTGGTTAACCCAAGAATCTGGTGTGGATATCTTTTGTTACTATTGGTGAACTCAGGACTCGATCATCCAAATTGATTCAACTAACTAATCCATAGCACATGCATACATTGATCAGACACACACACATATGAGGAATTTAAATAAAAACATGTATTAATCAAGTTAAGCAACACAATATAAATGTCGCAAAGGCACTAATATTGAATTATTGAATAAACATAATTAGGGCTTCAACCAAGCCCGACTCAGAATTTAGTTACACATAATAAAATAAAAAGGAAAGAAGAAACCCGAAAACATTATGGAGAAGAGTTGTCAAATCGTCTCCACAATCTCTTCATTCGGGCTCGTCTGGCCTTCGGCCTCTCCGAACAAAAACTAAAACTAAAAGGGAGCTTGATCCTCCAAAAGGAAGATCTACTCCAAAAAGAGATTAAAAGATAAAAGAAGGAATATTTAATTTGTGTTTTTACAAGTATATTTATTGGGGTTGAATAATCCTAGAAGACTCAGGAAACCCTAAATTTCCTAAAACATAAAAACTTCTTTATTTCCAAAACTGGTTCTGCCGCTTTACTGTTCATGCCCGTACATATGCGCTCGATTGCATGCATGGTGTGCTCGATCGCAAAGTTGCGCTCGATCTTTCTTTGTGTGCGCACGAGCGCTGGTGCGCTCGATTGCATAGAGGAGTGCGCTCGATCGCACAGAGGAGTGCTCCAGGTTTTCCAGTTTTCTTCTTTTTAAGCTTATAATAAAAACACATTTTTGTATTGAAAAAGGATTTTCAAAAGTTCATGTTACTTACCTAAGGTTGGCTTAAGGCATCGCAAGTTTGATTTGTGTGTGATGAATTAGCACATATAAGATGGGGCTTCCATACAATTTTAGTGTATAGGGTTTCGATGCCCAAACCTTTATTGAATTCCTTATCAAAGAGAACAAAAATGGCATAATACTTGCTTTTTCTTTCTTTTTCTTTCATCATGCGATCTTTGCCATGTTGAGTTCCATCGAGCTTTCTATTTGACCCTTGTAACGAGTGTTTAGCCAATGACTCCCAAACCAGATGGTTTTAGGGCCTTAGGTGTAAAGACACCCCTAAGGACTTACTAACTCGAATAAAAATGGCTACGGAACTAACAGGTTTTAATGGTTCTAAATGAAATTCCCACATTTTGACGTGAACACTTAATGTTTACTGAGGCAAGAGGCCCAGTTACTCAGTGGAAAGCTTTTTGATCACTTTTTGCATGATGAACATTTTTCTATATTTTTTTCATCTTTATTTTTCTTATGCCAAAGTATTATTTTCAACAAGTTATCTGATTATAGTTAGATTATGGAAACATATACAAGAGAATTATATGTCATACCCCACATAAATGCGTGTTAAATGTGCTCGTGCAAATTAGGATCAAACTCGTGAATTCTTAGGTTCCTTGAGTTAGGTAACTAAACTTTGTAAAATTCCCATTGCAAGACTATGTGTTCTAGCTTTTAAGCTTACTAATGAAGTGTTATAAAATTTTTAAATCAACCAAAATTTTTGTTTACCAAAAGAATATGCCTTTATCTTCCTAAAAAAAACTGGGACTTATTGTGTGCATGTGTTTCAAGTGCGTGTATGATAGTGTCTAGTTTCTCCCACTATCCCCAAGCTTAAAATACACATTTTCCCCAATGAGTGTGGCATGGAAAGATCTAACCTGGGAGATGGAGAACTAGGTTGCTTGCTTTGCTTGTAACACGCCCCCAAACTTGAACTTGATGCACGGACTAAGTACCTGACAAAGAAAAATAAATATTGTTCCGAAAAACAAGAAATATAAATACTAGATATATAAATATAAATATAAACAAAAGAAAAATATTAAAATGAAAAGGATAAGTCTGGGGTGCCTCCTATGAGTGCTAAGTTTAAAGTCTTCAACCGGACCAAGCTTTATTTTTTCCCAAAACTAAGATTGGCAGTAACTAGCACAGGTAGTGTCTTATTCTCTCCCAGATAATCATAAGTTAAGTGCTTTGGCAACTGCTTGAATTCCAAGTTAGGTGCCTGTACAATAAAAGGGAAGAAAGTAGTATTAGAAAGCATAAGAATGTTAAATGGATCAGTGTACTTACTTGGATGCTCCGGAGCGTCCTCTAGGAGGTGCATAGTTTCAATGATGTCATCAGTAATATCATCACATTCGGGCTCAAAATCCGATCTTGTGATACTATAGGTCAGAGCAGTTTTTAATGGATCAACGTGATGGGCTGGAAATTCTTCCTCAACAACACTTAGAGTATGTATTGTTTGGGCTGGACGTTCATCTTGCTTTCTTTCACTTAGCTCCTTAGTTAATTGCCCCACTTGGACCTCGAGTCTTTGAATGGCTTACTCATATTTTGCAATAGTTTCCCTTTGCTCAGTCCGGAATTGTCTTGTTTCTGCTATGAATTGTTCTTGTGAAGCCATTAGCTGTTGTTGCTGAGTTGCCAATTGCCTCACAAGACTCTCTAGGTCACTCTCCTTTGATTCCGGAACTGTTTGAGTTGCTTGTTGGGAGTTTCTTTGCTGCCTTTGAAGATTCAGGGTATTCTAATCATTGGTCCATGCGAAGTTAGGGTGGGTCCACTATCCAGGATTGTAGGTATTTGCATATATGTTGTTGTTGTTTGGTCCCACATAATTTGCTTGCTCTTGATCTGCAGATGAATATAAAAGGCAAGTGTCAGTAGTGTGATCAAAACGAGAACATATAGCATATACCTAGAGTGGTTTGGCTCTCGGACTAGGTGAGATGTTTTCAGTAGTCATGGTGTTTATGAGCATATCCAGCTTCCTCTCCATAGCAGCTAGATAAGCATAACTAGCTTCTCTCCCCTCGTTTTCTGCTCTCTCTCTCCTAGCCTAACCTTCTTCCATTTGCTATTTTTTTCTTAAATTTATTTGTTCGTACTAGTAATTTGTTTGTTAAATTTTAATCATTTTCTTAAAAATATTTGTTAGTTTTAGTAATTTGTATGTTAATTATATTTTAGTATTTTGTGGTTGAATTTATTTGTTAGTTTTATAATTATATGTATGTTATGTAATTTATTTGTTAGTTTTAGTATTTTTTTGGTTAATTAGATTTTAATCATTTTTTTAATTTATTTGTTAGTTGTATAATTATTCGTATTATGTAATTTAGAACTTAAATGGCTCATTGTAAAACTCTTGAAAAAGCATACTACGATGCCAAAAGTAAAATATAAATTTATATTTATCTGAAATAAGAGTAATGCTTTAAGCATTTTGGTTGTTGAGTTAGATGCCATCTTTAAATAGGATTTTATTCAGTGAGAAGGAAAATTTGAACGTACCATTTTGATGTCCCTTATCCTCCTTTTCAGAGTGATTTGGGTTATGCTTTGGTCATAGTTAGTTTGATAAACTGTTAGAACAGGAAGTTTGTAGTCGTATAAGCACTGTAGTTTGGAAAGTAGTTCCATCATGTTTGATTTGGTGTGTGTGGAAAAAGATGAACAATGAAGATTCTGGTGCACAAGCAGAAGACAGTCTATTTGAGATATGTGTTGATCTCTTGATGTCTACTTTTTTCTTTTCTTTTCCATGCAGGCTCCCTTTTCTTTCTTGAATCTGTTTTGTTTATTTTTCTTTTTTCTGCATACCTTATGTCCACATGGGTTACACATATTTTGAATTTGGTGTTCTTAGTTACAACTTATCACAAAAAAAGAAGTTGTGTTGGTCATGGTGATGGGTTCGATCAGGTGGGAAAATGAACTGGATAATTATTTTGAAGGTAAACAAACTATTACAATGGAGAACAAGTATGCAAACTTTTAACAATTTGTGAAGTTCTTTATCGTCTCGAGTTCTTTCTTATCTTTGAAAGTGGGAATCCTTATTTGTTCTTATTAATTTGTGGCTTTAATTTATTTAGAGTAAATGTAAGGCTTATTCTCTTTTAATTGCCACATCATTATATAAGAGTGCAAGAGTATGAATTGTAGTAGCATAAGCAATAATTAAGAAAAGGTGGCTATTTTTGTTCTAATATGACAAGGAATACAAAATTAATTAGAATAAGAATTCTCCTTGAACTTGCCTATATATATGTGTTTATTTCTCTTCTTTCAATATCAGAGATAATAGAGAGAGAAACTGAAAAACAATAGAGAGAAAGCTATAGTAGACAGGGCTGTACAACAAACATATCACCGTAGAAGGTTAATAATTCTTTTCTTCCTTCTAGGCTATTGTATTTTCCCAATTAAATTTGTGGTAGCCTAGACTTGGGTGTTTTGAGGATTTAGGCATAGAGAGTTTTATCTCTCTTAATTTGTACTCCAATTTTGATTATAGTGGAATCTCTCACCATCGCCCGTGAACATAGGAGCTTTAGCTTCGAAGCACTTACATTTTTTGAGTTTGTTTATTTTTTCGCTGCTTTATTCCTAACAAACTGGTATCAAAGCTATTGTTAAAATTGATCTAGGCAAGATATCTTCTACCACTTTGTACGAGGTATAAAAGTTTGATGGAACCGGTAGTTTTAATCTTTGGTAAGTAAATATGAAAGCCATATTAAACCAAAAGGGTTTGAAAAAGGCGTTGTTGGGGAAAGAGAAGATGCCTAGTACGACGACAGATGAACAGAAGCTAGAGATGGATGAGAAGGTCTTGACTACAATTCAATTATTTTTGTTAGATTGCATGAAATTCTTATAAAGGAAACTGCTACTGGGTTATAGAGTAAGTTAGAGTCTCAGTACATAACGAAATCCTTCACCAACAAACTGTTCTTGAAGCAACAATAGTATTTGTTGCATATGACAAAAGGTACGTCAATGAAATCCAATGTTGATGAATTTAATTCCATTATTACTAATTTGAATTCAATGAAAGTTAAATTAGATGATGAGGATTAGGCCCTGCTATTGTTGTGTTCCCTACCACCATCGTTTACACATTTTAGGGAAACTTTTATGTTTGGTAGAGATACGATTTTTTTAGAATATGTTAAAGCTTCTCCATTTTTCTAAAGAATTGCTTGAGCAACATATTCCTTGGAATAATTATGAGAAACAGAGTCAAGGTGATGCCCTAGTCACTAGAGGTTCTAGAGGCAAATCTAGAGAAAAAGGTTCAGGTAGCAGTAACCAAAAATTTCGATCTAAGTCCAAAAATAAGAATGTGACATGTCATTATTGTAAAAAAAAGGACATTACAAATCCGAGTGGTAGCATTTTAAAAATAAAATTCAAGAAGAAAATAATCATAATCGATGTCAAATTCAAAATTGGGATAGAGATCGAAAAGAGAAACAACCTGAAGCTAATGTTATTGAAGAAGACTCTGATGACTATGATCATGTCCTTACTACCAGTGGTAATGGGTTCTTTAAGTCTGATTGGATTATGGATTCATCTTGTTCCTACTATATTTGCCGAAATAAGGATTGGTTTTCACAATATGAGCCTTATAACAGAGTTGTATTGCTGGGTGATGACGCAACTAAAAAAATTACTAGTATAGGAACTGTCTAAATCAAAATGCACAATGGTGTAATAAGAACTTTGAAAAAAGTTAAACATATTCCTTCCTTAAAGAAGAATTTGCTTTCTCTGAGTACTCTTTATGTCAAAGGGTACAAGTATTCATCTAAAGGTGGATTTATGAAAGTTAGAGGTGCTCTAATTGTCAAGAAAGCAAATGTAGACTGAGGTTTCAACCCAAGAGCGGGAGTGAATTGAGTTTTTAAAACTTTTGCTAATTAAACACAAGTTTATAAAAACAGAGAAACCCACAAGCATGTAAACAAATAATGTGCTATAAATAAAAGAGTTTAAGGAATAGAGGATGCAAACTCAGTTTATAGTGGTTCAGTAACATCGGATTCGTTCTGACCCTACGTCCACTTTCTCCAAGGAACCTCCTTGAAGTAATTCACTAAGAAACTTAGTCGTGTAACTTCACGGGTGTTGCACAAACCTCACAATCAATCCCTTCCTCTCGAAAGCAAAATCCTTTCCTCTCGGAAGCTAATCCCTTTACAATAAATGTTGTAAAGTAAATAGTAGAAAGACAATAATGAAAGCTTATACAACTGAATAATATCTCTCTTTCAAAGTAAAACTTGAAGAATGGCTCAACAATGAATATTTCAAAGCTTTTGTGTATCAATGAGTAAAAACTTGATTGTGTGTGTAATCTCTTCTTTTTAAATACTCAATAGAGTGGGTTTATATAGCTTTGTTGTAATATGTCCGCTTTGTACTGTTCTGGTACGTTTTGGTGCAATTTGTGCTAATATCTCGTATCTCAACAGTCATATTTTTTGAACTACCAGTCGATTGGGTCAAGTTAAAAATCTCATTTTTAAGGTTATTGAAGGTACCAGTCGACTGGGTAGTTCTTACCAGTCGACTGGGGACATTCTGTCCAATATACCAGTCGATTGGTATGAAGCACCCAGTCGACTTGGGACACACTGTCCCATATACCAGTCTTCTGATATAAGTACCCAGTCGACTGGGTTGCTTATCAACCCAGTTTTTATTTTTTGAAATGTTTTTAATAAAAACGTTTGGTTGAAAAGTTCTGCAAAAATACTTTTTCAAAAGGAGCCATAAGACAAGCTTTTTACCTGAACAAGTGAGATTTACAACTTGTTTAAATACCTTGTCCCTATACTGGATCTTTTATCTTGACTTGGTGTTTGATTCGGGTTGAGTTCTTGCACCTTCATCTTTGGCTGAATGTTTTTATTGCTTTATACACTTAGATAGCATTGTTAGTATAATAAGAGTTGTGTTTTGTCATCATTAAAATATAGGTGAGGGTCAACAATCTCCCCCTTTTTTATGATGATAAAACTAATGAGAGAAAACAGTTTTAAAAACTAAGTTGAATTTTTTGAAAAAAATCAGGCATAGTCTCCTCTGTTTTTTTAATAAAACCAACCTGTAAAAAGATAAAGAACAGTTTATATGCAACCTAACCAATCATCTCAACATATAAAATCATACACTAAGTTCTTTGGAGCAATGCTCCCCCTAAGTCTATGCACTATTTTGAGTTTACAGTTAGTTTTCTCATTTTCTCATTTTTCTCCCCCGTTTTGACAACAGCACAAAAGGGGTTAATAAACCAAAAAATAAGCTATAAAGATACCATATACATGAATAGCATGCATAAAAAAACTTGTATACACAAATTTGGCATCATTCAAAGTTTAGAATCCTTCCTGAGAAGAACCGGAATTTTTCATACATGCAGAAGCAGTTTAAAGCATTAATTCGAATATAAAGCGATATAAAGCATGTAACCATATTGCGAAAGTGTAAAACAAGTATATTAACCAGGTCTAAGTAGAAACCATAGTCATATATATCACCAGTCTATACAGTACAGGCTTCGTAGAGCCAAAAAAGAAGTACAAAATACAGTAAAATATTAAAATATGTTCGTGCTAAAAACAATGAAAAACTACATCAATATGTACATCAAAAGGAAGATAAAAAAACAACTCAAGGAGCAGGAGAGTCAGAGCCACTATGAGTGAGATCCCAAAGCTTAGCCTAAGAGCCCTCGATATGCTCACAGTGCAACTCGAAATCATCTCGGAGAGAGCGAAGGTCATGATGCATGGCGTCGACTATGGAGCTCAAACTCTGGAAGTCGGACTACATGGTCAACTGGAGGCTTGTGATAGCCTAAGGAGATCGCCATAACTAGCCTGACTAGCACTCGAGTCACCTATAGGAGGTACTCGATCACCTATATCAATAGCAGCAGTAGCAGCAGCATCCGGACCCTCGTCCTCATCATCACTGCTCTTGTCCTCTCATATTCGAATGTGCTTCCCGGCCTTGGAGTAGATGAAGCCATCTCGGACTGTGCATCACATCTTCTTCAATGAAGAGACATTGATGATGTCCTTGAGACTGATGTCCTAAGCCTCGGAGGCAGGGAGAGGCACCCGGAAGTGCTGAAGGATGAGTGTGATGAGCATCCCATGAGGAAGGCATCCGAAGTCGCTCACTTTGCCATTTATCATGTTGGCGAGCAACAAGGGGTAGATATTAAAGTGGTGCCCAGTTTTAAGGCACCAAATCAATACAATATCTATCTTAGATAGATAGTCTCAACTCGCGAGTCTCGGGTGGGTGGTCTAACTCACAATGAGGTTGAACAATTTCGATTCAAGGGGCATGTCACTACATGTGTGAAATGTAGTGGGGCGAAACACATAGTTAGGGTCACCCCTAACTATCTGACATGCCTCCTCATACTCAAATTTGTCTGGCCATCCGTCCAGACTCCATTGGATCCCTTTCACAGGGATCCTCAGGATACTCATCAAGAGGTCAGTGCTGACCTCAAACTCCACACCCATTACACTGGTTCTGAACCTCAGAGCCAGTGGATTGGATTTCACTAAGTTCGCATAGAACTAGTGAATAAGTCTCGGGTAATATTTTTCATGAATCTTGACCAGTGGGGTCAAGTTTACGACATCAAAAACAGGTAATATATCAAAATTACCATGACGAATAGATTCAAAGTTGATGAATCTACCTGTCATAATTTTTTAATGGCGGATAATTGATGTATACCTATCTTTTGCCATCGGGCTGGAGAATAGAGAGTCGTCAAGCTCTGTTATGGGCTTCTTGCTTGATGAGCCTGCCACACTCTTTCCTCGGGAATCCAGAGCTATAGATTTGGTGAACCTTAGCTAGTAGGCGCATATGGTCCCCCAACGGTGGTTTTTATACGGATTCTATCCAACATTTTGGAAGAAAGAGAGTTTTTGGTAAAAAAAGAGTTTTGAGTGGAAATTAGAGATTTCAACCGTAGAAAGTTGAAATGGATGGTGTGGATGAGTAGATTGAGGTGTTTAGGAAGTGTTTTGAAGGTTTTTTTATTTATCAAAATGATGAGATTTTGTAGAGAAAGAAAGCTTAGGATTTTAAAAATGGTGTAAAAATCTGAAGAAAAAAAAATGAAGAGACTATATATAGAATCGCGATACCAGTCGAATGGGGTCAGGGTACCAATCGACTAGGGTTATTGCAGATTTGAAAAATTCCTCATGCCAGTCGACTGGGTAGGGATACCAGTCGATTGGGTAAACTGGCAGACAAATACCAGTCGACTGGGCAGTTCATACCAGTCAACTGGGTTAATAACTGAATTTCAAAAATGACTCCAAACAAGGTCTTGATATACTAGTCGATTGGTATAGTGTTACCAGTCGACTAGGAATTTTGGCAATGATTTACTAATCGATTAGGATAGACTTACCAGTCGACTGGACCCTTAAAAAAATTTTCAGTCTTGAGTCTTAGCACGAAATTTATTTATTTATACCATCTTAAGTGAGGCGGTAATTAAATAAGGTTTAATACTCTTTCACTAGATGTCAAATATGCAAAATAATGAATGATAAAACAATTAAACATACAGTTTATCATAATCTAATAATCTCATTGACAGTCTTATTTTGCAAAAACTTGTTTCGCTTAGAGGTTTTGTAAGAATGTCAGCTATTTGATCTTCTGAAGGTATGAATTCTAGTCTTATATCACATTTTTTAGCATGGTCTCTTAAGAAATGATGTTTAATTTCTATGTGTTTAGTTCTAGAGTGCTGAATAGAGTTCTTGGTTAGGTTGATAGCACTAGTATTATGACAATATATTGGGATACTTTTAAAGTTCATGCCATAGTCTTCTAGTTGTTGTTTCATCCACAACACTTGGGCACAACAACTTCCTGTTGCTACGTATTCCGACTCGGCGGTTGATAGTGCAACAGAGTTTTGTTTCTTGGAAAACTAAGAGGTTAACATTGCACCTAAGAATTGACATGTTCCACTTGTGCTTTTTCTATCTAACCTACACCCAACAAAATCAACATCTGAAAATCCTATAAGCTCAAAAGATGAATCTCTAGAGTACCATAATCCTAGGGTTTGAGTTCCTTATAGATATCTAAGGATTCTTTTCACTGCAGTTACATGGGATTAACACACATGCATACACTGAACATTATATTAGGTCTACTTGCAGTCAAATAAAGTAAAGCTCCTATCATGCTTCTATAGTATTTAGTATCTACACATTTACCTCCTTCATCAAGATCAAGTTTTGTAGATGTGCTCATAGGTGTACCAAGTGGCTTTGAGCTTTCCATCCCAAACCTCTTTAGTAGGTCCTTAGTGTATTTTGATTGATTGAAGAAGATATCTCCTTTCATTTGTTTGATTTGAAGTCCAAGGAAATAGGTAAGCTCTCACATCATGCTCATTTCAAATTCACCTTGCATGCACTTGACAAATTCTTAACTCATAGATTCATTAGTAGCACCAAATATAATATCATCAACATATATTTGGACTAGTAGAGTGTCATTTATGTGAGTATTTGTGAAGAGGGTTGTGTCTACTTTACCTCTTATAAAATTATTGTCAATTAAAAAACTACTTAGTCTTTCATACCATGCTCTTGGAGCTTGCTTTAACCCATATAGAGCTTTAGAAAGCTTGTAGACATGATTTGGAAGACTAGGATTCTCAAATCCAAGAGGTTGCTCAACATAAACCTCTTCCTCTATAAAGCTATTTAAGAAAGCACTCTTTACATCTATTTAAAATAATTTAAACTTATTAAAGCATGCAAAAGCTAAAAACATTCGAATAGCTTTTAATCTAGCTACGGGATCATAAGTCTCATCAAAGTCTATTCCGTCTTCTTGATTATATCCCTTAGCAACTAGTCTAGCCTTTTTTCTAGTCACTATTCTATTTTCATCCATCTTATTTCTAAATACTCATTTAGTTCCTATAATTGTATGATTCTTAGGTCTAGGAACTAGATTCCAAACATTGTTTCTTTCAAATTGATTTATTTCTTCTTGCATGAAAATTATCCAATCATTATCCTTTTTGGCTTCTATAAAAGTCTTAGGTTCTATTTGAGACAAATAAGCTACATAATTGCAAATTTTTCTAATAGATGAACGAGTTCTTACCCCTTGTGAAGGATCACCAATCACTTGATCAATCGGGTGATAATTTACATACCTCTAATATTTGGGAAGACTATCCTCTTGTCAGCTTGTAGATAGTTGGTCCAATCTGAGAGTTTCTATCTCTTCATTTGTTTAAGGTGGATTCTCTTTTGGGTCAACAATGGGAGTAGGTGTTTTTGTTCTCGGAATAAAATTTGCATCATCATTGAAAGAAACTTCTCTACTACTAATTGGGTTAGACTCATCAAGAGTTACGTGTATGGATTCTTCTACCATTAGAGTTTTCTTGTTGAAAACTTGTTGGACGTTTATTTACTTAAATAATTAGGCAAATAATCGTTCTAGTTTTACTTGCAAGTGCACAAAGTCTGTGGTAGCATAATGTGCAAGTGCGAGATCATTTCCACAGGGATTGGTGAATTTCTATCTAGAACTAATTTCTTTAAGTTAAAAGAGAAATAACAGTTGATAATGACTGAATAACAATAATGAGAACATAGGGCTATGACATCCACCACTAATTATACTTTCCCACTTACTAAGGTTTCAATGCTCTAGCCTTATCATGAATATCTAATGGTTGCCAACCTAAGGGACTTGTCCCACACCTTAGGCTATTGATCTCCCTATGCAGCGAGTTAGGCATGGTGTATACTCTAACTCTTTTCTCCCTTTACAGGATTCAGCATGGGTGTATATTGAGTTGTTCCTTACGAGAGCATGAGGGCTGTGGAGATCGGCAACCACACGGGACCTAGGGCTTGGTCCGCTCCTAGTTTCCCATGTTGATTAACCCGGGAATCCGGTGTGGATATCCCTTGTTACTAATGTCGAACCCAAGACTCGGTCATCCAAATTGATTCGACTAACCTATCCATACCACATGCATACGTTGATCAGGCACATACATATGAGGAATGTAAATATAAACAGAAATTAATCAAGTTAAATACTCTAACAAGGCTATAGCAAAAATAGTCAATGAATAAATGTGTGGTAAAGAATAACTAAGGCTTCAATCAAGCCCTATAGGAGTTTAGTTACATATGCTAAGTAGAGTAAACATGCTAAACATAAAAACAAAAAACTAAAACTGAAAAGGACTCGGGAGACGAGTCATCAATTCTTCTCCTAAGCTCTCTACTTTTAGTCTAGAACAAAATGTGTGTGTTAAATGTTTTTACAGGGCTATTCATGGTGTCACAAAACTCTAATTCCATTTTGGAGTCGGAAGACATCTTTCCAATTCTGGCTTTGCCGCTTCTGGAGTAATTGCGCTCGAGCGTATGCGGTATGTGCTCGAGCATATGTGGTATGCACTCGATCGTATATGTGCACTCGAGCCTTCTTCAAGTGCGCTCGTGTGCTTGTGCACTCGATCTCAAGGGGGGTGCGCTCGAGCGCACCTTGCTGGAGGGCAAAACTTCACATTTTGCCTCTAAAAGCTCCATTTTTTATCTTTTTGTCCAAGACCTGTGAAAAACACATAAAACACAAAAGTGGAGTATAATCTACTAAAATAGATAAGTAAAGAGTCTAAGAAGTGCAAATTAAGGGGTTTAAATACGACTATTTAAGCACTTATCACACCCCCAAACTTATATATTGCTAGTCCCTTAGCAATACAAAACCAAAAACTATGTTGAAACAAAATTTTAAAGATAAATTCATTTTCATGGTACTCAAAAATTTGGGTTGGCATAAAACAATGATAACCATTCATGAGTAAGATTATAATAAAAACACATTTTTGATTGCAAAAGGACTTTCAAAAGTTTTATGTTAACCATCTAAGGTTTGCTTAAGGCATCTCAAGTTTGATTTGTGTGTGATAACTTAGCACAAATGAGATGGAGTTTCCATATAATTTTAGTGGATAGTGTTTCGGTTCCCAAACTTTCATTGAATTTCTTATTAAAGAGAACAAAATGGCATAATACTTGCTTCTTTTTCCTTTTTCTTTTATCATGTGATTTTTTTTTTATTTTTTTGCCATGTTGAGTTCCATCGAGCTTTCTATTTGACCATTGTAATGAGTGTTTAGCCAATGACTCCCAAACTAGATGGTTTTAGGGTATTAGGTGTGAAGACGCCCCTAAGGACTTATTAGCTCGAATCAAAAAAGCTACGGAACTAACTGGTTTTTATACTTCTTAATGAAATTCCCACTTTTTGACGTGAACACTCAATGCTTACTGAGGCAAGAGACCCAGTTACTCAGTGGGAATATTTATTATGATCATTAAAGGCTTTTTGATCACTTTTTGCATGATGAGCATTTTTCTTTATTTTTTTCTTCTTTATTTTTCTTATGCCAAAGTGTTCTTTTCAACAAGTTATCCGATTACAGTTAGATTATGGAAATATATACAAGAGAATTATATGTCATACCCCACACAAATGCGTATTAAATGTGCTCGTACAAATTTGGATCAAACTCGTGAATTCTTAGGTGCCTTGAGGTAGGTAACTAAACTTTGTAAAATTCTCATTGCAAGACTATGTGTTCTAGATTTTAAGCTTACTAATGAAGTGTTATCAAATTTTTAAATCAAGCAAAATTTTTGTTTACCAAGAGAGCATACATTTATCTTCCTAAAAAAAAACTGGGACTTAGTGTATGCATGTGTTTCAAGTGTGTGCATAACAGTGTCTCCCACTACCCCCAAACTTAAAATACACATTATCCCCAATGTGTGTGGCATGGAAAGATCTAACCTGGGAGATGGAGAACTAGGTTTCTTACTTTGCTTGTAACACACCCCCAAACTTGAACTGGATGCACGCACTAAGTATCTGACAAAGAAAAATAAACATTGTTTCGAAAAACAAGAAATATAAATACTAGATATGTAAATATAAATATAAACAAAAAAAAATACTAAAATGAAAATGATAAGTCTGGGGTGCCTCCAATGAGCGCTAAGTTTAACATATTCAACCAGACCAAGCCTTATTCTTCCCCAAAACTAAGATTGGCAGCAACGAGCACAGGTATTGCCTTATTCTCTCCCATATAAGCATAAGTCAAATGTTTCGGCAATTGCTTCAACTCTAATATTGGTGCCTGGACAATATAAGGGAAAAAATAGTATTAGTAGGCACATGAATATCAAATGGATCGGTGTACTTACTTGGATGCTTTGGAGAGGCTTCAATGAGGTGCACAGTTTCAATGATGTCATCAGTAACATCCTCAGATTCTGGCACTATATTCGATCTTTTGAAATAATGGGTGAGGGTGTTCTCCAATGGATCCATATGATGGTCATGAAAAACTCATTCAACACCTTACTTTTGTTCACTTAGCTCCTTAGCCAATTGCCCCACTTATACTTTCAATCTTTAAATTGCTTGTTTATGTCGTGCAGTGGTCTGTCTTATCTCAGTCCGAAATTACCTTTCCTCTGCCATAAACTGATCTTCTGAGGTCATCAATTGTTGTTGCTGAGTTGCCAACTGCATCACAAGACTCTCTAGGTTGCTTTTCTTTGATTCGAGAACTAAGTGGGCTGCTTGTTGGGAGTTCCTTTGTTGCCCTTGAAAGTTCAAGGCATTTTGATCGTTGCTCCATGAGAAGTTGGGGTGGTTTCACCATTCTGGATTGTAGGTATTTGCATATAGATTGTAATTGTTTGGTCCCACATAGTTTGCTTGCTCTCGATCTGCAGATGAATATAAAGGGCAAGTTTTAGTAGTGTGATCAAAACGACTACAAATAGCACATACCTGGAGTGGTGTAGCTTGTGGCCTAGGCAAGGCAATCCGAGCGATCATGAGTTCTACAAGCATATCTACCTTTCTTTCCATAGCATCCACCCAATTTGGAAATCCACCATTTGAGTTTACTTTATACATGCCCTCGCTCTTTACTTCTTGCTCTATATTGAGTGGAAAAAGATAGAATTTTTGGATCGAAGCTCTTGCATGAATCAGTTGAACCGCTTTTATGCAGCAATTTCAGTACTACTGCTCGGGTACTCTCTGGACCTTTTACGCTTGAGTGCACCTTGAACTGCGCTCAATCGCTGTTCTTCCTGCGCTCGAGTGCTACATTAGTGCGCTCGATCACAGTGAGGACAGAAACTCCTCTGTTGCACACCTAAACAGAAAACAAAAAAATGAAATAAATCTAATTTTTGATAAAAATAAAAATAAAACGGAACAGAATAAAATAAAATAAAATAAAAACTAACAAAAATAATTCCAAAAAGAAATTTAGCATAATCCCTTGCAACGGTGCCAAAAACTTGTTGGACGTTTATTTACTTAAATAATTAGGCAAATAATCGTTCTAGTTTTACTTGCAAGTGCACAAGGTCTGTGGTAGCATAATGTGCAAGTGCGACATCATTTCCACAGGGATTGGTGAATTTCTATCTAGAACTAATTTCTTTAAGTTAAAAGAGAAATAACATTTGATAGTGAGCGAATAACAATAATGAGAACATAGGGCTATGATATCCACCACTAATTATACTTTCCCACTTACTAAGGTTTCAATGCTCTAGCCTTATCATGAATATCTAATGGTTGCCAACCTAAGGGCTTGGCCCACACCTTAGGCTATTAATCTCTTTATGCAACGAGTTAGGCATGGTGTATACTCTAACTCTTTTCTCTCTTTAAGGGATTCAGCATGGGTGCATACTGAGTTGTTCCTTAAGAGAGCATGAGAGCTGTGGAGATCGACAACCACACAGGACCTAGGGCTTGGTCCGCTCCCGGTTTTTCATGTTGATTAACCCGGGAATCCAGTGTGGATATCCCTTATTACTAATGTCGAACCTAGGACTCGGTCATCCAAATTGATTCGACTAACTTATCCATACCACATACATACGTTGATCAGGCACATACATATGAGGAATGTAAATATAAACAGGTATTAATCAAGTTAAATACTCTAACAAGGCTATAGTAAAGATAGTCAATGAATAAATGTGTGGTAAAGCATAACTAGGGCTTCAATCAAGCCCTATAGGACTTTAGTTACATATGCTAAGCAGAGTAAACATGCTAAACATAAAAATAGAAAACTAAAACCGAAGAGGACTCGGGAGACAAGTCGTCAATTCTTCTCCTAAGCTCTCTACTTTTAGTCTAGAACAAAAGGTGTGTGTTATGTGTTTTTACAGGGCTATTTATAGGGTCTTCATGGCGTCACAAAACCCTAATTCCGTTTTGGAGTCGGAAGACATCTTTCCAATTCTGGCTCTGCTGCCTCTGGAGTAATTATGCTCGAGCGTATACGGTATGCGCTCGATCGCATATGTGCGCTCGAGCCTTCTTCAAGTGCGCTCGTGTGCTTGTGCGCTCGATCTCAAGGGGGTGCACTCGAGCGCACCTTGCTGGAGGGCAGAACTTCACTTTTTGCCTCTAAAAGCTCCATTTTGTTATCTTTTTGTTCAAGACCTGTGAAAAACACATAAAACACAAAATTGAAGTATAATTTACTAAAATAGATAAGTAAAGAGTCTAACAAGTGTAAATTAAGGGGCTTAAATACAACTATTTACCTTTCCATAATTTATACGGAGTTTTATCAAGCATAGGCCTAATTAAAATTCTATTCAAGATATAGCAAGAAGTGTTTACTGCTTCAGCCCAAAAGTATTTTGGTAAATTATTTTCCCAAAGCATTGTTCTTGCAAATTCTTCTAGAGGTCCATTTTTCCTCTCAACAACTCCATTTTGTTGAGGAGTTCTAGGAGCCGAAAAGTTATAATCAATTCCATTTTCATCACAAAATTTTGAAAAACTTTGGTTTTCAAATTCTTTTCCATGATCACTTCTAATGCTTGAAATACAATTTTTTTTTTCATTTTGAACCTTTTTGCAAAAGTTTTCAAATCATTTGTAAGCTTCATCCTTAAAAGAAATAAAAATAACAAAGGTATATCTTGAATAGTCATCAATAATAACAAGAGCATATTGATGGCCACCTAGACTAATGGTACTTATTGGACCAAATAAGTCCATATGCAAAAGTTCTAATGGTATAGTAGTTGAGACTACATTCTTTGATTTAAAAGAAATCCTAGTTTGTTTTCCCATTTGACAAGCTTCACATACTTTGTCTTTTTCAAAATTGATTTTGGGAAGTTCAATGACTAAATCTTTTCTAGAAATGATTTTAAGCAAATTCATGTTCACATGACCAAGCCTTCTATGCCATAGCCATGGATTTTCACTAAATACCGAAAAACATTTTTCATTTTCGGAATGCAAGGATTTTAAATCAACTATATAGACATTTTCATGTCTATGGCCAACAAATTTGATCTTGTTACTCTTTATGTCTATTACTATACAATGAGAGGTTTCAAATGTGACTTTGTTGCCTTTGTCACATAGTTGACTAATGCTTAGTAAATTTGGCTTAAGGTCTTGTACTAGCAATACATTATCTATGGTTGAGAAATCATTACCAACTTTTTCATGCCCGATGATCTTTATTTTTATGTTATCACCAATGGTGACAAGTCCACCATCTCTTAGAGTTAGCTCCTTGAATATACTTTTATCACCGGTCATGTGTTTTGAGTATCCACTATCAAGGTATCAACAGTTACCTTTTTCCTTTGTGTGGAGACATATCTACATCACACAAGGATATACAATGGCATTTTTAGGTACCTAAAATTTCTTGGGTCCTTTGGGGTTAGTCCTTGAAAATATGATTCCTTTTGGGATCCATATTTTCTTAACAGCATATGGTGTTCTATAGACATCTTGATGATGCACAATCCTAGGATGATAGTTATTGAAATTTCTAGGATGATTTAGTTGTGCATGCCTATAATGCTTAGGATATGAGTTCCTAGGATACATGTTTCTATTGTGACGAATATCAATATACATGTCATTTCCAGAAAATGTATGACGATGATTTCTAGGATACATGCTTGCATTTTCATGAGTATGCATATTATTTCTAGAATAACCATGATAGTAATTCCTAGGATATGCTTGTGCAGTGTGCAAGTTTTGATTATACATGTTGTTTCTAGGATGCACGTGATGGTTATTCCTAGAATGTGTATAAGTATTTCTTGAATGAGCATACATAAAAGCATGAGTATTTCTAGGATGTTTCATTCTTGTATATGCATTAGAATTAACATTTCTAAACTTACTAGCATTCATTGAGGGTATGTTTTTGACTTTGCTAGTTATCTTTAAAGTAGAGGCTTCATTCACACATGATATTTTCATGAACAAGCTCTCTTTTGATTTTTGCTTGCCTAATGGAGAGTATCCTAACCCGGATTTTCCTCCATTTAATCTTTAGCAAGAAAGCACTTCATCAAGCTTTTCTTTTCCAAGCATGAGTCTAGATATTGTGCCATTCAATTCTAATATCTTATTCTTTAAGTTTTTATTTTCATCTTTTAGGATATCTTGAGAAGAATCATAAAGTAATGATGATAGTTTATCTTTTTCTTCTCTTAAACTTATCATTTCTTTATAAAAATATGACACATCTTTCTTAAGAGTTGAGTTCCTAGAATCAAATTTCTTCAATTCATCATGCATTTCATTTATGACTTCTAACAATTCTTCACTACTACTAACAATGTTATTTTTAGAAGAATGAGAAGATAATACCTCATTTTCATCATCGATTTCCATAAGACATAGGTTGGTAATTTCCTCATATCTGATTTCTTTATCCGAGTAGTCCTCTTCTTCGTCATCACTCCAAGTGGTTGCTATCATAGCTTTCTTCTTGAAGTTCTTGTATGGTTTGCTTGTTACCATACAATCGACCTTGATGTGACCAGACTTTTTGCATCCATAGCACATAAGTGGTTCCGTTTTTGAAGTGGGATCCTTTGCGTAAGGTTTTTTGCTTTTCTTCAAGAACCTATGAAACCGTTTGGTGATTAAAGCCATCTCACCATCTTATTCGCTACTCTCTGCATCTTTTTCGCTGCTCTATGCATCTTCTTCCAATTCTTCTTTTCTGTTGCATGTAGAGGCTTTGAGAGCAATCAAATTTTTCTTCTTCTCATCGTCATTGACAATGGAATTCATTTCTTCCATCTCATATGTCAATAATGACCCAAGAAGTGTCTCAACATCAAGTTTTTCGAGATCTTTGGCCTCCGTGATGGCCGTCTTCTTTGCTTTCCAAGTGGGTGGCAAAGATCTTAAGATTTTTCTTGTTAGTTCAAACTCCTCAACGTTCCTACCAAGAAGCTTCAAACCATTAACAGTAGTTGTGAAACGTGAGTGCATTTGAGAAATTGTTTCGTTATGAGACATTCTAAAAGATTCATATTCAGATACTAGCATATAGATTTTTGATTTTTTAACCTTATTAGTTCCTTCATATGTAACTTGCAATTTATCCCATATCTCCTTAACCGAAACACATGCAGAGATTTTATTGTATTCAGATATATCTAAAGCACAATGTAAAATACTTGTGGCTCTACTATTGAGAGACATCATTCTACAATCCTCATCATTTTATTCAGTTTTGAGTTTAAGCATTGTATGATTTATTTCTCCAATAGTTATTTCCTTTGATGGAATTCTATGTCCCTCTTCAATGACTCTCCATAGATTATAATCTTGTCCTTTGATAAAGATTTTCATCCTGTTTTTTCAATAGTTATAGTTGGAGCCATTGAACAAAGGAGACCTAGTGTATGAGTGTCACTAAGAATAACTATTTGCTGCCATCGGATCAACTCAAGGATATTAAGCCTAAAATTGAGAACGAGACTCTGATATCAATTGTAGACTAAGGTTTCAACCCATGAGGGGGGTGAATTGGGTTTTTAAAAACTTTTGCTAATTAAACGCAAATTTATAAAAACAGATAAACCCTCAAGCATGTAAACAAATAATGTGCTATAAACAAAAGAGTTTAAGGAATAGAGGATGCAAACTCAGTTTATAGTGGTTCGGCAATATTGGATTCGTTTCGACCCTACATCCACTCTCTTCAAGGAACCTCCTCGAAGTAATCCACTAAGGAACTTAGTCGTGCAACTTCACGGGTGTTGCACAAACCTTACAATCAATCCCTTCCTCTCGGTCGACTGGGGACATTCTGTCCAATATACCAGTCGACTGGTATAAAGCACCCAGTTAATTGGGGACACACTGTCCCATATTCCAGTCTTTTAGTATAAGCACCCAGTCGACTGGGTTGCTTATCAACCTAGTTTTTATGTTTTGAAATGTTTTTAACTTAAAAATGTTTGATTAAAAAGTTCTGTAAAAATGCTTTTTTCAAAAGGAGCCATAAGACAAGCTTTTTACCTGAACAAGTGAGATTTACAACTTGTTTAAATACCTTGTCCCTATACTAGATCTTCTATCTTGACTTGGCGTTTGATTCGGGTTGAGTTCTTGCACCTTGATCCTTGGCTGAAAGCTTTTATTGCTTAATACACTTGGATAGCACTGTTAGTATAATAAGAGTTATGTTTTGTCATCATTAAAATATAGGTGAGGGTCAACAGCAAAGATTACTTCGCAAAATTTGTATGTTCTGTTGGGTACTGCCGTTACTGGTTCAACGACTACATCTACTATGTCAGATTTTGAGGTTAAAAAATTGTGGCATATGAGATTGGGTCATATGAGTGAAA
Source organism: Bretschneidera sinensis (assembly GCA_023935145.1). Taxonomy (NCBI): domain Eukaryota; kingdom Viridiplantae; phylum Streptophyta; class Magnoliopsida; order Brassicales; family Akaniaceae; genus Bretschneidera; species Bretschneidera sinensis. The sequence continues at coordinate 39,880,230 of CM043699.1, forward strand.
ATGGACTAACTTTGTTGAGAAAAAAAGGTTTGCTATGTGGATAGAATATAAGTAAAATGGAATTTTGTGAGCATTGTGTTTTTGGCAAACAGAGGAGAGTTAGCTTCAGTACAACGATTCACAGAAATAAGAGTAATATGGATTATATTCACTATAATCTTTGGGGACCCTCAAGTGTTCCATCTAAGAGTGGTTCTAGGTATATGCTTAAATTCATTGATGACTACTCAAGAAAAACCTGGGTGTATATGTTGAAGACCAAAGATGAGACATTCAAGCATTTTAAACAATGGAGAACCATGACTGAAAAGCAAACAGGGAAACAAGATTAAAAGGCTAATGACAAAGAATAGCTTGGAATTTTGTTCAAATGAGTTTGATGACTACTGCAAAGATGAGGGTATTATTAGACACAAGACAGCCAGAGGTAAACCAAAATAGAATGGGGTTGCTGAGTGAATGAACAAAACTCTTTTGGAGAGAGCTCATTGTATGCTCTCAAAATTCGGGTTGATTAAGGAATTTTAGGAAGAGGCGGCATTTACCGCCTGTTATTTGGTGTATTGATCTCTTGCTACAACTATAGAGTGTAAAATCTCACATGAAGTATGATCTGGTAACCCTCATGATTATTCTATGACAAAAATATTTGGATGTCCTGCATATACACATGTTAATGACGGAAAATTAGAGCCTAGAGCTAAAAAGTGCATTCTTCTTGGTTATGCTGATGATGTGAAAGGGTATAGATTATGATGTCCTGATCCTAAGTCACCTAAATTTTTTATTAGTCATGATGTTACTTTTAGTGAATCTGTTATGCTTAACCCAAAGAAAGAAGAGTCTATTGCTAGTGATTTTGAACAGTGTAAGAGTAACACACAACAGGTGGAGCTAAGAAGTTTTGATTTAGATCCTATGTAGAATATTTTGTTTCTGAACAGAGTGAGAATTTAAGTGAAGAACAGACTCAATAGATTCAGGATGAACCTTACAGCATTACCAAACATAGACCAAGAAGAGAGACTAGACTACTATTGAGGTACAATAATATTGTTTTGTCTAGTAATGCTGATGTTATTGCCTATGCTTTGTCAGTTGCGCAAGAAACCAGTAATGCAAGTGAACCTTCTACATATAAAAAAGCCATTGCTTGTGTAGATTCTTCAAAGTGGCTAGTAACCATGCATGAAGAGATGGAGTCTCTTAAGAAGAATCAGACTTGGAAATTGGTAAAACCACCAATAGGTAAAATAATAGTTGGTTGCAAATGGATATTCAAGAAAAATGAAGGCATCACAAGAATTGAAAATGTAAGGCATAAAGCACGTCTGGTTCCTAAGGGATACACTCAAGTTACAAGAGTTGATTTTGATGATGTGTTCTCTTTGGTTGTGAAGCATAGCTCCATTCGTGTTCTACTATCATTGGTTGCTATGCAAAATTTGGAATTAGAATAGCTTGATGTTAGAACCGCATTTTTGCATGGTGAGCTTGAAGAGAAAATCTACATGCATCAGCTCGAGGGCAAGGAAAACCATGTTTGTTTGTTAAAGAAGTCCTTTATATGGTTTGAAACAGTCTCCACGGTAATAGTACAAGCAGTTTGACTCCTTCATGGTAAGTAATGGGTATTCGAGAAGCAAGTATGACAGTTGTGTATATCTCAAGAAGCTTGCTAATGGATCATTCATTTATTTATTGTTATATGTAGATGATATGCTCAGTGTTTGTAAGGGTAAATCTGAGATTTTTAACCTGAAAACACTGCTCAGCAATGAATTTGAGACGAAAGATTTAGGTCCAGCTAGAGAGATTTTTGGTATGGAGATCAAAAGAGATAGAAGTACGAGTTTGTTATATTTGGCACAAGAGAAGTACATTGAGAAAATTTTGAAACGTTTTGGCATGAAGAATGTCAGACCTGTTAGTACTCTTCTTGCTAGTTACTTTAGACTTTCAGCTGTTTTATCTTCACAGATATATGAAGAAAAAGATTACATGTCACATATTCTTTATTCTAGTGTAGTTTGGAGTCTTATGTATGCTATAGTTTGCACCTGTCTAGATATTGCACAGGTAGTGTGGTTAGCAGGTATATAGGTAATCCTGAAAAGGAGCATTGGAGAGCTGTTAAGTGGATACTACAGTATCTTAGAGGTACTTCAGACATATGTTGGAAGTTTGAAAGCCACAAGAGAAATGTTATTGGTTATGCTGATTCATACTTTATAAATGATCTTGACAAAAGAAAATCTACTATAGGTTATGTATTTGCTCTTGGTGGATGTACTGTTAGTTGGAAGGCTACTTTATAACCAATTATTGTTCTATCAACTATAGAGGCAGAGTATATAGCTATAATAGAGGCTATCAAGGAAGTTGTTTGGTTGAGAGGGTTGTTTAGTGAATTGTGTTGGGTTCATGATGCTACTGTTATCCATTGTGATAATCAAAGTGTCATTCACTTGACTATGGATCAGATGTTCCACGAAAGAACGAAACATATTGATGTTCGTTACCACTTTGTTCGAGAGATAGTTGATAGTGGTGAAATTGTTGTGAAGAAAATTGGTACAATAGATAATCCAACAGACATGTTGACTAAATCACTTCTAGTGTCCTAGTTCGAGCATTGCTTGGACTTGATTAGTGTTACTTACAACATTTGAATTATGCCCGATTGGGGCATTTGTGAAGATGGTGAAGAGTATTTACTATTTGAGAAAATTCAAGTCAATGTGGAGATTTTTTAATTTGTGGTTTTAATTTATTTGGAGTAAATATGGGGCCCATTCTCTTTTAATTGCCATGTCATCATGCAATAGCACAAATTGCAATAGGATAAGAAATAATTAAGAAAATGTAGTTGTTTTGGCTCTAATAGGACAAAGAATACAAAATTAAATAGAATAAGGATTCTCCTTGACCTTGCCTATATAGTGTCTATTTCTCTTCTTTCAATATCAGAGACAATAGAGAGAGAAGCTGAAGAACAACAGAGAGAAAGCTACATGTAATATATGTATTTGTAAAGCAATGGTACAGAAGTAATTTAATAAATATGATATGAAATTAAAATAAAATATATGTGAAAGGTTTATTAGTATTTGAATAAAGCAATTTAAAAAAAATCGTGAACAGTATATAAGAAAAGGAAAAAAAAAGAAAAAAAAGAAAAAAAAGTTTCAAAAAAAATAAATCAGAATCAAGACGTCCAGGGACGTTCCAACAGAAGAATGAAGAAAGAAAACAAATAATAATATCTAAAAAAAAAGGGACACATGGCAACAGGTGGCAGTACTTGCTACCAAGTGTAAATTTGAAGGCTTGAATGCCTTCCAATAAGGCCTAGACGTGGAGACTATGGGAGAGTTGCAAATTTAAACAATCAAGTGCTGCAGAGATTTTTTGGTGCAGCAAGCTTATATATATACACCATTTTATGTAAACACAATTTCACACTTACTAAACTTGTTTAGCTTTTCTTCCATTACGCATCTTTTGTAAACACTTGGGGACCCAAAGAAATATTGAAAGAACAAAATTTTGAAGGAATTTACGAGGGAATGTTACAGAGAGTCACGGGAAACTATTAAAAAAATAGAAGGTAATAACATAATTTTTATTTTTGAATTTTTAGCATACAAGTATTTCCCAGAATTCAAAGTAGGAATTTTCAAAGGGTGTGGTTTATGAAGAATTGAAGAAATAATTAGAAATTTAATACAAATATTATGTCAGGTGGTGATCATCAATTGGAGGAAATTTCTGAGAGGAACGAGAAAGACAAGAAAGTATTCCACGGGTAGTTTTAAGTGTTACGTGATGAGTTGAATTTATTTTAAGTAATCTAAATAAAAACCAAATATCCAGTGATAATATTAAAATAAATTATTATCTTATACTTTGGTGGATGATAAAAATTTGGTTGATAAGTATGAGATGAATATTGGACATGTGAAAATTATTATGTAAAAAAGGATATTATTAGAATAATGAGTTGATTTAATAATGATAGTGATAAATAGATTTTTGACGAGTTTTAGTAAATAAATGGATGTGATATATATGGAGATGAAAATTGTGAGATTTATCAAGTAGAAAGTTGAGGAAAGACCGGATAGTTAATTGAAATATTTTGAATTCATGTGTTTTTTTATATCACTGTTCATATGTATTTTATATCATTGTTCATATGTATATGCATTAAATAAGAGAACCAGAAGAACCGGGAATGGGCCGGTCTAATTGAAAAACCGTGACAACCGGTATATGCTGGAAATAAAAGGGACACCGTGACAGCTGGTATATGCTGGAAATAAATTTCGTGACAGCTGGGATAAGCTATAAAGAACCGGGAGAGGACCTGTCTAAGATAATAACAACATATCAACATGTGAGAAGACGTTCCCATAATAAAAATTCATGCATTGCATCTGTTTTAATTATTGCTTGCATTATTGAAATGCTGATGTGTGGTGTATTATTGTGAATTTTATTTATAGATGGATGAGTCTCACAAAGAGACACTTACAGTGAGAAAAAGACATAGAAATATGATAAGATAGAAATTATTTAAATGTTAATTATGCTATTATCCAGTTATAGGAAAGATAAATGATTAAATATTAATGGGCTATCTATGCAATTTGAATACTTTTGGTAAATTTAATTCACTGAGCTTGTGAAGCTCATCCCTCATTGTACAATGATTTCAGGTAACAGACATGACAAATAGTCTGGTGGGTTGAGCGTCAGACGGATTCATTTTCTATAAGCCACATACATATCAATATCCTCAGACTGGTGAGAAAATGAAATAAATATTTTATTTGTAAATATTCATGCATCTTATGTTGTATATTATGTGTAAGTTAATATCATATTTATGTACCTCCCCTGTTGAGGGTTCATGATTAAAATAAAAATTTATGTTAGTATTATTTTATTGTTGCATATATGTGTCGTGCTGAGATTCTCAAAAAGTGATGACACCGTCTCGGGGGTGGCCAACCCGGGATGGGTCGTTACACTACAGCAGACAAAGTTATACAATAAACATATCCCTATAGAAGGTTAATACTTCTTTTCTTCCTTCTAAGCTATTGTATTTTCCCAATTAAATTTGTGATAGCCTAGATTTGGGTGTAGTTGGGGATTTAGGCTTGGGGAGTTTTATCTCTCTTCTGATTTGGGCTTAGGGAGTTTTATCTTTATTAATTTGTATTCCAATTTTGATTGTAATGGAATCACTCACCATCACATGTGGACGTAAGAATTTTAGCTCCAAACCATGTAAATTTTTTGTGTCTGTTTATTTTTCCGTTGCTTTATTCCTAACAAATCTAAAGATTTGTAAATATGGCTAACAAAGGTTTTAAGGGTGTTGTTGTGAGTTTTAAATTACTCACAAGCGCACGAGTCATTTGCAATATAGTGTTGTGCAAGTGCGAGGTCGAATCCACAGGGAATTGCATTGTGAAAATGTAATTTTATCTAAACTAAGCTTATCTTAACCTAGTTCCGAGTTTTGAATTATATGTTGCAAAACAAATAAAAACTAAACTAAATTGATTTAAAACTAATAATAAAAACACTAAGGTTTCTGAATCCACCCCACCAAAGTTAAGCATATATCTTCATGTTCTAAAAATAGCCTATCAAAACATTCCATGAATCCAACTTAAAACAAAAAACAACAAATATCCCAATTAAACCAAAAGCATCCAATGTATCCGCTTTTAACAAATCACAAAGGAAATCCAATTTAATCAAAAACAATTTGATGTATCCATCAGATAAAACACACAGAATATCCAACAGAATAATTTAAATGCAATCAATCATAAGATTTTACTCAAATAATTGACAGAACATTTATACTAAAAAAAACATCAAAATTGTATAAACAAATCTGAAACTATTATGCCAAACAACGGCGAGGCTTCATCTTCAACCTTAGTTGAAGATTTTAGCCACTCATAATCATGAAACTAGAGTTCATAATAAAAGTGCTAAACATTAAACTAAAAAAAAATAATAAATTAAACTGACTATACATGGGAGAAATTTCGCTCGCTATTGGGTGGCGCTTCCCCTCGTGGTAGCAAAGCCTTTGGAGATCCACCAGAATGCTAGTAGAAGTAATTCAAATTGCACCAAATGGCACCAGGAATTGTACACTAAAGATGAAGTGAAGAGGGGCTTATATAGGGAAACATCACAAGTGCAATGTGTTTCCAATCCGATGTGGGATATTGCAGATTCCAGCTTTTGTTCTTTGACTTTTGTCTACTAAAACTGCCATAACTTTCTCTAGAAAAATCATTTTATTGATCCGTAAAATTCCTCAGAAAATAGACATCCAGATCTTTCCAAGAATATATAGTTCATCTCCTGGTTCTTCTTGAATCAATACATTTAAATCCTAAAAAATGGCTGATCTGTCACGCTGAAATCATGCACAGCCTGACCTTTGTCTACTAAAACTGCCATAACTTTCTCTAGAAAAATCATTTTATTGATCCGTAAAATTTCCCGGAAAATAGACATTCGGGTCTTTCCAAGAATATATGGTTCATCTCCTGGTTCTTCCTGAATCAATACATTTTAATCCTAAAAAATGGCTGATCTGTACGAGCAATTCTGGCAATTTAGTAAAACTCCTTTCCCAGTGCTTGTAAACCTGAAAAAACAACGAAAACAACTCGAAGTAACAAATTCCTATGCTAACAAATGTAAAATAAGTGGCCAAAATATGCAATATTTTTCACTCATCAGGTGTCTTCACCTCTAAAACTGAGAAAGACAGGCCAGTGAGGAGATAAAGAAGAAGAAGAAACAATGATAAATAACTAAGATGACACAAGACAAGAGAATCAATTACTAGCATAATTAGCTCGGTCTATAGATCTTTAAATAGGAAGAATGAAGGAAAATTAGAAGCCTCCTGCAACTTTAAAACTGAAATCGTTTTCAATTTGACTGTGATTATTACCTACAGATAAATAAAAAGCCTACAGGAACTTTCAAATTTTCACTTTAATTATTAAGAGCACCCACGTGACAACTGACATCCTTTGCATGCTCATTATTATTATTATTATTATTTTGTAAATAGGGATCAAAAGAAAGCTCGAGGAAAATTAAACAATCTGATACAGATGGAATTTTTTCATTCTTTATTTCATTATTTCTCAGTTTCTTTAGTAAATCAAACGGATATCGATTTAGTGGGATACCAAAGGATTTTTTTTTTAGTGTAAATGCACATGCAGCAAGAGAATTTTGTCTTTGCATACATAGAGGGAACCCAATAAAAGATTTGTGATAATTTGGAAATGAGTTGTAATTGTAGTTAATATTTGACTTAATTACAAAAAAAAATACCCCGTGATATGTTTTTTTAGTCAACCACAGGGTATTTTTTTGCTAAAAAAATTATACCACATAGTATTTTTTACCACAAAAAATCCTCAAGATATTTTTTGAAACTGAAATTAACCACATGGTATTTTTTGCCATATAAAACCTCAAGGTATTTTTTAAAAATGCAGTAAACTAGATAGTATTTTTTGTAATTAAGTCTTAATGTTTTTGTCCGATATAGGAAAAAACACCATATTACATGGAAAATTTGAACTTTTTGTTTTGTCCCTTACTCATTACCACTCAATCTATCCGTAATTAATAAGATTTTCATAATTATCACTATTCTTTAGAATTGTATTACGAGTTTAAAGAGTAAATTTATTATGGATTTTGTTGGGATTTTACCTTCTAAAATTTATTTTACTCAAATTTCAGGTAAAAACACTATCACAATAGTTAGATAGGCAAAACAAACAAATAACAAGAACACCAAGAATTAATATGGTTCGACAACCTCGTTACCTATGTCCACACAAAAAAAACTACAATTTTATTAATATTCAACTATAACTTTAGAAAGAGCAAAGTATATATATATATAAAAGGTAAAGCAAATAAATATACAAACTTTATTTTACCATTAAGCCACTCTTTTTCAAAGAGTGAATAACTTATATGGTATCAATGTTTTAATATTTCAAATCAAATACCAGTAAGCAAGCCTTTATTTTACCATCCCAATAATTGACAAAGGAAGGAATACGATTAATGGTGTAAACAACAATAAGTGCGGTTTTTCCCCAAAATGCTCAGGACAAGAGGTATAAATAACTAAGACACAGACAGTTTCAATGATATGTCTATGTTTGCATTCGACGAGCCCATTTTGTTGAGAAGTTCCAGGACATGAATGATGAGGAAGAATACCTTGGCTCTGGAGAAAAGCAAGAAAATCAGAGTGAAGAAAATTGAGTTTTAACCATAGCAATAAAGTTTTGATAAATTTGTGGTAATTCAGAGTGAGTACGCATAAGATACAACCAAGTGTAGCAAGAAAAATCATTAACAAAAATAACAAAGTGTTTCGATCCCCTCATAGTGGCATTAGGAGAAGGACCCCAAACATTAGAATGAACTAAATCAAAGGGAGCAGATAAAATCGAAGTACTATGATTAAAAGATAAAGCAGTTTGTTTAGCAAGCTTACATGGCAAACAATCAAAATTTTCATCCTTAACATAACCTAAAGAACCAGTAGAAAGTAACTGATGTAATCGACTAACAAAAGCAATACCCAAATGCCAATGTCAAAGAATTAAAGAAGAACTATCTAATGTCGAAACTGAAGCAAAAATGCGAGGTGAAATATGAAGGTTGATGAGCTTAAACAGGCCTCCCACTTTACGATAGGTCCCAAGAGTCTGTCCTGTATAGAGATCTCGTACAACACAAGTTTGACCCAAAAAACGAACATAAAGTCCAATGTCACAGAGTTATCCAACAAAAATAAGATTCAAAGAAAGCTTAAGAATTAAAAGAAGTTAGGTAAGGACAATGTGGGCATGAAAATGTGACTAGTGTGACTGACATACATAAAAGACCCATTACCAGTATAAATGATAAGGGTAGAAGAATCATATATTTTCAAAAATAAAATAGAAGAATCAGCAGTTATGTGATTACAACATGTAGAATCAAAATACCAAGGGAAAGTACTTGAGGTGATAGACATAGTAGTAGTAAGTTGTGTACTAGAGTTAGAGAGAACCTGTTTTAGGAAAGCTTACCCAAAAGTTGGTACTGATGAGCAAGATTTGCAGTAATTGATAAAATATCACAATCCAAAATAAAGAAACATAATAATTTGAAGGTCTACATAGTTCTTATGATACTCATAAGTGGCAGATTAAGTGTTGTGCAGAAAAAAAGGCAAAAAAAAGAAGAAGAAAAGATAATGACATGAAAAGTGCTATAAATATATTTAATAATGTTAAAGGTATTTAACTAAAATTTTAAAAAAATGAATTAAATTTTAAAGTTGATTTCAAACATAAATTTCATTTCAATTCAACAATTTAAGTAAAATATACCAAACATGAAATTTTTTTGAGTTCATTTAAAAATGTATTCTAGCTTCAGTTTATTTGAAAATAGAATATAAATTCATTTACAAATGAATTCCGCATTTGAAATCATACCTAAAAATAAAACTGTGAAGAAAAACTGATTTCTTTTAATCTCTTTAGATACCAAATGATGAATAAACCCTCCACTTAATATTAAGTTTATTATTTTGTCTAGTAATAACTTTTTTAACTTTCCAACAACTTGGATTAATAATGGCATAGAAAGTGGGTAGATATTTGAGATTATTTTGATTGATTAGAGTATAAATTTAATAGTTTAGATCAGTCAAAAATTTTATTGATAATTTTAAAAGTTTTATTGGTAACGTTAATTTTTAGATTTCATACTTATATTAATGTTATCAAATAAAATATATTATAATTATTAATAAAATTTTTATCTAATTTAAATTATTAAATTTAGATCTAAATCAATTAATTTTTTTTATTTAAAAAATAGCCACCTAATAAAACCTCAGTTGTAGAAAGCCTGTAACCACTCCCAACGAAAATGGGGCTACTAGCTAGAATTATAATTCAATTTTGCTTCCTCAAAATACCTAATGGACTTTCCACTCAGCGCCGCCACGTACGGCACTACCCATCAAATCAGTGAGCTTGTGACCATTATATCGATTGCCATGTTTGATCGGTCAGTTTAAAGTTAGTTTATTTTTTAAAATTTATCAAAAAAATTAATAAAATGATAACAATCCGATGAGCACTTCCCTAAATTACGAACACTTCCATTGAAGAAAAAAAAGTTAAAGCCTCTTCCTAAACTCTAGACTCTCTCATGGCGGATTCAAATCCTATAACTGTTGACGGAAATGTCCTCGCGGCCAAGGCCTTAGCCCGCTTCGGCGTCACCCACATGTTCGGGGTGGTGGGGATACCCGTCACCTCCCTCGCGAACCGCGCCGTGGCTCTTGGGATCCGCTTCGTCGCTTTCCACAACGAGCAGTCCGCAGGCTATGCCGCCTCCGCCTACGGGTACCTCACTGGCCTCCCCGGGATCCTCCTCACGGTCTCCGGTCCGGGATGCGTCCACGGGCTTGCGGGCCTGTCCAATGCCATGATTAACACCTGGCCTATGGTCTTGATCTCGGGCTCCTCGGACCAGAAAGACGCAGGCCGTGGTGACTTTCAAGAGCTCGACCAAATCGAAGCCGTGAAACCCTTCTCTAAGTTATCGGTGAAAATCAAAGATATAGGTGATATTCCCAATTGTGTCGCTCAGGTCCTCGATCGGTCCATCTCGGGCCGGCCTGGCGGGTGTTATCTGGATATACCCACTGATGTCTTGCATCAAACGATATCGGAATCGGAGGCGGAAAATCTATTAACCGAAGCCGAAAAATGTAGAAAACCGGAGCCAATTGCGAGCGTGGAGAGCTCAGAGATCGAAAAGGCGGTTTCGTTGCTTAGAAATGCACATAGGCCGTTGGTAGTGTGCGGAAAAGGTGCGGCCTATGCGCGAGCAGAGGGTGAACTAAAGAAGCTAGTGGAGAGTGCTGGGATCCCTTTTTTGCCTACTCCAATGGGTAAAGGTTTGTTGCCTGATACCCATGAGCTTGCTGCAAGTGCAGCGAGGTCGCTTGCTATTGGTAAATGTGATGTTGCATTGGTTGTTGGTGCTAGGCTTAACTGGTTGTTGCATTTTGGAGAGCCACCAAAGTGGTCTAAGGATGTGAAGTTCATTTTGCTGGATGTGAGCAAGGAAGAGATTTTGTTGAGGAAGCCACATTTGGGTTTAGTGGGAGATGCGAAAAGGATCTTGGGGATGATCAATAAGGAGATTAAGGATGACCCTTTTTGTTTGGGGAAGTCTCATCCGTGGATTGAGGCGATTTCTGGGAAGTCGAAGGAGAATGTTTCGAGGATGGAGGCTCAGTTGGCCAAGGAAGTTGTGCCGTTTAATTTCTTGACGCCCATGAAGATTATAAGGGATGCAATTTTGGGGTTGGGCAGCCCTGCCCCAGTGTTGGTTTCGGAAGGAGCGAATACTATGGATGTAGGGAGGGCAGTAATGGTTCAGACCGAGCCGAGGACTAGGTTGGATGCAGGGACTTGGGGGACAATGGGGGTTGGCTTGGGTTATTGTATTGCGGCTGCAGTGGCTTCACCTGATCGGCTTGTGGTTGCTGTTGAAGGGGACTCTGGATTTGGGTTTAGTGCCATGGAAGTTGAGGTATGCTCCCTTATGCATGGATGGCCATTGATAAATGATAAACTTGTGTATTATTAATGGTTTAGATTGACAATCACTGAAGATAATTTAATAATTGAGATGTTTGACTTTTACTGTTTACATGTATGCAATCTACTAATCTTTATAAGGAATTCCTCTCCCCCCCCCAAACACCCCCCACCACACACACACACACACACACACAAATCATCCCAGATTATATTCCGTTAAAATCATAAATTACTTCTAGCTTAAATTAAACCTCTAGCCCCTAGAAAATAGATATCATGATCATTGTTTTAGTCCCAATTACCTCCATATTAATTATAAAGAATAGCTTTAAGTTGATAATATTACTATTATTATTACTTGATATTTTGTTTTTATGCTGTTAAACAATAATTGTTTTTCCTGTGCGTAAGAACATCCAAAGAGGTTATTTTTCTCTACACGTATGAATGCTTTTGAATTTTTGATAGTTCCTAGAGGTGACAATCATAATAACATGCATTTAGCTATAGAAGATATCATAGTCCAATGTATCATTATTTGTATGTTAGTTTTAATATGATCTGTTCTGAAGGGTGTGCCAATCTGTAACTAGAAGTGGGCATAAATTTAAAAGTAGATCTAGGAGAGCTGCTTCCTTTCCTCAAAATGTTTACTTTGCAGAAGAGATGTATGGAAACTCTCCTTTTTCTGGTGGAGTCATTTGGGAAAACTTATGTTGGCCTCTTGAAGATGAGGAGCCTCAAGCCTGTCTATTACCATGTTATTCCAATTTTAGCAATAGCAAAGAAATGCCATTCTTTTATGATCTTAAAGTTTTGAAGGGTAGCCTATCAGCAGCTAAAATACCTTCCAGCAAGATACAGCTTTTGGTTTGTGAAAACTGAAGGTTAAGTTTGGGCAGATTGGTGGTCTTAGTGAGGATCTGTTAGAAGTAAGATCTATTTCCAACATACCTTTTTCTTTTTTGAGGTGTGGGTTGGGTTTGCAGAATCCTGACTGATCTATATTTTACCTATGAAGTAGTTGCATTTTCCCTCAATTTTTGCCTAAAATTGTCTATTCGTTTAATTTTCCTTGTGTGTTAGAATCCCTTGTGGCCCAGCTTAAAAAATTCTTGAGAGTATAGGTATAATAGTAGTTAAAGATCAACTGCTGTATTGAGGGATATAAGTAGTAACGTTTTCTCCAGTCGTGGCCGTAAACGTGGCTGTTGGACATTGAGCACTGAGCAGAAATTGATGTTTTAGTATTTATTGCTTTGTAAATTGTAACTGTCAGCCACTGAGCCCTAGACAGCTCCTGGTATTTTAGATATGTTTCTTGCATCTGTAGATCATCTTTCTTACCGTTCAATAAATATGATAAGTAGTACAGAGAATTGCGAGCAAATATGCAGAGAGAAGCTCAGGCATGTTTGTGATGGCTTCACCTCCTTTTGATTCTGTCCCTTGTGAATGAGGCTCATAGAAGCTACTCTGTTATGAAATGCAGTATAAAGAAAACAGAAATCTTTGTGGTTACTGTTATTTTCTTCTTTGTGAACTACATCTTCTCAATGTGGTCACTTCTTCCCCCTTAGTTTTTATTTGATGTTTATGTAAATGTACTTGATAGCTTAGGTGTCACAATTTTCAATGTTCCCTTGGTTAATCACTTATTTGGTGTCCTGATGATTAAAAAAAGTATTATAATGTGATAATGTGCCTTCTCTGTTTCTGCAGACATTGGTTCGGTATCAGTTGCCTGTGGTTGTGATAGTTTTTAATAATGGTGGTGTTTACGGTGGTGATCGGAGGAGACCTGAAGAAGTTACAGGGCCTTATAAAGATGATCCAGCACCAACTTCTTTTGTCCCTGGCGCAGCTTATCATATTCTAATTGAAGCTTTTGGCGGGAAAGGTTATCTCGTTGGGACACCTGATGAACTCAAGTCTGCCCTTTCTGAATCTTTTTCCTCACGAAAGCCAGCTGTAATAAATGTTACTATTGACCCCTTTGCTGGTTCTGAAAGTGGGAGGATGCAGCACAAGAACTGAGGTAGGCTTTTGCACATCTTTCTATTTGCTGCTGCTCGAGCTGGTCTAGCACTATGCTGTTTTTTTTTTTTTTGATTGATTGCACTATGCTGTTCAATAATGTAAAGTTACCAAATCTGTTATTGCTAGCTCAAATCACATGTAAACATGAACTGTGTTTGAATGATGTGCTAATATCTGGAAACAGAGATTGACATAAGTTGAAACTCCAATCACAGATAGATAGCGTGAAAAAAATTCAAATCATGTTAGACTGTAGATTGATTGCTGAAGTGCTTACAACTGCTACCCGCCAAACCCCCTCTGGAAAGGTATGGTGTTTCAGGTCTTCCTTTTTATGCTGCTTGCTGAAGCAATTAGTGAGAGTTCATCTAATGCAAATTCAATCTTTCAAAAGCATAAGAGAAGTTAGGTTTTACTAAAGCAAATTTTAAAAGGTGAATGAATTCCACAAACTTTCATCTGTATCTGGATTCTGGACTTGAGAATGCCCAAATGCATATGAGATGTCTGAGTTAATGAATACTGGAAAGAACATTAGAAAGACAAAGTAATAAACTTTTAAAAAATTTGGTGAAGGAAAAAGCTTCCTAATAATGTTTTCCAAAAAGGAAAAAGAACTGTGAAGTATAATAGTGAATTTGAGTGATTCCTTTGCCGATGGCTGCCACTTTTACTTTGTTAAGGTGCCTCTTACTTGAGCACTCTGTTGCTTATAATACCAAGTTATGTTCAAAGGAAATGTTTCAAGGAAAAAGAATACAGTAAGTAGTAGTAATATATTAAGATCCTTTCCTTCGATGATTTTCCTTTACGTTTGATGCATGAAGAAATACTTGTAAATTTATTTACAGGAGGTAGAAAGTATGACTAGGTATTAGTTGCTACTTGTCCAGCAAGTGTTGAATGTGCCCTCACGATTTGGGGTGTTCAAATGGTTGGGTTTGGTGGTATGGGTCGGTTAAGAAAGTTAACGGACTTTTTCGGTATAAAATATTTTGTTCCAACCCGATCGACTTTACTAGTATATTCCAACTTTTTTGGATCTACTTAAAGTCAGTCGGTTTCAGTTATTAACCGACTTAACCGAACATTAAAAATGGATTATTTTATATATTTATAATTATTAATAATATATATAATGTGTTAAAATTTTCTTATATATTTAGATTTATTAATAATTAAATTTATATATTTATATTTATTAATAATTTAATAATATTTATAATTATTAATAATTTATTAAGTGAATAAAAATCGGTTAATCGGTCGGTTCAGTTAAGAATTATTTTGTCCAAGTGTTGAATGTGCCCTCACAATCAGGGGTGTTCAAACGGCGGTATGGGTCGGTTAAGAAAATTAACGGACTTTTTCGGTTAAGAATTATTTTGTCTACCAACCAACCGACTTATTGACTTATAAACATGAAATACCCGAGTTGTACAATTTATCCAACTTAACCGAACAAAAATTTTTAATCGGTTAGAAACCGGTCGGACAATCGAAATTGGCCGACCAATGAACAACCCTACTCACAACTACATAGAAAGGTCAGGCATATTAGCCTCATAAAAGATAGCTTAATCTCCCAAGCAAACTTGATAATCCAGCTTCGACCCAATTCCGGACCTTTATAGATCGTCCCGGACCTTCTTGTTACTCACGACATGAGGTAGTCAAGGGACCCACAGAGGGGCCACGAGGCGAAGGAAAAGGATAATAAGGAGAAACATTTAGCATATCATTAGGACACGAATAGCCTGACAATAGAGCTATAAGCCTAAAGAGAAGGGGGGTCAAAAGTTGGGGCAGAAGAATCCTGGAGTTTCAACATAATAGTAGCTGGGAAAGGATAGTTAGAGATATTGTTTTGGAGGCCAAGGGGAACCATCCGAATAATTAAGCATCTTGGAAACAAGCCAGTTCTGGAAAAGATAGAGAGCTCTTGGATATCAGAATATCGGAACTACGGTAAGTCATGTCATGACAAGTAGGGCTTGTCAAGTGATCAATGCCAAGTCACTTGGCACCTCCCAATCACGCTATGCCACTTGTCTTAAGAATCCTATATAAGACCCTCAAATAGGAGGGACAGAGTGATCCAAGTATACACAACCTTATCACCCGTTCACAACTGCCCAAGTGATTTAACTACTTTGAAAATCCTAGGTTAGTTCCGCATTGGAGACAGGTCCTCAAAAGTATTATAAAGCTCTCTCTCTCTCTCTCATCTGCCCTCGTGTCCAAAGACCATACTACTACTCTGTTCCACTGATAACCGGGATAGGTTTCCAGAACCTAGTGTTGAGTTAGCTTTGTTATAAAGCTCTGTCTCCATCCTACCCTTGTGTCCAAAGACCAAACTACCACTCTGTTCCACTGTTATAACCAGGACAGTCTACCCCTTTTCAGCCCTAATCAGCCTTATCTCTCTCATCGAATCAACCCCAACCCCTTCCTATGTCTTCCACAACCACACCCAGCTACGAAGTCTCTGGCTCAAACCCACCATTATGGATAACGAAGGATATTCACTAGCCTTTTCTTGCAACCGGTATATACTGAAGCTTATTTTTTGGGGGCTTTTGTTTAAAGATTTTTCTTCTGTTATTTAGATTGTGGGTTTCTCTTTAATCTGCAATATTGAGTGTATATGTGAGTTGCCTTCTGGTCTTGGGTTGAATGATTTGTAGAATCATAAGTTGGGTATGTGGATTGAATTCTTTGTTTGTAGACTCTTAGTTTGTGTTAATTGTTCTGTTTTGATTGGCAATGTCGAGTTTTCCATGACTACATTTGGGGTTGCTTGTCATAAATAGTCTTGAGTTGCCTTTTGGTCTTGGGTTGAATGATTTGTAGAATCATAAGTTGGGTATGTGGATTGAATTCTTTGTTTGTAGACTCTTAGTTTGTGTTAATTGTTCTGTTTTGATTGGCAATGTCGAGTTTTCCATGACTACATTTGGGGTTGCTTGTCATAAATAGTCTCTGAACAAAGACTTAATAGTGACATATGAGTTGTGAATTGGTGATACATCAATAAGCACATAAAAGTAAAGAAATAATTCTGATAGTTTTCAAGAACACAATGCTCAAGTGATAGGGCTTATCTAGTCAAAGCTCAATTCTGTTTTGGTTCAGTCATGTGAGGTTTAAAAACAGCAAGCGCATTTTCAATTCCTTGGTTTCGATGTTTCTAAGCAAGTCTAGTGTTTTATTTATCAAAAATAGAAAAAAGAAAGTCTAGTGTTTCATGGACCAGAAGAAGAGGGAAAAAAACAGAAAATATTACTAGTATTTCTGGTTCTTTGTTTCTCTTATCGAATATCTTCTTTCCGGGCTTGATTTTTAACGTAGTTTTTAAACTTTGATCTTGTATTTCGAACTCAATTTTATTTTACTAACCAAACTACTGCCTTAACCCTGACACAAAAATTAAATGTTATGTAACTCCTATTTTTACTTGAATGGAATTTTTACTTGTTTTTGTTGCTTTTATTTTGTCTTCAATTTGATTGCATAACACGTCATACTTGTTTGGTTCTTCGTTTGACTGATTCAAAGCGAGTTGAATGTACTTTGTCTTTGGATACCAAAGTCAATTCCATGCTACTGCCCTCCAACAATCCAATTCACTATTTGCAATATGTTACGTTCTTATGAATAAAACATAACAATTAAATACAGTCTATTCATTCACAGGGATATAATAAGAAATTTTTCCAGCTAAGAAGTTAAATTCACAATTGATTCAGTTTAATATATGTGCACTTAAGTTCTTGAGCACTTTACAAAAGAATGGGTCTCATTCACCTCATGTATACCAATTGTATACCCACTATATACTAATGAAGTGCGATAAAAAAAAGGGTCTCATTCACTTGACCTATACCAGTTAACTCTTTTTAGAAGAACATCTAAAGTCATCAAACTATACAAAATACCTCCAAACTATTCATATTCTAATAGACCATATACAAAATAAAGCATCATGATAAACTCTTCATTTCACATCTAATTGACCCCATCAATTGATTTGGCTTTCTTCTTGGGTGATTAGGACTTGTGGAAGTTTAGGTGTTGATTGGCTTGGTTGGAGGCCTTTTGAACATGATATCTCTCCAGGCCTTTCATCATGTGGTGATGCAGAGGGTGTAGCATGGGTGATAGATTGAAATGGAGCAACCAATCAGTAATTTGAAGGCATATCATCATAACCACAAGAAGAACAAAAAACAAAAAACATACAACTTGTAGATAACAAACCTGTGGCATCATACACTTAACAACTTTAGGATTAGAAATGAGTGTATTGCTAACATTCTTTTGAACCTACAGTTAGTGAAATGCACAAATAAGGTGGGAGAATAGAGCAATATTAAAACTTAGTAAAACACATAACATACTCACAGGAAGTTTTGCTCTTGGTGTTGATGCAAGTGGTGGTGGTGTTGCTGTGGATGCTATCGGTGCTGTTGTACGTGGTGTTGGTGTTGCTTTTGGTGCTCTTGATGCTGTTGGTGGAGGAGACCCTAGGTGCAGAAGTGGTGGTTTGATTGTCACCATTGTTTTGGATCTGTATAGGCAGGCAATACACATATAATAAGGAATACATATATACTGACTTAAGTTCATTATAGGTTAGTAAAAGAGAAAACCAGTACATACTGTCCTAGCTTGTCTAGTCTGGCTACATTGCCTAGATGTGCTTGATTGGGTAGATGTTGGTGGAGGAGGCCTAGGTGTAGAATTGCTAGTGGGATTGGCATCATTGTTATCAACCTGCCTAGTTAGGCAATGCACATATAAGTATATGTTAAAAATAAGAATAAAAAAGAAATTCTCTATCTTATTGAATAAATGAAAAGAATACGATTAACCTCATATATAAACTTATGTATACTAAGTCTAATAGGACTAGGGCACAATGATTAGATAAAATAAATATGATCTAAGCCTAGGACACACATTAAGAAAATCCTATTAGGATTCTCAACACTCACCCCAGGTTGGAGAATAGATATCATATGCATCAAACTTGATACAAATAAATCTAACTCGAGGACCATCCAATGGTTTAGTAAATAAATCTGCTAACTGATCTGTCGACTTGACTGGTTAACCCCAAGTTTCGCTAACAACCGCTTTAGCCAAACCATCTCACAGGTAATACGTGTCATTGCTCTATATTCGGATTCAACACTCGATCTAGCAATCGCAGCTTGCTTCTTACTTTTCCATGTACTAAATTACCTCCAACAAATACACAATATCCAGTAGTAGACCTTCTATCAAATAGAGAGCTAACCCATTCTGCATCAGTATAACATTCAATTTGAGCATAATCATGATTTTGATAAAGTAAATCATGACTAAGAGCACTCTTAAGATATCTCAAAATTTGAATAATGACTTATTCGTGGAGTATCGAGAAATTGACTAATCACACTTATTGCAAATGAAATATATGGCTTAGTAACAGTTAAATAATTCAATTTTCGAACCAAACGCCTATATTGCCATGGATCAGATAATAAGTCACTTTGATCAACTGCACGTTTTGTATTGGGATCCATAAGACTATCTGTAGGCTTACACCTTAACATTCCAGTATCAATCAACGAGTCAAGAACATATTGACGCTAAGACAAAGAAACACCATGACAAGATCTAGCAACCTCGATACCTAAGAAATATCTCAATTTCCCTAAATCCTTTGTTTGAAATTTAGAACTCAAGAATTGTTTCAATGCTAGAATTCATTCTTTGTTATCTCATGTGATCACAATATCATCCATATATACAATCAACAATATCCTACGTGCCTCACTATATTTATAAAATACAAAATGATCTACACCGTATCTGATGAGGCCAAAATCAATCACTACTTCAATGAACCGACCAAATCATGCTCAAGGAGATTGTTTCAATCCATATAAAGACTTTTTTAATCGACATACTAACACAGATTTCCCTTAAGCAACAAATCTAGGGAGTTGCTCCATGTATACTTTTTCTTGCAAATCACCATTTAGAAACGCATTTTTCACATCTAACTGATGTAGGGGCCAATTAAAAGTAGCTACTAGAGAGATAAACACACGAACGTATGTTATCTTAGCCACTTGAGAGAGTGTCTCAACATAGTCAATATCATATGCCTATGTATACCCTTTTGCTATTAGGTGAGCTTTTAATCTATTAGTAGTACCATCAAGATGAACCTTTATAGTATAGACCCAACGACAACCGACAATAGATTTCCTAAATGAAAGTGGAACCAAGTCCCATGTATTATTAGTAGGGGTGAGCATGGAACCCGGTTGACCCGCGAACCTAACCCAAACAGGTATAATGGGTTGAGTTGGGTTGAAAATATTTTGAACCCGGTGGATTAGGTTGGGTCACGGGTTCAAAATTTTTAACTCGACCCAAACCAGTAACCCGGTCAAATATATAATTATACATTTTATATTTATTGAATATAAAATAGTGTATAAATAATTATAGTATAATTGTAAAATATATAATCATAAAATGTTCATTCTAATTTCTATTAGTGTGTAAAATTATATGTAGCAGATACTCCAATGTCCAAATAAGTCTCATACTTTCCAATTACCAAGATTTTAGTTTCAAATATTTACAATAGAAAAAAATATTGATTTCGAGTTATGAAATAGTTTTCATAATTATTTTTAAGCATAACGTCATTCAGAATAAATTGATGCACAATTAACTTATGCTAACAAAATTTTGAATCGTTGTAACTATAAAATAAACATAGAAATAAACACTCTAACCTACAAGATTCCAGTCGGGATCAATGTATGCAGATAAACTTATATTCCAAAAAGATGTACCATAATATTGATGGAAAAAATGTTGAATGCATGATAAAGCTTTGTAATACCAACTTGCTGGAAGCCTTTTATGCAAACATTATTGAACCATTCAATTTGTCTCTCTGTGACATTTTAAGAGCCCCCATGTCACTTCCAAGTGCATTAAAGCATAGTCCAAAAATTAGACTGGTTAGTGAGAAAGCATTAGCACAGCCAACAAATGTTGAGTTACTAAAATATATTATTAGCAACTGTGCAGAAATCCAAATTTCCTTCGTAATTGAACAGTCTTCTAAAGTAAGTTAAATTCATGTCAACTAAAGCAGTTCCTAGTGCAACATTCATATGAAGATTGTGTTTTTCAATATAAAGATGAATTTATATTCTAACATTAAGGGCTCCAGGTTGTGAGCATACAGATAAGCAATTGACCATGGTCATTTCACCAGGCTTTATATTGCTCGCTTGTATTTCATGAAACAATGCCAAATCATCCTTACTATTAGAATTTGTCTAAGGTTTAAACATGGTTCAAACATGGTTAAAGTTTGAACAGGTCCAAGCATGGTTCAAAGATGGTTAAAGTCTAAACCAAAGGTGGAGGATCAAAGTTCAGCAAGTTAGAAGGCTGCACACATGTGTGTGCTTCATTTTGGAGCAAGGGAAGGCCATGCGCACTAGTGTGTGCCCTTCTGCACACAAGCAGAAGGGTGTTGTGTGAAGGGGACAGCAACACCAAGCTGCAGCGCTGGAACCTGGCAAGAATGGCACAAGGGATAGAAACTCAAAGCTGCAACGCGGTGCTGCAGCTTTGGCCGGCACACATGGACAACATGCTTTAGCCTTTTCTTAGGTGCGTGAATGTAAGGTAAAAACGCACAGCACCACTTAGGATTGATGGAGGGCCATGGTTAAGTGGTCATCAAGATCTAAGGATGGAGAATGACACACAAGATTGGACAAGAAATTGGTGCACTATATAAAGGGTCACCTAGGTTCAATCTCAACAACAAAAAGGAAGACACAAGAATGTGATGATGTAACTTGTGAGACATGTGTGAATGAGAGAATTGTGTGAGAGCGCAAAGACACAGACATACAAGAGGGACTCATTGTAGAGAGGCTGGTTGTAAAGAAGAGAGGGTAGTAGAGAATTGATAGAAAGCTTTGTAATAGGTCTATCACTTTCTAGTTCTCTTCTTGGTTCCTTCAAGAACTTGAGGTTTCTTGAAGAGGGTTGCTGAATTGTAAGAACCATTGATTTAGTGTAGAGAGTTCGGAGGAACTCACGGGGACGTAGGCACATTGTCGAACCTCAATAACAAATTGCTTGTCTTTTTTCTTTCTTTGATTTTCTGTTCTTGTGTTTAATTGCTAAAATTCTTTCTACAAGTCATTCTAGACTTGGGTGTTTGGAAGATCACCACCTAGGCATCTTGTCAAGATGATTTCCAACAGTGGTATCAGAGCAAGCACAGCTGGTTATCGGAGCAAGAAGTAGAAGGTGCCGGAGCCAAGACTCCAAGAATCAAAGATCAACTTCTTGGGTGATTCAAGAACGGTGTAAAGATCAAGATCTGATCGTGTTCTTGAAGGTAGATTCAAGAACGGTGTTAAGATCCATCTTCGATCTGTGTTCTTGAGGTTGAAGAAAGCAGTTGAGGGTAGTGCATAAATCAGAGATCTTGTCCGCAAAAGATGGCTTCAAATTTCGGTATTGAAAAGTTTGATGGAAAGGGAGACTTTGCCCTTTGGAAGCGGAAGATCAAGGCGATTCTAGTGCAACAGAAAGTGAACTTGGCTCTTGGAGAAGATGATGCTTTTCCAGCAAGTATCACGGAGGACCAGCGGATTGAGATGAAGAAGATGGCATACAGCACCATCTTCTTGCACATGTCGGATAATGTCACAAGAGAGTGCGGAGACTCGGAAGATCCAGCTGCAATATGGAAGAAACTAGATGATTTGTTTCTTGCCAAGACTCTCCCTAATAAGAGGTATCTTCGTAAACAAATCTTTGCTTTTAAATTTGATCCTAAGAAAGAGTTGCAAGATGATCTTGATGCCAAGATAAGGAGTGCATCAAGTGGTAAATGACTGTTCTTTAAAAGAAGGCCAGCAACTTGGTATGACAGCATGCATGGCTACTACCGGGACAGAGGTAGAGGAGAGAGCTATGGGAGAGTGCACAACAGCATGCATGGCTACTACTGGGATAGAGGTAGAGGAGAGAGCCATGAGAGAGTGCACAACAGCATGCATGGCTACTACCGGGATAGAGGTAGAGGAGAAAGTCATGGGAGAATGCATTCCAAACTGAGATTTGGAAGGAAGAGCTGTTACTACTGCCATAATGAGGGTCATGTCAAGAAAGATTGCAAGAAGATGACAAAGGATACAGGAGGAAGCCATACGAAGAATGGAGGGGCTTCAGTTGCCAAAACAGAACAACAAGATGATGATATTCTTATTGTGTGCTCGGGTGTGAGCAAGGGGCAAGAAGGCAGCGGGAAATGGATCTTGGATTCCGGGTGCACTCATCACATGTGCCTTCACCGGAGTTGGTTCAAGAATTTCAAGGAAACCAATGATGAAAGAGTTTTCTTGGGGAATGGAATTTCTTACCAAGTGAGAGGCATGGGAGACATCCAGGTGAGGATGTTTAATGGAATGACAAGGCTGCTGGAAAATATGAGGTATCTCCCGGATTTGAGAAGGAATTTGATCTCATTGGGGCAGCTGGATTCCATGGGGTACACATGCAAGATAGAAGGAGGAAAGATCAAGGTGGTCAAGGGATCTTTGGTAGTGATCAAGGCAGCAAGAAACGATGGACTCTATGAGATGATCGGAGACATGGAAATCAAGGATCAAGCAGTAAGCTTGATGGTTGAGATGGATAGGGCAGCCCTTTGGCACACTCGCTTGGGACATATGAGCGAAGAGGGCCTGCAAGTTCTTAACAAGGATGGCTTACTTGGTGGAGACAAAGTAGAGGAACTTGATTTCTGCGAGTGTTGTGTTCTTGAGAAGCAACACCGGGTCAGCTTCAACACCGAAGTGCACAAGTCTAAGGGCATTCTTGACTACATTCATGCGGACCTTTGGGGACCAGCAAGGACACCAACACTGGGAGGTAACTTTTACTTTCTGTCATTAATTGATGATTATTCAAGAAGAGTGTGGGTTTATTTGGTTAGAAATAAATCGGATGCCTTGAATAAGTTAGTGGTGTGGAAAGGGCTGGTTGAGACTCAAATGGGTAGAGTAGTTAAGGGGATAAGAACCGATAATGGCTTAGAAATTTTTAACCAAGAACTTGATCAATTTTGTAGGTTAAATGAGATTCTAAGACATAGGACGGTTGTGGAAATCCCTCAGCAAAGTGGAGTTGCTGAGTGGATGAATAAGATCCTTATGGAAAAGGTTAGGTGCATGTTAAATGGATCCGGATTACCCGAATGTTTTTGGAGGGAAACTGTGGCTATAGCTGCATACTTGGTAAATAGATCACCCTCTAGGATTGTGTCCCAAAAGACTCCCATGGAGATGTGGAGTGGAAAACCTCCTGAGTTGGATAACCTTAGGACTTTTGGGTGTGCTGCGTATGCACAACAAAAGGATGATAGACTTAGCCCAGGATCTAGAAAGTGTGTGTTTCTAGGGTATGGGAAAGGGGCTAAGGGGTATAGGTTGTGGTCCTTAGAGAAAGAAGGATTGAAACTCATTATAAGTAGGGATGTTAATTTTAATGAATTGTTATTTCCCTACTTGGAGAAAACTAACCCTGCAGGGGCTAGTGAGCAAACCAGTTTGGTTCTTGTGGAGTATAGCATCAAGGAAGATTCAGTTCAGGTAGAGCAAGGAAGGCAAGGGACAAGGTAAAGCCCTTGGGTGAAGGCCATGCTTAGGGCACTCAAGAGGAGGCTGAACTAGAAGAGGTTGATGCAGCAAGTCGGAAGGACTATCAGCTCACAAGAGACTGGTAAAGAATGCTGGCCGGACCATCTTCAAGATATGGGTTTGCAGATGCTGCGGATGCAGCAACTCCTTGGACAAAAGGAGGGATGAGTGAACAAGGGACTTACATGAGATGTAAGGATTCGCCAAGATCGAAGCTAGCTATGGAGGAAGAAATGGATTCTTTGAGGAAGAACAACTTTTGGGAATTGGTGCACATTCCGGGAAATCAAAGAGTTATGGATTGTAAGTGGACTTACAAGGTCAAAGAAGGGTACCCTCCAGGAGATGAAGTCCGGAACAAGGCTAGGCTGGTGGCGAATGGGTTCACAAGAAGAGAAGACATAGGTTTCACAGAAACTTTCTCACCTGGACACAAGGTGGAGAAGATGGTGAGTATCCTCACCTATGTCATTGATGGGCTGTTGGTTTGGAACAGCAGGAAGAGGATGGAAAGGTTTACATCTCAACTCAGTGAGGAGTTTGAGAGGAAGGATCTCAGCCTTACACAAAAGATCCTTGGGATGTGTATAATCCAAGAAAATAAGAGAAACTGGTTGAGGGTTTCTTGGGCAATGGGTGTTCTCAGCAAATTTGTGAGTAATCTCGGAAAGAAGCATTGGCTTGGGATGAAGTGGTTGCTGAGGTATTTGAAGGCTTAGTGGCAGCCAATGGTAGCACTCATAACAACCAGGGCAGAATACATAGCGGCTATGGAAGCCATAAAGGAGGCTATGGGGTGCAAGGGGTTGTTGGATTAGTGGGAGGTTCTAAAAGAACAGGTTGTGTTGTCTTTGGATAGCTAAAGTGCAGGGTACTTATGGAGGAATCCGGTGTTCTATGAGGGGACGAAGCATATAGATGTTCTGTATCATTATATTCCGGAAAATGGTACGAAAGGATGCATTCATGTTGACAAGAAGACCACGGAAGAAAGTCCTGCAGATTTAGGCACCAAGGTTCTACCTCTAAGAAGGTCCAATCATTGCCTTGGACTTCTTAGGATTGGAGTCCGTTGATTGATGACTCAAGATGAGTTTGGATCCCGAAGCTCTCTGCAAAATGGTTCAGGTTTAAACGCTTAGACAAAGGTAGAGATTGTTAGTATTTGTCTAAGGTTTAAACATGGTTCAAACATGGTTAAGGTTTGAACAGGTCCAAGCATGGTTCAAAGATGGTTAAAGTCTAAACCAAAGTGGAGGATCAAAGTTCAGCAAGTTAGAAGGCTGCACACGTGTATGCTTCATTTTGGAGCAAGGGAAGGCCATGCGCACTAGTGTGCGCACTTCTGCACACAAGCAGAAGGGTGTTCTGTGAAGGGGACAGCAACTCCAAGCTGCAGCGCTGCGCTGTAGTGCTGGAACCTGGCAAGAATGGTACAAGGGACAAAAACTCAAAGCTGCAACGTACACATGTGTGTGCTTCATTTTGGAGCAAGGGAAGGCCATGCGCACTTCTGAACACAAACAGAAGGGTGTTGTGTGAAGGGGACAGCAACTCCAAGCTGCAGCGCTGGAACCCGGCAAGAATGGTACAAAGGACAGAAATTCAAAGCTGCAGCTTTGGCCGGCACACATGGACAGCATGCTTTAGCCTTCTCTTAGGTGCGTGAATGCAAGGTTAAAACGCACAGCACCGCTTAGGATTGATGGAAGGCCATGGTTAAGTGGTCATCAAGATCTAAGGGTAGAGAATGACACACAAGATTAGACAAGAAGTTGGTGCACTATATAAAGGGTCACCTAGGTTCAATCTCAACAAAAAAAAGGAAGACACAAGAATATGATGATGTAACTTGTGAGACGTGTGTGAATGAGAGAATTGTGTGAGAGTGCAAAGACACAGGCATACAAGAGGGACTCATTGTAGGGAGGCTGGTTGTAAAGAAGAGAGGGTAGTAGAGAATTGATAGAAAGCTTTGTAATAGGTCTATTATTTTCTAGTTCTCTTCTTGGTTCCTTCAAGAACTTGAGGTTTCTTGGAGAGGGTTGCTGAATTGTAAGAACCATTGATTTAGTGCAGAGAGTTTGGAGGAACTCACGGGGACGTAGGCACATTGCCGAACCTCGATAACAAATTGTTTGTCTTCTTTCTTTTTTTAATTTTTTGTTCTTGTGTTCGATTGCTGAAATTCTTTCTACAAGTCATTCTAGACTTTGGTGTTTGGAAGATCACCACCTAGGCATCTTATCAAGGTGATTTCCAACACTTACTAAGTTTGGCTTCAATGTAGCCTCCAATTATGGCATTCTATGGCACAACATCATTCTTTTGCATGTCATCAAAAAGCTTCTTGCAAAAAATCAAATTTAATATAGCCTACAACTATTGTAGTTCATGAGACAATTGTTTTCTTTTTCATGTTATCAAACATTCTTTGTGTTTCCAGGCACATATTTTACTTGTAATATGAATGGATTTAGTTTTAGATTTAATAGAATATTTTTTTTATTATGTAATATGTATGGTTTAATTATTTAGTAAAAAAAATATATCAACTCAGTGACCCAAACCGATTAGAATAAGTTGGGTTGGGTTGGGTTGAGATTGGATGGGTTCATGGGTTGGGTTGGGCTGATATTTTTTCAACCCAATATGAATAGGTTGGGTTGAAATTTTAGAGTAACCCGACCCAAACCGACCCATGCTCACCCCTAATCATTAGTATTCAATGCATCTCTTTATCTATAGCTGCTTTCCACCTAGGATGAGACAGTTTCTGTAATGAACTTAGGAATAGAGACAGAAGAGATTGAAGCAACAAACGAAGCATATGAAGGAGATAAATAATCACAAGACACAATTATAGGAAAATTAAGATCTATCAACAAGGGAGCAATTGGTGGACCAGCAAAGGCGGAAGGTCGTGGACGACAGGAGTAAACCTGCAACGGAGGGGTAGACAAAGGAGGAGGAGGATCTGACTGTGACTGTGTAAAGGGCATTGGAAGAGGTAATGGACAAGAAAACAAATCAGTCAGATTAGAGATAGAATAAGACTCGGAGTAACATTGGGTAGACCAGAACTCATTATACTCTGCTTTGGAAACCGAAAACATAGTATCACATTTAATTGAGTCAGAAGTCACATTATTAAAAACTAGAGGACGACCAACTAAGTGCCGACATGTCTCCCGAGTATGTCCATAATGGTGACAGTGAGTACATTGACGAACTAAGCCTGACCATACCACCACGACCAACAAATATGCCACTATCACAAATTTCATGACCACCTTTGCCATTACAACGACTTAGATCACTAAAACTATGCCCTCTAGTACTATTAACATTAGTTCGACCACCTTGTCAAGCCTGAGTCACCAAAACAAATTTATTTGAAGCCATAAGAATAATTTTTTTAACTGAAAGCTTTTTTTACTTTTTTTCGTATGAATCTGTTTATCAAATTTTATTTGTTAACTGTGAATAGTACTAATGAACTGTGTCGATGAACAACGCCGATGAACAGTATTGGGTGAATAGTATCAGATGAACAGCGCTGATGATTTTTTTTTGAAGAAACAAGAAAATTTTATTCAGGATCCTAACAGAAATCTTGCTTTGATACCATATTAAAAATAAGAATTGAACAAAAATTCTGTCTTATTGAATAAATGAAAAGAATATAATTGACTCAATATATAGACTTATGAATATTAAGTCTAATAGGATTAGGACACAATAATTAGATAAAATAAATATAATCTAAGCTTACTAGGACACACATTAAGAATCCTATTAGGATTCTCAACAGTATACATAGAAGTACAATAACAAAAGTCATTAGAGGTTAGTAAAAGAGTAAATCAGTATATACTAGCCTAGCTTGTCTAGATGCGCTACATTGGCTAGAGGGATTGCCACCATTGTTTTCAACCTACATAGTTAGGAAATACACATATAAGTATAATAACAAACTTCAGGAAGGGTTAATAAATGAGTAAACCAGTGCATGCATATAAATGTGCTAAACTGTCCAGATGCAGGTGGCATGGGCTATGTTTGGCTAGATGTAGGTGGCATGGGTTATGGTTCTGCTGTAGAAGGTGGATCCAACCCCTCTTTATTGTTCCTTCCACATGTCCTTTTATTGTGCCCTTCATTGCCATAAAGAGTACATTTCACTTTGAATGTAGACCTTAATCACTATCTCATCTGTCTATCTTTTCTTAGTAGTTTTGGGCCTCTCAGCAGTGCACTTGTTAATGATGGGGGGCATAATATCTCCATGATTTACTTTGAGCCACAAATTGGGCCTTCTTGATAGTGGTCACTTTATAACAGTCAACAACATAATTTTCTAGTGTATCTCTTTTTTCAGCAATGACTGAAATAACATGGGCATATGGAATTCCAGTCAAGTCCCATCTCCTACGTGTGCATGTATGATCAACCAAATCAACACATACCCAACACCTCCTGGGCACAACACTCCAACCTTGGGCCCGCTAGATGGATTTGGCCAACAACGAGAATACAATTCTTTGTTCTTGTTTAACTTTTTCTGTACCCTTGGACAAAGTTTATAAGGACTTAAATTTTGCATTGAATTCCTTCTGGTCACAAATTTGTTCATCAACTTGCTTTTAATCATCTCCAGAATGCTCAGAATTGGCTTTTCCCTAGCATCAAATATGCTTCTATTAAATGCTTCACATGTGTTATTGAGAAGCATATCACACTTTGGGAATGTACTGAAGTGTGACCTAGACCAATTCTAAGGGAGCTTGTCTTGTGTCCACTTATAAGCATCCTCTGATAAATCCTTCATGTTCTGCATACACCTATCAAATACCTCTAACATATGTTGACATGGCAGCATGCCACAATGCATCTTTCAGCTCATTTTCCAAGGTGTTTTGCTTGAAGTTCTAGTGTAAATGTCTTACACAGAACCAATGCTCACTTTCAGGAAACAACTTCTCAAGGGTTGGGACCAATCCCTGCATGAAAAAACAATAAGTAATGACATAAGGTTATAACCAAAAATTAATTAGAATAAGAATGGAGACTTACTTTTTGCTTTTTTGATATAAAGGTCCACCTATAGGGATTTCTCATGTTCAGATCTTCTTCTAACAGCTTTAGAAACCAAGTCCATGAGTCCCTAGTCTCACTCTCAACCACAACAAATGCAATTGGATACATGTCATCATTGGTATTTACTCCTACTGTAGCTAACAACGGAGCCCCATACCTCCCTTTCAACCAACAACCATCCAAGCCAATTAGAGGTCTACATCTTGCTAAGAATCCTCTTTTGCAAAGTTCAAGGCATACATACAATCTCTGAAACAGTAGGTTGTCAAGCTTAGAAATGAATGTACTCCTAGGATTTTCTCTGATTACCTCAGAAGCATAGTTAGGAATGTATTTATATTGCCCCTTGTAGTCTACCTCTATGGTATTAATTGCTCTCTCCTTAGCCTTGAACAACTTGGTCAGTGGGACAATTATCATATAGTTTTTCTTAATTGCATCTTGAAATTTTGTCAACCCCCATTTAGGATTAGACCTGAATGTCTCAATGTACTTTCTTGCTAGTAGTTTAGAACTCGTCTTCTTATTGTACATTTCTTTACAACAAGTGTGCACATCAATTATACTATTCACCATGTATATGGGGTCCTTGGGGGTAAAACTGACATAAATTTTCCATGGGCATCTTGGTTACACTTGGCTTGAACCCTTGCCTTTTTAATTTTTTTTGTATGTTAAACATATTCTTCATAGCATACTCAACAATGGCCTGTTTAATTTGCTTTCTTGCAGCAAACTCTATGCCAATGGAAAATTTTGGGTCTTGCATATTGACTCAAGCCTAAACTAAGGAAGCCTACTCATTTCCCCAACATCAGAATCACTATCCATGCTATAAAACTTATCAGAACCACCATCACTATCACTTCCATCCCCATCACTACTCTCATTGGTATTCACTTATATTCATTCTCCCCTGTTTACCTCCCTTATGGTCTCATTAATGTCTCTTAATTCTTGGGTGTACATTATTGTAAAAGTGAATGCCTTCATCAAAGTCAACATAATCACACTATCATAGAAATCATAATCCTGTGAATCATCATCCCCACTTTCATTCTCAACTTCCATGTACTTTTCCCCAACCCCACTGTTCACTCCAGTAATTTCAAATTGTACCCTATCCATTCCTGAGGTACCTACGCCACTATTCCCTCCATTATCACACTTTGCCCCACCCACTACTGAGGTACATATCCCATTGCTCCTCCATTATCGCAC
The DNA here is from genome assembly GCA_023935145.1 of Bretschneidera sinensis. Lineage (NCBI taxonomy): Eukaryota > Viridiplantae > Streptophyta > Magnoliopsida > Brassicales > Akaniaceae > Bretschneidera > Bretschneidera sinensis. Next base: position 39,911,041 of record CM043699.1, read on the forward strand.
TCTACCCCACCCATTGTTGTACTCACCCCACTACTCCCTCCATTATCAAACTGTACCCCTTAATTTTTCCTTCAACCCCAATGTTCCTTCCATCTACAGATTGTACCATATCCACAATCACACCAACACCCCTTCCATTAGATTTTTATGGCATTGATTGGGTCCTTCCAATAGCAAAACCTTTCCGGGGACCTCAGAAATATCCTTTATCACAACCCCTTTGTTTGGAACAATTTCTACATCATCATCAAGCATGTATACAAAGGCCTCGTTTTCTTCATCATATACTCCAAAGTATCCATCCATATCATATTCAGAATCAGAAGAATTAGAATCAAGGTCATTCATCATCCTAACAGGCACTTCTATTCCCTTATTCAAAATGTAATGTGTCCTTATGTTCTAAATAAACATTAAACAATTGTACTCTTACTTTAGTAAGGGCTAAGGTCATCTTTGTGTCATCCTCGTCACTCTTCATTAATTATAAATAGTTCATGTCTTCCAAAGGTAGTTTTTAATAGTAATCTATCAACCCTTTATGGCCCAGCAGACTCACTATGTCAACAATGTCTGTTAATGATAATTTGTCTTTATCACAATCATTATAATAACTTATACTACCCCCACATATTCTTTCTTTGGTGTCATTAACAATTGTCGACCATAATGATACTCAATACTAAAGTAATCATTACCTGGAGCTAAACAGTGAACATGTTATATTAAAATAGGGGACCACTACAAATCACAACAAAATATGCCAATTATTCTATACAAAGCAGTACATAGGGGTAATAAACAAATATACAAACAAGCTTTTATCAGACAAAAAGCAAACAAAGTAAGCATTACAACTTCCAAAGAGTAGAAATTTTTAAACCCATCACTGTCATTAATAGACAACAACAATAACAACAACATTGTGTTTAACAGAGCAAACACAACCAAATTTAGACATAATATCATAAAAACCTTAAACAAACACCATTGATATAAGGTACGAGATAGAGGTTCACATTATATTTACGATATTTAGATTTTTTTTTTTTCTGTAGGCTTCATCACGCACAAAAAAAAAATGGTTTGTTTCTCTCAGTCGAGATTGCTTGCCCTTGAATTCCTCGATTTCTTACTTGTGATATTGAACCAGCAAAACAACCAAAAGATGAAAGATTTGTGACCCTCAACTCTCGATTTTGTTACCCTTACTTGATGAAGACGAAGGTAAACTAGGATTTCCCATGAGGACGCTCGATGTTTACTCTACTTTTCTTTGGCCTAGTTTGGATGAGAGATTTGCAGATTTTGGTTTGTAAAATGATCCCTAAAAACACGAATGCACAATTTAGGGGATTTCAGGTTTCCACCTCAATGTCCTACGTGCACTTTGACGGTAGAAATAGACGATGGATGGTTGGAAGGACTTCATTGATACCGAAATATAACGTTAATGATTCATTCGCAATTTTTGAAAGCCTAAGGACCAAAATAGAAAGCGGGTCAAAATCCTAAGGACTAAAATGCATATAAAGCAATTTCAAATCAAATACTAGTAAGCAAACCTTTATTTTACCATCCCAATAATTTGGGTTCAAATCATCACAATCTGCAAGCATGTCTTTGCAATGCCATTCAAGTCTACGTTCTCTCATTCTTAGTCATTTCCTTGCCATTTTGCCATAGTATGACCCATAAAATTATTAGCTCACTAACTCACTACCTGATGAGAGTCATAAAATGCATCTTATCAGTACTTAATTGTTAGCATTTTAGGGTTGATCTAGGTTTTAATTGCACTTTTATACGTTAACAACTCTAAAGTATCATTCTTGGATCATTGATCTATTTCGGTGCATTTTCAGGTACTTTAAGCTCAAAAGAGGAGGAAAAGTTATCATTGCTTGAAGCACAAAGACTCGAGGCATACTGGAGTGAAGGAATGCTTCCGAAAGGACAAGATGGAGGGCTTAAAAGAGCAACAGCTGCCGCCCGCACTGGAAAGGAGTTTCACTAAATTGCCAGAATTGCCCATACAGATCAATCATCTTTGAAAATTAAACTGTATTGATACAAGAAGAACCAGGAGATGAGCCATATATGCTTAGAAAGGTCCAGAAGTCTATTTTCTGGAGAATTTTACGGTTCGTCAAACGGATTTTTCTAGAGAAAGTTATGGCAATTTTAGTAGACAAATGTCAGGTTGTGCGAGATTTCAGCGTGATTTTGGGCTTAAATCTCACATCTCACATTGGTTGGAAAACACATTTCTATATCCCACATCCCACATCGGATTGGAAACATATTGCACTCATGGTATTTCCCTATAAAAGGCCTACTCCACTTCAGCTTTGAAAAATGAATCGGGGATGAATCCAGAGGGCCTTTAGGAGCAATCCAGAGGGCCTTTAGGAGGAACTTGAAGTTTAAAGTTTGAAGGTCGGGAGAGATGATCGTCGGGAGACCGGAGGCAACTCGAGGACGCATGAGCCCCATGGCCGGCTAGTCTATAAGCAAGGCGAAAGGATGAATCCCTAGGTGTAGTTGTTCTTATTTTTCCTTTATTTGATTCGGTTGTAGTTGGAATTATTTTCGTTAAATATTGTTATGTTTTATTCTTTAATTTAATTAGTAGATTTATTATAACTCCGGTGGTTGCATGCTTCTTTTCCATATAAGTTTAGTCAGGCTTTTCTTATGTGTACCTGTTTGGGTGTGATTGTCCGGTAGATTTCTTTTATAGATTTGTCCATTGCTGCGGTATCGTCGTTTAGATATATCGTCGTCTCTTGATAATTTATAAGTTAGGTCATGTGTGCTTGAAAGTAAAGAAGATTTCATAACAATTACATTAGGATTTATAAATGCGCTTTAATTGAATATTTTCCGATTGCCTGTTTGGGATGTGAAACTTGCAATCGAGATAAAAACAACTGAATCAAGTTAGGATTAGAGCAACGAACCTAGGGAGGATTTCCGGAACCTTGTCATTTTTATTTTAAACTTATTTACACAATTACCCTTTTGTGTTGAGGTTTACACCTTCTGTTGTACTTAACTTGTTTCCCTGTGGAATTGACACCCCAAAACTATACTACAATAACCGTGTTATGCTTTGGGTGTAATCAAATTTTGGCGTCGTTGCTGGGGAAACGCACTTAAGTACAAGGAACCTTGTCAACTTTGAGTGTGACGGTAAAAAAAAAAAAACAAAAAAACAAAAAATTTCTTGTTTTATTTATTTTATTTTCTCTCTGATTCATTTGGTGCATGCTTAGACAAGAGATCTGCGAGGTAGATTCATTAGAGTACCTGAGCTAGAATTACCCTCTCCTTCCGAGTCTGATAGTGAAACCTCGCCTAGATCAACCCATAGAGAAAACTCAAGTGAGAATCTAGAGGATTTTGTTAACATGGTCGATAACTATAATGAGAATGTTGCTAGGAAACTTCAGGATTACCTCCACCCTACACGCATAGTCATACCATCATGTATCATGTTTCCAGCCAATACTCGCCATCAAGATCTTAAACCAAGGATGATTCAATTACTCCCTATATTCCATGGCTTGGATAACGAAAACCCATATGTGCACATTAGAGAGTTTGAGGAAAAAGTTGCGACTTTTCATAGTCAAAACGAAACTCATGACATTATGAAACTTAAGCTCTTTCCTTTCGTTTTGAAGGATAGAGCCAAGAGTTGGCTATACTCACTTAGACCACGATCTATTGGGTCGTGGACTGAGATGACTTGGGCTTTCTTTAACAAATACTTTCCCCAACATAAGATAAACACTTTGAAAAGACAAATCTCCACCTTTGCACAATAGGATAGTGAGACTTTATATCAGTCTTGGGAGAGATTTAAGAAGTTATTGAGTATGTGCCCTCATCATGGGTATGAGAGTTGGCGCTTAGTGAGCTATTTCTATGAGGGACTTACCTATAGAGAGCGCCAATTCATAGAGATGACGTGTAATGGTGGGTTTTTACAGAAAGATCCTGATGAGGCCATAGAGTACCTCAATGAGCTTGTTGAAAAAGCTCACACTTGGACTGGACCTAGTGCTACTAAAAGTACAAATAGGTCACGACCTATAGGGCACCCAAATTGTGGTAGAATTTACCATCTTAGGGAAAAGGATAACCATAGAGCCAAGGTCGAGATGCTCACTAGGGAGATAAATGAGTTAAAGACTAAGAGCTTAAAGCCAACACACGTGATTAATCATGCCAAGTCTTTAGAGCCGTGTTTTGTGTGTGGCGGGGTAGATCATCTCCTCCAAGAATGCCCCACATTTGCTGATATGAGAGGGCTGTATGAGGAACAATGTAATGCCTTAGGCATGTACAAGAAGCCTCTTGCACCTTTCTCTAACACTTATAACCCGGGGTGGCAAAATCACCCAAACTTCAACTGGAAATCTGAAAACCAGCATGCACAGCCCCCTAGATCATCCCCTGCACCTTATCATGCACCCTCATCCTCTAGGAACTCGCTAGAAGACACCTTACAGGCCTTTATAGAGGCATAAGGTAAGACAAACCAAAGGTTTGAGGCATTATTTATGCAGGTGATGGAAGAGCATAAAGAAATTAAGAGCCAAGTGTCCAAATTAATGAGCTACTTGAGTGTGACTGAGCAAGGTAAGTTCCCTGTTCAAGCTCAGTCCATATCCCATGGTCAGCACCTGGCGCAACAGAATTTGAAGGATGTGAATGCCATTGAGACAGTGAGTGGTAAGTCCTTACACATCCCAACAACGAAGAAATCAGAGGATGTGGACGAAAGTCACCAAGCATACATGATGGATTCATTCATGGAAAAGGTCCAGCACCTCAATCCATTGGAGTCCACCCTCACTCATGGCTTTACCAGAGCACATATCGAGCCAAAATTTGTAGATGTTACTGATGACATCCTTGAGGCCCCTTCCAAGCATAGAAGCACTGAATTTGGAAATGAAGCAGTGACGAGTGCATTCGGCCTATGTTTTTCGAGGAGGGAATAAGAGCGTCTGGCTGAAGACGTAAAACTTAGCGCTCATGGGAGGCAACCCACAATGTATCCTTTTATTTTTATTGTTTTCCATATTTCTTTTTTATTGTTTATTATTATTATTTTGCTGTTTTCCAGTTTTATTTTCGTATTTATTTTTCAGGGATAAATAAACAAAGCAGTTCAAATGATCGTGCACAACTTTCAACTCCATACACCGTTGGTTAAAAAGGGAGTTTCCTTAACTTTTGTTTTTTTTCATTGAGAACAATGCTTATCTTAAGTTGGGGGTAGAAGATATACATTTCTTATTGCATATCATTGAACTGCTTAGTGTTTGCCTTGGATGTAATTCACATGTCAATGATGTGAGCTTAATTGAGATAGCATATAGCATTTAGAAATAGTTAAATCTTGCTTTGGTTTGAAATTAATTTAAGTATCAATCTTCATTTGGTTAGAGACTCTAGTTTGTGGTAAAATTGTATGATTAGACTATAACATCTAGAAAAGTTTTATGTGTGATTATTTTATGAATATTTTTGCTATCTCGACGAGCTCTAGAACTTACCTGATAACCACTTGAGGCGAATTCCTAGAATGCACACTACTTAGGATATGATATAGGCTATTTTTGAACCGCTTGAGCCTTTCAAACATATCATTGCTATATTTATTACTAGTTACCTATTTGAGCCTTTTTCTTGAAAAGAAAAATTGAGCCTTGTTTCTTTGGATAAACCATTTACTTACCTTTATGAGCCAAAAAATATTTTATCCTTACCTTTCTTTTAAAGAACTTAGTTATACGCATGTTATGAGAAGCACTTAAAAGGAATAAGGGTGCAAATATGAAAAAATATCGCTACCACAACCCAAGTACGTTAAAGGAGATAAGTTGGGGGTTATGGAAAAGATAAGAAAAAAAAAACGATGATGAAAAAGAAGGTGAATGGTTATGTGCCAAAATAAAAAAAAAAATGAATTATGGCAAAGAAAGAAAAAAAAATTGGTGATTTGTTGAAAGAAATGCTCGAAAAATGGTTGAAAGAGTTGGGTGTGGAAGTAAAGGTTATCAAGTGCTTAAAGTAATTGTGTTTAAAGCTAAGAGATTGAATTCTTTTACTTGTGAATCTTTCTCATTCTTCTTTAGCCTTTACCTTAGTCTAACGTTACAAGCTTATTAAAGACCTTTTGATCCAACGTAGTGTGATTTTTCTACAATAGTGGAGAGTGGTTTGAAATGTAAGCATATGGAGCTTGTTTTTGTGATTGACGTCATGCTATTTATTATGTTTTTAGAGACCAAGACTTGTATTCATGAATGTTATGCATAAAATCATCCGGGTGTTTGGATTAATGGTTTGTGATAAGATGGATGTTAAGAGTCAATAACGATTTTAAGATTGATGTTTGGATTACTTTTGGACTTAGGTGAAATTTAATGATTCTATGTGTCGTATGTTATGTGCAATTTTTGAAACAAAAAGTGAATTACTCTTGGTTCAACGCTAGCATTGCTTTACTTTGTTTTTAACTCCTACCATAGAATTCGTCTCTTATTTTCGCTTGAATTGCTAGGGACTAGCAATAAGCTAGTTGGGGGTTGTGATGAGAGTCATAAAATGCATCTTATCAGTACTTAATTTTTAGCATTTTAGGGTTGATCTAGGTTTTAATTGCACTTTTATACGTTAACAACTCTAAAGTATCATTCTTGGATCATTGATCTATTTCGGTGCATTTTTAGGTACTTTAAGCTCAAAAGAGGAGGAAAAGTTATCATTGCTTGAAGTACAAAGACTCGAGGCATACTGGAGTGAAAGAATGTTTCCGAAAAGACAAGATGGAGGGCTTAAAAGAGCAACAGCTGCTGCCCGCACTGGAAAGGAGTTTCACTAAATTGCCAAAATTGCCCGTACAGATCAATCATCTTTGAAAATTAAACTGTATTGATACAAAAAGAACCAGAAGATGAGCCATATATGCATAGAAAGGTTCGGAAGTCTATTTTCTAGAGAATTTTACGGTTCGTCAAACAGATTTCTCTAGAGAAAGTTATGGCAGTTTTAGTAGACAAATGTCAGGCTGTGCGGGATTTCAGCGTGATTTTGGGCTTAAATCTCCCATCCCACATTGGTTGGAAAACACATTTCTATATCCCACATCCCACATTGGATTGGAAATACATTGCACTCATGGTATTTCCCTATAAAAGGCCTACTCCACTTCAGCTTTGAAAAATGAATCGGGGATGAATCCAAAGGGCCTTTAGGAGCAATCCAAAGGGCTTTTAGGAGGAACTCGAAGTTTAAAGTTTGAAGGTTGGGAAAGATGATCGTCGGGAGGTCGGAGGCAACTCGAGGACGCATGAGCCCTATGGTCGTCTAGTCTCCAAGCAAGGCGAAGGGATGAATCCCTAGGTGTAGTTGTTCTTATTTTTCTTTTATTTGATTCGGTTGTAGTTGAAATTATTTTCGTTAAATATTGTTATGTTTTATTCTTTAATTTAATTAGTAGATTTATTATAACTCCGGTGGTTGCATGCTTCTTTTCCATATAAGTTCAGTCAGACTTTTCTTATGTGTACCTGTTTGGGTGTGATTGAGTCCGGTAGATCTCTTTTATAGATTTGTTCATTGCTGCGGTATCGTCGTTTAAATATATCGTCATCTCTTGATAATTTATAAGTTAGGTCATGTGTGCTTGAAAGTAAAGTAGATTTCATAACAATTACATTAGGATTTATAAATGCGCTTTAATTGAATATTTTCCGATTGCCTGTTTGGGATGTGAAACTTGCAATCGAGATAAAAACAACTAAATTAAGTTAGGATTAGAGCAACGAATCTAGGGAGGATTTCCGAAACATTGTCATTTTTATTTTAAACTTATTTACACAATTACCCTTTTTCTCAAACAACTCAGATTTTTTTTAATCTTTTATCGTTTGTGTTGAGGTTTACACTTTCTGTTGTACTTAACTTGTTTCCCTGTAGAATCGACACCTCAAAATTATACTACAATAACCGCGTTATGTTTTGGGTGTAATCACTACCAACGCATGACTTTGACATTTGCAATTGCTTTTTTTTTGAAATTTTTAGTTTTTATCAATTAAAAGAATTTTTCCATAAAAAATTGTCCCACATCGAACCATCAAAATCACATTTTTTTCCAATCAACAAGACTTAGCATGTAACTTTAAAATTAACAAGTCTCTATTGCAGCTTCCTAGAGCCTTCATATGCAAGGTTTGAAAACTTCTAGTTTTTGTGGTGTCATTCACCAGTACTGCTACATCTATCAATTGGTTACACATGTAAAGAAACATATGCGTAGGTGTAGAGGTGTGAATGGGATCGGTTTGATCGGTAGCGGTCAATTAAAAAAATTAACTGTCTTTTTTGGTATAAAATTTTTCCTACCAACCTGATCAACTTTAGTTGCTTGTTTCGACTTTTTTTTACTGACTTTAAGTCAGTCAGTAGTCAGTTAACTGACCTTATTAAATCTACTTTAAACCTTTTCCAACATAATTCGATTACATACTGTTTTAAACCTGCATTTTAATCCAACAGACATTTCATAGATTCTAATACTCTAAAACAAGAAAGCAATAAGACACTCAAATGTACATGTTTACAAATTACAACATATGTTTACGAATTACAAATAACAATACACCATTTCCATATTGTCAAAGGATCAAGAACAAGCCCCCACTTAAAAATACATAATAATCTTATCATCAACCCAAAAATGTAAAAACATTGATCCTTTAATGCGAATCAGCATAGATGCACCAAAATAACAACAAATAAAAACAAAAACTCCAAAACATTATCCAATAAATAGAAACACCAAAATAAACAACTAGAAGTGGCAAACGGGTCAAGCTTGAGTCATGTTGAGTCTAGAGTCGTTTAGGTCACGGGTCACTTCAGGTCAGATTCGGGTCATTTAAATCTCAGGTTGTATCGAGTCTCGGGTCATGTTAGGTTAGTTTGGGTCATTTTGAGCTGAGTTGTATCGGGCCTCGTGTCATGTCGAGTCGGGTCAACAAAATAGATATTTATGCTTAATTAAAATATATTTTATTTGCATATAATAGAATTAAATGAGTTACATTGTCAAATACGTGAAAATTAATTAATAATAAATCAATACTTAATTTTTTAAATAATATATTTAATTTTAATACAGTATGCAATGTTATGATTCTCAGTCCCAAAATTCAATTTTAAATGATCTCATACAACTGATCCACAAAATTATTCTCACTAGTAATGTCTTATACTAATATAATGTTGAACCATGCATATCAGCACATGTAAATGCATAATTAATTCATTGTTATATAATTCATTTTATTTTATTTGACAACTAGTAAATCAACTATTATCCCGGTTTTAGAAAGCAAATTGTTTTTTTAATAAAAAAAAGAATATTTTCAAGTCATTTTGGGTCGGGTTGTTTTGAGTTTCCAGTCATTCGGGTTTGGGTCTAGTCGAGTTCGAATCATTTTGAATCCAAGTCATCTCCGATTTTGTGTCACTCGAATTAGGTTCGGGTCGAGTTCGGGTCATATTATTTTAATGTGTTTTCGGGTCGGGTCAAGTCTGGACCAAGTTGGGTCAAGTCAAATTTTGCCACCTATATAAACCACAATTATAGTTCTTTACCAACACATAAGCAAAAAATCAAGTAATATTGGATAACTCTGAAAAATTAAAAATAAATGAACGAAAGTTACATTTCTTACCAAAAAAGTCAATCTCTCTAAAGATTAATGATTGAAGGTTCTAAATCAATCTTTCATAACTCTGAAAATTAAAAATAAAATTATAAATGTCAATATCAAGCAATATGAATCAATATCAACTATAACCAATGCAAAACATAAACTAATTGGTAATAAAATTAAATAATACCTTCTTCAGCTTTCTCAAGGTTTTCCAAGTCTTCTTCAACATTAAACAGACTCTTTGACCCTCAAACTCAATCTTGATCACATATAAGGGATTGCATTATCTTAGGATTCAAAGAACTCCTAAAAGGATCAAGAACACGCCCCCCGTGTTAAATGCAAGCTCAGAAGCAATCGTGGATATAGGAACATCACGTTCCATTTGTGATAAAATACGAAATCTTGGACTATTAACTTTCCACCACCCCAAAATATCAAACAACTCATTCTCCTCCTTCTCATCATCATCATCTTCAAGAGATTCACCAAGATACCTATCTAATTCAGATTTACAATCCTCACTACTAGTTTCGCTTTTATGCTTCTTGAAGGTTGTCATAATGATCTTTTTTCCCCCTCCCCAAGCTAACTTGTGAAGTTCCGTCACTATAACTTTGTGATTTGTCACTTGATTTGGTATTCAACATCCCACTCTTCTTATAATTATCATACAAACCTTTAATTGCATCTTTCACCATCTTCACCATATTTTTAACTTTTATACATTCATACATCCTCAAAATGGAAAACTCAACATATTCTAATTTATATCTAGGGTTAAGAATTGCTCTAATATAAATAAGATGATTCATCTTCTCAGTATGACCCCAATACTTGTCGAACTTCTTTTTTTTATTTTCATTGTCATTTCATTCAAGTCACTTTCCCCACTTATACTCAATTGTTGCAAAAGGGCATCAACTTTACTAATCTAATGAAAAAAGTATTTGAAGTAACATGTAATGAACCCAAAATCCTATTAGTGAGATCATAAAAGCACTCCAATATTTCAACCATCCTACTAACTTTAATTCAATCATCTTCATTCGAAAACCTATTTTGAAGCTCGAGCCTAATGCTACTATCAACATACCTATCAGAAGCTTTCTCAAACTTTTGGATCACATCCAACATAAAATAGGTAGAATTCCATCTAGTGGGGACATCTGACACAAAAAACTTCTACTTTCTATCTTCTCTAGCTCGATAGCCTTTTAAATTTCTTCAACCTAGATGGAGACTACTTTATATACCTCACAAGCCCCTTAACCCGATCAACCGAATCCCTAACCTCCGTCAAGCCATCCATAACAATTAGGTTAATGATATGTGCAATACACCTCATATGAACCTCAATGAGACAATTTTCTCTTTTAGGTACCCCACAATATTATCATACGAAGAGGCATTATCTACGGTAAGAATAAACACCTCATTAATGCCCCACTCAATCAAACAAATCTTAATTGCCCTCCAATGTCATCACTTCTATGACTAGAAATTGGGAAAAATTTTAAGATTCTTTTATGCAACTTCCAAACATCATTAATAAAGTGTGCAGTGATGACCATGTAAATAATTCTTTGAATGGAGGTCCACATGTTAGTGGTAATACAAACCTTTTGACATGAGTCTATTAAAAAAAATCAACTTCAATTTCTCATCTAAACACAATTGATAGCAATCCCTAGTAACTGTAGTCTTTGATGGGATACAAAACCAAGGACATGTAATAGCCATCAAAAGTTTAAAGCCTACACCTTCTACAAATCTAAAAGGCAGCTCATCAACAATTATCATATAAGCTAATGCCTTCCTAATAGCATCTTGGTCAAATTTACAACTAGTAATAGTACCTTTTCCCTCCTCTTATCATTGAAAGCTAATTGACCTTGTGTACTATCTACTTTACAGGGTAGAAGGTTGCAATTATTCATGTGATGCAAACGTGTTGTTGTGCCATTGCCTTTTGAATGAGAAAAGAAATCCCTTTTTGTAATATCCGTATTCATGAATTAAGGGTAAAGAAGTAATTTGATAAATGTGTCATGAATTTTAATTAATATATTTATGTGAAGGATTAATATTGAATAAAATAATTCTTAAAAAAAAATGTGAACAGTAAAATATGAATAGTAAATCGTGAATAGTAAAAAGGGTGAATAATAAAAAAAAAATCTGGGACGTGAAAGTCCCAGACCAAAGACAAGAATAAATAAAAGAAAAGAAAAATAAAAAAGAAAAAGGAAAAAATAAAGGAAAAGAAGGAAAGAAAATATAAAAAAAAAATGGTGCTTCCACCATTACTTAGTGGAGGTTTTTTTTTAAAAATAAAAAATAAAAAGAGACAAAACAAAATGATGAGAGAGTTAGGTGGGAGGGGGGTGGCTGCTGAAGACTAATAAAAAGAAGAAAAAAAAAACGTGGAGTTTGTTTTTAGAAAGTAGAAAGTTAGGTAGAGGGGCTGAAGCTCCTATATATATATATGTGTAGAAACTGAAATCGTTCAGTTTCTTTCTTTCAAATTTTTGTATTCTCACAATATTTGGAGACCCAAAGAAAAGTCAAAAGAGCAAAATTTTGAATGGATTTTCTACGGAATTTCATAGAGGATTATGAGAAGCTATCAGTAATTATGAGGTAATAGTATAATATTTATTTTTGAATTTTTAGCATATATAAAATTTCCGGAGCTTAAAGTGGGAATTTTCATAAGGAGTGGTTTACGATGAATTTAAGAAATAATTAGAAATTTAATACAAATATTATGTCAGGTGTTGACTATCTACAACGGGAGAAATTTCTGAGAAGAACTGAAAAAAGCAAGAAGGTGACCCACGAGTAGCTTTAAATGCTACGGGGTGAGTTGGATTTACTTTAAGTAGTCTAAATGAAAAATCAATTATTTGGTGATAATATTAATTTTAATTATTTAAGTATGCTTGGGTGATAGATGAAAAATTGATTTATGGGTATGATAGAAAATTTAGACATGTAGAAATATTTTTCGGTGAGAGATGATATTTTTAGAAATCATAAGTTTATTTGAGAATAAAAGCAATAAATAAATTATTGATGAGATATATTGATGTTTTAATACGAGTTATGACGAGATGAATTTTAATAGATCTTGACAAATTTTGGTGGATGATTTGAGGTGAATTTTAGTAGATCTTGACAAATTTTGGTGGATGATTTGAGATGAAATTTAGTGGATCTTGACAGACTTTAATTGATTATTTGATGTGATTTGGGAAGAGAAGAATTTAGTAGAATTTTTATATAATCTGATAAAAATCAGGATGATTGGATGTAAGAAATTTTTAAAGAAACTTTGTTATATAAAATTTGTGGATAATCAGGATAGCCAAATTAAGTAGTTTGAATCTTTATATTGTTTTTATATTACTGTTTATATTACCGTTTCATATCATTGTTCATGTGCATATGCATTTAATAATATAACCGAAAGAACCGGGAAGGCAGCCGGTCTAATGAAATAACCGTGACAGTCGGTATATGCTGGGATGAAAAGTGAAAATCGTGATAGCCGGTATATGCTGGGATGAAAATTGAAAACCGTGACAGCCGGTATATGCTGGGATGAAAAGTGAAAACCGTGACAGCCGGTATATGCTGGGATGAAAAGTGAAAACCGTGACAGCTGGTATATGCTAGAATTAACCGGGAAGACAGCCGGTCTAATGAGAATAAAAAAACCGGGAGGGCAGCCGGTCTAAGATAATAACAACCTGTCGACAGGTGGGAAGACGTTCCCATCATAATCATTCATGCATCTGCACCTGTTTTAATTATCGTTGCATTTTTTTTGAGATGATGAGATGTAGTATATTAATTGTGAATTAAATTATAGATGGTTGGGTCTCATAAAAAGAGACAGCTATAATGATGAGATTTTTGAGATGATGAGATGTTGTATATTAATTGTGAATTAAATTATAGATGGCTGAGTCTCATAAAAAGAGACAGCTATAATGATGAGATTTTTGAGATGCTGAGATGTGATACTTTTTGTGAATTTAATTATAGAAGGTTGAGTTTCATAGAAAGAGACAGTAGGGTGATAAGACTTATCTAAATGATAGATTTTTTTTTGATATGAATCTTATTACGAGATAATTAGGAGAGAGTTGATAGTCTTAAGGTGAACCAATGATTGAAAAGAAGAGATTGATAATAGAAAGTTGTCATCAGGTTATGCAAAAAAAAAATAATAAATTTTAGTATTAAAGGATTATTGATGGAGTTTGGAATACTTTCAGTAAATTTAATTCACTGAGCTTGTGAAGCTCACTCCTCACTGTACAATGATTTTCAGGTAGCAGGCTTGGTAAATAGTTTGATGAGTTGAGGTTCAGAAGAAATCATTTTCTGTAAGCCGCGTACGTGTCATCATCCTCAGACTAATGAGAAAATAAAAACGAAAAATTTATTTGTAAATCCTCATGCATTTTACGGATTGATGTAAAGTTCTATTGGTAATATTTATTTTTATTGTTGCATATATGTGTTGTGCTGGGATTCTAAAAATGTGATGACATTGTTTCGGGGTGGCCAACCCGGGATGGGTCGTTACAAATTTTGGTATCAGAGCATTAGGTTTTATGATTCTGTAGACTGCATAAAAAAGTAAGAAAGTAGAAGATTAAAGTAAATTATAATGAACGGTCTGAGGATGATACGTGGACGCGCTAGAGCTAGATTTAAAATTATTGATTTGAAAGGGCGTGGTAGGCCCACAATATTTTTGATAAGTCAAGGTTGAGTCTGAATCTGTGGTTCCTAGAATAGAAAGTGTTGATAATGTGATTGATATTAGTAATATAATTGAGGTATGAGAGAATCTGAAGTTGAAAGAGATGAGCTAAGATAAGCTCTTACTCATGCTTTTGAGAAAATGAATGTATCAGATAATAGAGTGGATAACTTATAGCATAGACTTGATAAGCAGACTAGAGCAGTGCCTGACGTTGTTAATTCAGTAATGGTAGACACTTAAAAAGGGGAAAAGTGGATTTATGCATAAAATGCATTGAGATATAAGTAAGCTAAATGCATTGTTGTTTAAAGGATCTATGAATCCTTTTACACATGAGTTTTGGGAGAAACATGTAAGAGACATTATTTGGTATTTGACCAGTAAGTGATAGATAGACGATTGTTTTTTTTTTTTTACTTCGTTTAAGTTAGAAGGAGAAATTTTAGAATGATGGAAGGATATTCTTTCCAGGTAAGTACAAATTTGATAGACCCGTAACCTGAAATAGGTTTAAAGAAGTTTTTTTTTTCTTGATAGATATTTTTTTTTCCTTATATCTCTAGAGCTCAACCAGATAGAGATATTATTTATTTGGGGTAAATGTGTTAACTGTGGCTCGTTATGATAACAGATTTATGGTTTTGTCAATGGTTGTAAAAAAAATAAAAAAAAAATAAAAAAATTTGGTAAACCAAGAGGAGAACTGTAAGAGGTTCAAAGATGAACTATATTTTAAGGTTTGATCGAAACTATCTTAAATGAGGCATATGAATTATGTCGGATTGGTGGGTATATTATTTCAGATCTAGAGAGATGTGATGGAATTTAAGGGAAAGAGAAAGAGTCGTTAAAGAGGCTTAGACATGAAAGTTATGGAGGTAGTGGCAATATGATTGTATAGAGTAGGAGACCACCCAAAGGAAGAGTTTCTTGTCCCAGGAAACTAAAGAAAAAGAGTCAGAGGAACTCATGACCTATTACTTCTGTAGCTCAGAATACTATTGGTGAGACCATTAGATTTGGGAGACAGATTATGAGAACTGGAAGTCATGGTAGAGGAAGTAAGTATGCTACCAAGTGGAAGTGGCAATCTGATGTATGATTGGGATATAAAAGTTTATTATAATCAGAAAAGATATTTATCCCAGAATTTTCAAATTTTGAAATACTTTATGTGTGGAGAAGGTGGACATGTCAGTGTTGGTTGACTTTGAAGCAACACATTCTTTTGCATCCAGTATTCATATAAAATCTATTGAAGAATTTATTAGTCCTTGGATTGCAAAATATCCTTGTTAAAGTTCTCATTTGAGATAGAGTGATAATCATGAATATTCATGAGGGATTGTGTGATTCGTACCAGTGACAAAAAAATCTAAAGTTGATTTATTATCTTTGAATATAATTTATCTTGGGAAATAATTGGTTATCGATGTTTTATGTCTGGATTGATTATTCCAGAAAGAAGGTTCAAGATATAGACGTGAGATTCTTTTAACTATCTTATTTTTGCTCTGGCCAATAGGAGATGATTGAAGAAGAATTATAAAAAGGAGATAGTGATGAAAGAATATTCTAAATTAATTTTTGATGAGTTGTTTAGGTTGCCTCAAAGTGGGGAGATTAAAGTCTCTATTGATGTGATACCAGGATTATCACATATATTTAATAGCACCCTATAGAATGATGTCAGCTGAATTGAGAAAGTTGAATGTACCGTTTTAAGAATTTGTGGATAAACAATTTATCTGACTTAATGTATTTAGGGAGTCAGGTGTTGTTAGTGAAGAAGGAAGATGGAACGATAAGGATGTGTATAGACTACAGATAGTTAAAAAAAAGAATAAATACATTTTTACCAGGATAAATGAATTGTTTAAGCAGTTGCAAGGAGTGAGAATGTTTTCTAAGATAAACCTGAGATCAGGTTATCACCAATGGAGGATAGATAAGGGAGACGTGCCTAAGACTACTTTTAGGACACATTATGCTCATAAGCTTTCGTGATGTCATTTGGATTAACTAATGTTCTAGAAACATTTATGGACTTGATGAATAAATATTTAAACTGTTTCTTGATAATCTTATGGTTATGTTCAGTAATGACATTCTGATATATTCTTAGAAGGAAAACAACATATGGACCATTAAACAGTGTGCCAGAGATTCTAAGGAGAGAGAAATTATAGGCAAAGTTTCTAAGTGTGAATGTTGGTTGAAGGAAATAACTTTCTTTGAACATATAATATTCGGAAACGGCATAACAGTTGATCCACAAAAGGTAGAGATAATGTTAAGTTGAGAGAAACCAACTAATATAACTGATATTAGAATCTTCTTGGGATTAGCTGATTATTGTAGAAGATTCTTTCAGAATTTGTCTATTATTGAATTGTTGTTGAATAGATTGACCAGTAAAGATGTGAGATTTGTATGGTGAAGGAAGTGTGAGAAAAATTTTCAATTACTAAAGGAGAAATTGACTACAGCTCCGGTATTGGTGTTTCCTTCTGGTGATGAAGGATTTGTGGTGTATAATGATAAGTCATATCAATGATTAGGATATGTGTAACATAGAAAAGTTATGGGCTATACTTCTAGGAAATTGAGGATTTATGATAAGAAATTTTCTTACTCATGACTTAGAGTTGGCTGCTATAGTGTTTACTTTAAATATTGGAGATATCATCTTTATGGAGCCACTTGTGAGATAGTAAAGTTGGATATACTTACCTAACCAGAGGGAGTTGAATTGGAGGCAGAGATGGTAGATGAAGTTGATTAGTAACGATGATTGCACAGTTCACTATCATCTAGGGCATACGAAGATGATAATTGGTACATTGAGTAGAAAGTCTACAAGAAAGTTAACTGCTATTGGGAGTCCTTATATGAAATTAATGATAAATTTAAGAGAAATAAGAATAAAGTTGAATACCAGTGATAAAGGATCATGGTTAATAAATATGGTTGTACAGTCATCCATAATGAAATGTTTTAGAGATGTAAGGTAGAGATAAAGAGACAGAAAAAGATTAAGCATTGAGTGCTTACCAGAAAGCATTTTGAGTTCAAATATGAAATGAAGGTAGTTTGATGTTGGTACATGGATGGTGTCCCCAATCAAGTAACAAAAAGAAATATAGAGGATTGAGACAGAAATTCTGATGGTCAAGATTGAAGAAGGATGTAGTTGAGATTGTGATATTGTATGGAGTATCATTGAGCATAATGTTAAAGAAAGATACTAGATTTATATCTTGGTATTGGGAGAGGATTTCAGAAAGCCACGGGTACACAGTGGTAATATAATAAATTTTCATGCTCATATTCGATTTTTAGAATACTAGAAAATATGCTAAGAACAAATGTGATAAATTTTTCAGTAAATTGATATGCTTACATGCCATTGATTGAAGTTGTTTATAATAATCAAGTATCAAATTTGTATTGGGATGGTACTCATTAAGACATCGAAAGATATGAGGTATAGAACTCCTATATGTTGGGAAGAAATGAAAGAGAAAAATATATCTGGTCTATTTATTATTGAGCTAAAGATGATCAAATTTGTTAGAGAAAACCGTAAAGCAACCTAGAGTTGACCTCTTGAGTCTTAAGTAGGTGATTGGGTGTATTGAGAAATATCTCAACGAAAATGTATATTGAGATTTAAATGGAAAAAGAAAGTTGAATCCGAAGTATGTGGGATCTATGAGGTTGTTGAGAAAGTTGGATTAGTTGTGAGTAACTTGAATTTGCCTCCGGAATTAAAACATTTATATAATGTATTTCATGTTTCACTTTTAAGAAAGTGTTTACATGATATTTCGAGCTAAGTTATTGAAATTCAAAAAAAAAAAAAAAAATTTGACGTATATACAAGCACCAGCGAGAATTTTGGACCAAAAAAAAAGAGTAAGTCTTGTGTAAAAGAATAATTTCACTAGTGTAAAATTCGATGGCTGAATAAGGATGCTGAAGAGATTTCATGAAAGCGTAAGACAAGTATGAAGAAAGATTATTTATATTTTGATTATGGAGTAAAGTAAAGAAATTTCGAGGACGAAATTTTTGTAAGGTGGGTAGAATTGTAATATCCGTATTCATGAATTAAGGGTAAAGAAGTAATTTGATAAATATGTCATGAATTTTAATTAATATATTTATGTGAAGGATTAATATTGAATAAAATAATTCTTAAAAAAAAATGTGAACAGTAATATATGAATAGTAAATCGTGAATAGTAAAAAGGGTGAATAATAAAAAAAAAAATCTGGGACGTGAAAGTCCCAGACCAAAGACAAGAATAAATAAAATAAAAGAAAAAGAAAAATGAAAAATGAAAACGTAAAGGAAAAGAATGAAAGAAAATATAAAAAAAAATGGTGCTTCCACCATTACTTAGTGGAGGTTTTTTTTTAAAAATAAAAAATAAAAAGAGACAAAACAAAATGATGAAAGAGTTAGGTAGGAGGGGGGTGGCTGCTGAAGACTAATAAAAAGAAGAAAAAAAAAACGTGGAGTTTGTTTTTAGAAAGTAGAAAGTTAGGTAGAGGGGCTGAAGCTCCTATATATATATATATATATGTGTAGAAACTGAAATCGTTCAGCTTCTTTCATTCAAATTTTTGTATTCTCACAATATTTGGAGACCCAAAGAAAAGTCAAAAGAGCAAAATTTTGAATGGATTTTCTACGGAATTTCATAGAGGATTATGAGAAGCTATCAGTAATTATGAGGTAATAGTATAATATTTATTTTTGAATTTTTAGCATATATAAAATTTCCGGAGCTTAAAGTGGGAATTTTCATAAGGAGTGGTTTACGATGAATTTAAGAAATAATTAGAAATTTAATACAAATATTATGTCAGGTGTTGACTATCTACAACGAGAGAAATTTCTGAGAAGAACTGAAAAAAGCAAGAAGGTGACCCACGAGTAGCTTTAAATGCTACGGGGTGAGTTGGATTTACTTTAAGTAGTCTAAATGAAAAATCAATTATTTGGTGATGATATTAATTTTAATTATTTAAGTATGCTTGGGTGATAGATGAAAAATTGATTTATGGGTATGATAGAAAATTTAGACATGTAGAAATATTTTTCGGTGAGAGATGATATTTTTAGAAATCATAAGTTTATTTGAGAATAAAAGCAATAAATAAATTATTGATGAGATATATTGATGTTTTAATACGAGTTATGACAAGATGAATTTTAATAGATCTTGACAAATTTTGGTGGATGATTTGAGGTGAATTTTAGTAGATCTTGACAAATTTTGGTGGATGATTTGAGATGAAATTTAGTGGATCTTGACATACTTTAATTGATTATTTGATGTGATTTGGGAAGAGAAGAATTTAGTAGAATTTTTATATAATCTGATAAAAATCAGGATGATTGGATGTAAGAAATTTTTAAAGAAACTTTGTTATATAAAATTTGTGGATAATCAGGATAGCCAAATTAAGTAGTTTGAATCTTTATATTGTTTTTATATTACTGTTTATATTACCGTTTCATATCATTGTTCATGTGCATATGCATTTAATAATATAACCGAAAGAACCGGGAAGGCAGCCGGTCTAATGAAATAACCGTGACAGTCGGTATATGCTGGGATGAAAAGTGAAAATCGTGACAGCCGGTATATGCTGGGATGAAAATTGAAAACCGTGACAGCCGGTATATGCTGGGATGAAAAGTGAAAACCGTGACAGCCGGTATATGCTAGAATTAACCGGGAAGGCAGCCGGTCTAATGAGAATAAAAGAACCGGGAGGGCAGCCGGTCTAAGATAATAACAACCTGTCGACAGGTGGGAAGACGTTCCTATCATAATCATTCATGCATCTGCACATGTTTTAATTATCGTTGCATTTTTTTTGAGATGATGAGATGTAGTATATTAATTGTGAATTAAATTATAGATGGTTGGGTCTCATAAAAATAGACAGCTATAATGATGAGATTTTTGAGATGATGAGATGTTGTGTATTAATTGTGAATTAAATTATAGATGGCTGAGTCTCATAAAAAGAGACAGCTATAATGATGAGATTTTTTAGATGCTGAGATGTAATACTTTTTGTGAATTTAATTATAGAAGGTTGAGTTTCATAGAAAGAGACAGTAGGGTGATAAGACTTATCTAAATGATGGATTTTTTTTTATATGAATCTTATTACGAGATAATTAGGAGAGAGTTGATAGTCTTAAGGTGAACCAATGATTGAAAAGAAGAGATTGATAATAGAAAGTTGTCATCAGGTTATGTAAAAAAAAAAAAAAATTTAATATTAAAGGATTATTGATGGAGTTTGGAATACTTTCAGTAAATTTAATTCACTGAGCTTGTGAAGCTCACTTCTCACTGTACAATGATTTTCAGGTAGCAGGCTTGGCAAATAGTTTGATGAGTTGAGGTTCAGAAGAAATCATTTTCTGTAAGCCGCGTACGTGTCATCATCCTCAGACTAATAAGAAAATAAAAACGAAAAATTTATTTGTAAATCCTCATGCATTTTACGGATTGATGTAAAGTTCTATTGGTAATATTTATTTTTATTGTTGCATATATGTGTTGTACTGAGATTCTAAAAATGTGATGACATTGTTTCGGGGTGGCCAACGCGGGATGAGTCGTTACACTTTTGCAGTAGTTGCATCTAGCCATTAGAGAATTGTCTTTGCCCACAAATCTAGTGAAGTAGTCCCAAACTACTAACCACATCTTATTCTTCCTTTTAGGTCGTTGAGGATGAGAACTTTCTGTTGGACCATCATTTATGGTATCAGGCTCATGTTTTGACATCTAAAAAGGAGAGAAAAACACAATAAAAAGAATATTACTATTAGTTATCACACATGTTTAGTGAAAGGATAACAAACAAACTAAAGGGCATATACGGTCGTTACCCATACATTACAAAAATCAAAGCCAAAAACAGCACTACAGTATGTATACGACCGTCTTTACCCATACATCACAAAAATCAAAAACCATAATAAACTACAAACTAAACTAGAAACAACAGGATACATAAAAGCTACAAACAAATCACTTAAATAAAAAAAAAGGCTACAAACAAATCTGAAATTTATCCATATTTAATGGTTTGATAAAAGAGTGTACTAG
This sequence comes from Bretschneidera sinensis, assembly GCA_023935145.1. NCBI lineage: Eukaryota > Viridiplantae > Streptophyta > Magnoliopsida > Brassicales > Akaniaceae > Bretschneidera > Bretschneidera sinensis. The sequence goes on from CM043699.1 coordinate 39,932,721, forward strand.
TACAAAAATTGAGTTGCATGTACTGGATTAATAGAACAATGCCAATCAACGCTTAAGAACTAGATAAGGGGCACAATACAGTGTTAGTCAACCCCCATATATGTGACTGTTATTCATAAAGATTAAACACCCAAATACACATAAAGTCACACACAGAGAGCATCAGACTATCAGAGATACTGTTTTACAGTCTTACATAGAGCTTCACAATAATTTTTCAAAATTCAAAACCAAGGTCAGATATAATACGATACAGTGTTATTCATCGTGATTCAACACCCAAATACACAACATCAGAGATACAGAGAGAGATGAATAAAGAACTAATAAAGAGTAGAGACCTAGAAAGTCGAAAACCGAGAAAATATAGAGAGAAATACCCAAATACACATATAGAGAGCATCAAAGATACAAAAAGATATGAACAAAGAACAAATAGAGACCCAGAAAGTCAGAAACAAAGAAAATACAAAGAGAAATACTTTCTTGAAGGTATACAGAAATATCCATACAGAGGACACATAGAAATCATAGAAAATATATCTTACATTTAAATCATTAGTTCAACGTGACGGGGGTGAAAGGAAATGGGTCGCAAAGCTTGAAATTGAATGGATAAGTCGAACGGCCGAAGGGCAGGGACTTAGGGTTAGGGTTAAATCTTGGAAGATTTAGGTTAGTGGTGGTGGTTAGGGTTGTAAAGAGTGGAGGTGAGTCTGTTATGGTGGTTGGTTGGTGCTAGTGTGGAGTGGTGCTAGTGGAGGTTGTGTGGACTATGGAGGCTGGAGGGTTCTTTATTTTCTTTCACATAGAAAGAACACAAGAGTCAATCCAAAAGAGAAGTAGGGAACACTGTAGTGGAGGGTTGGAGGTGGAGTCGCTGGTTGTGCAGCAGTCGCCTAGGGTTCCAGAGAGAGAAATAGAGAAGGTGCCAAAGAAGAGAGGCACTAATGATTTTAGGGCTTCTAACTTCTAAGAGACCAAAAGAAGTAAATGAGCTTATATATATTTATATTTTTTAATAATTTAATTTATTAACTTAATAAAAGTCGGGTTCCGATCTTTTATAAAATTTCGTTTTGAAAACGGTCGCACAATCAAAATTGTCCTCCTTTTGCACACCCTTACGTAAGTGATAGTGTGATTAATTTGTTAATAAAGCTAAGAGCAAAAAAAAAAAAAAAAACTTGAATGAAAGAATCTAAGTTTTTTCCTTGCTTATTTATTTATCGTTACCTATTTTCGGGTGTAGAGTCACAATGTGAGCAACTTAACACGTAAAGCAGCCACAACTACATCTTTAAAAAACACTATATAATGTGTCATTCTTGATGTCCTCAATGCACCAATTACGGTACTGTTGGGATCTGTTGTGGATATAATGGGATAAAATACGTTCGTCAGTGGCTAACACTAACGTATGTGATTCCTGCTGCTTTGATATGCAGTAGTCTTTGCCCTTACAAATGGGCCTACAAATAGGTGAAACAAAACTATAAAATCTTGATGTCACTCAAGAAACAGTAGTCATTGCCCTCACGCAGTAAAAGTAGTAAGAAACTAGTCATGAACATTGGTTTAAATGAAATACAAAAGACCCAACACACAAACAAAATGTGCTTGGTTCAAATGGGAGAAGAACAAGGATTTCCAGAAATAAGGATCGAATCATTCAGGGCTTCACTATAATTAGTTTTTCCCAAACCATCAATACATCATCTATGACTTATTTCTTCATCCCTCAAAATTAATTTTGTACTAACGCCTAGTATTGGGCGTCTAGTGCTATATGGTCACTTGGATTCTGTTGTTTGTCATTAAGCCATATTGGATGGTGATGTGGCACAAAATACTCCAGTCCAATGAGCACTTCGTCCCAGTAAACACTCCGACCTGATGAGCGGCCCAGTAAACACTCCGACCTGATGAGCGACCCAATGAGCGCTCCGGCCCAGTAAACACTCCGGCCCGATGAGCGGCCCAGTAAACACTCCAACCTGATGAGCGGCCCAATGATCACTCCGACCCAGTAAACCTTTCCGCTTAGCAAACTCTCCGGCCTAATGAAGAGCAGCCCGGTAAACCCACACCTGGGCCCCCTCTACGCACATAACCCTGCAGCCCCTCTATGCAGCCTACATCTGCGACCCTACAGCCACCCTACGGTACACCACCCTACAGCCACCCTACGTCGCGCCGCCCTGCAACACACCCTCTCCTGAGCTTGTAATCAATGCCTTCCCATGGGCGGATGGCTATAAATAAGCCCAGGTATGAAATTCACAGGCATTCCGACTTTTTTGCTTACACTCCAATTATTTAAGCCCTCGGTTTCTCTCTTAAAGCCCTCGGCTTCTCCCTAAAGCCCTCGTGCTAACTTAAGCTTCGGAGCACCCTCGGAGGTCTCCCCATCCCTTCCTTCCGAGGGCCTTTAGTTCATCCCTGTTACTTATGCAGGGCCCAGGCCACGTCGGCACCCAGACCACGTCAGCGCTTAGACCACGTCAGCACTAACCATTTTTTGGCATCAACAGATTGGCGCGGTCTGTGGGAAGCCATAATCTCTCACTATAGTGAGAGAGAAGAAATACAAAAAGAACTCATCAGTCACAATACCGCCAAGAAGTAGTACCAGAAGGACCAACAAGGAGGCTCCAACGGCATGCTCAGCTCTTATCCGAGGCAGCGCTCGCAGTCACCAATCTGGACCTAGGTTCCCCACAATCCCAGAGCATGCCACCCCTAGATCGAGCAGGAGACCCCCTGCCAGAGAGCAACGCCCTCGTCTCTCCGGAACCGACTCTCTTAATGACGAGGAAGCGGCTGCACACCTTCAAGCCCCAGCGACTCAAGCTCAATTCCAGAAGCTTTCCAAGATGATAGCCAACCTAGCGGCCTAGGTTCGGGGAGGAGATTAGCAACCTTCCCTCCTTCCTCGCCAAGCTTCAGAGCAAGCAGAGTTATCCAACAGAGATGACCCGACCTACAACCAGCCCCCTACCGAGCCCTCGCTGCATTGCAGCCGATCCAAGGAAAGCTCATCTTCAAAAAGCAACCTCAACTTAGACAGACGGTTTGAAGAAAAGGAAGAAAAGATAGACTTGGCTCTGAGACACAAGAATCTCAGTATCATGGACGAGCTCAGCATCCAAGACCCTCCATTCACGGAAGATGTTCTCGAGATCCCGCTTCCACCCAACTTCAGGATGCCTCAAGTCAAAATGTATGACGGCTCCGCAAACCCCATGGATTACCTACAGCACTACAAAATAACTATAATGCTGCACCAGCTCTTCGACCCAGTAATGTGTTGTGCCTTTTCGTTAACTCTCAAGAAGGCAGCAGGTACTTGGTACTCGCGTCTGAAACCAGGGAGCATCAGCAATTTTAAATAGCTCAGTTACACCTTCACCTCGCACTTCCTCAGTGTTGGTATTTGTCTAAGGTTTAAATAGGTTTAAACATGGTTCAAGGATGGTTAAAGTCTAAACCAATGTTGGAGGATCAAATTTCAGCAAGTTAGAAGACTGTACACATGTGTGTGCTTCATTTTGGTGCAAGGGAAGGCCATGCGCACTAGTGTGCGCACTTCTGCACACAAGCAGAAGGGTGTTGTGTGAAGGGGACAACAACTCCAAGCTGCAGCGCTTGAATCTGACAGGAATAGCACAAGGGACAGAAACTCAAAGCTGCAGCGCTAGGAAATTGACACTGCAGCACAGGTCGGCACACATGGACAAGACGCTTTAGCCTTCTCTTAGGTGCGTGAATGCAAGGTTAAAACGTACAGTACCACTTAGGATTGATGGAGGGCCATTATTAAGTGGTCATCAAGATCTAAGGGTGGAGAATGACACACAAGATTGGACAAGAAGTTGGTGCACTATATAAAGGGTCACCTAGGTTCAATCTCAACAACAAAAAGGAAGACACAAGAATGTGATGATGTAACTTGTGAGACATATGTGTGAATGAGAGAATTGTGTGAGAGTACAAAGACACATACATACAAGAGGGACTCATTGTAGAGAGGCTGGTTGTAAAGAAGAGAGGGTAGTATAGAATTGATAGAAAGCTTTGTAATAGGTTTATCACTTTCTAGTTATCTTCTTGGTTCCTTCAAGAACTTGAGGTTTCTTGGAGAGGGTTGCTGAATTGTAAAAAACCATTTGATTTAGTGCAGAGAGTTCGGAGGAACTCACAGGGATGTAGACACATTGCCGATCCTCGATAACAAATTGCTTGTCTTTTTTCTTTCTTTGATTTTCTGTTCTTGTGTTTGATTGCTGAAATTATTTCTACAAGTCATTCTAGACTTGGGTGTTTGGAAGATCACCACCTGGGCATCTTGTTAAGGTGATTTCCAACGCTCAGTAGTAAGGGGCCTAAGAAAACTTCAGAAAATCTCTTCAACATTATTCAACATCGAGGGGAGAGGCTTCGAACCTACATATTCCGGTTCAATACAGTGGCATAGGAAATTCTGACCTCGACCCAAATGTTCAAGTAATGGCATTTAAGAATGGATTAAGGTCTGGTATCTTTAGCTCTAAACTCACTCGGCGCTAGCCCAGAGATATGAATGAGATTTTGGCCCAAGCTGAGAAGTACATACTGGTAGAGGATGACCAAACCTTTAGAAGGGAAAGAGATGGAGAAATAGAGAAGAAGAAGAAGGACCCCAACCCTCAGAGAGGAGTGGTTAAGAGGCCCCATCAAGAGAACAGTTATCGACCCCACCCCTGAGTAGAGGGCTTCACCCCCTTCAATGCGACTAGGACCAACGTCCTCATACAACTCCAAGACAAGTCTATTCTCCAATTGCCACCCAAGAAGCCACATCTCGGGGGGGAGGGGGGACCAGAGACAGTGGTGCCGGTTCCACAAGAAATATGGTCATGACACTAAGGAATGCCATGACCTGAAGGAGCAGATTGAAGCTTTTATCAACCGGGGATACCTAAAAGAGTTTACTGAGCCTTAGAGAAGGGATGAGCCCGCATTGTTAAGAAGAGATGTTGGGCGTCCCTACCGCCAACAACAAGAGCAACATGATGCTTAAAGGAATCCCAAGACTGAGCAAGAAGGGCCCAGTCAGAAAAGCAAGAAATGGCAACCGCCACCCGAATCATCTAAATAATTTGCGGAGGCCCGACAGTGGGAGGCAGTTCAGGACATAACAGTAAAGCATATGTTAGCTTCGTAGCCTCCTATAGTGGTCCCTACAAGAGAAAGAGAACGGAGCCAGTAATCTCCTTTACAGAAGATGACTTAAAAGATGTGTAGACTCCTCACGACGATGCAGTGGTGGTCTCCCTCTTTGTGGCCAACCATGAAATACGATGGGTCCTGATTGACAATGGAAGCTCCGCAAACATATTGTTTTATGATGCTTTCCAATGCATGGAGCTGAAAGGTGGGCATCTAGAGCCAGCCCCGACCCCCCTTTATGGTTTTGACGGATCTCCAGTATTCATCGAAGGAAGCATAGTCCTCCTCGTAACTGTAGGAACAGCACCAACGACCTCCACAATACAGACCACCTTCCTGGTAGTCAAGCAGCCCTCCTCCTACAATATGATTATCGACCGACCCACCCTTAACAAACTGAAGGCCATTGTCTCCACCTATCACTTGAAAGTCAAATTTCCCACTAGTGAATGTGTGAGAGTGATCAGATGAGATCAGAAAGTCTCATGGGCCTGCTACCTGAACGCTATCAAAGAAAGAAAGAAGATTGAGGCCTTGCCTCTCGAGGTAGAAGATCTCAGGGACAAGATGAAGACCTTAAGAGGACGACCTGTGGAGGAACTAACCCCAGTACCTCTCAGGAAGGACCCTATCGGAACCATCCAAATAGACGCAAGCTTCTCTGAAGAACACAGGAAAGAAGTCCTCTCATTCCTCCAGAAAAACAAGGACCTGTTCGCCTAGTCAGCATCGGACATGCTAGGGATCAACCCTGGAACCATCGAGCATCGCCTGAATATAGACCCCAAGTGCAAGTCGGTCATTCAAAAGAAGAGGACTTTTACCCTCGAGCACCATATGGCTATTAACACTGAAGTAGATAAATTGCTGGAAGCCAGTTTCATCAAAGAGTCAAGGTACCCTAAGTGGGTGTATAATGTGGTAATGGTTCGGAAAGCCAGTGGCAAGTGGCGTATTTGTATTGACTTCACCAATTTAAACAAGGCCTACCCAAATGATAGCTTTCCTCTCCCTCGAGTTGACCAGATGGTGGATGCCACCTCAGGGCATAAACGCCTTTCTTTCATGGACGCAAACTCTAACTATAACCAGATCTTCATGCATAAATCGGACCAAGACAAGACAGCCTTTGTCACTGATCGAGGGTTGTACTGCTACAAAGTCATGCCCTTTGGGCTCAAGAACATTAGGGCAACCTATCAAAGGTTAGTGAACAAAATATTCAAGGAACAGATAGGGCAGAATATGGAAGCCTATGTGGATGACATGCTGGTTAAAAGCACAGAGGCATAGAACCACTGTTCTGACTTAGAAGAGGCGTTCGGAGTACTATGCAAGCATAACATGAGGTTGAATCCCTCCAAGTGTGTATTCGGGGTAACAGGGGGTAAATTCCTAAGGTTCATGGTTACCCAGAAAAGGATAGAAGTCAATATGGAGAAGATAAAAGCCATCATTGATATGACCCCCCTAAGTCCGTAAAGGAAGTCTAGCGGCTCACTGGCAGAGTCGCAGCCCTAAACAGATTCATGTCTAAATCTACGGAAAGGTGTCTGCCTTTCTTCAAGGCCATCAAGAAAGCAAAAGATTTCTCATGGTCTGAGAGTTGCCAGGATGCTTTTGAAGATTTGAAGAGATATCTGAGTTCACCACCGCTCTTAACCAAGCCACTCCTGGATGAGGAACTATTCCTTTATTTGTCAGCTGGGCAGAGCACCGTGGCCTTTGTCCTCGTCTGGGAAGAAGCAGGCATTCAGAAGCCCATTTACTACGTTAGCAGAATTCTCCACGAAGCTGAGACAAGGTATCCTCCTATTGAGAAGATGGCCTACGCCATGGTATTAGCTGCACGGAAACTCCGACCCTATTTCCAGGCACATACCGTCACCTTCCTGACATATTAACCCCTAAGGCAGGTCCTGCATATTCTGAATGTGTTTGCAATGATGGTAAAATGGGTGGTAGAACTGGGAGAGTTCAACATCCGCTACCGACCCCGACAAACAATCAAAGGTCAGGCTTTGGCCGACTTCATTGTAGAGACAACCTTGTCCATAGATCCGGACGAGTCAACAATATCAGGGACCAGTGGATCCCCTCCAAAGTAGACCCTCCATGTAGACGGATATTCTAATTCACTAGGGAGTGGGGCAGGACTCATTCTTTGTAGTCCAGAAGGCTTTATGGTCGAGTACGGCTTAAGATTTGAGTTCAAGAGCTCCAATAATAAGGCGGAGTACGAAGCCCTCATAGCTGGTATAAGATTAGCCAAAGCATTGGCCATCGAAGTTCTAGATGTATTTAGCGACTCTCAATTGGTAGTAAGTCAGATAAAGGGAGAGTTTGAGGCTCGGGGAGAGAAGCTCGCCCAATATCTCCAAAAAGTGAAAAAGCTCACCTAGAACTTCAAGACATTCCGGATAACTCAGATCCCCTGAGCTGAAAACTCCAAGGTAGATGCCTTGGCCAACCTGGCCTCATCCTGGCACCTAGCATCGACCCAAGCTGTCTACCAGGAAAACCTCTCTGTCCCAAGTATAGACGAAACTCCAATCCTACCAGTGGAAGAGGAAGCAATATGGATGGACCTAATCCTCCGGTATTTGAAGGATAACATAGTACCCAAGCAGAAAGATCAAGCTAGGAAGCTAATCTCCCAAGCCTCCTGGTACACCCTCATAGAAGGACAATTATACAAAAGGGCTCTGACCCTGCCTTACCTACGATGCCTCAGGCCGCGAGAGGCCAACTATGCTCTCCGAGAAGTCTATAAAGGAATATATGGGAATCACTTGGGAGCCCGGGCTTTAGTCTTCAAGGTTCTCCCCCAAGGGTATTATTGGCCCAAAATGAAAGAAGATGCAGCTGATTTAGTCAAGAAATGTGAAAACTGTCAACGATGCTCTCTAATATCGCACTGACCTGCTAATCCTCTTATCTCTATTACTAGTCCCCTCACTTTCGTTATGTGGGGGATGGACATCCTTGGCCCTTTCCCCACATCTGCTGGACAGAAGAAGCACCTCATCATGGCCATTGATTACTTCACTAAGTGGGTCGAGGCGGAACCACTGGCCAGCATCACAGACCACCAAACCCAGAACTTCATTTGGAAGTCGATCGTATATCGGTTTAGGATTCCTCGGATATTGGTCACCAATAACGAAAAGCAATTTGATAGCTCTCGGTTCAAAACATTCTACGAAGATCTCCAAATCGAACATCGATTCTCATCTGTCGGATACCCGCAGGCCAATGGCCAGGCCGAAGTCACCAACAAGATCCTCCTCCAAGGAATCAAGAAAAGACTAGACGAAGAAGAAAAACACTGGGCTGACCAACTCTCCAAAGTTCTTTAGGCCTACTGAAAGACCGTATGTACGCCAACGGGAGAAATTCCATTCTTCATGACGTATGGTTCGAAAGCTGTTATCCCCACCGAAATTGGAATTCCATCAATGCGCGTACAGCTTTTCGAACCAAGTAACAATGAGGAAGCCTTAAGGATGAACGCAGACTTGGTTTATGAAGCACGGGACAGGGCCCAAGTCTGTTTAGCCACGTACTAACAAAGGGTAGCCCTGTATTACAACTCCCAAGTCCGGAACCGGAGCTTCAAACTCCATGACCTTATCCTGTGAAAGAGTGAAGTGTCCCGTCCTTGCCACACGGGAAAGCTCATTTCAAATTGGGAAGGCCCATACCGAATCCGAAGAGTTTGCAGGATTGGCACCTATGAGCTCGAGAAATTGGATGGCAAACCCATCCCATGCACCTGGAATGCGGAGAATCTCCGTAAATTTTATCAATGAAGTGTAAAGCAAAGGTTTAATAAAGTTTGAAGTTTGAAATTTTGAAAATTTCATTAAGTAAAAGCTGAAGTACAAAATTAGGCGCTAACGGCCTTGGGTACAGCAAAGCACAAGAAAACCTAGTCTAAGGAAGTGGGAGACTCCTGAGCCTCGTCCTTGTCCCCTGCCTCCTGGGTATCACTTCCAGCAGTCCCTTGGGCCTCATCCTCTACGACCTCCCTGGCACTAAGATCCGTCACAGCAACCACGCCCATTTCTCCCGGAGGAGCACCAAAATCGAGGCCTAAAAAATTGAGCCCCGGGTGAAGGAGCTCAACTTACCTCTTGGCCTCATTGAAGCCCATCATAATCTGGTCCCCAGTCTGATCCAGTAATTCCTCATCTCTTTCAGTAGCTTTCGCGACCACCTCCTCTGCATGGGCCTGGGCCAGGTCCCTCTCATTCCTAAGGGCATCCTTGGCCCGTTTGGCCAACTTCAGGGAAAAAGACAAAGCTCGGACCAGCTCCCGAGTCTTTTCCATCTTATACTCGGTCTTCGCCAAGTGATCACCCAGATCAGCACACTGGCGAACGAGGATGCTGCCAAGAACTCCAGCCTGAAACATGAATGTTATTAAAAAAAAAAGTAAATTAAAAACCATGATAAGGCAAGAAGGTAGTACCTAGGAGAAGGCAGTCTCCGCGGCAGAGCAAAGTGCCTCTAGAGGCTTCGCGAAGAGCTTCAACATATCGCGAGGAGGGATCCCCAAGATGAGATGCTCACGCGCAACCTTCGGGTGAACGAACACCGAGTCGTTACCCTTTAGCGCCCACCGCGGCACAAAAGTAACAGCAACTCCGGATCCTCCCCTAGAGGAAGACGACTCATGGGAAGTAGGTGCATCGGGATGCTCCCAACCCTAAAAAATCGGAACCCTTGGAGGGATCCCTTCAGCTAGAGGCATCGGGGTCGAGGCTCGAGTCTTCTTCTGCTCCTGCCTCGAGCTGCCAGCCTCCGCAGCCCTTTTCCTCTCTCGGGACATACGCCTCGCCCTCTCCATGGCCTTGGCAGCAACATCCATCTCTGCACAAAGAATGAGCGTTAGTAACTTGGAATAAAAAATCAAAGTTGCTACAAGAATGAAAGGCTAAAGGCTATTGTGTTCGAGGTCCGACGGAAGGCTAGGAGGGCAAAGACCGCGCCTGTGGAGCTCTTCGTTATCTCCGAGCACCCCAATTTCCAAGGGCGCGGCCAGCATAGCCCTCACTGTCACCTATTCTCGGTGTAGGAGGTGCGGCCTTTTACACTTGCCAACACGCTCCAAACTCTAAGCGAGGGGAACATTGAAGCTTTCAGCACTCTTTATGAAAAAAAAAGCTCATTTCCACCTCTTCATAGAAGAAGGCTTATACTTTAAAACCCTCTTCTGCCTCCTCAAACTCACAATGACCTACCCTGTTTGACCAAGGCGGGCTAATTGGAAGTGCGTTTTGAACATGTTCATGTTCATTATTCCTCCCACCTCCTCGCACATTGCAATGAATGCCAGGATCAATTGGACAGAATTAGGCACTAATTAACTTAGCACAATGCCGAAATACTGGAGCACCGAGCAGAAAAATGGATAGAGAGGGAACCTGAGCCCGGCCTTCAGCTGCTGCTCGTAAACACACAGCTCATAAGGCACCCGCCCAGGAAGGGCGTCGCAGGCCCTCTCCCCGCCTTCTGGAGCCTTCATATGGTAATCCATGGGGATCCTAAACCTAATCTTGATCCTCACGAGCTCAGACTCCACTATAGAACTTGGAATGAAGTTCGCTTCAAACGTCCACTCCTCCCTCTCAGTATTCAGGGCGTCGTCCTTAACGAGCATTGACGCCCGGACATCCTCCTACTCGGATGACTCCCTATCCTCACTCTCCTCATCATCCCCTCTCCTTGGAGCGTAGGGCACGAGAGCCAAAGCCCCATCGCAAGGGATGGCTTCCAAGGAAGAGACCTCTTCGCTGGAGGAAACTCCCATTGCCTCCTCTAACTCCCTGCAAAGATCCCCACTTATATCACTCTCGAACATCTTAGTCACTAAATTCTTTTTGGGGTTGCCTCCTAGAAAAACCGAGCGCTCTCAAAATTATTCTCTAGCTATGAACTCTCAAAAATGCAAGTGAGAAATGAAAAAAGCACGAATCCTCTTTTATAGAAGCCGGGACAGCAGAATCGAGAAGCATTAACTCAAACTCTCAAAACGAAGTAACATGCCCTTTGTTGTCACAGAGTTGTCATTTTTGTACCCCGAGGTGACAGTTGTCAATCTAAGTACGCCTCTTACTGTCACTAATGTGCCGCCATTGTTTGTTACGCTTGCAAAAAGGGAAATCCAGTGGGCCCAAAGGAAAAAGCACACATACGCAAGAAGGAAGAAACAACATGAGCATAATTCCTCCAAGTCTTGGTCACACGGATAAGACTCTCCAGGTCCAAGCGTTTGTGTTGCTTGTCAAACGCTCGGACAAGTTCTCCAGGTCCAAGCGTTTGAGCTGTTTGTCAAAAGCTCGAACAAGTTCTCTAGGTCCGAGCATTTGAGCTGATGTCAAACGCTCGGACAAGTTCTCCAGGTTCGAGCGTTTGAGCTGCTTGTCAAACGCTCGGACAAGTTCTCCAGGCCTGAGCGTTTGAACTGCTTGTCAAACACTGGGACAAGTTCTCCAAGTTCGAGCATTTGAGCTACTTGTCAAACAGACAAGTTCCCCAGGTTCAAGCATCGCGAGACAGTTGTCAGACGCTCGGCCAAGACTTCTCCTAGTTCAAGCATTTAAAGCTTCTCCCGCATTGTGCCAAAAATCAAGTTCATTTTACTGAATAAGTACGAAAAGCAAAGATATCATGCAAGACAAATATTGAAAGAAAGACATTTTATTAATTCAAAAGAATTACAACTAACGACCTCGAAGTACAAGGAAAATATGGCCTTAACGGCCTCGAAGTACAAAAGGAAAACCGAAACACCGAGCTTTTAGGCAGTCCAGTACACAAGCTGCCTCACCCTCTTCAACCCTCTTCAGTTTCCCTCCTGAGCCTGAAAGCCTTCACCTGCCATGAGCATCTATAGACCCGGGGGACCTCCTCAATTGCTCTCGCTCGGAATCTGGAAGAGGTCCTTGTCCCTACTCGGAATCTGAAAGAGGTCTTGACTCCCACTTGGAATCAAGAGAAGGTCCTTACTCGTTGAACGACATTCCCCATCCAGAGTGGGACCATCCACCCTTTAAGCTTCCATAAATCCCTCAAGGAACTGCTGACCCCCCTCCCTCGCCGGGACCCTCACCATCAGAATTTTCTTCTTTAGAACGTGACCCCTCAGTCAGAAAGTAAGGCCAAACCCCTCTCTTCTCGAGAAACTAGACTTGTTTCAGTTTAAAGAAAAAGGTGTCAGAGGCCCCTTTTATAAGAAGGGAAAACACGCTCAACGAGAGGATTTAATGCAAAAAAACGGAAAATGATGAGACTTTACGGTTTCGAGGCTACTTACACTTCTCCAAGAGACTCTTCGTTTCTCGAGAATGACCGATCGGCTCCTAAGGACAGCCGTCCCAAACACAAGTTTGACTCACGCGTACATCTTCAACTCCATTAAAAATCTGTGCCACACAGAACTTCCTTAAATACATAAATATACTTAAGGAAGTGTGGGGCCTGTGATGTGGCCCAAAATACTCCAACCCAATGAGCACTCCGGCCCGATGATCGCCCCAATAAACACTCCGGCCCGATGAGCGGCCAATGAGCACTCTGACCCAGTAAACCCTCCGGCCCAGCAAACTCTTTGGCCCAATGAAGAGCAACTCAGTAAACCCACACCTGGTCCCCCTCTACGTACACAGCCCTGCAGCCTCTCTATGCCGCCTTACAGCCATCCTACGGTACGCCACTCTGCAGCCACCCTATGCTGCGCCGGCCTACAGCCACCATACAGCACGCCTTCTCCTGAGCTTGTAATCAATGCCTTCCCATGGGTGGATGGCTATAAATAAGCCCAGGTATGAAATTCACAAGCATTCAAACTTTTTTGCTTACACTCCAAGTACTTATGCCCTTGGTTTCTCTCTTAAAGCCCTCGGCTTCTCCCTAAAGCCCTCATGCTAACTTAAGCTTCGGAGCGCCCTTGGAGGTCTCCCCCTCCCCTCCCTCCGAGGGCTTTTAGTTCATCATTGTTACTTGTACAGGGCCCATGCCACATCGGCACCCAGACCACGTCAACACCCAGGCCACATCAGCTCCCAGGCCACGTTAGCTCCAACCATTTTTTGGCATCAACAGATGGAAAATCAATTAATTACTAAGTGATCAATGACTGCCTACCAGATGGTCAGTTAATTACCAGGCTGATGTATATGAGTAGGGAGATAAAAAAATATTGACTGCCTATATTTGATGAAAGAGACAATATGCAGGCAAGGCGAACATCCTCTAAAACACGTATTAGATCATAAATTGAGGGCTTATTATACTTTTTACCCTCATTTTTCGAGTATGGTATCCTCATAAAAAAAGGCAGTGAACCTGTAGAATAATTTTAATAACATTTTCAATTGACAAACTATTGATCATTCATTTTTTTTCACTGGTATCTTAATATGGTAAAGTTTAAATGTAGATGCACAAAGAATTACAAATGTGATGCTCACTTTTCATATCAGTAGTGCAATAAGGAATGCTTGATTTATATGTAAGGTCCTATGATACTATGATCGAAAAAACAAGTTTTTTTTTAGTGCTGGGCCCATAGTGTTCAGAATGATATCAGAGTTGATCTGAGTCCGTTATCATATGAATGTGCGGTAATTGGGTTGACGACAATCTTGGAAGAGGGAGTGGTCTGAGTGGAGTGGTCCATGTGGAGGTTGTGTGGACTGTGGATTGCTGAAGGACATAGACTTAGGGTTAGGGTTAAATCTTGGAAGATTTAGGTTAGTGGTGGTGGCTAGTGTAGTGGGGAGTAGAAGTGAGTCTGTCTTGGTGGTTGGTCAGTGCTGGTGGGGAGTGGTTTGAATGGAGGTTGTGTGTACTGTGGAGGTCAGAGGGCTCTTTACTTTCTTTCATAGAGAAGGAACACAAGAGTCAAGACAGAAAGGAAGTAGGGAATGCCATAGTTGAGGGCTGGAAGTGGAGTCGCTTGTTGTGCAGCAGCCGCTAAGGGTTCAAAGAGAGAAGTAGAAAAAGAGCCAAAGAGGTGAGGCGCAAATTATTTTACGGTTTCTGACTTTTGAGAGACCGAGAGGAGTAAATGAGCTTATATATATATATATATATATATATATATATATATATATATATATAATTTAATTTATTAACTTAATAAAAGTTGGTTAATCGATTATACCGACTCAAATTTTTTTGTCCAACGTCCAACCCGATTTACCGACTTTTAAATTCGAAATAACTAATTTCTACCGATTGTTCAACTTAACTGATCCGATATAAAATTTGGGTTCGAAAACAGTAGGACAATTGAAATTGTCCAATTTTTGCACACCTCTCCGTAAGTGATAGTGTGATTAATTTGTCAATAAAACTAGGAGCCGAAAAAAAAAAAAAAATGAAGGAATCTAAGTTTTTTCCTTGTTTATTTCTTTATCCTTACCTATTTTTGGGTGTAAAGTCAGCTTACAATGTGAGCAACTTAATACGTAAAACAGCCACAACTACATCTTTAAAAAAAAACTATACAACGTGTCATTCTTTATGTCCTTAATGCGCCAATTACAGTACTGTTGAGATCTGTTGTGGATATATGCAAGACCCTATAATGGTAATTGGATAAAGTTCAATCATCGGTGGCCAACGCTAATGTATGTGATTCCTATTGCTTTGATATGCAGTAGCCTTTGCCCTTACAAATGGGCCTGCAAAAAAGGAGAAACTAAACTATAAAAATCTTGATGTCACTCAAACAGCAGCAGTCTTTGCCTTTATGCAGGAAAAGATAGCAAGAAACTAGTCATGAACATTGTTTTGAATGAAATACAAAGAACCCATCACATAAACAAAATGTGCTTGGATAAAATGGGAGAAGAAAAAGGATTTCTAGAAACAAGGATCAAATCCTTTAGGGCTTCACCATAATTGGTTTTTCCCAAGCCGTCAATGCATCATCTATTTCTTCATCCCTCAAAATTAATTTTGTACTAACGCCAAGTATTGGAGCGTCTAGTGCTACATGGCCACTTGGAGTTTGTTGCTTGTCGTTAAACCATATTGGCTAGAAAATCAGTTAATTACCAAATGATCAATGACTGCTTACTAAATGATCAGTTAATTACCAGGCTGATGTAAATGAGTAGGGAGATAAAAACATCTTGATTGCCAATATTGGATGAAATGGTTGTATTCATCCGTCGCGACATAATAAATTAAAAATATTTACAACATTGAACATAAGAGAACCATTTACTTAAAATCCAAAATACCTCATTAGTTTCATCTAAAGCATGATAGATTTATCCAATAACTTTGGATTTGAAAGCAGCAGGCGTGCAAAAGCAAGGCGTTGCTACTCACCAAGGGAAAGAACACTGGACTAATCACATGTTGAATGCCAACCATCGAAACGAGACAATATATAGGCAAGGCGAACATCCTCTAGAACACATATTACATCATCAGTTGAGGGCTTATTATCATTTTCGCCCTCATTTTTCAAGTCTGGTACCCTCATCAAAAAAGGCAGTGAACCTGTATAATAATTTTAATAACATTTTCGATTGACAAGGTGTCGAACATTCAAATTTTGTTCACTGGTATCTTAATATGGTAAAACTGAAATGTAGATGCACAAAAAAATTCAAATGTGATGGCTCACATCTCACATAAGTAGTGCAATAAGGAGGACCTTGATTTACATGTGAAGAAATATGAAATAGAAAAATTCTTCTCTAATACTTTATTTCGTGAAAGGCAAAAGCCTTATATAGATAAACTTGACAACAAATCTGTCAATGATTCTCCACAATTATAGAAACTAACAATATCTTAATTTAAGGATTAAATCACAGAATTAAAACTAGAGATAATAGGAAACAATCTTCCTTATCCCTTTATTTAAAAATAACCTAATAGGAAACAAATCCCTGGAAAACAGGAAACAAGAAACAGGAAATTTGACAACACTGCCCCTCAAGATGGGTTTCCAAGATTGAAAATGCCCAACTTGTCAATTTGTCTTTCGAATATCTTCCTAACTAGAGCTTTTGTTAGTATATTTGCGACTTGATCACCTGTAGACACATAAGTTATGCACAGTATACCATCCTCAATTTTTTTTTTTTTTTTGTTGATAAAGTGCATATCCACTTCCATATGTTTTGTCCAATCATGATGGATTAGATTATGGGAAATACTTATGGCTGCCTTATTATCACAATAAATATTTAGAGGAAGATTTATTTTCATTTCCAATTCTTCAAGCAATAGTTTCAGCCATTGTATTTCACAAATACCGTGAGCCACGACTCGAAATTCAGCCTCAGCACTACTCTGGGCCATAATTGTTTGTTTCTTGCTTTGCCAAGTGGCCAGATTTCCCCATACAAATGTACAAAACCCTGAAGTAGACCTCTTATCTTCAATAGAACCTGCCTAATCTACATCAGTGAATCCGTCGATAGTCCTAAACTCATTTCTGCTGAAAAACAAACCTTTACTAGGTGATCCTTTGAGGTACTTTAAGATTCAGAGTACAGTTTCCATGTGTTCTTCTTAGGTAGCATGCATGTACTGACTAACAACACTCATAGTGAATGCAATATCTGTTCTGGTGTGGGAAAGATAAATAAGCTTTCCAACTAGTCGCTGGTATCTCCCAGTATCAATCGGAGTTCCATCCTTCTTATCTCATATCTTTGTCGTGGAGTCCATCGGTGTGTCTACCAGTTTACAGCCTAGCATCTATGTTTCCTTTAACAAATCCAGTACATATTTTCTTTGAGTAATTGATATTCCTTTCTTGTTTTTAGCAACCTCCATACCAAGAAAGTAGCGTAAGGGTCCAAGATCTTTTATCTCGAATTCAGCTGCCAGTCTAGTTTTCAGTATTGTCATTTCCATTGTATCATTTCTTGTCAAAATTATGTCATCCACATAGACAATAAGAATTGTACTCTTACCATTTTTGTGTCGATAAAAGAGGGTATGGTCGGTATGAGCTTGCCTATACCCTTGTTGTAAGACTGCCTTTGAGAATCTAGCAAACCATACCCTTGGGGATTACTTCAAACCATAGAGTGCTTTTTTCAATCCGTAGACTGTCCCGTTCTTCCTATCTTTGTCAAATCTCGGTGGAAGATCCATGTAGATTTCCTCTTCCAAATCACCGTTAAGGAAGACATTTTTCACGTCAAGTTGTTGTAGATCCCAATCTAGGTTTGTTGCGAGAGATAGAAGTACTCTGACTGTATTGAGCTTAGCAATTGGGGAAAAAGTATCGTTGTAATCAATACCATACGTTTGAGTGAAGTCTTTTGCAACCAGTCTTGCTTTGTATCTCTTAATCGTCCCATCATATCGATACTTCATTGTAAACACCTATTTACACCCAACCGAAGCTTTCCCTTTAGATTTCTCTACAAGATTCCAAGTTTGATTCTTTTCAAGAGCTTGTATTTCCTCTGTAACTACCTTTCTTCATTCAAGGATCCTCAAAGCCTCTTGTATATCTCTAGGAATATTCTCTTCTGACAAGTTAGTAATAAAAGCTTGAAGAGAATGTGAAAAATGACTGTAGGAAACATAATTGGAAATGGGATGCTGAGTACAAGAACAAACTCCTTTTTCTCAAAGTAATTGGACAGTCAAGATCACTAACTTTAGGTTATTAATTCGGTTTTGATTCATGGCAAGGCTATAGGTCCACAACGTTCTCTATTCTTCATGAGACTTTTTTTCAAGAATAAACGCTTAACTCAGGTTGTTGTTGTGAATCTCCCCATTTCCTAGAGTTGTTAATGTTCATGGAAAACTCCATATCATTTGTGGCTGGTGTGGTTTCTTGTGTTTGCTTGGCTGGTGTGGGTGGATCGGCTGGAAGAGGTAGGATAGGGCTTGGTGTGGGTTCTCAAAAAGCGGTTTCATTTCCAATCTCCCCCTGAAGCAAATTTTTGTGGTAAAAGGGCTGGTTTTCAAAAAAGGTGACATCTATAGTAACAAAGCATTTGCGTTTTTCTGGGGAATAGCAACGGTACCCTTTTTGAGTGGTTGAATACCCAAGAAAAATACAAAGTAGAGCTCGGGGATCTAGTTTGCTTCGATTATGATCATGAACATGAACAAAAGACTTACAACCAAAAACTTTGAGAGGTAAGTAACTTACTGACCTTGTTTGTGGGTAGTATTGAAGGAAGAATTGGGAAGGTATTCTGTAGTTGAGAACCTGGGTAGGAAGACAGTTTATAAGATAGCAGGCTGTAAGAATGGAATCACCCTAAAAGGATTTAGGGACGTTATTAGTGAACATAATAGAGCGGGCTACTTTTAAGAGATGCTTGTTTTTTCTTTCAACCACCCTATTCTGTTGAGGAGTATCAACATATGAGCTTTGGTGAATAATGCCATTTTCAAAAAATTCCCCCCTATAATGGAATTAAAGTAATCTTTCCCATTATCAGTACGTAAAATTTATATTTTTGCACTGTACTGGTTGTTCACCATCAAATGAAAGTGTTTGAAAGTTTGTTTAGCCTCACCTTTTTTCTTTTAGATGATAAACCCAGGTAGTCCGTGTGTGATTATCAATGAATGTGATAAACCACTTTTTTTCAATTACATTTGGTACCTGTAAAGGACCCCGTATACCACTATGAATTAATGCAAATGGTTTGAATGATTTATATGGCTGAGAAGGGAAAACTGGCCTTTGGTGTTTAGCAATTTGACAAACATCACACTGAAAAATATCTTTATTCTGAAAAAAGATAGGGAAACAATTGTTTCAGATATTGAAAGCTAGGATGGCCTAACCTAGAGTGCCATAACATTATTTGTTGTTCTCTAGATAAAGAAATAAACTCACAACCAGCGGTCAAAGCTTATTTATTATTGGAGATCCCTTCCTCAAAGTAATAGAGGCCATTGTGTTCCTTAGCACTGCCAATCCTCGTGCCCGAAGTCATATCCTGAAACTTACAAATGGAATGTGAGAACTGGGCAGCGCAATTTAGATCTTTGGTAATTTTGCTAATAGATAGTAAATTGCATGATAACTTTGGAACATGGAGAGCATCTTTAAGAGATATTTGAGGATTAATATTAATGGTACCGGTACCAACAACCGTTACAAGAGAACTATCTACAATCTTAATTTTCAAATTCCTTGGACTTGAACAACTTGTCATATGATCCGTAGCCCTAGAGTCTATCACCCTCGGTTCAGTCATTTCAGATACCACTTAGAGCAGTCATGAAAGTACCTTTTAGGGCTAAAAGTGAGGTACCCGAGGCTGGCTATGACTGCTGACCTTAGGTGGTGGATTGACTCTGGTTGGATGATTGAGCATTTAGGATCTGGTACACTTGCTCCATTTACTCCTTGCTCAGAGAGAAATTGAAGTTGTTGTCATTAATCATTGATGTCGTATCTATAGTAACTTGAAGACTTCTGAAATCCCTTCTATTGTTGCGAGTATCCTTCCAATTATCAGGTTTACCATGCAATTTCCAGCACTTATCACGGCTGTGGTTTGATCTTTGGCAGTGATCACACCAAAGATTACCACTCTCCTTTTGACTCTGGGATTCCTTGCAAGAATTTTCAGGTCCACGGGCTGAGAAGGTAGAGTTCTCAGTTGTCATTTTTACAGTACCAAGCATTACGCGTTTGCGAGTTTCTTCTCTTCAAACTTCAACAAAAATGTCCTCAATATTTGGCAGTGGCTTAGAGCCAAGTAGAATCTCGCGCACTTCATCCAGGTCCTTGTTAAGACCTGAAAGGAAATCATAGATCCTTTCCTTGTTCACCATCTTTTGATGATTCTCAATGCATCCTGAACATAACCAATGACCATTATTAAATATATCTACTTCCTACTATAATTTTGTAAAAGCATTGAAATAGGTCGTAACATCCATCTCGACTTGAGTTAGATTCTGAGCCTTGTTTCGTAGTTCAAATAGTTAATATGAGTTTTCAAGATCAGAATATTGTCTCTTGGCTGCCTCCCACATGTGTTTGGCAGTTGTGTAGTACATTAAGCTTTCACTAATCTTCTCATCCATGGAGTTGATTAATCATGCCATTACCATTGAATTCTGAGCATCCCAAGTCTGGAAAGGTGAATCTGACTCTTCAAGTTTCTTGATAGACCCATCAAGATAGTCATACCTGCCTTTCCCTCAAATAACCATCTCCATAGATCACGACCATGGCAGGTAATTTTTTTTGTTGAGTTTATGAGAGGTGATTTGGAGAGAAGAATTATTTGAGTAAGGGACATGAACTGTGGGAGCCATCATTGGGGTCGGCTGCAAGGGGACCGAGGTCTTCAAGCCGTCATTCCCTTTGGTGCCGATCATGGTCGTTCCCTAGGGAAACATTGGAGGTCTACTTGCCATAAAAACTGGAGAAAAAAATATTAGAGATAGAGGAGAGAGATAAGAGCGTTGCTAACAGAAAGCATCGTAACCCAGCTCTAATACCATGAAGAAATATGGAATAGAAAAATTCTTCTCTAATACTTTATTTCGTGAAAGGCAAAGGCCTTATATAGAGAAACTTGACAACAAATCTGTCAATGATTCTCCACAATCATAGAAACTAACAATCCCTTAATTTAATGAATAAATCATAAAATTAAAACTAGAGAGATAATAGGAAACAATATTCTTTATCCATTTATTTAAAAATAACCTAATAGGAAACAAATCCCTATAAAATAGGAAATAAGAAACGGGAAATTTGACAACAACATGTAAGGTCTTATGATTATATGATCTAAAAGGCAAGTTTTTTTTAGTGATATGGGCCCATAGCGTGAAGAACGGTATCAGAGTTGATCCAAGCCCACTATCATATGATTTTGTGGTAATTTAGCTAGTGATGATCTTATCATGGTATTTAAACTCCCAATAGAATGAAACCGTTGGTATGATTTGTTATTTATGTGATGTGTGCTCTCTTCACAAGGACACAAAAGTCTAATCGGGGAGAAATTGTCTTTGTGATGACTAATATCCCACATTAGTAATTCAATAGGAAATATCTTGGTTTATATTTAAGGTCATATGATTCCAAAAGCAACATTGGCTAGGATTTGAGTGATGGGCTCCTAGTGTAACAAAAAGGGATTTTATGTATGAGAAGTTACAATGAAGAAGATATAGAGCTAATGGCAGCTAAGTACTTAAGAGTATTCTTCCTCATCATTGTGTACATTAGAGTAAAAATGGTATGAGCATATAACAAATAAAGAACAAAAAGGGTAAAAAAGAGGTGTTCAATACAACTACAATACACATAAGCACACAAACACATACTTAAGCATATATAAAACTAATTACAATCAGTTTAGATGTACACAACTTGCTTACTAAATAGTTGAACCTTTTGTTTCTAACTCTCTTGATGAATTCTAATATGTGAATCACGTGTAAAGATCAGGCCTCCAAAACTCTTTATTAATTGTGAAAGAATCCAGAGACATCGTGTTTTTTGGGTATTTTTTTCCTTTTTTGTTTTGAGCATTTTTCTTAAGAGAGAAGAAGGAGAAAAGCTTTTAAGATAGCAGAAGAATGAAAAACTATTAAGACCATAAAATTGATGTAGAAAGGACAGAAAAGAGAAAGCCCTTTATATTTCTAATGCATTTTAAATTCCCATGGCATGTAGATGCAAAATAAGTAAAAGCATTTACCATATAGTTTAGCACCAGCTAATGTAGACATTACATTTTCAGCCCATGTAGGATAAAGTAATTGTTGACGAAGTGTTCCCAAAACCATATATGGTCTTCGAGAAAGGAAAAATGTGCTGCTGGAATTTCTATTTAAGGGCCTACCAAATTTCTCACCCATACTATGTGTAGTATTCATTTCAAGAGAAGTAACATCTGAAATGGATGCTGGAGTCTCATCTTTATCTTTAACATAGAACTTCACTATGAGCACTTGGCTGCCACAAGCTAGTTATCCATGTGGTAACTTTTCTGACACCTCTAACTTCCAATTTCGAAGGCCGAAAGGATCAATAGGCCACGCTTTCACGGTTCGTATTCATACTAGAAATCAGAATCAAACGAGCTTTTACCCTTTTATCCACACAATATTTGTGTTCTCGTTGAGCTCATCTTAGGACACTTGCGTTATCTTTTAACAGATGTGGTGCCCTAGCCAAACTCCCCACTTGACAATGTCTTTCACTTGGATCAGCCCATCGAAGCAAGCCTTGGGTCCAAAACGAAGGGCAATGCCCCACCTCTGATTCACGGAATGAATAAAATAACGTTAAAAGTAGTTGTATTTCGCTTTTGTCGTTTTCGGCTTCCACTTATCCTATACATCTCAAGTCATTTCCCAAAGTCAGACTAGAGTCAAGCTCAATGGGATCTTCTTTCCCTGCTGATTCTGTCAAGCTTATTCCCTTGGCTGTGGTTTCCCTGGATAGTAGACAAGGACAATGGGAATCTCATTAATCCATTAATGCACATCACTAATTAGATGACGAGGCATTTGGCTACCTTAAGAGAGTCATAGTTACTCTCGCCATTTACCTATGCTTGGTTGAATTTCTTCACTTTGATATTTAGAGCACTGGGCAGAAATCACTTTTTATAAACATCCACAAGGACCATCACAATTCTTTGTTTTAATTAAAACAAACGGATTCCTCTTGTCCATACTAGTTCTGAATCGATTGTTCGACGCCCGAGGAAAGCCCTTGAGGGAACTGTTCCCAGTTCGTCCCTCAATCGGGAGGGTTCTGCTAGGCACACTGCACGCCCTATACGCACACAACACTGACATTGCACACATAGCACGCACACTGCGCGCACAAGTAGCCCAACCAATGTGCGCACACTATGTGCATGAGCAGCCCAACCAATGTGCGCACAGCCAAAAAGATAAATAAAAATTTCTGATTTTGGAGAGATTCTCATACTTTTTTTTATCATGGAATATTACATTTTTCTTTGCACATACACAAATTATCATGTAAAAGTTCCATGTATCTAATGTTTTATGTTTTTTGAATTTTCAATATTTACAAAAAAAAATTATTCCTAATTCTTAAAAAAAAATTTCATTGAAATTATATTTTTCTTTGTAGATATACAAATTATCATGTAAAAATTCCATGTATTTAAAGCTTTATGATTTTTGAATTTTCAATATTTAAAAATAAAATTAAAAAAAAAACTATTCCTAATGCTAAGTTTTTTTCATATTTTTCTCGTGGAAGTTTGCCCGTACAGCCTAGGTAGTGTACGTATGAGCAGGCAAGCAAATGTACACTCACTGCGTGGAATGATGCCTACCACCGGTTGATACGAATAGATTCATAATTCTTTACTCCATGCTTAACGAAATGATTAGAATAAGGTAAAAAAAATATTTTCCAAGAACAATCTTAAGATCACTCTCAAGATTTTGTGAGTGTTGGACACTTATGTTTTCTCTCGTGTTTATTTCAAAATTTTAATTGTAATAAAAAAATAAAAATTTTCCTAATCCAGAATTGTTTTCATCTATTTTTCATGGAATATCTTTTTTTCTTTGAATGTACAAAAAATTTCATGTCAAAATTCAATTTATTTTTTAAAATTTTATACTTTTCTAAATTTTTGCTATTTTAAAATAAAAAAATAGTATTTTCAATGCTAAATATGTTTTCCACCTCAAGGAAGTTTTTTTTTTTTTTTTTTTTAACAAGTACAAAAAAAGTAGTGCTCATGCACAACCCATGCAGTGTGCGATGAGTAGGCCAACCAATGTGTGATGCATAGAACATTTTGCGCAAAAGTGAGCCAACCAGTATTGCGGACAACACGCACACCGCGCACACACTAAAGCTTTTTAATGGACAAATCGTGCACACAGTACTCAAACTGTGCGCACATCATGCACACTGAGCGCACATTATGCTTGTACAGCACGCACATTGCGCGCACAAACAGGTCCAACAATGTGTGACTAGTGTGTGTAGAAGCCCAAAAAGATAAAAATAATAAAAGAATTATATTTTAAGATCTGAAAAAATTCTCATAATTTTTTTTTATGGAATATTATATTTTTCTTTAATTTTTTTTTGCAGAATTTCATATTAAAATTCCAATTATTTAATTTTTTATGATTTTTTTAATATTTAATTTTCAAAAAATAAAAAAAATGGTATTTCTAATGCTAATTTTTTTTTCTTCATATTTTTTCTTATTGAAGAATACATTTTTCTTTCATGTATGCAAAAAATCATGTCGAAATTATATGTATTAAATTTATTAGACCTTATATGATGGTTTAAACATAAGTAATGTTTCTTACTGTCAAACCTCTAATATAGTGGTACAATGAGACAGACATAACAAATATAAATTAGGTAAATAATCAATACCCAATTATAACAGGAAGAGTTTCTTAGGTATAATGGGAATAAAGTTTCCTTATTATATTTTCTTATTATATTCTAACATAGACAAATCAAACAGGGCAAACACCAAATATCAAATATGCAAAATAGAATTTACTCTTAAAAGATTGAAGAGGAAACTAGCTGGCAATGGCATTGTAAAGGCCACGACCCAGGAAACTGAAGCCGACACTGATGCCAGTGATACCCAAAGTGAGAGCAAAGACAGCAGCAAGATGCAATCTCGCTTGGGCTTTATCCTCAATGAACCAGTAGGGAGCTGCCACTTCCCGGAATCTCCTGTACAGTGTCTGCAAATCAGAGACCTTTCTCTGCCCATCACCATTACCATTTTCCTCCTAGTATAATAGTAGTATATTGGTATAGTAAAAAAGAGAAGAAAAAGCATAAATTGGTGTTGAATTAGAAAGGAAAAAAAAACCCCAAAAACAAGAAAATATTGAAATCCAAAGATAGAGAAAACAAGAAACCAGAGGAAGCAAACAACCTTATCCGGAGTGAGTGGCGGTGGTGTTGATGCACACTTGATGATAGTTTTGATACTGTTGTTTTTGTTGTTCCAATTCAAAGAATTCAAGAAATTGCGGTGGTTGGGATTTCTCCTTTTACGAGAACTCGTAGTGGGCATGGAGAGTAGTGGAGATTTGCTTGCTTCAACACGAAAAAGCCCATGATGATGATGTTAAGATTGGTAGTAACAGATGCAGAATGAGTGATTTTGTGTTTGTAGGAAATCATTTTTCTTTTCCTTTTTCTTTGTTTTCTCCACTTTAATATTTTAGCACTAACATTCAAGACTCAAGAATATTTCTTTATTATTTCATCCATTGATTTCTCAAGGCACCTTATAATAAAATGGAAAACTGACATAAATCTACTTCTAACTAATTTTTCCATTCATTTTACATTACTATAGAATATACATAGTAATACTTTACTATTTTGAATTAGAGT
The DNA here is from genome assembly GCA_023935145.1 of Bretschneidera sinensis. Classification (NCBI taxonomy): domain Eukaryota; kingdom Viridiplantae; phylum Streptophyta; class Magnoliopsida; order Brassicales; family Akaniaceae; genus Bretschneidera; species Bretschneidera sinensis. The sequence goes on from CM043699.1 coordinate 39,958,306, forward strand.
TTATATTTGAATTATATTGTTGATTCTATACATTAAAAGAAAAACACAAATTACCACCTCATTAAATGATAAATAAAATATAAAATTTTAATATTTCCAATCAAATAAATTTTTTAATTAGCTTATGATTTGCCATCACTATATACCGACAATACATCAAATATAAGTTCTTTTTTATACTTTGAAAATAAATCTGAAACTTCTATAGATTTTCTCACAGGACCATGTTTTATTTTAATTAACAAAATATATGAAATTCTTTTAAATATAAATTAAAACATTTAATAAAAGAATATCCTTATTAAAATGTGAAATACAAAAACAAACAAAATTTACAAGAAAATAAGTCCCAATGATTTTCATTTTAAAATGGACAATACGAATTACAGAAATGCATTATAGAAAATAAAAGAGATCCCTATAAAAGTTGAGAATTTTTAAATTTAGGTTACTAAATATGTTTTCTTCTTAAAAGAAGAGAAAAAAAAAAGAGAAGAAAAAAACATTTTCCAATTCTATTTATAGAGAGCTACTCCATTGAAAAATAAATTGACTAAACTCAAACCCATTTTAGCATTAAAATGAATGCAAGAAAAGAACACAACAATAATAGATCAATCTTTCCAATACATTCACATTGCTGATTGAAGATGTCACACATGCATTCTACTAGAGTAGGTTTCACAAACATAATAAATTAACAAAAAAAGAACTCCCATAATTAACACACAAAAAAAAAAAAAAAACACCCTGAAAAAGATTATCCTACCTATTTGCTTCACGGGTAGAATTAGAGTAGGATAAGAGCAAAATTAATATAGGATAGGAGAAAAAAGGATTAAAGAGATAATAACTTAATTGTATATTTGGTTCATGAGATTGCTGGATTAGAACTATAATAGGATATGAAATCTAGATACCAAAATACCCTCGCACTATTTATTATCCTCAACAATTATCAATTTCTTTACAAACCCTAAAATTTCATTTTTGTTATTATTGTTGTTATTATTATTACTATCATCATCATCATTATCATTAGAGCTTCACACATCACTCGAACCTTGAACTTTTAATATCGAAGACGTCAACCTTATCCATTGAGGTAAGGCCTCATTGGCATTATTATAATTATTACTTATATTATTATTACTATAATTATAATAATAAAAATAAAAATTATTTTTATTTTTATTTTTATTTTTATTATTCAAGCAAAAGCAAAAATATTAGTTCTAAAGAGATGGGATAGATTTTATCCCATTAGATAGATGGGACAAAAATATGGGATTAAGACTAATTTCATTTCACTTTAATCCTATAAATAGTAAAACCCTCCAATCATTTGTAGAGTAATTGTTCAAGTAATCCCTCAAACAAAACAAGCCGCTCTTAACAATAATTATTGAGCCAAAGGCTACTGATTAATAAATCATATATAATTTAAAAAAAAAGCTTGAAAGGAATTTGATATAAATTGTAAATCTATGAGATTCACTTACATAGATAAAATATCTATAAGATAGCTTAACTTGTACATGGGTGGGCACCCCTAATTTGGTGCCCTTGAATTTTACTTATCTCAAAAAAAAAAAAAATGCCCACCAAAATAGGTTTCGAGGAAGGATAGACTTGGATATGGTTCTAAACTCAAATTCAAACTCGAGCTCATTTTATGGAAAGGTGAGTGGAGCTTTTCACGAGCCGAACTCGAGCAGCTTGTGAACAGTTCGATTCACTACTAGCCTTAATGACCCCCAAAACTGCAAACTATGAACTTGAATAAGTGAAATGTTTGAACAATAGCTTGACAAGAAGGAGCTATTTTCAACCTAATGATAAAAGTCCCAGATTACTAGCGACAAGCCTGTAGGATTAAGAGTCGCCACTTAATGCGAGAGGTTGGTTAGGACCAGCCCCATGCCACCCTTCCTAGGAACACGTCTTGGCAGGATGAGCAATGGAAAACAGCCGTTACGACTTGATGAGAAAACAAAAATATTCTCATCGCTTTACCATGATTTTGAAACTTTGCAGCATGCCAACCCCACCCCTCATCGGCACACCCTAGAAGGAGAAAAAAATGACCCAACATCCATCCATGTTTACACATGCACAAGCACATGAAAATGGCATGAAAACACTTTTTTTTTTTTTATTATGGGATAGAGAGATGAAATTAATAACATTGAGGGGCATGTTTCTTTTCATTTAACAAAACTAATCGAAGGCAAACCATAAATAATCTCCAATTTACCGTTGGCTGAGCCAATTTGGGGTCAACAGTGTGATATATGGAAGCAGCTTGATTATAACTCCAATCTTCAGATTAGTTGCTCGGGAGGCTACCAAAGGATGCCCAAGAGCAGCAGCCGACGAAATGAATGCTGCACAAAATCAAAATAATGAAATTATGAAACACATCTAATGAAAGTGAAATTTAAAAAGGTTTAAAGTTAATCAATTGAGTTCTTAAAAACACCAGAGTTGTGTGCCTACCATTCCTGTTAGGATGACTAGCAGCAATAAAAGAAAGAAATACAAGTTTTTTATATATAAAAAAAGATAATTCTTTTCAGTATTTTTAGTAAAATAATTTGGCACAAAAAAGGCATATATGCACCTTCCAGTTTTCATGTAGAATGGGCAATCCACTTCTCCCTGTTAGAAGCAAAAGTCATATGATCTATAGCAGCCCATAATCTAAATGAAAGCAAAGAACCGACTAGAAATTTAATAACCAGTAATTCACAATTTTTTTTGATAAAAAACATACTCATTAAGAGAGAAAAAGAGTACAAAAGAGGAGAGAAAAAGTCTTCTTAAAAGAATAAAAAGGTGTTGGGAATTCTGACACCCAAAATAACTATGCAATCACATGCAATAGTAAAAATAAAGGCAAAAAGCCCCCAGGGCATATGGTGCAGTGGTAAGTTCGGCCTACGAGATGGTGGTTTTCCCGTGAGGTCTCGGGTTCGAGTCCTACCACTGCGCTGCACATCCTGCGATTTACATCCTCCACAGAGTCCTAGGGCAAAGATTGTGGGGACGGTCGTAATGGTTCGTTATCCAAAAAAAATAAAGACAAAAAATTTTAACGTGGTTCGGCACCTCTTGCCTATGTCCACAAGCCAATTGTTATTCCATTACTCTTGCAACTTTTGGATAAAAAAAGCTGTTAAAACTCACAACACCACATTACACAATTTTTCTGGACAAAACTGTGTGGAAACTCTCTCTAATCACACCCAACGTTCACTCAACCTTTAGATCCTATGTTGTTGTTTGGTTGCTATACTCCCATCTGATCAACTATTTCTGGTTAAGGAATATGGGTGAGGGACTATGTCTCTTAATGACTATATTTACAATAACTACTACCCACTTCCTTTTGACACACAAATAATGTGGGATTAGAACTACTTACAATAATACTTTTTTCCGATGCGGGATTTGAGAAGCATCCCAACAAATTCCTTCCTTAACTCAAATCCCCAAACACTTCGATCCCTGGTCTGAATTTGCCTCCATCCAATCAAAACCTCCATGTTTTAATCGGGTCTTCAATACCACTTAATCAGATTTTGGGTATAATCCCCAGCAATTCTCCACCTAGGCTTAAAATCTTATCTTCAACAACAAATCTATCTTGCTTCTTAACTGTATCAATTCTATTAATGTTTGCCATTGTCGAACCTAGCTCTGATATCACTTGTTGGGAATTCTGACACCCCAAAACACCTACACAATCACAATAGCAAAAATAAAGAGAAAATAAACATAATAATTTTTAACGTGCTTCAGCACCTCTTGCCTACGTCCACGAGCCAATCATTATTCTACTACTTTTGCAACTTTTGGATGGAGGAAAGCGGTTAAAGCTCACTACACCACATTACATAATTTTTCTAGACAAAACTATGTGAAAACTCTGTCTAATCTCACAACCCAAAAGCCCAATACACCCATTGTTCACTTAACTCTTAGATCCCTATATTGGTGTTTGATTGCTACACTCCCATTTGACCAACTATTCATGGTTAAGGAATAGGAGTGAGGGACTACATCTCTTGATGCCTATATTTATAATAACTAGTATCCACATCTTTCTGACACATAGATGATATGGGACTAGAACTACTTATAATAATACTTTTCTCCTAGTGGGATTTGAGGAGCATCCCAGCAAAAAAAGACTACAACAAAATAGCGCTCCAATCTCTTAACATACTGATCAAAGAAACACCCCTAAACTGCTGTAGTTGAAGCCTAAAGAGAATAAAAGAAAACAACCATATCTCAAAGCAGAAGACCATCGTGGAACGATCTCTGAAAAATCAACTCATTCTTTTTCTTCCAAATCATGAAGGGAATTGCAAACCAAGTGCTTTGCTATAAAATCTTTTGTCGCTTGTTCCAAAACCACAATTTAATCTTCAAAAGGATCTCTGCATTAGATGGATAAACCTAAATTTCACCAAAAATAAAAAACAAATTATTCCAAAACTGCTTAATTCGCTAAGAAAAAGATGGTTATTTGTCTCAAAGATATGCACATTAGACACATATTTGGACTCAGTCACCCTTGCAACAAGTCATTAGTAGTAACCCTGTTAAGTACCAAAGTCTAGGTGAAAGGTGTAATTTTAGAGGGAACACATGCCTTCCTGATATCCTCGTCCAAATGAAAAAGAGAGAAAAGGGCGGACCAACAACTTTCAATAGAGTTTACATGAGTGATTTATGAGAGAATATGCCAGAACCATCTTCTTCTGAAACTCCAGTATCATGCTTAGAGCAAGAAACAAAGGAATCAAGGATATACCAAACAAATAGACTTCTCTATTTCCCTCTGATTAAGATTGCTGAAGAAATGTAGATCCCACAAAGAAACCCCATCCATAGAGAAAAAAAAAAGAAGAGAAAATTGGAGTATCGTGAAGATAGTAGAGTCTATGGAGTCTAGGAAATGATATAGATAAAGGTGCATCCTCAACCCAAAAATGCTCCCAAAAAATGAATAGAGGAACCATCACCAACTTTATTACGAGCAAGTGGAAAGGAAATATTAGATACCTATGAAACGAACTTCCACAGACTCATATGTGTAGCATAGATATCTTCCCTAGCATCCCACATATTCTTTTATATCCCATTCATTCTATTGTAGTCCATACTTACTCCTTATTAGCTAATTCCATAAGGGGTTTGGTTCTAAAGGAAATCTCCACAATCATTTTTCCACCAAGAACATGTTTTTGAAAACCAAATTTCCAAGACCCAAATCCCCCTCAGACTTAGGTCCAATTTTCAACTAATCTATTTTCAAAGTTTATCATAACAAGTATTTATGATATCAAAGAGATCCAATGATGTAGAAGACTAACACAAGAAGCATAAAGAAATAAAAGTGAGACGTGATGTAAAGCAAATATGCTATGATATTTATCTAAAAAAATTCTCTGATACTACTAGATGTAGAGCAACAAGTAACCAAAGAAAGAAATAGATAAAGAAAGATATAGAAGAGAAGATGAGATAAAAACAATGAGGGAGAGGAAGAAAGGGGGGATAAGAGAAGAAAAGAAGAGAAATGAGAAGAAGAAGGGTAGGGTAGAGAGATACTGTAGAAAGATAAGATTAATATTAATTCTATTAGCAATGCAATGCCTGATTCCAACATAATAAAGGTGCTTAAAGCAGAAACTGATCAAGAAACCCATTGGGAATAAGGGTTTCGGATTACATACAATCACTCACTTCGTTCAACAAAACACTTATACAAAAATGTTGTGGAAGTTTATAGTTCAAAAAATCAATTGTAGAGAAAAGTGACTACATCTAAATACAGTGTGGAACACAATAGATGGATGTCCAAAGAGAGAAAGGATCTTTCCTATGTGATGGGAAAGTGAAAGTGGATTAGAAGAAAATGGAAAGAGTTTTTTTTCCTTATACTCGATTCAAGGTGGGAAACGGAGCATCCACATTCTTTTGGCACAATTTTTTTATAAATAAAATTGCATTCACCATGTGTACAAATGAGTGCAAACCCAATTACAAAATCCTTTACAAGACAAATACTCTATAAATAAGTTCTTAGTTAAAAAAGAAGTGTCCATTAAACCAAAAATTAAGGGTGTGAAGCCATCTATCTTTGACTAAAGCTGTAGTCTTTTCTACACCATCAAAAGTGCTTCTATTTCTTTCAATCGGAACAATCCAAAAAATTGAGAGAGAGATCAAACAACAAGTTTTTCTCAAACCTTTTTCTCTTTTTTTTCTGACAAGTAAAAGTATTATAAAGATAACAAAATGGCAGCAAGAGCGTGTTGTCCATGTACAAGTTAACTATATTATAGATAGTGTATCTATAAATTCTAAAAGATGAATCTTATTCATGGGGCATGATAATGGTTGTGTCAAGAAGAAGAAGAACCAAAATAGCCACTGAGTGTGTTTTGCTGCCAAGGATAGGCATGTCTAACCTTTGATTATTTTGTTTTTTTTTTTGTTTTTTTTTTTTTTAGTAAATGGTTTTGTTTAAGCTTTGTGGTGATCATTCCAAATTGAACTTTCCCTTTGTTCTTTCTGTTCTTTTTCCTTTATGAATTATTCTCTTTCTTCTTTTTTGGTCAAATCTGCAGAGGTTCTAGGTTGTCTCTTGATCTTAACTGCATTGAATGGTTGTACAAAGATTATTTAGATTTTTGATATAGAGTTGATAATTAGTATGTTAGCGTCTGCTCTTTTTTTCTTTTCATCTACTGCTCCGTGCATTCTCTTGATTTACGGATGAATGGAACTATTCTAGATTCCTATTTTGCTAACTTCTCAAGTCTGTTATGGAATGTACCTTTCCTTAACTGTCATGCATGAACTTACAAGTTAAACTGTGCCTTTTGAAATTCAGTAGTGATATGGCCCAAAATACTCTGGCCCAGAACGGTCCAGGCCCAGCAGAATACTCCAGCCCAAATGAGCTCCATACCCACTAGAACGGTCCAGTCTAAATGAGCTTCAGGCCCAACAGGATGCTCCAACCCCATAAAAGGCCCAACTAAACTCTCCAGCCCTGACAAGCGGACCAATGTACTCTCCGGCCCAGCAAAATCTCCAGGCCTATAAGGGATTGCCCAGCAAACTTACATTTAGACCTCCCCTACGACTGCCCTGCAGCTCCCCTACGGCCGCTCTGCAGCCAACCTACGGCACGCCACCCTACAGCCACCCTACACCGCCACCTCTCCTGAGCTTGTAATCATGTCCTCCCCACTGGCAGACGACTGTAAAAGGGACAAGGCATGGACTTCACCGAATCATGAACACATTTTTACTTACACTCCAACTGCACAAGCTCTCGATTTCTTTTGAGCCCTCGGCTTCTCCTTTAAATTGTTGCTAACTTAAGCATCGGAGTGTCCTCGGAGGTCTTCCCATCTCCACCTTCCGAGGGTCTTCAGTTCACCCTGTTACCTGTGCAGGACCAGGCCACATCCTCATCAAAGTCACGCCAACACCCGAGCTACGTCCTCACCCAGGCCACGTTAGCACCAACAGTAAGCAGCATCAACAGATTGGTGCTGTCTGTGGGAAACCACAATCTCTCGCTATAGTAACAGCGAAGAAGTAAAAAGAACTCATTTGTCACGATGCCACCAAAAAACAGTACCAGAAGAACTAACGAGGAAGCCCCAGCGGAGTGCTCGACTCCTATCCAAAACGACACTCACAGTCATCAATCCAGACTCAGGTTGCCAACGATCCCCGAGCATGCCGCCCCCGCCAGAGAGCAGCATCCTCACTTTTCTGGAATCGACTCTTCTAATGACGAGGAAGAGGCTGCCCACCTCCAGGCTCCAGTGACTCAAGCTCAGTTCCAGGAGCTATCCAGGATGATAGCCAACCTAGCGGCCCAAGTGCGGGGCGGAGGTTAGCAACCTTTCTTCCCTCCTCACGAATCTCTAAAACAAGCCGAATCATCCGGCAGGGATGACCCCACCTATAACCAGCCCCGCACCGAGCCCTCGTCGCGTAACAGTTGGTCCAAAGAGAGCTCCTCCTCGAAAGGCAACCTCGGCCTAGACAGACGGTTTGAGAAAATTGAAGAAAAAATAAACTCAGCTCTGAGGCGCAAGAATCCCAGCCTCATGGATGAACTTTGCATCCAAGACCCTCTATTCACAAAAGATGTCCTCGAGACCCTGCTTCCACCCAACTTCAGAATGCCTCAAGTCAAGATGTATAATGTCTCCGTGGACCCCATGGACCACCTATAGCACTACAAAACGACTATGATGCTACATCATCATTCAGACCCAATCATGTGACATGCTTTCCTTCTGACTCTTGAGAAGGCAACAGGTACTTGGTACTCAAGGCTGAAGCCAGGGAGCATCAGCAATTTCAAATAACTCAGTTACGCCTTTGCCTCTCATTTTCTTAGTACCAAGGGGCCCAGGAAGACCTCAGAGAGCCTCTTCAACATCATCCAGCAGCGAGGAGAAAGGCTTCGAGCCTACATCTCCCAGTTCAATACAGCAGCATGGGAGATTCCAGACCTCGACCCAAACATCCAGGTGATGGCATTAAAAAATAGATTGAGATCGAGCATCTTCAGCTCTAAACTGACCTGGCACCCGCCCAAAGACATGAACAAAATCCTGGCCTAGGCCAAAAAATACATGTTAGCAGAAGATGACCAAGCCTTCAGAAAAGAGAGGGAAGGGGAAGCTGAGAAGAAGATTGAGGATCCTGACCCCCAGAAGGGGACAATCAAGAGGCCCCACCAGGAGAACAGGTACAAACCCCACCCTCGAGTTGACGGCTTCACTCCACTCAATGCCACCCGGACAAACTTCCTCATGCAACTCCAAGACAAGTCTGTCCTTTAATGGCCGCCTAGGAAGCTGATAGGGGCTTAAATACCCTTAATTTACATTTGTTAAGCCTTGGTTTATGTTATTTTAGTCCATTTTACTTCATTTCTGTGTTCTACATGGTTTTTATAGGTCTATGAAGAAAAGGAAGCATTTTGGAAGCTTTTGGAGCTTAAAAGGAAGAAAACTGGAAAACCTAGAGCAGATACTGTCTAGAGTGCGATCGAACGCACCAAGAAGGGCGATCGAGCGCACATGTACGGGCATGAATAGTAAAACGGCAGAACTGAAATAAAAGAGTTTTATGTTTTAGGAAAGTTTAAGGTTCCTAAGCCTTCTAGGATTATTCACCCCATATAAATACACCTGTAAAGCACACACAAAGACATCATCTAATCTCTTCTTTTATCTTTTGCTTTTAGCTTGGAGAAGGAAACTGTGGAGGAGAATTGACGACTCTTCTCTTGGGTTTCTTCTTTCCTTTATTTTTATTATGTGTACTTAAACTTTTAGTAAGGGCTTGGTTGAAGCCCTAATTATGTTTACTCAATAAATTTAGTATTGGTGCCTTTGCGATATTTATGTTGTGTTGTTTAACTTGATTAATAGTTGTTTTTATTTAAATTCCTTATATGTATATGTTTGATCAATATGTGCATATGGTATGGACTTGTTAGTTAGATCAATCTGGATGACTAAGTCCTGGGTCTGAAATTAGTAACAAAAGATATCCACACCGGATTCTTGAGTTAATCAACATAGGAAACCGAGAGTAGATACCATACCCTAGGTCCTGTGCGGTTATCGATTTCCATAGTACCTATGCTCTCTTAAGGAACAACTCAGTAGATACCATACTGAATCCCTTAAGACAGAAAAGAGTTAGAGTAGATACCATGCCTAACTCGTTGCTTAGGGAAATCAATAGTTTAAGAAATAGATACCATGCGCTTAGGTTGACAAACATTAGGTATTCATGACATGAGTAAAGCATTTGCATACTGTTTTATTGTGGTAGCATAATTAGTGGTGGATATCAAGTCCCTACACCTTTATCTTTATTATTTTATCTTTATCAAAATCAACTCTCTTATTATCTCTATTGCGAATATAATTCTAAAACGAAATTCACCAATCCTTGTGGAGATGATCTTGCTTTCGCACACTATACTACTAAGTTGACCTTGTGCACTTGCAAGTAAAATGAGTGCGATTATTTACCTATGTCCGCAAAGAAACCCTAGGGCCGAGCAAGAAGGGTCCATTTAGAAGAAGCAAGAGGTGGCCACAACCACCCGCATCATCAAGACCATTTGCGGGGGCCCAACCGCGGGAGGTAGTTTAGGGTAGGGCAGTAAAGCCTACACCAAGGCTGTAGTCTCCGTTAGTGGTCCCCACAAGAAAAGAATAACTAAGCTGGTGATCTCCTTCACAGAGGATGCAGTGGTAGTCTTTCTTTTGGTAGCCAACTGCGAAGAGCGAAGAGTCTTGATTGACAATGGAAGCTCAGCAGACATATTGTTCCATGATGTTTACCAGTGCATGGAACTAAAGAATGGGCATCTGGAGTCAGCCCCGGCCCTTCTCTATGGTTTCGGTGGTTCTCCAGTATTCGCTGAAGGGAGCATAGTCCTCCCAGTGACTGTAGGAACTGCGCCAAGGACCTCCACGGTGCAGACCACCTTCTTGGTAGTCAAGCAGCCCTCCTCGTACAATATGATCATCGGCTGACCCACCCTCAACAAGCTAAAGGCTGTTGTTTCCACCTACCACCTGAAGGTCAAATTTCCCACCAATGAAGGTGTAGGAATAATCAGGGGGGATCAGAAACTCTCCTGGGCCTACTACCTAAACGCTGTTAGAGGAGGAAAGAAAACAGAGGCCCTACCCCTTTAGGTGGAAGATCTCAGGGATGAGATGAGGACACCTAGGGGACAACCCGCGGAGGAATTGACCACTGTATCCCTCGGAGAAGACCCCGCCCGAACTGTCTAAATAGGCGCGAACATCCCCGCATAGCACATAAATGAACTCCTCTCCCTGCTCCAGAAGAATAGAGACCTATTCACTTGGTCAGCCTCGGACATGCCGGGGATTAGCCCTGGGATTATCGAGCATCGCCTAAACGTGGACCCCCGGTACAAGCCAGTCATTCAGATGAAGAGGGCCTTCCCCCTCGAACACCAGATGGCTATTAATGCTAAGGTAGATAAGCTACTAGAAGCCGGCTTTATCAGGGAGGCAAGGTACCCAGAGTGGGTGTCTAACGTGGTGATAGTCCGTAAGGCCAGCGGCAAGTGGCACATTTGCATTGACTTCACCAATTTGAATAAGACTTGCCCAAAAAACAGCTTCTCTCTCCCTCAGATTGATCATATGGTAGACGCCACCTCCGGACATGAACTCCTCTCTTTCATGGATGCATACTCTGGCTATAATCAGATTTTCATGCACAAGTTGGACCAAGATAAGACCGCCTTCGTCACTGACCGAGGACTGTATTGTTACAAAGTCATGCCCTTCAGACTCAAGAACGCTGGGGTAACCTATCAGAGGCTGGTAAACAAGATCTTCAAGGGGCAGATTAGGTGGAACATGGAGGTTTATGTGGAAGATATGCTGGTTAAGAGCACAGAAGCACAGAACCACTGCTTAGACCTGGAAAAAGCGTTCGAAGTATTACACCAGCATAATATGAGGTTGAATCCATCCAAATGCGCATTTGGGGTAACCGGAGGAAAATTCCTATGGTTCATAGTTACCCAGAGGGGAATAGAAGTCAATATGGAGAAGATAAAGGCCATCCTTGATATGACCCCTCCCAAGTCTGTGAAAAAAGTCCAGCGGCTCACCGGCCGAGTCGTGGCTCTGAACTATTTCATGTCCAAATCGACGGAAAGGTGCCTTCCTTTATTTAAGGCCATCAAGAGGGCAAAAGATTTCTCCTGGTCCAACGACTGCCAATAAGCTTTTGAAGATCTGAAGAAGTATTTGAGTTCACCACCACTCCTAACTAAGCCACTCTAGGGTGAGAAGCTCTTCCTTTATCTGTTGGCCGGTCAAAGCACTGTGGCCTCTGTCCTGGTACGAGAAGAAACGGGCATCCAGAAACCCATCTATTATGTCAGTAGAATTCTCCATGAAGCAAAGACCAGGTACCTTCCTATCGAAAATGTGGCTTATGCCCTAGTAGTGGCAGCGCGAAAACTCCGGCCTTATTTTCAGGCGCACACCATCATCCTCCTGATAGATCAACCCTTAAGGCAAATCTTGCATAACCTAAGTGTTTCCGGGAGAATGGTGAAGTGGGCGGTAGAGTTGGGAGAATTTGACATCCACTACCGACCTTGACAAGCGATTAAGAGCCAGGCTCTAGCCGACTTCATTGTGAAGACAACTCTGTCCATAGACCAGGACAAATCCACAGCATCCGTGCCCAATGGAGCCTCTCCAGTATAGACCCTCCATGTAGATGGATCCTCCAACTCACTAGAGAGTGGAGCAGGGCTCATCCTCTATAGTCTAGAAGGCTTTACAATTGAGTACACCTTGAGGTTTGGGTTCAAGACCTCCAATAACGAAGCAGAGTATGAAGCTCTCCTAGCCAGCCTAAGGAAGGTTAGCCAAAGCATTGGCCGTCGAGGTTCTAGACACGTTCAGCGACTCTTAATTGGTGGTGAATCAGGTAATGGGAGAGTTTGAGGCCAGAGAGGAAAAGCTTACCCAATATCTCCAAAAGGTGAAGGAGTTAGCCGCCATACTCAAGGCATTTCGGATAACTCATATCCCTCGAGCCGAAAACTCCAAAGCGGATGCCCTGGCCAACTTGTCCTCCTCCCAGCACTTGAAGACCAACAGAGTTGTCTATCAGGAAACTCTCTCCACACCAAGTATAGATGAGGCTCTAGTCCTGCCAATAGAGGAGGGACCCACATGGATGGATCCAATCCTCCAGTATCTAAAAGACGGCACGATACCCGAGCAGAATGATCAAGCCCGGAGGCTAATCTTTCGTGCCTCGCGATACACCCTAATGGAAGGTCAATTGTATAAAAGGGCCCTGACCATGCCTTACCTGCTATGCCTCTGGCCTAGAAAGGCCGATTATACTCTCCAAGAGGTCCATGAAAAAAATATGTAGGAATCACCTGAGAGCTCGGGCCTTAGCTTTCAAGGTTTTTCGCCAAGGGTACTACTGGCCCACAACAAATGACGATGCAGCAGACTTGGTAAAGAAATGTGAGAACTGTTAGTGGTGGTCTCTGATATTGCACCGCCCTGTTAACCCTCTTGTCTCCATCACCAGCCCCCTCCCCTTAGCCATGTGGAGGATGGACATCCTTGGCCCGTTCCCAACAGCTACTGGGCAGAAGAAGCACCTCATCGTGGCCATTGATTATTTCTCCAAGTGGGTCGAGGCAGAGCCACTGGCCAGCGTCACGGATCACTAAACCCAGAATTTTTTCTGGAAGTCAATAGTGTGCCGGTTCGGGATCCCCCGGGTATTGATCACCGACAATGAAAAGCAGTTTGACAGTTCCCGGTTTAAGACATTCTGTGATGACCTCCATATCGAGCACAGGTTCTCGTCCGTTGGGTATCCACAGGCCAACGGCCAGGCTAAAGTAACCAACAGGACCCTTCTCCAAGGAATCAAAAGAAGATTGGATGAGGCAGATAGACAGTGGGCTGACCAACTCTCCAATATCCTTTGGGCCTATCAGACCACAGTACGAACGCCGACAGGAGAAACTCCCTTCTTCATGACATACGGAGTAGAGGCCATCATCCCTCTCGAAATCGGGGTCCCATCGATGCGAGTGCAATGCTTTGAACCAAGCAATAATAAGGAAAGGTTAAGGATGAACATGGATTTGGTCAAAAAAGCCCGAGACAAAGCCCAAATCCGCCTAACTGCTTGGTACTATAATTCCCGGGATCGGCACAAGGACTTCAAGTTGTATGACCTCATCCTTCGGAAGAGTGAAGTGTCTCGCCTTCACCACATGGGGAAGCTAGTCTCAAACTGGGAGGGTCCTTACCGGATTCGAAGGGTTTATCGAATCGATACTTACAAGCTCGAGGACATGGATGGCAACCCCATTCCCCGTACTTAGAAGGCGGAGAATCTCCGAAAATTTTACCAATGAAATGTAAAAGCAAGAATTTAATAAAGTTGAAAGTTTGAACTCCATAAATTTTCTTAAGTTAAAGAAAGGGTGCAAAAGTAGGGCGCTATCAACCCCAGATAAAAAGCAAGCCTATTCTAGATAGGCAGGAGCCTAATTAGCATCTCTATCACTCCTCGTTTCATCTTCACCATCTCCCACATCCCTTGTTTCACCCTCTGGGGCTGGCTGGGTCTCACTCTCTAGACCCTTCTAAGCACCAGCACTAGTGGTCTCCTCTGCACCCCCTCCTGAAGAAGCAGCATCGGATTCTTCTGAATCGACCGCCAAGTCAAGACCTGAGAAGTCCATCTCCAAAAAAAGAAGTGCAGCCCTTCTCTTGGCTTCATTGAAACCTTCGAGGTACTGAATTGCACCCTCCCTTGTCAATGATGCCTCCTTCTCCGTGGACTGACAGCGAACCCCTTCTAGCTCTTCCCTCAGGACCTCCTCAGTTTGGCGCCAATGATCCCTTTCAAAGATTGCCTTCGCCCTGTCCCTCTCCGCCGTCTCAAGAGAAAGAGATAAGTCGTGGGCCAAGTTTTGGGATTCCTCCAACTTGTGCTGAGTCTTGGCTAGACGATCAGCCATATCCAGGGTACGTCAAGAAAGCACCCCAGCTAGAACCCCGGCCTAAAAGAACAGCCTCGTTAGAAACAGTCGAAATATGTGGGCCAATCAAAAAGCGAAACAAGTGCTACCTGAGAAAAAACAACCTTCGCGGCCGAGCACAGCACCTCGATGGGCTTCAACGAAGTATCTACCACGTCTCGAGGAGGGATCACCAACACCAAATGCTCGCGAGCAACCTTAGGGTTGGCAAACATGGAGTCTTCCATCCTCAAGGCCCACTGTGGAGTAAAAAGAGGGGTCATTCCAGACACTTCTTGGGGCATAGACGCCCTTGAAGGAGGAGTGGGAGCGACTGGGTCCACCTGTTCTTTAGGAGTCGGGGGCCTCGGGGAACTATCAGCTGGAATTTGAGCCACGGATGGGACTTTGGCCTTCTTCTTTTGCCCAGACCTGCTCGCCTCCGCGACCCTCTTCTTTTCGCGAGCCAGACTCCTAGCCATCGCCGCTATCTCCATGTCTGCACGAAAAGAGAAGCATTAAAGACTTGGAGAAAAAAGGTACAAGTTTCTATTTACTAGTAAACCAGCAGCTACCATGCTTAAGGTTCGAGGGAAGGCTAAGAGGACACAGGCCGCGTCTGTGGAGTTTTTCATTATCTTAGAGCACCTCGATATCTAAGGGCACGATAAGCATCACCTTCAACGTCTCCTGCTCATGAGGTAGGAGGTGTGGCCTTTTGCATTTACCAACACGCTCCAGACTCCAATTGAGAGGGATGTCAAAGCTCTCAGGGCTCCGAAAAAAGAAAAAGCCTCTCTTCCACCTCTTTATGGAGGAAGGCTTCTCCTTCAGAACACTCTTCCCCCGCCTCGAGCTGACAATGACCCATCCCAAATGACCAAGCTGGGCTAGCTGAAAATGGGCATTGAACACGTTGATATTCATCGCCCCTCCAACTTCTTGGCACACGGCTATAAATGCCAGGATCAGTCGGATTGAATTAGGCACCAACTGGCTTAGCGCAATGCCAAAGTATTTAAGTATCAGACAGAGGAACGGGTGGAGAGGAAGCCTAAGCCCGACCTTAAGTTGATGTTCATAAACACACAGCTCATAAGGCATCCGACTCGACAAGGCGTCACAGGCCCTCTCCCCACCCTCGGGGGCTCGCATGTGAAACTCTAGAGGGATCTTATACTTGATCCTCGTCCTTATGAGGCTAGCCTCCTCCACTACGCTCGGAATGGAATTCTCTTCGAACATCCATTCCTCCCTCTCAGTATCCAAGGCATAATCTTTAATAAGCATTGACACCCGAACATCCCCCTCTCTAGATGTTTTTGCCTCCTCGCCTTCCCCTCCGTCTCCCTTATATGGCACGAAGGCCTGGCCTTCACCCCTAGGAGTCGCTTCCTGAGAGAAGACTCTATCACTGGAAGAAACACCCATCGCTTCCTTTAACTCCCTGGACAGAGCTCTACTAGTATCACTACCACCAAACATTTTACTCACCTAGAAAGAAAAGCTTTTGTGGAAGACTCCTAACAATGCCAAGCGCTCTCAGACTCTTTAGATAAACTAATATTCTCAAGATCTCTCGAAAGTGCAAAGTGAAAACTAAAGAAAGGGGGAACCCGCTTATATAGAGGCTGTGGACGTGAAAACGAGAAATGTCAATTAGCACATCAGATGAAATGACACACCCCCTGCTTTTCCCCAGGCGCCGTTTCCAATCACCAAGGTGCCAGCTGTCGCTAGAACATGCCTTCTGCTGTAACCAATGCGCTGTCGTTTCCTGTCAGCCGCCATCATTTGTCACACCTACAGAAAGATAAACCTATTGGGCCTCAAGTAGGCAGAAAAGCCTACGTGCGCAGGAAAGAGGAAGCAATACGAACATAAGATTCTCCAAGTCTTGATCGCTCGGCCAAGTTTTCTCCAAGGGTTCTCCA
This sequence comes from Bretschneidera sinensis, assembly GCA_023935145.1. Lineage (NCBI taxonomy): Eukaryota > Viridiplantae > Streptophyta > Magnoliopsida > Brassicales > Akaniaceae > Bretschneidera > Bretschneidera sinensis. Next base: position 39,974,878 of record CM043699.1, read on the forward strand.
AAGCCCGAGCCTTATCAAAGCTCGGTTGTATCTCCAAAACTCTGAGAGTATGAGCTGCGTTGCATACGCTCGGCCATGTTTTCTCCAAGGTTTCTCCAAAAATCTGAGCCTGGCCAATGCTCAGTCGTATCTCCAAAAGTCTAAGCATATGAGCTGCATTGCATACGCTCGGCCATGTTTTCTCTAAGGTTTCTACAAAAATCCGAGCCTTGCTAATGCTCGGTCGAATCTCTAAAAGTACGAGCGTATGAGCTGCGTTGCATACCCTCGGCCATGTTTTCTCCAAGGTTTTTCCAAAAATACAAGCCTTGCGAACACTTGGTCGTATCTCCAAAAGTTCGAGCGTATGAGCTGCGTTGTATACGCTCGGCTATGTTTTCTCCAATCTCCAAAAATCTGAGGCTTGCCAACGCTCGCTCGTATCTCCAAAAGTACGAAAGTATGAGCTGCATTGCATACACTCGGTCATGTTTTCTCCAAGGTTTCACAAAAAATCCGAGCCTTGCCAACGCTCGGTCATATCTCCAAAAGTCCGAGCGTGTGAGCTGAGTTGCACAAGCTCAACCATGTTTTCTCCAAGGTTTCTCCAAAAATCTAAGCCTTGTCAACACTCGGTCATATCTCCAAAAGTCTGAGTGTATAAGCTGCTTTGCACACACTCAGCCATGTTTTCTCCAAGGTTTCTCCAAAAATCCGAGCCTTGCAAACGCTCAGTCGTATCTCCAAAAGTCCGATCGTATGAGCTGCATTGCATACACTCGGCCATGTTTTCTCCAAGATTTCTCAAAAAATCTGAGCCTTGCCAACACTCGATCGGATCTCTAGAAGTCCGAGTGTATAAGCTGCGTTGCATACACTCGGCTATATTTTCTCCAAGGTTTCTCCAAAAATCCGAGTCTTGCCAACAGTCAGTCATATCTCCAATAGTCCGAGCGTGTGAGCTGCGTTGCACACGCTTGGCCATGTTTTCTCCAAGGTTTCTCCAAAAATCTGAGCATTGCCAACGCTCAGTCGTATCTCCAGAAGTCCGAGCGTATAAGCTGTGCTGCATACACTCGGCCATGTTTTCTCCAAGGTTTCTCCAAAAATCCAAGCCTTTCCAACGCTCGGTCGTATCTCGAAAACTCCGAGCATATGAGCTGTGTTGCATACGCTCGGCCAAGTTTTCTCCAAGGTTTCACCAAAAATCCGTGTCTTGCCCACGCTTGATCGTATCTCCAAAAGTCCGAGCATATGAGCTTCGTTGCATATGCTCGGCCATGCTTTCTCCAAGGTTTCTCCTAAAATCTGAGCCTTAACAACGCTCGGTCGTATCTTAAAAAGTTAGAGTGTATGAGCTGCATTGCATTCACTTGGCCATGTTTTCTCCAAGGTTTCTCCAAAAATCTTAGCCTTGCCAACACTCGATCGTATCTCCAAAAGTTCGAGCGTATGAGCTGCATTGCATACGCTCGGTCATGGTTTCTCCAAGGTTTCTCCAAAAATTTGAGCCTTGCCAACGCTCGGTCGTATCGCCAAAAGTCTGAGCGTATGAGCTGCGTTGCATACGCTCGGTAATGTTCTCTCCAAGGTTTCTCCAAAAATCCGAGCCTTGCCAACACTCGATGGTATCTCAAAAAGTCCGAGTGTATGAGCTGCGTTGCATACGCTCAGCCAAAAATCCGAGCCTTGCCAACACTCGATTGTATCTCAAAAATTCCGAGTGTATGAGCTGCGTTGCATACGCTCGGCAATGTTCTCTCCACGGTTTCTCCAAAAATCTGAGCCTTGCCAACACTCGGTCGTATCTCCAAAAGTCTGAGCGTATGAGCTGCGTTGCATACGCTCGGCCATGTTTTCTCCAAGGTTTCTCAAAAAATCCGAGCCTTGCCAACGCTCGGTCGTATCTCTAAAAGTCCGAGCGTATGACCTGTGTTGCATGCGCTCGGTCATGCTTTCTCCAAAAATCTGAGCCTTGCCAACGCTCGGTCGTCTCTCCAATAGTCCGTGCGTGTGAGTTGTGTTGCACATGCTCGGCCAAGTTTTCTCTAATGTTTCTCCAAAAATCTGAGCATTGCCAACGCTTGGTCGTATTACCAAAAGTCCGTGCGTATGAGCTTCGTTGCATACGCTCGGCCATGTTTTCTACAAAGTTTCTCCAAAAATCTGATCCTTACCAATGCTTGGTCGTATCTCCATTAGTCCAAGCGTGTGAGCTGCGTTGCACACACTCGGCCATGTTTTCTCAACGGTTTCTCCAAAAATCTGAACCTTGCCAATGCTTGGTCGTATCTCCAGAAGTCCGAGCGTATAAGCTGCGCTGCATACGCTCGGCCATGTTTTCTCCAAGGTTTCTCCAAAAATCTGAGCCTTGCCAAAGCTCGGTCGTATCTCCAAAACTCCGAACATATGAGTTGCGTTGCATACGCTCGGCCATGTTTTCTCCAAGGTTTCACCAAAAATCTGTGCCTTACCCACTCTCGATCGTATCTCCAAAAGTCCGAGTATATGAGCTGCGTTGCATACGCTCGGCCATGTTTCCTCCAAGGTTTCTCCTAAAATCTGAGTCTTACCAACGCTCGGTCGTATCTCAAAAAGTCCCATGTTTTCTCCAAGGTTTCTCCAAAAATCCGCGCCATGCCAACACTCGGTCATATCTTCAGAAGTCCAAGTGTATAAGCTGAGTGGTATACGCTCGGCCATTTTTTCTCCAAAGTTTCTCCAAAAATTCGAGCCTCGCCAACACTCGGTTGTATCTCTAAAACTCCGACCGTATGAGCTGCATTGCATACACTCGGCCATGTTTTCTCCAAGGTTTCACCCAAAATCCGATGCTTGACAATGCTTGGTCATATCTCCAAAAGTCCGAGCGTATAAGTTGCGTTGCATGCGCTCGGCCATGTTTTCGCCAAGGTTTCTCCAAAAATCCGAACCTTGCTAATGCTCGGTCGTATCTCCAGAAGTCTGAGCGTATAAGCTGCATTGCATACGCTCGGCCATGTTTTCTCCAAGGTTTCTCCAAAAATCTGAGCCTTGCCAACACTCAGTCGTATCTCCAAAAGTCCGAGCGTATGAGCTGCGTTTCATACGCTCGGTCAAGTTTTCTCCAAAGTTTCTAAAAAAATCTGAGCCTTGCTAACACTCGATCGTATCTCCAAAAGTCCAAGCGTATGAGCTGCGTTGCATACGCTCGGCCAGGTTTCTCCACGGTTTTTCCAAAAATCTATGCCTTGCCAACGCTCGGTCGTATCTCCAAAAGTCCGAGCGTATGAGCTGCCTTGCTTACGCTCGGCCAGGCTTTCTCCAAGGTTTCTCCAAAAATCCCTGCCTTGCCAATGCTCGGTCGTATCTCTAGAAGTCGGGCGTATAAGCTGCGTTGCATACACTCGGCCATGTTTCCTCCAAGGTTTCTCCAAAAATTCGAGCCTTACCAACGCTCGGTGGTATCACCAAAAATCCGAGCATATAAGCTGCGTTGCATCCGCTCGGCCATGTTTTCTCTAAGGTTTCTCCAAAAATCCGAGCCTTGCCAACACTCGGTCGTATCTCCAAAAGTCCGAGCGTATGAGCTGCGTTGCATACGCTCGGCCATGTTTTCTCCAAAGTTTCTAAAAAAATCCGAGCCTTGCCAACGCTCGGTCGTATCTCCAAAAGTCCGAGCGTATGAGCTGCGTTGTATACGCTCGGCCATGTTTTCTCTAAAGTTTCTAAAAAAATCCGTTGCCAACGCTCGGTCGTATCTCCAAAAGTCCGAGCGTATGAGTTGTGTTGCATACGCTCGGCCAGGCTTTCTCCAAGGTTCTTCCAAAAATCCGTGCCTTGCCAACGCTCGATCGTATCTCCAAAAGTCTGAGCGTATGAGCTGCGTTGCATACGTTCAGCCAGGATTTCTCCAGAGTTTCTCCAAAAATCCGAGCCTTGCCAATGCTCGGTCGTATCTCTAGAAGTCCGGGCGTATAAGTTGTGTTGCATACGCTCGGCGATGTTTTCTCCAAGGTTTCTCCAAAAATCCGAGCCTTACCAACGCTCGGTCGTATCACCGAAAGTCCGAGCATATGAGTTGCGTTGCATCCGCTCGGCCATCTTTTCTCCAAGGTTTCTCCAAAAATTCGAGCCTTGCCAACACTCGGTCGTATCTCCAAAAGTCCGAGCGTATGAGCTGAGTGGCATACGCTCGGCCATGTTTTCTCCAAAGTTTCTAAAAAAATCCAAGCCTTGCCAACACTCGGTCGTATCTCCAAATGTCTGAGCGTATGAGCTGCGTTGCGTACGCTCAGCCAGGCTTTCTCAAAGGTTTCTCCAAAAATCCGAGCCTTGCCGACGCTCGGTCGTATCTCTAGAAGTCCGGGCGTATAAGTTGTGTTGCATACGCTCGACCATGTTTTCTCCAAAAATCTGAGCCTTACCAACACTCGGTCGTATCACCAAAAGTCCGAGCATATGAGCTGCGTTGCATCCGCTCGGCCATGTTTTCTCCAAGGTTTCTCCAAAAATCCGAGCATCGCCAACACTCGGTCGTATCTCCAAAAGTCCGAGCGTATGATCTGCGTGGCATACGCTCGGCTATGTTTTCTCCAAAGTTTCTAAAAAAATCCGAGCCTTGCCAACACTCGGTCGTATCTCCAAAAGTCTGAGAGTATGAGCTGCGCTGCATACGCTCAGCCAGACTTTCTCCAAGGTTTTTCTAAAAATCCGTGCCTTGCCAACGCTCGGTCGTATCTCCAAAAGTCCGAGCATATGAGCTGCGTTGCATCCGCTCGGCTATGTTTTCTCTAAGGTTTCTGCAAAAATCCGAGCCTTGCCAACACTCGGTCGTATCTCCAAAAGTCCGAGCGTATGAGCTGTGTTGCATACGCTCAGCCATGTTTTCTCCAAAGTTTCTAAAAAAATCCAAGCCTTGCCAACGCTCGGTTGTATCTCCAAAAGTCCGAGCGTATGAGCTGCGTTGCATACGCTCGGCTATGTTATCTCTAAAGTTTCTAAAAAATTCGAGCCTTGCCAAGGCTCGGTCGTATCTCCAAAAGTCCGAGCGTATGAGCTGCGCTGCATACGCTCGGCCAGGCTTTCTCCAAGGTTTTTCCAAAATTCCGTGCCTTGCCAACGCTCGATCGTATCTCCAAAAGTCCGAGCGTATGAGCTGAGTTGCATACGCTCAGTCAGGCTTTCTCCAAGGTTTCTCCAAAAATCCGAGCCTCGCCAACGCTCGGTCGTATCTCTAGAGGTCCGGGCGTATAAGTTGTGTTGCATATGCTTGACCATGTTTTCTCTAAAGTTTCTCCAAAAATACATGCCTTACCAATGCTCGGTTGTATGTCCAAAAGTCCGAGCGTATGAGCTACATTGCATACACTCGGCCATGTTTTCTCCAAAGTTTCTAAAAAAATTCGAGTCTTGCCAACGCTCGGTCGTATCTCCAAAAGTCCGAGCGTATGAGCTGCGTTGCATGCAATCGGCCATGTTTTCTCCAAGGTTTCTCCAAAAATTCGAGCCTTGCCAATGCTCGATCGTATCACCGAAAGTTCGAGTGTATGAGCTGCGTTGCATATGCTCGGCCATGTTTTCTCCAAAGTTTCTAAAAAAATCTGAGCCTTGCCAACACTTGGTCGTATCTCCAAAAGTGCGAGCGTATGAGCTGCGTTGTATACGCTCGGCCATGTTTTCTCCAAAGTTTCTAAAAAAATCCGAGCCTTGCCAATGGTCGGTCGTATCTCCAAAGGTTCGAGCGTATGAGCTACGTTGCATGCGCTCAGCCATGTTTTCTCCAAGGTTTCCCAAAAAATCCGAGCCTTGCCAACGTTCGATCGTATCTCCAAAAGTTCGAGTGTATGAGGTACGTTGCATACACTCGACCATGTTTTCTCCATGGTTTCTAAAAAAATCTGAGCCTTACCAACGCTCGGTCGTATCTCCCAAAGTCCGAGCGTATGAGCTGCGTTGCATACGCTCGACCATGTTTTCTCCAAAGTTTCTAAAAAAATCCGAGCTTTGTTAACGCTCGGTCGTATCTCCAAAAGTCCAAGCGTATGAGTTGCGTTGCATGCCCTCGGCCATGTTTTCTCCAAGGTTTCTCCAAAAATCCGAGCCTTGCCAACGCTCGATCGTATCTCCAAAAGTTCGAGTGTATGAGCTGCATTGCATACACTCGGCCATGTTTTCTCAAAAGTTTCTAAAAAAATCGTAGCCTTGCCAATACTTGGTCGTATCTCCAAAAGTCCGAGCGTATGAGATGTGTTGCATGCAATCGGCCATGTTTTCTCCAAGGTTTCTCCAAAAATCCGAGCCTTAACAACGCTCGGTCGTATCACCAAAAGTCCGAGCATATGAGTTGCGTTGCATCCGCTCGGCCATATTTTCTCCAAGGTTTCTCCAAAAATTCGAGCCTTGCCAACACTCGGTCGTATCTCCAAAAGTCCGAGCGTATGAGCTGAGTGCCATACGTTCGGCCATGTTTTCTCCAAAGTTTCTAAAAAAATCCAAGCCTTGCCAACACTCGGTCGTATCTCCAAATGTCTGAGCGTATGAGCTGCGTTGCGTACGCTCAGCCAGGCTTTCTCAAAGGTTTCTCCAAAAATCCGAGCCTTGCCGACGCTCGGTCGTATCTCTAGAAGTCCGGGCGTATAAGTTGTGTTGCATACGCTCGACCATGTTTTCTCCAAAAATCCGAGCCTCTATAACGCTCGGTCGTATCACCAAAAGTCCGAGCATATGAGCTGCGTTGCATCCGCTCGGCCATGTTTTCTCCAAGGTTTCTCCAAAAATTCGAGCCTCGCCAACACTCGGTCGTATCTCCAAAAGTCCGAGTGTATGATCTGCGTGGCATACGCTCGGCTATGTTTTCTCCAAAGTTTCTAAAAAAATCCGAGCCTTGCCAACACTCGGTCGTATCTACAAAAGTCTGAGAGTATGAGCTGCGCTGCATACGCTCAGCCAGGCTTTCTCCAAGGTTTTTCTAAAAATCCGTGCCTTGCCAACGCTCGGTCGTATCTCCAAAAGTCCGAGCATATGAGCTGCGTTGCATCCGCTCGGCTATGTTTTCTCTAAGGTTTCTGCAAAAATCCGAGCCTTGCCAACACTCGGTCGTATCTCCAAAAGTCCGAGCGTATGAGCTGTGTTGCATACGCTCAGCCATGTTTTCTCCAAAGTTTCTAAAAAAATCCAAGCCTTGCCAACGCTCGGTTGTATCTCCAAAAGTCCGAGCGTATGAGCTGCGTTGCATACGCTCGGCTATGTTATCTCTAAAGTTTCTAAAAAATTCGAGCCTTGCCAAGGCTCGGTCGTATCTCCAAAAGTCCGAGCGTATGAGCTGCGTTGCATACGCTCGGCTAGGCTTTCTCCAAGGTTTTTCCAAAATTCCGTGCCTTGCCAACGCTCGATCGTATCTCCAAAAGTCCGAGCGTATGAGCTGCGTTGCATACGCTCAGTCAGGCTTTCTCCAAGGTTTCTCCAAAAATCCGAGCCTCGCCAACGCTCGGTCGTATCTCTAGAGGTCCGGGCGTATAAGTTGTGTTGCATATGCTTGACCATGTTTTCTCTAAGGTTTCTCCAAAAATACATGCCTTACCAATGCTCGGTTGTATGTCCAAAAGTCCGAGGGTATGAGCTACGTTGCATACACTCGGCCATGTTTTCTCCAAAGTTTCTAAAAAAATTCGAGTCTTGCCAACGCTCGGTCGTATCTCCAAAAGTCCGAGCGTATGAGCTGCGTTGCATGCAATCGGCCATGTTTTCTCCAAGGTTTCTCCAAAAATTCGAGCCTTGCCAATGCTCGATCGTATCACCGAAAGTTCGAGTGTATGAGCTGCGTTGCATATGCTCGGCCATGTTTTCTCCAAAGTTTCTAAAAAAATCTGAGCCTTGCCAACACTTGGTCGTATCTCCAAAAGTGCGAGCGTATGAGCTGCGTTGTATACGCTCGGCCATGTTTTCTCCAAAGTTTCTAAAAAAATCCGAGCCTTGCCAACGGTCGGTCGTATCTCCAAAGGTTCGAGCGTATGAGCTACGTTGCATGCGCTCAGCCATGTTTTCTCCAAGGTTTCCCAAAAAATCCGAGCCTTGCCAACGTTCGATCGTATCTCCAAAAGTTCGAGTGTATGAGGTACGTTGCATACACTCGACCATGTTTTCTCCATGGTTTCTAAAAAAATCTGAGCCTTACCAACGCTCGGTCGTATCTCCCAAAGTCCAAGCGTATGAGCTGCTTTGCATACGCTCGACCATGTTTTCTCCAAAGTTTCTAAAAAAATCCGAGCTTTGTTAACACTCGGTCGTATCTCCAAAAGTCCAAGCGTATGAGTTGCGTTGCATGCCCTCGGCCATGTTTTCTCCAAGGTTTCTCCAAAAATCCGAGCCTTGCCAACGCTCGATCGTATCTCCAAAAGTTCGAGTGTATGAGCTGCATTGCATACACTCGGCCATGTTTTCTCAAAAGTTTCTAAAAAAATCGTAGCCTTGCCAATACTTGGTCGTATCTCCAAAAGTCCGAGCGTATGAGATGCGTTGCATGCAATCGGCCATGTTTTCTCCAAGGTTTCTCCAAAAATTCGAGCCTTGCCAATGCTCGATCGTATCACCGAAAGTTCGAGTGTATGAGCTGCGTTGCATATGCTCGGCCATGTTTTCTCCAAAGTTTCTAAAAAAATCTGAGCCTTGCCAACACTTGGTCGTATCTCCAAAAGTGCGAGCGTATGAGCTGCGTTGTATACGCTCGGCCATGTTTTCTCCAAAGTTTCTAAAAAAATCCGAGCCTTGCCAACGGTCGGTCGTATCTCCAAAGGTTCGAGCGTATGAGCTACGTTGCATGCGCTCAGCCATGTTTTCTCCAAGGTTTCCCAAAAAATCCGAGCCTTGCCAACGTTCGATCGTATCTCCAAAAGTTCGAGTGTATGAGGTACGTTGCATACACTCGACCATGTTTTCTCCATGGTTTCTAAAAAAATCTGAGCCTTACCAACGCTCGGTCGTATCTCCCAAAGTCCGAGCGTATGAGCTGCGTTGCATACGCTCGACCATGTTTTCTCCAAAGTTTCTAAAAAAATCCGAGCTTTGTTAACGCTCGGTCGTATCTCCAAAAGTCCGAGCGTATGAGTTGCGTTGCATGCCCTCGGCCATGTTTTCTCCAAGGTTTCTCCAAAAATCCGAGCCTTGCCAACGCTCGATCGTATCTCCAAAAGTTCGAGTGTATGAGCTGCATTGCATACACTCGGCCATGTTTTCTCAAAAGTTTCTAAAAAAATCGTAGCCTTGCCAATACTTGGTCGTATCTCCAAAAGTCCGAGCGTATGAGCTGCGTTGCATACGCTCGGCCATGTTTTCTCCAAAGTTTCTAAAAAAATCCGAGCCTTGCCAAAGCTCGGTCGTATCTCCAAAAATCCGAGCGTATGAGCTGGGTTGCATGCGCTCGGCCATGTTTTCTCCAAGGTTTCTCCAAAAATCCGAGCCTTGCCAATGCTCGATCGTATCTCCAAAAGTTCGAGTGTATGAGCTACGTTGCATACGCTCGGCCATGTTTTCTCCATGGTTTCTAAAAAAATCCGAGCCTTGCCAACGCTCGGTTGTATCTCCAAAAGTCCGAGCGTATGAGCTGCGTTGCATACGCTCGGCCAAGATTTAGGATTTCTCCAAGGCTTTTCCAAAAATCCATGCCTTGCCAACGCTCGGTCGTATCTCCAAAAGTCCGAGCGTATGAGCTGAGTTGCATATGCTCGGCCAAGTTTTCTCCAAGGTTCCTCAAAACAACTGAGCCTTGCCAACACTCGGCCATGTTTACCCCAAGGTTTCTCCAAAAATCCGAGCCTTGCCAAAGCTTGGTCGTATCTCTAGAAGTCTGATCATATAAGCTGCGTTGCATACGCTTGGCCATGTTTTCTCCAGGGTTTCTCCAAAAATTCGAGCCTTGCAAACGCTCGCTCATATCTCTAGAAGTCCGAGCGTATAAGCTGCGTTGCATGCGCTCGGCCATGTTTTCTCAAAGGTTTCTCCAAAAATCTGAACCTTGTTAATGCTCGGTCGTATCTCCAGAAGTCCGAGCGTATAAGCTGCGTTGCATACGCTCGGCTATGTTTTCTCCAAGGTTTCTCCAAAAATCCGAGCCTTGCCAATGCTCGGTCGTATCTCCAAAACTTCAAGTATATGAGCTGCGTTGCATGCACTCAGCCATGTTTTCTTCAAGGTTTCTCCAAAAATCCGAGCCTTGCCAACACTCGATCGTATCTCCAAAAGTTCGAGCGTATGAGCTGCGTTGCATGCGCTCAGCCAGGTTTTCTCCAAAATTTCAAGCCTTGCCAACGCTCGGTCGTATCTCCAAAAGTCCGAGCGTATGAGGTTGCATTGCATACACTCGGCCATGTTTTCTCCAAGGTTTCTGCAAAAATCCGCGCCATGCCAACACTCGGTCGTATCTCCAAAAGTCCGAGTGTTTAAGTTGCATTGTATACGCTTGGCCATTTTTTCTCCAAGGTTTCTCCAAAAATTCGAGCCTTGCCAACGCTCACTCGTATCTCCAAAAGTCCGAGCATATGAGCTGCGTTGCATACGCTCGGCCATGTTTTCTCTAAGGTTTCGCCAAAAATCCGAGGCTTGCCAATGCTTGGTAGTATATCCAAAAGTCTGAGCGTATAAGCGGCGTTGCATACACTCAGCCATGTTTTCTCCAGGGTTACTCCAAAAATCCAAGCCTTGCAAACGCTCTGTCATATCTCTAGAAGTCCGAGCGCATAAGCTGCATTGCATGCACTCGGTGACGTTTTCTCCAAGGTTTCTCCAAAAATCCGAGCCTTGCCAACACTCGGTCGTATCTCCAAAAGTCTGAGCGTATGAGCTGCATTGCATATGCTCGGCCATATTTTGTCCATGGTTTCTCCAAAAATATGAACCTTGCCAATGCTCGGTCGTATCTCCAGAAGTGCCAGCGTATAAGTTACGTTGCATACACTCGGCCATGTCTTCTCCAAGGTTTCTCCAAAAATCCGAGCCTTGCCAACACTCGGTCGTATCTCCAAAACTCCGAGCATATGAGCTGCATTGGATATGCTCGGCCATGTTTTCTCCAAGGTTTCTCCAAAAATCTGAGACTTCTGGATGCTCGGTCGTAACTCCAAAAGTCAAAGCGTATGAGCTGCGTTGCATACGCTCGGCCATGTTTTCTCCATGATTTCTCCAAAAATCGGAGCCTTGCCAACACTTGGTTGTATCTCCAAAAGTCCGAGCGTATGAGTTGCGTTGCATACACTCGGCCATGTTTTCTCCTAAAATCCGAGTCTTGCCAATGCTCAGTCGTATCTCCAAAAGTCCGAGCGTATGAGCAGCGTTGCATACACTCGGCCATGTTTTCTCCAAGGTTTCACCAAAAAATCCGAGCCTTGTCAATGCTCGGTCGTATCTCTAAAATCCGAGCGAATGAGCTGCGTTGCATACATTTGGCCATATTTTCTCCAAGGTTTCTCCAAAAATCCGAGCCTTGCCAATGCTCGGTCGTATCTCCAAAAGTCCGAGCGTATGAGCTACATTGCATGCGCTCGGCCATGTTTTCTCCAAGGTTTCTCCAAAAATACGAGCCTTTCCAAAGCTTGATCGTATCTCTAAAAGTCCGAGTGTATGAGCTGCGTTGCATACGCTCGGCCATGTTTTCTTTAAGGTTTCTCCAAAAGTCCGAGCCTTGTCAACTCTCGGTCGTATCTCCAAAAGTCCAAGCGTATGAGGCAGCGTTGCATACACTCGGCCATGTTTTCTCCAAGGTTTCTCCAAAAATCTGAGCCATGCCAAAGCTCAGTCATATCTCCAGAAGTCCGAGTGTATAAGCTTCGTTGCATACACTCGGCCATTTTTTCTCTAAGGTTTCTTCAAAAATCTGAGCCTTGCCAACACTCGATCGTATCTCCAAAACTTCGAGCGTATGAGCTGCATTGCATACGCTCGGCCATGTTTTCTCCAAGGTTTCACCAAAAATCTGAGCCTTGCCAATGCTCGGTCGTATCTCCAAAAGTCCAAGTGTATGAGCTACGTTGCATACACTCGGTCATGTTTTCTCCAAGGTTTCTCCAAAAATCTGAGCCTTGCAAACGCTCAGTCGTATCTCTAGAAGTCCGAGCGTATAAACTACGTTGCATGCGCTCGGCCATGTTTTCTCTAAGGTTTCTCCAAAAATAAGAGTCTTTCCAACGCTCGATCATATCTCTAAAAGTCCGAGTGTATGAGCTGCGTTGCATATGCTCGGTCACGTTTTCTCCAAGGTTTCTCCAAAAGTCAGTGCCTTGCCAACGCTCGGTTGTATCCCTAGAAGTCTGAGCGTATGGGCTGCGTTGCATATGCTCGGCCATGTTTTCTCCATGGTTTCTCCAAAAATCTGAACCTTGCCAATGCTCGGTTGTATCTCCAAAAGTGCCAGCGTATAAGTTGTGTTGCATACGCTCGGCCATATCTTCTCCATGGTTTCTCCAAAAATTTGAGCCTTGCCGACACTCGGTTTTATCTCCAAAACTCCGATCATATGAGCTGCGTTGGATACACTCGACCATGTTTTCTCCAAGGTTTCACCAAAAATCTGAGCCTTCTAGATGCTCAGTCATATCTCCAGAAGTCCGAGTGTATAAGCTTCATTGCATACACTCGGCCATTTTTTCTCCAAGGTTTCTCCAAAAATTCGAGCCTTGCCAACGCTCACTCGTATCTCCAAAAGTCCGAGTATATGAACTGCGTTGCATACGCTCGGCCATGTTTTCTCCAAGGTTTCGCCAAAAATCCGAGGCTTGCCAATGCTTGGTAGTATATCCAAAAGTCTGAGCGTATAAGCGGCGTTGCATACACTCAGCCATGTTTTCTCCAGGGTTTCTCCAAAAATCAAAGCCTTGCAAACGCTCTGTCGTATCTCTAGAAGTCCGAGCGTATAACTTGTGTTACATGCGCTAGGCGATGATTTCTCCAAGGGTTCTCAAAAAATTCGAGCCTTGCCAACACTCGGTCGTATCTCCAAAAGTCTGAGCGTATGAGCTGCGTTGCATATGCTCGGCCATGTTTTCTCCATGGTTTCTGCAAAAATCTGAACCTTGCCAATACTCGGTCGTATCTCCAGAAGTGCCAGCGTATAAGTTGCGTTGCATACACTCGGTTATGTCTTCTCCAAGGTTTCTCCAAAAATCTGAGCCTTGCCAATGCTCGGTCGTATCTCCAATACTCCGAGCATATGAGCTGCGTTGCATATGCTCGGCCATGTTTTCTCCAAGGTTTCACCAAAAATCCGAGCCTTTTAGATGTTCGGTCATATCTCCAAAAGTCCGAGCGCATGAGCTGCATTGCATACGCTCGGCCATGTTTTCTCCAAGGTTTCGCCATAAATCTAAGCCTTTCCAATGCTCGGTCGTATCTCCAAAAGTCCAAGCGTGTGAGTTACGTTGCATACACTCAGCCATGTTTTCTCAAACGTTTCTCCAAAAATCTGAGCCACGCAAACGCTCGGTCGTATCTCTAGAAGTCCAAGCGTATAGGCTCCGTTGCATGTGCTCGGCCATGTTTTCTCTAAGGTTTCTCTAAAAATCCGAGCCTTACCAACACTCGGTCGTATCTCCAAAAGTCCGACCGTATGAGCTGCGTTGCATACTCTCGGCCATGTTTTCTCCAAGGTTTCTCCAAAAATCCATGCCTTGCCAAAACTCAATCGTATCTCAAAAAGTCCGAGCGTATGAGGTGCGTTGCATACGCTCGGCCATGTTCTGTCCAAGGTTTCTCCAAAAATCCGAGTCTTGCCAACCCTCAGTCGTATCTCCAAAAGTCTGAGCATATGAGCTGCGTTGCATACGCTCGGCCATTTTTTCTCCAAGCTTTCTCCAAAAATTCGAGCCTTCCCAATGCTCGATCGTATCTCCAACAGTCCGAGTGTATGAGCTGCGTTGTATACACTCGGCCATGTTTTCTCCAAGGTTTCTCAAAAAATCCGAGCCATGCCAACACTCAGTCATATCCCTAGAAGTCTGAGCATATAAGCTGCGTTGCATACGCGAGGCCATGTTTTCTCTAAGGTTGCCCCAAAAATCCGAGCCTTGCCAATGCTCGGTCATATCTCCAAAAGTCCGAGCATATGAGCTGCGTTGCATATGCTTGGCCAAGTTTTCTCCAAGGTTTCTCCAAAAATCCGAGCCTTACTAACACTCAGTCGTATCTCCAAAATTCCGAGCGTATGAGCTGCGTTGCATACACTCGGCCATGTTTTCTCCAAGGTTTCTCCAAAAATCCGAGCCTTGCCAACGCTCGGTCGTATCCCTAGAAGTCCGGGCATATAAGCTGCGTTATATACGCTCGGTCTTGTTTTCTCCAAAGTTTCTCCAAAAATCCGAGCCTTACCAACGCTCAGTCGTATCTCCAAAAGTCTGAGCATATGATTTGCGTTGCATCTGCTCGGCCATGTTTTCTTCAAAAATCCGAGCCTTGCCAACACTCAGTCGTATCTCCAAAAGTCTGAGCGTATGAGGCAGCGTTGCATACACTCGGCCATGTTTTCTCCAAGGTTTCTCCAAAAATACGAGCCTTACCAATGCTCAGTCGTATCTCCAAAAGTCCGAGCATATGAGCTGCGTTGCATACGCTCGGCCATGTTTTCTCCAAGGTTTCTGCAAAAATCCGAGCCTTGCCAACGCTCGATCGTATCTCCAAAAGTCAGAGTGTATGAGCTGCGTTGCATACACTCGGCCATGTTTTCTCCAAGGTTTCTCCAAAAATCTGAGCCTTGCCAACCCTCAGTCGCATCTCCAAAAGTTGGAGCGTATGATCTGCGTTGCATACGCTCGACTATGTTTTCTCCAAGGTTTCTCCAAAAATCTGAGCCTTGCCAACGCTCGGTCGTATCTCCAAAAGTCTAAGCTTAAGAGCTGCGTTGTATACGCTCGACCAAGTTTTCCCCGAGGTTTCTCCAAAAATCTGAACCATTCTAACGCTCGGCCATATCTCCAAAAGTCCGAGCGTATGAGCTGCGTTGCATGCGCTCGGCCATGTTTTCTCCAAGGTTTGTCCAAAAATCTGAGCCTTGCCAACACTCGGTCGTATCTCTAAAAGTGCGAGCGTATGAGCTGCATTGCATTCACTAGGCCATGTTTTCTCCAAAGTTTCTAAAAAAATTCGAGTCTTGCCAACACTCGGTCGTATCTCCAAAATTCCGAGCGTATGAGCTGCGTTGCATACGCTCGACCAAGGTTTCTCCAAAAATCCGAGCCTTACCAACGCTTGGTCGTATCTCTAAAAGTCCGGGCGTATAAGCTGCGTTGCATACACTCGGCTATGTTTTCTCCAAGGTTTCTCCAAAAATTCGAGCCTTACCAACGCTCGGTCGCATCTCCAAAAGTCCAAGCATATGAGTTGCGTTGCATCCGCTTGGCCATGTTTTCTCCAAGATTTCACCAAAACTCCGAGTCTTGCCAACGCTCGGTTGTATCTCCAAAAGTCCGAGCGTAGGAGCTGCATTGCATACTCTCGGTCATGTTTTCTTCAAGGTTTCTTCAAAAATCCGAGCCTTACCAACACTCGGTCGTATCTCCAAAATTCCGAGCGTATGAGCTGCTTTGCATCCGTTTAGCCATGTTTTCTCCAAGATTTCACCAAAAATCCGAGTCTTGCCAATGCTCGGTTGTATCTCCAAAAGTCCGAGCGTAGGAGCTGCATTGCATACTCTCGGCCATGTTTTCTCCAGGGTTTCTCCAAAAATCCAAGCCTTGCCAACGCTCGGTCGCATCTCCAAAAGTCCGAGCATATGAGCTGCGTTGCATCCGCTTGGCCATGTTTTCTCCAAGATTTCACCAAAAATCCGAGTCTTTCCAATGCTCAGTTGTATCTCCAAAATTCTGAGCGCAGGAGCTGCATTGCATACTCTCGGCCATGTTTTCTCCAAAAATCCAAGCCTTGCAAATGCTCTGTCGTATCTCTAGAAGTCCAAGCGTATAACTTGTGTTACATGCGCTAGGCGATGATTTCTCCAAGGGTTCTCAAAAAATTCGAGCCTTGCCCACACTCGGTCATATCTCCAAAAGTCTGAGCGTATGAGCTGCGTTGCATATGCTCGGCCATGTTTTCTCCATGGTTTCTCCAAAAATTTGAACCTTGCCAATGCTCGGTCATATCTCCAGAAGTGCCAGCGTATAAGTTGCGTTCCATACACTCGGTTATATCTTCTCCAAGGTTTCTCCAAAAATCCGAGCCTTGCCAATGCTCAGTCATATCTCCAAAACTCCGAGCATATGAGCTGCGTTGCATATGCTCGGCCATGTTTTCTCCAAGGTTTCACCAAAAATCCGAGCCTTCGAGATGTTCGGTCGTATCTCCAAAAATCAGAGCGTATGAGCTGCGTTGCATACCCTCGGCCATGTTTTCTCCAAGGTTTCACCTTAAATCTAAGCCTTTCCAATGCTCGGTCGTATCTCCAAAAGTTCAAGCGTATGAGCTACGTTGCATACACTCGGCCATGTTTTCTCAAACGTTTCTCCAAAAATCTGAGCCACGCAAACGCTCGGTTGTATCTCTAGAAGTCCAAGTGTATAGGCTCCGTTGCATGCGCTCGGCCATGTTTTCTCTAAGGTTTCTCTAAAAATCCGAGCCTTGCCAACACTCGGTCGTATCTCCAAAAGTCCGAGCGTATGAGCTGCGTTGCATACTCTCAGCCATGTTTTCTCCAAGGTTTCTCCAAAAATTCGTGCCTTGCCAACACTCAATCATATCTCAAAAAGTCCGAGTGTATGAGGTGCATTGCATACGCTCGGCCATGTTCTGTCCAAGGTTTCTCCAAAAATCCGAGTCTTGCCAACCCTCAGTCGTATCTCCAAAAGTCCGAGCATATGAGCTGCGTTGCATACGCTCGGCCATTTTTTCTCCAAGCTTTCTCCAAAAATTCGAGCTTTCCCAATGCTCGATCGTATCTCCAAAAGTCCGAGTGTATGAGCTGCGTTGCATACACTCGGCCATGTTTTCTCCAAGGTTTCTCCAAAAATTCGAGCCATGCCAACACTCTGTCATATCCCTAGAAGTCTTAGCATATAAGCTGCGTTGCATACGCGAGGCCATGTTTTCTCTAAGGTTGCCCCAAAAATTTGAGCCTTGCCAATGCTCGGTCATATCTCCGAAAGTCCGAGCATATGAGCTGCGTTGCATATGCTTGGCCATGTTTTCTCCAAGGTTTCTCCAAAAATCCGAGCCTTACCAATGCTCAGTCGTATCTCCAAAAGTCCGAGCATATGAGCTGCGTTGCATACGCTCGGCCATGTTTTCTCCAAGGTTTCTGCAAAAATCCGAGCCTTGCCAATGCTCGATCGTATCTCCAAAAGTCAGAGTGTATGAGCTGCGTTGCATACACTCGGCCATGTTTTCTCCAAGGTTTCTCCAAAAATCTGAGCCTTGCCAACCCTCAGTCGCATCTCCAAAAGTTGGAGCGTATGATCTGCGTTGCATACACTCGACCATGTTTTCTCCAAGGTTTCTCCAAAAATCTGAGCCTTGCCAACGCTCGGTCGTATCTCCAAAAGTCTGAGCTTAAGAGATGCGTTGCATACGCTCGACCAAGTTTTCCCCGAGGTTTCTCCAAAAATCTGAACCATTCTAACGCTCGGCCATATCTCCAAAAGTCCGAGCGTATGAGCTGCGTTGCATGCGCTCGGCCATGTTTTCTCCAAGGTTTGTCCAAAAATCTGAGCCTTGCCAACACTCGGTCGTATCTCTAAAAGTGCGAGCGTATGAGCTGCATTGCATTCACTAGGCCATGTTTTCTCCAAAGTTTCTAAAGAAATTCGAGTCTTGCCAACACTCGGTCGTATCTCCAAAATTCCGAGCGTATGAGCTGCGTTGCATACGCTCGACCAAGGTTTCTCCAAAAATCCGAGCCTTACCAACGCTTGGTCGTATCTCTAAAAGTCCGGGCGTATAAGCTGCGTTGCATACACTCGGCTATGTTTTCTCCAAGGTTTCTCCAAAAATTCGAGCCTTACCAACGCTCGGTCGCATCTCCAAAAGTCCAAGCATATGAGTTGCGTTGCATCCGCTTGGCCATGTTTTCTCCAAGATTTCACCAAAACTCCGAGTCTTGCCAACGCTCGGTTGTATCTCCAAAAGTCCGAGCGTAGGAGCTGCATTGCATACTCTCGGTCATGTTTTCTTCAAGGTTTCTTCAAAAATCCGAGCCTTACCAACACTCGGTCGTATCTCCAAAATTCCGAGCGTATGAGCTGCTTTGCATCCGTTTAGCCATGTTTTCTCCAAGATTTCACCAAAAATCCGAGTCTTGCCAATGCTCGGTTGTATCTCCAAAAGTCCGAGCGTAGGAGCTGCATTGCATACTCTCGGCCATGTTTTCTCCAGGGTTTCTCCAAAAATCCAAGCCTTGCCAACGCTCGGTCGCATCTCCAAAATTCCGAGCATATGAGCTGCGTTGCATCCGCTTGGCCATGTTTTCTTCAAGATTTCACCAAAAATTCGAGTCTTGCCAATGCTCGGTTGTATCTCCAAAATTCCGAGCGCAGGAGCTGCATTGCATACTCTCGGCCATGTTTTCTCCAGGGTTTCTCCAAAAATCCAAGCCTTGCAAACGCTCTGTCGTATCTCTAGAAGTCCGAGCGTATAACTTGTGTTACATGCGCTAGGCGATGATTTCTCCAAGGGTTCTCAAAAAATTCGAGCCTTGCCCACACTCGGTCATATCTCCAAAAGTCTGAGCGTATGAGCTGCGTTGCATATGCTCGGCCATGTTTTCTCCATGGTTTCTCCAAAAATTTGAACCTTGCCAATGCTCGGTCGTATCTCCAGAAGTGCCAGCGTATAAGTTGCGTTCCATACACTCGGTTATGTCTTCTCCAAGGTTTCTCCAAAAATCCGAGCCTTGCCAATGCTCAGTCATATCTCCAAAACTCCGAGCATATGAGCTGCGTTGCATATGCTCGGCCATGTTTTCTCCAAGGTTTCACCAAAAATCCGAGCCTTCGAGATGTTCGGTCGTATCTCCAAAAGTCAGAGCGTATGAGCTGCGTTGCATACCCTCGGCCATGTTTTCTCCAAGGTTTCACCTTAAATCTAAGCCTTTCCAATGCTCGGTCGTATCTCCAAAAGTTCAAGCGTATGAGCTACGTTGCATACACTCGGCCATGTTTTCTCAAATGTTTCTCCAAAAATCTGAGCCACGCAAACGCTCGGTCGTATCTCTAGAAGTCCAAGCGTATAGGCTCCGTTGCATGCGCTCGGCCATGTTTTCTCTAAGGTTTCTCTAAAAATCCGAGCCTTGCCAACACTCGGTCGTATCTCCAAAAGTCTGAGCGTATGAGCTGCGTTGCATACTCTCAGCCATGTTTTCTCCAAGGTTTCTCCAAAAATCCGTGCCTTGCCAACACTCAATCATATCTCAAAAAGACCGAGCGTATGAGGTGCGTTGCATACGCTCGGCCATGTTCTGTCCAAGGTTTCTCCAAAAATCCGAGTCTTGCCAACCCTCAGTCGTATCTCCAAAAGTCCGAGCATATGAGCTGCGTTGCATACGCTCGGCCATTTTTTCTCCAAGCTTTCTCCAAAAATTCGAGCCTTCCCAATGCTCGATCGTATCTCCAAAAGTCCGAGTGTATGAGCTGCGTTGCATACACTCGGCCATGTTTTCTCCAAGGTTTCTCCAAAAATCCGAGCCATGCCAACACTCTGTCATATCCCTAGAAGTCTTAGCATATAAGCTGCGTTGCATACGCGAGGCCATGTTTTCTCTAAGGTTGCCCCAAAAATCTGAGCCTTGCCAATGCTCGGTCATATCTTCGAAAGTCCGAGCATATGAGCTGCGTTGCATATGCTTGGCCATGTTTTCTCCAAGGTTTCTCCAAAAATCCGAGCCTTACTAACACTCAGTCGTATCTCCAAAAGTCCGAGCGTATGAGCTGCGTTGCATAAACTGGGCCATGTTTTCTCATAGGTTTCTCCAAAAATCTGAGCCTTGCCAACGCTCGGTCGTATCCCTAGAAGTCCGGGCATATAAGCTGCGTTGCATGCGCTCGGCCTTGTTTTCTCCAAAGTTTCTCCAAAAATTCGAGCCTTACCAATGCTCAGTCGTATCTCCAAAAGTCCGAGCATATGAGTTGTGTTGCATCTGCTCGGCCATGTTTTCTTCAAAAATCCGAGCCTTGCCAACACTCGGTCGTATCTCCAAAAGTCTGAGCGTATGAGGCAGCGTTGCATACACTCGGCCATGTTTTCTCCAAGGTTTCTCAAAAAATCTGAGCCTTACCAATGCTCAGTCGTATCTCCAAAAGTCCGAGCATATGAGCTGCGTTGCATACGCTCGGCCATGTTTTCTCAAAGGTTTCTGCAAAAATCTGAGCCTTCCCAACGCTCGATCGTATCTCCAAAAGTCAGAGTGTATGAGCTGCGTTGCATACACTCGGCCATGTTTTCTCCAAGGTTTCTCCAAAAATCTGAGCCCTGCCAACGCTCAGTCGCATCTCCAAAAGTTGGAGCGTATGATCTGCGTTGCATACGCTCGACCATGTTTTCTCCAAGGTTTCTCCAAAAATCTGAGCCTTGCCAACGCTCGGTCGTATCTCCGAAAGTCTGAGCTTAAGAACTGCATTGCATACACTCGACCAAGTTTTCCCCGAGGTTTCTCCAAAAATCTGAACCATTCTAACGCTCGGTCATATCTCAAAAAGTCCGAGCGTATGAGCTGCGTTGCATACGCTCGGCCATGTTTTCTCCAAGGTTTCTGCAAAAATCTGAGCCTTGCCAACGCTCGATCGTATCTCCAAAAGTCAGAGTGTATGAGCTGCGTTGCATACACTCGGCCATGTTTTCTCCAAGGTTTCTCCAAAAATCTGAGCCCTGCCAACGCTCAGTCGCATCTCCAAAAGTTGGAGCGTATGATCTGCGTTGCATACGCTCGACCATGTTTTCTCCAAGGTTTCTCCAAAAATCTGAGCCTTGCCAACGCTCGGTCGTATCTCCAAAAGTCTGAGCTTAAGAGCTGCGTTGCATACGCTCGACCAAGTTTTCCCCGAGGTTTCTCCAAAAATCTGAACCATTCTAACGCTCGGTTATATCTCCAAAAGTCCGAGCGTATGAGCTGCGTTGCATGCGCTCGGCTATGTTTTCTCCAAGGTTTGTCCAAATTGCCAACACTCGGTCGTATCTCTAAAAGTCCGAGCGTATGAGCTGCATTGCATACACTAGGCCATTTTTCTCCAAAGTTTCTAAAAAAATTCGAGTCTTGCCAACGCTCGGTCGTATCTCCAAAAGTCCGAGTGTATGAGCTGCGTTGCATACGCTCGACCAAGTTTTCTCCAAAGTTTCTCCGAAAATCCGAGCCTTACTAACGCTTGGTCGTATCTCTAAAAGTTCGGGCGTATAAGCTGCGTTGCATATGCTCGGCTATGTTTTCTCCAAGGTTTCTCCAAAAATCCGAGCCTTACCAACGCTCGGTAGCATCTCCAAAAGTCCGAGCATATGAGCTGCGTTGCATCCGCTTGGCCATGTTTTCTCCAAGACTTCACCAAAAATCCAAGTCTTGCCAATGCTCAGTTGTATCTCCAAAAGTCCGAGCGTAGGAGCTGCATTGCATACTCTCGGCCATATTTTCTCCAGGGTTTCTCCAAAAATCCAAGCCTTGCCAACGCTCGGTCGCATCTCCAAAAGTCCGAGCATATGAGCTGCGTTGCATCTGCTTGGCCATGTTTTCTCCAAGATTTCACCAAAAATCCGAGTCTTGCCAATGCTCGGTTGTATCTCCAAAAGTCCGAGCGTAGGAGCTGCATTGCATACTCTCGGCCATGTTTTCTCCAGGGTTTCTCCAAAAATCCAAGCCTTGCAAACGCTCTGTCGTATCTCTAGAAGTCCGAGCGTATAACTTGTGTTACATGCGCTAGGCGATGATTTCTCCAAGGGTTCTCAAAAAATTCGAGCCTTGCCAACACTCGGTCGTATCGCCAAAAGTCTGAGCGTATGAGCTGCTTTGCATATGCTCGGCCATGTTTTCTCCAAGGTTTCTCCAAAAATCCGAGCCTTGCCAATGCTCGGTCGTATCTCCAAAACTCCGAGCATATGAGCTGCGTTGCATACGCTCAGCCATGTTTTCTCCAAGGTTTCACCAAAAATCTGAGCCTTCTAGATGTTCGGTCGTATCTCCAAAAGTCCGAGCGTATGAGCTGCGTTGCATACGCTCGGCCATGTTTTCTCCAAGGTTTTGCCATAAATCTAAGCCTTTCCAATGCTCGGTCGTATCTCCAAAAGTCCAAGCGTATGAGCTACGTTGCATACACTCGGCCATGTTTTCTCAAACGTTTCTCCAAAAATCTGAGCCACACAAACGCTCGGTCGTATCTCTAGAAGTCCAAGCGTATAGGCTCCGTTGCATGCGTTCGGCCATGTTTTCTCTAAGGTTTCTCAAAAAATCCGAGCCTTGCCAACACTCGGTCGTATCTCCAAAAGTCCGAGCGTATGAGCTGCGTTGCATACTCTCGGCCATGTTTTCTCCAAAGTTTCTCCAAAAATCCGTGCCTTGCCAACACTCAATCGTATCTCAAAAAGTCCGGGCATATAAGCTGCGTTGCATACGCTCGGCTATGTTTTCTCCAAGGTTTCTCCAAAAATCCGAGCCTTACCAACGCTCGGTCGCATCTCCAAAAGTCCGAGCATATGAGCTGCGTTGCATCCGCTTGGCCATGTTTTCTCCAAGATTTCACCAAAAATCCGAGTCTTGCCAATGCTCGGTTGTATCTCCAAAAGTCCGAGGGTAGGTGCTGCATTGCATACTCTCGGTCATGTTTTCTTCAAGGTTTCTTCAAAAATCCGAGCCTTACCAACACTCGGTCGTATCTCTAAAAGTCCGAGCGTATGAGCTGCATTGCATACACTAGGCCATGTTTTCTCCAAAGTTTCTAAAAAAATTCGAGTCTTGCCAACGCTCGGTCGTATCTCCAAAAGTCCGAGCGTATGAGCTGCGTTGCATACGCTCGACCAAGCTTTCTCTAAGGTTTCTCCAAAAATCCGAGCCTTACCAACACTTGGTCATATCTCTAAAAGTCCGGGCATATAAACTGCGTTGCATACGCTCGGCTATGTTTTCTCCAAGGTTTCTCCAAAAATCCGAGCCTTACCAACGCTCGGTCGCATCTCCAAAATTCCGAGCATATGAGCTGCGTTGCATCCGCTTGGCCATGTTTTCTCCAAGATTTCACCAAAAATCCGAGTCTTGCCAATGCTCGGTTGTATCTCCAAAAGTCCAAGCGTAGGAGCTGCATTGCATACTCTCGGTCATGTTTTCTTCAAGGTTTCTTCAAAAATCCGAGCCTTACCAACACTCGGTCGTATCTCCAAAAGTCCGAGTGTATGAGCTGCGTTGCATACGCTCGGCCATGTTTTCTCCAAAGTTTCTAAAAAAATATGAGCCTTGCCAACACTCGGTCGTATCTTCAAAAGTCCGAGCGTATGAGCTGCGTTGCATACGCTCGACCAAGCTTTCTCCAAGGTTTCTCCAAAAATCCGAGCCTTACCAATGCTCGGTCGTATCTCCAAAAGTCCGAGCATATGAGTTGCTTTGCATCCGCTCGACCATGTTATCTCCACGGTTTCTCCAAAAATCTGAGCCTTGCCAACACTAGCTCGTATCTCCAAAAGTCCGAGCGTATGAGCTGCATGGCATACGCTCGGCCATGTTTTCTCCAAAGTTTCTAAAAAAATCTGAGCCTTACCAACACTCGGTTGTATCTCCAAAAGTCCGAGCGTATGAGCTGTGTTGCATATGCTCGGCCAGGCTTTCTCCAAGGTTTTTCCAAAAATCCGTGCCTTGCCAACGCTCGGTCGTATCTCCAAAAGTCCGAGCATATGAGCTGCGTTGCATACGCTCGGCCAGGCTTTCTCCAAGGTTTCTCCAAAAATCGGAGCCTTGCCAACGCTCAGTCGTATCTCTAGAAGTCCGGGCATATAAGCTGCGTTGCATACGCTCGGCCATGTTTTCTCCAAGGTTTCTCCAAAAATCCGAGCCTTACCAACGCTCAGTCGTATCTCCAAAAGTCTGAGTATATGAGTTGTGTTGCATCCGCTCGGCCATGTTTTGTCCAAGGTTTCTCCAAAAATCTGGGCCTTGCCAACACTCGGCCGTATCTCCAAAAGTCCGAGTGTATGAGGCAGTGTTGCATACACTCGGCCATGTTTTGTCCAAGGTTTCTCCAAAAATCCGAGCCATGCCAACGCTCAGTCGTATCTCCAGAAGTCCGAGTGTATAAGCTTCGTTGAATACACTCGGCCATTTTTTCGCCAAGTTTTCTCCAAAAATCCGAGCCTTGCCAACACTTGGTCGTATCTCCAAAACTCCGAGCATATGAGTTGCATTGCATACGCTCGGCCAGGCTTTCTCCAAGGTTTTTCATAAAATCCATATTTTGCCAACACTCGGTCGTATCTCCAAAAGTCCGAGCGTATGAGCTGCGTTGCATACACTCGGCCACGTTTTCTCCAAGGTTTCTCCAAAAATTCGAGCCATGCCAACGCTTAGTCGTATCTCCAGAAGTCCGAGTGTATAAGCTTCGTTGCATACACTCGGCCATTTTTTCTCCAAGTTTTCTCCAAAAATCCGAGCCTTGTCAACACTCGGTCGTATCTTGTAAACACCGAGCGTATGAGCTGCATTGCATACGCTCAGCCATGTTTTCTCCAAGGTTTCACCAAAAATCTGAGCCTTGTCAATGCTCAGTCGTATCTCCAAAAGTTCGAGCGTATGAGCTACGTTGCATACACTTGGCCATGTTTTCTCCAAGGCTTCTCCAAAAATCTGAGCCTTGCAAACGCTCGTTCGTATCTCCAAAAGTTCGAGCTTATGAGCTGCGGTTCATGCACTCGGCCATGTTTTCTCCAAGGTTTCAGCAAAAATCCGCGCCATGCCAACACTCGGTCATATCTCCAGAAGTCCGAGTGTATAAGCTGTATTGTATACGCTCGGCCAATTTTTCTCCAAGGTTTATCCAAAAATTCGAGCCTTGCCAACACTCGGTTGTATATCTAAAACTCCGACCGTATGAGCTGCATTGCATACGCTCGCCCATGTTTTCTCCAAGGTTTCGCCAAAAATCCAAGGCTTGCCAATGCTTGGTCGTATCTCCAAAAGTCCGAGCATATGAGTTGCGTTGCATCCGCTCGGCCATGTTTTGTCCAGGTTTTCTCCAAAAATCTGAGCCATGCCAACACTCGGCCGTATCTCCAAAAGTCCGAGCGTATGAGGCAGCGTTGCATACACTCGGCCATGTTTTCTCCAAGGTTTCTCCAAAAATCCGAGTCATGCCAACACTCAGTCGTATCTCCAGAAGTCCGAGTGTATAAGCTTCGTTGCATACACTCGGCCATTTTTTCACCAAGTTTTCTCCAAAAATCCGAGCCTTGCCAACACTCGGTCGAATCTCCAAAACTCCGAGCGTATGAGCTGCATTGCATACGCTCGGCCATGTTTTCTCCAAGATTTCGCCAAAAATATGAGCCTTGTTAATGCTCGGTTGTATTTCCAAAAGTCCAAGCGTATCAGCTACGTTGCATACACTTGGCCATGTTTCTCCAAGGTTTCTTCAAAAATCCGAGCCTTGTAAACGCTCGGTCATATCTCTAGATGTCTGTGCGTATAAGCTGCGTTGCATGCGCTCGGCCATGTTTTTTCCAAGGTTTCTCCAAAAATCCGAGCCTTACCAACACTCGTTCGTATCTCCAAAAGTCCAAGCATATGAGCTGCGTTGCATCCGCTCGACCATGTTTTCTCCAAGGTTTCTCCAAAAATCCGAGCCTTGCCAACACTCGGTCGTATCTCCAAAAGTCCGAGCGTATGAGCTCCGTTGCATACGCTCGGCCATTTTTTCTCCAATGTTTCTCCAAAAATCCGAGCCTTGCCAACGCTCAGTCGTATCCCTAGAAGTCCGGTCGTATCTCCAAAACTCCGAGCATATGAGGCAGCGTTGCATACACTCGGCCATGTTTTCTCCAAGGTTTCTCCAAAAATCCGAGCCATGCCAACGCTCAGTCGTATCTCTAGAAGTCCGAGTGTATAAGCTTCGTTGCATACACTCGGCCATTTTTTCTCCAAGTTTTCTCCAAAAATCCGAGCCTTGCCAACACTCGGTCGTATCTCCAAAACTCCGAGCATATGAGCTGCATTGCATACGCTCGGTCATGTTTTCTCCAAGGTTTTTCCAAAAATCCATGTCTTGCCAACGCTTGGTCGTATCTCCAAAAGTCCAAGCGTATGAGCTGTGTTGCATACACTCGGCCACGTTTTCTCCAAGGATTCTCCAAAAATCTGAGCCATGCCAACGCTTAGTCGTATCTCCAGAAGTCCGAGTGTATAAGCTTTGTTGCATACACTCGGCCATTTTTTCGCCAAGTTTTCTCCAAAAATCCGAGCCTTGTCAACGCTCGGTCGTATCTCCAAAACTCCGAGCGTCTGAGCTGTATTGCATACGCTCGGCCATGTTTTCTCCAAGGTTTTGCCAAAAATCAGAGCCTTGCTAATGCTCGGTCATATCTCCAAAAGTTCAAGCGTATGAGCTACGTTGCATACACTTGGCCATGTTTTCTCCAAGGCTTCTCCAAAAATCTGAGCCTTGCAAACGCTCGTTCGTATCTCCAAAAGTTCGAGCTTATGAGCTGTGTTGCATGCACTCGGCCATATTTTCTCCAAGATTTCTGCAAAAATCCGCGCCATGCCAACACTCGGTCATATCTCCAGAAGTCCGAGTGTATAAGCTGTATTGTATACGCTCGACCAATTTTTCTCCAAGGTTTATCCAAAAATCTGAGCCTTGCCAACACTCGGTTGTATCTCTAAAACTTCGACCGTATGAGCTGCATTGCATACGCTCGGCCATGTTTTTTCCAAGGTTTCGCCAAAAATTCGAGGCTTGCCAATGCTTGGTCGTATCTCCAAAAGTCCGAGCGTATGACCTGCGTTGCATACACTCGGCCATGTTTTCTCCAAGGTTTCACCAAAAAATCTGAGCCTTGTCAATGCTCGGTCGTATCTCCAAAAATTCGAGCGTATGAGCTACGTTGCATACACTTGGCCATGTTTTCTCCAAGACTTCTCCAAAAATTTGAGCCTTGCAAACGCTCGTTCGTATCTACAAAAGTTCGAGCTTATGAGCTGCGTTGCATGCACTCGGCCATGTTTTCTCCAAGGTTTCTGTAAAAATCCGCACCATGCCAACACTCAGTCATATCTCCAGAAGTCCGAGTGTATAAGCTGTATTGTATACGCTCGGCCAATTTTTCTCCAATGTTTATCCAAAAATCCGAGCCTTGCCAACACTCGGTTGTATCTCTAAAACTCCGACCGTATGAGCTGCATTGCATACACTCGGCCATGTTTTCTCCAAGGTTTCGCCAAAAATTCGAGGCTTGCCAATGCTTGGTCGTATCTCCAAAAGTCCGAGCGTATGACCTGCGTTGCATACACTCGGCCATGTTTTCTCCAAGGTTTCACCAAAAAATCTGAGCCTTATCAATGCTCGGTCGTATCTCCAAAAATTCGAGCGAATGAGTTGCGTTGCATACGCTCGGTCATATTTTCTCCACAGTTTCTCCAAAACTCCGAGCGTCTGAGCTGCATTGCATACACTCGGCCATGTTTTTTCCAAGGTTTCGCCAAAAATCAGAGCCTTGCCAATGCTCGGTCGTATCTCCAAAAGTTCGAGCGTATGAGCTACGTTGCATACACTTGGCCATGTTTTCTCCAAGGCTTCTCCAAAAATTTGAGCCTTGCAAACGCTCGTTCGTATCTCCAAAAGTTCGAGCTTATGAGCTACGTTGCATGCACTCGGCCACGTTTTCTCCAAGGTTTCTGTTAAAATCCGCACCATGCCAACACTCAGTCATATCTCCAGAAGTCCGAGTGTATAAGCTGTATTGTATACGCTCGGCCAATTTTTCTCCAATGTTTATCCAAAAATCCGAGCCTTG
Source organism: Bretschneidera sinensis (assembly GCA_023935145.1). Classification (NCBI taxonomy): domain Eukaryota; kingdom Viridiplantae; phylum Streptophyta; class Magnoliopsida; order Brassicales; family Akaniaceae; genus Bretschneidera; species Bretschneidera sinensis. The sequence goes on from CM043699.1 coordinate 40,002,772, forward strand.
CCAACACTCGGTTGTATCTCTAAAACTCCGACCGTATGAGCTGCATTGCATACGCTCGGCCATGTTTTCTCCAAGGTTTCGCCAAAAATTCGAGGCTTGCCAATGCTTGGTCGTATCTCCAAAAGTCCGAGCGTATGACCTGCGTTGCATACACTCGGCCTTGTTTTCTCCAAGGTTTCACCAAAAAATCTGAGCCTTGTCAATGCTCGGTCGTATCTCCAAAAGTTCGAGCATATGAACTGCGTTGCATGCGCTCGGCAATGTTTTCTCCAAGGTTTCTCTAAAAATCAGAGCCTTTCCAACGCTCGATCATATCTCCAAAAGTCCGAGTGTATGAGCTACGTTGCATACGCTCGGCCATTTTTCTCCAAGGTTTATCCAAAAATCCAAACCTTTCCAACACTCGGTCGTATCTCCAAAAGTCCGAGCATATGAGCTGTGTTGCATACTCTCGCCCATGTTTTCTCCACTGTTTCTCCAAAAATCCGAGCCTTGCCAACACTCGGTCGTATCTCCAAAAGTCCGAGCGTATGAGCTGCGTTGCATACTCTCGGCCATGTTTTCTCCAAGGTTTCTCCAAAAATCTAAGCCTTGCCAACACTCGGTCGTATCTCCAAGAGTCTAAGCATATGAGCTGCGTTGCATACGCTCGACCAGGCTTTCTCTAAGGAATCTCCAAAAATCTGAGCCTTGCCAACGCTCGGTCGTATCTCTAGAAGTCCACGCGTATAAACTGCATTGCATATAATCCACCATATTTTCTCCAAGGTTTCTCCAAAAATCCGAGCCTTGCCAACACTCGGTCGTATCTCCAAAAGTCCGAGCGTATGAGCTGCGTTGCATGCGCTCGGCCATGTTTTCTCCAAGGTTTCTCCAAAAATCCGAGCCTTTCCAAAGCTCGATCATATCTCCAAAAGTCCGAGTGTATGAGCTGCGTTGCATACGCTCGGCCATGTTTTCTCAAAGGTTTCTCCAAAAATCTGAGCCTTGCCGACACTCGGTCGTATCTCCAAAAGTCCGAGCATATGAGCTGCGTTGCATACTCTCGGCCATGTTTTCTCGAAGGTTTCTCCAAAAATCCGAGCCTTGCCAACCCTCGGTCATATCTACAAAAGTCCGAGCATATGAGTTGCGCTGCATACGCTCGGCCATTTTTTCTCCAAAGTGTCTCCAAAAATTCGAGCCTTCCCAATGCTCAATCATATCTCCAAAAGTCCGAGCGTAGGAGCTGCGTTGCATACATTCGGCCATGTTTTCTCCAAAAATTGGAGCATTGCCAATGCTCGGTCGTATCCCTAGAAGTCCGAGCGTATAAGCTGTATTGCATCTACTCGACCATGTTTTCTCTAAGGTTTTCCCAAAAATTCGAGCCTTGCCAATGCTCGGTCATATCTCCAAAAGTCCGAGCGTATGAGCTACGTTGCATATGCTCGGCCATATTTTCTCCAAGGTTTCTCCAAAAATTCGAGCCTTACCAACGCTCGGTCGTATTTCCAAAAGTCTGAGCATATGAGCTGCGTTGCATACGCTCGGCCATGTTTTCTCCAAAGTTTCTCCAAAAATCCGAGCCTTACCAACGCTCGATTGTATCTCCAAAATTCAGAATGTATGAGCTGTGTTGCATACACTTGGTCATGTTTTCTCCAAGGTTTCTCCAAAAATCTGAGCCTTGCCTACACTCGGTCGCATCCCCAAAAGTTAGAGCGTATTATCTGCATTGTATATGCTCGACCATGTTTTCTCAAAGGTTTCTCCTAAAATCTTAGCCTTGCCAACGCTCGGTCGTATCTCTAAAAGTCTAAGCTTAAGAGCTGCGTTGCATACGCTCGGCCATGATTTCCCCAAGGTTTTTCCAAAAATCCCAGCCATTCCAATGCTCGGTCATATCTCAAAATGTCCGAGCATATGAGCTGCTTTGCTTACACTCGGCTATGTTTTCTCCAAGGTTTCTTCAATAATCCGAGCGTTGCCAACCCTCGGTCGTATCTCCAAAAATTCGAGCATATGAGCTGCGTTGCATACACTCGGCTATGTTTTCTCCAAGGTTTCTCCAAAAATTCGAGCCTAGCCAATGCTCGGTCGTATCTCCAAAAGTCTGAGCATATGAGCTGCGTTGCATATACTCGGCTATGTTTTCTCCAAGGTTTCTCCAAAAATCCAAGCTTTGCCAATGGTCGGTTGTATCTCCAAAAGTCCGAGCGTATGAGCTGCGTTGCATACGCTCGGCCTAGCTTTCTCTAAGGTTTCTCCAAATATCCGAGCCTTGCCAACACTTGGTCGTATCTCTAGAACTCCAAGCGTATAAGCTGCGTTGCATACGCTCGGCCATTTTTCTCCAAGGTTTCTCAAAAAATCCGAGCCTTACCAACGCTCGGTCGTATCTCCAAAAGTCCGAGCATATGAGCTGCGTTGCATCCACTCGGCCATGTTTTCTCCAAGGTTTCTGCAAAAATCCGCGCCATGCCAACACTCGGTCATATCTCCAGAAGTCCGAGTGTATAAGCTGTATTGTATACACTCGGCCAATTTTTCTCCAAGGTTTATCCAAAAATCCGAGCTTAGCCAACACTCGGTTGTATCTCTAAAACTCCGACCGTATGAGCTGCATTGCATAGGCTCGGCCATGTTTTCTCCAAGGTTTCGCCAAAAATCCGAGGCTTGCCAATGCTTGGTCGTATCTCCAAAAGTCCGAGCGTATGACCTGCATTGCATACTCTCGGCCATGTTTTCTCCAAGGTTTCACCAAAAAATCTGAGCCTTGTCAATGCTCGGTCGTATCTCCAAAAATTCGAGCGAATGAGTTGCGTTGCATATGCTCAGCCAAATTTTTTCCACAGTTTCTCCGAAAATCCAAGCCTCGCCAACACCCGGTTGTATCTCCAAAAGTCCGAGCGTATAAGCTATATTGCATACACTCGGCCATGTTTTCTCCAAAAATCCGAACCTTGCCAACACTCGGTCGTATCTCCAAAAGTCCGAGCGTATGAGCTGCGTTGCAAACGCTCAACCAGGTTTTCTCCAAAGTTTCTAAAAAAATCTGAGCCTTGCCAACGCTCGGTCATATCTACAAAAGTCCGACGGTATGAGCTGCGTTGCATACGCTCGGCCAGGCTTTCTCCAAAAATCTGAGCCTTACCAACACTCGGTCGTATCTCCAAAAGTCCGAGTATATGAGCTGCGTTGCATCGGCTCGACCATGTTTTCTCCAAGGTTTCTCCAAAAATCCGAGACTTGCCAACACTCGGTCGTATCTCCAAAATTCCGAGCGTATGAGCTGCGTTGCATACGCTCAGCTATGTTTTCTCCAAAGTTTCTAAAAAAATTGGAGCCTTGCCAACACTCAGTCGTATCTCCAAAAGTCCGAGCTTATGAGCTGCGTTGCATACGCTCGGCCAGGCTTTCTCCAAGATTTTTCCAAAAATGCAAGCCTTGCCAAAGCTCGGTCGTATCTCCAAAAGTCCGAGCATATGAGCTGCGTTGCATACGCTCGTTTAGGCTTTCTCCAAGGTTTCTCCAAAAATCCGAGCCTTGCCAATGATCGGTCGTATCTCTAGAAGTCCGGGCGTATAAGCTGCATTGCATACACTTGGCCATATTTTCTCCAAGATTTTTCCAAAAATCCTAGCCTTACCAACGCTCGGTCGTATCTCCAAAAGTTTGAGCATATGAGCTGCGTTGCATCCGCTGAGCCATGTTTTCTCTAAGGTTTCTCCAAAAATCCGAGTCTTGCCAATGCTCGGTTGTATCTCCAAAACTCCGAGCGTAGGAGCGGCATTGCATACTCTCGGCCATGTTTTCTCCAAGGTTTCTCCAAAAATCTGAGCCTTGCCAACACTCGATCGTATCTCCAAAAGTCCGGGCGTATGAGCTGCATTGCATAAGCTCGGCCATATTTTCTCCAAAGTTTCTCCAAAAATCTGGGCCTTACCAACGCTCAGTCGTACCTCCAAAAGTCCGAGCATATGAGCTGCGTTGCATCCGTTCGGCAATGTTTTCTCCAAGGTTTCTCCAAAAATCTGAGCCTTGCCAACACTCGATCGTATCTCTAAAAGTCCGGGCGTATGAGCTGCATTGCATAAGCTCGGCCATATTTTCTCCAAAGTTTCTCCAAAAATCCGGGCCTTACCAACGCTCGGTCGTACCTCCAAAAGTCCGAGCATATGAGCTGCGTTGCATCCGTTCGGCAATGTTTTCTCCAAGGTTTCTCCAAAAATCTGAGCCTTGCCAACACTCGGTCGTATCTTCAAAATTTCGAGCGTATGAGCTGCGTTGCATACGCTCGGCCATGTTTTCTCCAAGGTTTCTCCAAAAATCTGAGCCTTGCCAATGCTCAGTCGTATCTCCAAAATTCCGAGCATATGAGCTGCGTTGCATCCGCTCGGCCATGTTTTCTCCAAGATTTCTTCAAAAATCTGAGCTTTGCCAACACTCGGTCGTATCTCCAATAGTCCGAGCGTATGAGCTGCATTGCATATGCTCGGCTAGGCTTTCTCCAAGGTTTTTCCGAAAATCCGTGCCTTGCCAACGCTCGGTCGTATATCCAAAAGTCCGAGCGTATGAGCTGCGTTGCATACACTCGGCCAGGCTTTTTCAAAGGTTTCTCCAAAAATCTGAGCCTTTCCAACGCTTGGTCGTATCTCTAAAAGTCCGAGCATATGAGCTGCGTTGCATACACTCGGCCATGTTTTCTCTAGGATTTCTCCAAAAATCCGAGCCTTGCAAACGCTCGGTCATATCTCTAGAAGTCCGAGCGTATAAGCTGCGTTGCATGCGCTCGGCCATGTTTTCCCCAAGATTTCTTCAAAAATCCGAACCTTACTAATGCTCGATCGTATCTCCAGAAGTCCGACCATATAAGCTGCGTTGCATACGCTCGGCCATGTTTTCTCCAAGGTTTCTCCAAAAATTCGAGCCTTGCCAACGCTCGGTCGTATCTCCAAAACTCCAAGCATATAAGCTGCGTTGCATACACTTGGCCATATTTTCTCCAAGGTTTCTCCAAAACTCAAAGCCTTGCCAACACTCGATCGTATCTCCAAAAGTTCGAGCATATGAGCTGCGTTACATGCGCTCGGCCATGTTTTCTCCAAGGTTTCTCCAAAAATCTGAGTCTTAGCAACGCTCGATCGTATCTCCAAAAGTTCGAGTGTATGAGCTACGTTGCATATCCTCGGTTATGTTTTCTCCAAGGTTTCTAAAAAAATTCAAGCCTTGCCAACGCTCGATCGTATCTCCAAAAGTCTGAGCCTATGAGCTGCATTGCATACTCTCGGCCATGCTTTCTCGAAGGTTTCTCCAAAAATCCGAGCCTTGCCAACACTCGGTCGTATCTCCAAAAGTCCGAGCGTATGAGCTGCGTTGCATATGTTCGACCAGGTTTTCTCCAAAGTTTCTAAAAAAATCTGAGCCTTGCCAACGCTCGGTCATATCTACAAAAGTCCGACCATATGAGCTGCGTTGCATACACTCGTCCATGTTTCCTCCAAGGTTCCTCCGAAAAACTGAGCCTTGCCAACGCTCGGTCGCATCTCCAAAATTCCGAGCGTATAAGCTGCGATGCATACACTCGGTCATGTTTTCTCCGAGGTTTCTCCAAAAATCCAAGCCTTACCAACGCTCGATCGTATCTCCAAAAGTCTGAGTTGAAGAGCTTCGTTGCATATGCTCGGCTATGTTTTCCCCAAGGTTTCTCCAAAAATCCGAGGCTTGCCAACGGTCGGTCATATCTCTAAAAGTCTGAGCGTATGAGATGCGTTGCATGCGCTCTGCCATGTTTTCTCCAAGGTTTCTCCAAAAATCAGAGCCTTGCCAATGCTCGATCATATCTCCAAAAGTCCGAGCCTATGAGCTGTGTTGCATACACTCGACCATGTTTTCTCCAAGGTTTCTCCAAAAATCCAAGCTTTGCCAACGCTCGATCGTATCTCCAAAAGTCCGACCGTATGAGCTGCGTTGCATACGCTCGGCAATGTTTTCTCCAAGGTTTCTCCAAAAATCCAAGCCTTGCCAACGCTCGATCGTATCTCCAAAAGTCCGAGCCTATGAGCTGCATTGCATACTCTCGGTCATATTTTCTCCAAGGTTTCTCCAAAAATCTGAGCCTTGCCAACACTCGGTCGTATCTCCAAAAGTCCGAGCATATGAGTTACGTTGCATACTCTCGACCAGGTTTTCTCCAAAGTTTTTAAAAAAATCTGAGCCTTGCCAACGCTCGATCATATCTACAAAAGTCCGACCGTATGAGCTGCGTTGCATACACTCGGCCATGTTTCCTCCAAGGTTCCTCTAAAAAACTTAGCCTTGCCAACGCTCGGTCGCATCTCCAAAATTTCGAGCGTATGAGCTGCGTTGCATACGCTCGGTAATGTTTTCTCCGAGGTTTCTCCAAAAATCCAAGCCTTACCAACGCTCGATCGTATCTCCAAAAGTCCGAGCTGAAGAGCTTCGTTGCATATGCTCGGCCATGTTTTGCCCAAGGTTTCTCCAAAAATCCGAGCTTTGCCAACGCTCGGTCGTCTCTCCAAAAGTCCGAGCCTATCAGCTGCGTTGCATGTGCTCGACCATGTTTTTTCTAAGGTTCTCACAAAAATCCGAGCTTGCCAACACTCGATTGTATCTCCAAAATCCCGAGCGTGTGAGCTGCGTTGCATACACTATGCCATGTTTTCTCCGAGGTTTCTCAAAAAATCCGAGCCTTACAAACGCTCGGCCGTATCTCTAAAAGTCCGAGCGTATGAGCTGCGTTGCATACGTTCGGCCATGTTTTCTCCAAGGTTTCACTAAAAATCTAAGCCTTGCCAACGCTCTGTCGTATCTCCAAAAGTCCGTGCATATGTGCTGCGTTGCATACGCTCGCTCATGTTATCTCCAATGTTTCTCATAAAATCCAAGCCTTGCCAACGCTCGGTCATATCTCCGAAAGTATGAGAGCATGAGCTGTGTTACATATGCTTGGCCATGTTTTATCCGAGGTTTCTCCAAAAATCCGAGGCTTGCCAACGGTCGGTCATATCTCTAAAAGTCTGAGCGTATGAGATGCGTTGCATGCGCTCTGCCATGATTTCTCCAAGGTTTCTCCAAAAATTCGAGCCTTGCCAATGCTTAGTCGTATCTCCAAAACTCCGAGTGTATGAGCTGCGTTGCATACGCTCGGCCTTGTTTTCTCCAAGGTTTCTCCAAAAATCCGAGTCTTACCTATGTTCGATCGTATCTCCAAAAGTCCGAGCGTATGAGCTGCGTTGCATACGCTTGGCCATGTTATCTCCAAGGTTTCTCCTAAAGTCCGAGCCTTGCCAACGCTCGGTCATATCTCCAAAAGTACGAGTGAATAAGCTGCTTTGCATACGCTCGACCATGTTTTCTCCAAGGTTTCTCCAAAAATATAAGTCTTACCAACGCTCGGTTATCTCTCCAAAAGTCCGAGCGTATGAGGTGCGTTTTATGTGCTCTGCCAAGTTTTCTCTAGGGTTTCCCCAAAAATCCAAGTCTTGCCAAAGCTCGGTCGTATCTCCAAAAGTCCGAGTGTATGAGCTGCGTTGCATATGCTCTGCCTTGTTTTCACCAAGGTTTCTCCAAAAATCCGAGCCTTGCCATCCCTCGGTTGAATCTCAAAAATTCCGAGCGTATGAGCTGCGTTGCATATGCTCGGCCATGTTTTCTCTAAATTTCTAAAAAAATCCGAGGCTTACCAACGCTCGGTCGTATCTCCAAAAGTCCGAGGGTATGAGCTGCGTTGCATGCGTTCTGCTATGTTTTCTCTAAAAATCCGAGCCTTGCCAACGCTCGGTTGTATCTCTAAAACTTCGAGCGTATGAGCTGCGTTGCATGCGCTCGGCTTTGTTTTCTCCAAGGTTTCTCCAAAAATCCTAGCCTTGCCAACACTCGGTCATATCTCTAGAAGTCCGAGCGTATAAGCTGCGCTGCATACACTTGGCCATGTTTTCTCCAAGGTTTTTTCCAAAAATCTGAGGTTTGCCAACGCTAGGTCGTATCTCCAAAAGTCCGAGCGCATTAGCTGTGTTGCATATGCTTGGCCATGTTTTATCTAAGGTTTCTCCAAAAATCTGAGCCTTGCCAACACTTGGTCGTATCTCCAAAAGTCCGAGCGTATGAGCTGCATTGCATGCGCTCTGCCATTTTTCTCTAAGGTTTCTCCAAAAATCTGAGCCTTGCCAACGCTCGGTCGTATCTCCAAAAGTCCGAGCGTATGAGCTGCGTTGCATACGCTCAGCCATGTTTTCTCCAAGGTTTTTCCTGAAATCCGAGCCTTACCAACGCTCGATTGTATCTCCAAAAGTTGAAGCATATGAGCTGCGTTGCATATGCTCGGCCATGTTTTCTCCAAGGTTTCTCCAAAAATCTAAGTCTTGCCAAAGCTCGATCGTATCTCCAAAAGTCCGAGCGTATAAGCTTCGTTGCATACACTCGGCTATGTTTTCTCCAAGGTTTCTCCAAAAATCTGAGCCTTGCCAAAGCTCGGTCGTATCTCAAAAATTTCAAGCGTATGAGCTGCGTTGCATACACTTGGCCATGTTTTCTCAAAGGTTTCTCCAAAAATCTGAGCCTTGCCAACACTCGGTCGTATCTCTAGAAGTCCGAGCGTATAAGATGCGTTGCATACGCTCGAACATGTTTTCTTGAAGGTTTCTCCAAAAATCTGAGGCTTACCAACGCTCAGTTGTATCTCCAAAAGTCCGAGCGTATGAGCTACGTTGCATACACTCAGCCATGTTTTCTCCAAGGTTTTTCCTGAAATCTGAGCCTTACCAATGCTCGATTGTATCTCCAAAAGTTGAAGCATATGAGCTGCGTTGCATATGCTCGGCCATGTTTTCTCCAAGGTTTCTCCAAAAATCTAAGTCTTGCCAAAGCTCGATCGTATCTCCAAAAGTCCGAGCGTATAAGCTTCGTTGCATACACTCGGCCATGTTTTCTCCAAGGTTTCTCCAAAAATCTGAGCCTTGCCAAAGCTCGGTCGTATCTTAAAAATTTCGAGCGTATGAGCTGCGTTACATACACTTGGCCATGTTTTTTCCAAGATTTCTCCAAAAATCTGAGCCTTACCAACACTCGGTCGTATCTCTAGAAGACCAAGCGTATAAGCTATGTTGCATACACTCGGCCATATTTTCTCAAAGGTTTTTCCAAAAATCCAAGCCTTGCCAACACTCGATCGTATCTCCAAAAGCCGAGCATATGAGCTGCGTTGCATATGTTCGACCATGTTTTCTCCAAGGTTTCTCCAAAAATCCGAGCCTTGGCAACGCTCGGTCTTATCTCCAAAAGTCCGAGCGTATGAGCTGCGTTGCATGGGCTCGGCCATGTTTTCTCCAAGGTTTCTCCCAAAATCCAAGCCTTTCTAATGCTCGATCGTATCTCTAAAAGTCTGACTGTATGAGCTGTGTTGCTTACGCTCGGCCATGTTTTCTCCAAGGTTTCTCCAAAAATCTGAGCCTTGCCAACGCTCGGTCGTATCACCAAAAGTCCAAGCTTATGAGCTGCGTTACATGCGCTCGGCCATGTTTTCTCCAAGGTTTCTCCAAAAATCAGAGCCTTGCCAACACTCGGTCGATCTCCAAAAGTTCGAGCGTATGAGCTACGTGGCATACGCTCGGTCATGTTTTCTCCAAAAATCCAAGTCTTGCCAACGCTCGATTGTATCTCCAAAAGTCCGAGCGTATGAGCTTTGTTGCATACACTCGGCTATGTTTTCTCCAAAGTTTCTCCAAAAGTCCGAGCCTTACCAATGCTCAGTCGTATCTCCAGAAGTTCGAGCATATAAGCTGCGTTGCATATGCTCAGTAATGTTTTCTCCAAGGTTTCTCCAAAAATCTGAGCCTTGCCAACGCTCGGTCGTATCACCAAAAGTTCGAGCTTATGAGCTGCGTTGCATGCGCTCGGCCATGTTTTCTCCAAGGTTTCTCCAAAAATCAGAGTCTTGCCAACACTCGGTCGTATCTCCAAAAGTCCGAGCGTATTAGCTACGTGGCATACACTCGGCCATGTTTTCTCCAAGGTTTCTCCAAAAATTCAAGCCTTGCCAACGCTCGGTCGTATCTCCAAAAGTCCGAGCTTATGAGCTGCGTTGCATGCGCTCGGCCATGTTTTCTCCAAGGTTTCTCCAAAAATCAGAGCCTTGCCAATGCTCGATCATATCTCCAAAAGTCCGAGCCTATGAGCTGTGTTGCATACGCTCGGCCATGTTTTCTCCAAGGTTTCTCCAAAAATCCAAGCCTTGCCAACGCTCGATCGTATCTCCAAAAGTCCGACCGTATGAGTTGCGTTGCACACGCTTGGCAATATTTTCTCCAAGGTTTCTCCAAAAATTCGAGCCTTGCCAACACTCGGTCGTATCCCCAAAAGTCCGAGCTTATGAGCTGCGTTGCATGCGCTCGGCCATGTTTTCTCTAAGGTTTCTCCAAAAATCAGAGCCTTCCCAATGCTTAATCGTATCTCCAAAAGTCCGAGCCTATGAGCTGTGTTGCATATGCTCGACCATGTTTTCTCCAAGGTTTCTCCAAAAATCCAAGCCTTGCCAACGCTCGATCCTGTCTCCAAAAGTCCGACCGTATGAGCTGCGTTGCATACGCTCGACAATGTTTTCTCCAAGGTTTCTCCAAAAATCCAAGCCTTGCCAACGCTCGATCGTATCTCCAAAAGTCCAACCGTATGAGCTGCGTTGCATACGCTCGGCCATGTTTTCTCCAAGGTTTCTTCAAAATTTCGAGCCTTGCCAACGCTCGATTGTACCTCCAAAAGTCCGAGCGTATGAGCTGCGTTGCATACGCTTGGCCATGTTTTGTCCAAGGTTTCTCCCAAAATCTGAGCCTTGCCAATGCTCGGTCGTATCTCCAAATGTCCGAGTGTATGAGCTGCGTTGCATGCACTCGGCCATGTTTTCTCCTAGGCTTCTCCAAATCTCCAAGACTTTCCAATGCTCGATCGTATCGCCAAAAGTCCGAGCGTATGAGCTGCGTTGTATACACCCGGCCATGTTTTCTCCAAGGTTTCTCCAAAAATCTGAGCCTTGCCATTGCTCGGTCGTATCTCTAGAATTCTGAGAGTATAAACTACGTTGCATACGCTCGGCCATATTTTTTCCAAAAATCCAAGCCTTGCCAACGTCCGATCGTATGTCCAAAAGTCCGACCGTATGAGCTGCGATGCATACGCTCGACAATGTTTTCCCCAAGGTTTCTCCAAAAATCCAAGCCTTGCCAACGCTCGATCGTATCTCCAAAAGTCTAACCGTATGAGCTGCATTGCATATGCTCGGTCATGTTTTCTCTAAGGTTTCTCCAAAAATCTGAGCCTTGCCAAGTCTCAGTTGTATCTCTAAAAGTCCAAGCGTATAAGCTGCGTTGTATACACTCAATCATGTTTTCTCTAAGGTTTCTCCGAAAGTCCTAGCCTTGCCAACGCTCAGTTGTATCTCTAGAAGTCCGAGCATATAAGCTACGTTGTGTACACTCGGCCATGTTTTCTCCAAGGTTTCTCCTACAATCCGAGCCTTGCCAAAGCTCGGTTGTATCTCTAGAAGTCCAAGCGTATATGCTACGTTACATACACTCGACCGTGTTTTCTCCGAAAATCCAAGCCTTGTCAACGCTCGGTTGTATCTCTAGAAGTCCAAGCATATAAGCTACGTTGCATACACTCGGCCATATTTTCTCCAAGGTTTATCCGAAAATCCGAGCCTTGCCAACTCTCAGTCGTATCTCCAAAAGTCCGAGGATTTGAGCTGCATTACATAGGCTCGGCCTTGTTTTCTTCAAGGTTTCTCCAAAAATCTGAACCTTGCCAACGCTCAGTTGCATCTCTAGAAGTCCGAGCGTATAAGCTACGTTGCATACACTCGGCCAGGTTTTCTCCATGGTTTCTCCCAAAATCTGGGCCTTGCCAACTCTCGATCGTATCTCCAAAAGTCCGAGCATATGAGCTGCGTTGCATCCGCTCAACCATGTTTTCTCAAGGTTTCTCCAAAAATCCAAGCCTTGCCAAAGCTCAGTCGTATCTCCAAAAGGCCGAGCCTATGAGCTGCGTTGCATACGCTCGGCCATGTTTTCTCCAAGGTTTCTCCAAAAATCCAAGCCTTGCCAACACTAGATCGTATCTCCAAAAGTCCGACCGTATAAGCTGCATTGCATACGCTCGGCAATGTTTTCTCCAAGGTTTCTGGAAAAATCCAAGCCTTGCCAACGCTCGATCGTATCTCCAAAAGTTTGAGCGTATGAGCTGTGTTGCATACGCTCGGCCATGTTTTGTCCAAGGTTTCTCCAAAATTCTGAGCCTTGCCAATGCTTGATTGTATCTTCAAAAGTCCGAGCGTATGAGCTGCGTTACATACGTTCGGCCATGTTTTGTCCAAGGTTTCTCCAAAAATCCGAGCGTTGCCAATGCTCGGTTGTATCTCCAAAATTTCGAGCGTATGAGCTGCATTACATATACTCGGCCATGTTTTCTCTAAGGTTTCTGCAAAAATCTGAGCCTTGCCAACACTCGGTCGTATCTCTAGAAGTCCGAGCGTATAAGTTACGTTGCATACACTCGGCCATGTTTTCTCCAAGGTTTCTCCGACAATCCGAGCCTTGCCAACACTCAGTTGTATCTCTAGAAGTCCGAGCATATATGCTACGTTACATACACTCGGTCATGTTTTCTCCAAGGTTTCTCCGAAAATCCAAGCCTTGCCAACGCTCGGTTGTATCTCTAGAAGTCCGAGCGTATAAGCTACGTTGCATACACTCGGCCATGTTTTCTCCAAGGTTTATCCGAAATCCGAGACTTGCCAACTCTCAGTCGTATCTCCAAAAGTCTAAGGATTTGAGCTGTATTACATAGGCTCGGCCTTGTTTTCTCCAAGGTTTATCAAAAAATTTGAACCTTGCCAACGCTCGGTTGCATCTCTAGAAGTCCGAGGGTATAAGCTACGTTGCATACACTCGGCCAAGTTTTCTCCAAGGTTTCTCCGAAAATCCGAGCCTTGCCAACGCTCGATCGTATCTCCAAAAGTCCGAGCGTATGAGTTGGGTTACATACGCTCGACCGTGTTTTCTCAAGGTTTCTCCAAAAATCCAAGCCTTGCCAAAGCTCGGTCGTATCTCCAAAAGTAAGAGCCTATGAGCTGCGTTGCATACACTCGACCATGTTTTCTCCAAGGTTTCTCCAAAAATCCAAGCCTTGCCAACGCTCGATCGTATCTCCAAAAGTTCAACCGTATAAACTGCATTGCATAAGCTCGGCCATGTTTTGTCCAAGGTTTCTCCAAAAATCCGAGCCTTGCCAATGCTCGGTTGTATCTCCAACATTCCGAGCGTATAAGCTGCGTTACGTACACTCGGTCATGTTTTCTCCAAGGTTTCTGCAAAAATCCAAGCCATGCCAACGCTCGGTCATATCTCTAGAAGTCCGAGCATATAAGCTACGTTGCATACACTCGGCCATATTTTCTCCAAGGTTTCTTCGATAATCCGAGCCTTGCCAACGCTCGGTTGTATCTCTAGAAGTCCGAGCGTATATGCTACGTTACATACACTCAGCCATGTTTTCTCTAAGGTTTCTTCGACAATCCGAGCCTTGCCAATGCTCGGTTATATCTCTAGAAGTCTGAGCTTATATGCTACGTTACATACATTCGACCATGTTTTCTCCAAGTTTTCTGCAAAAATCCGAGCCTTGCCAACGCTCGGTCGTAGCTCTAGAAGTCCGAGCTTATAAGCTACGTTGCATACACTCGACCATTTTTTCTCCAAGGTTTCTCCGACAATCCGAGCCTTGCCAATGCTCGGTTGTATCTCTAGAAGTCTGAGCGTATATGCTACGTTACATACACTCGGTCATGTTTTCTCCAAGGTTTCTCCGAAAATCCAAGCCTTGCCAACGCTCGGTTGTATCTCTAGAAGTCCGAGCGTATAAGCTACGTTGCATACACTCGGCTATGTTTTCTCCAAGGTTTTTCCAAAAATCCGAGCCTTGCCAACTCTCAGTCGTATCTCCAAAATTCCGAGGATTTGAGCTGCATTACATAGGCTCGGCCTTGTTTTCTCCAGGTTTTCTCCAAAAATCTGAACCTTGCCAACGCTCGGTTGCATCTCTAGAAGTCCGAGCGTATAAGCTACGTTGCATACACTCGGCCATGTTTTCTGCAAGGTTTCTCCGAAAATCCGGGGCTTGCCAACGCTCGATCGTATCTCCAAAAGTCCGAGCGTATGAGCTGCGTTCCATACGCTCGGCCGTGTTTTCTCAAGGTTTCTCCAAAAATCCAAGCCTTGCCAAAGCTTGGTCGTATCTCCAAAAGTCCGAGCCTATGAGCTGCGTTGCATACGCCCGGCCATGTTTTCTCCAAGGTTTTTCCAAAAATCCAAGCCTTGCCAAAGCTCGATCGTATCTCCAAAAGTCCGACCGTATGAGCTGCATTGCATACGCTCGGCAATGTCTTCTCCAAGGTTTCTCCAAAAATCCAAGCCTTTCCAACACTCGATCGTATCTCTAAAAGTCCGAGCGTATGAGTTGCGTTGCATACGCTCGGCTATGTTTTGTTCAAGGTTTCTCCAAAATTCTGAGCCTTTCCAACACTCGATTGTATCTCCAAAAGTCTAAGCGTATGAGCTGCGTTGCATACGCTCAGCCATGTTTTGTCCAAGGTTTCTCCAAAAATTTGAGCCTTGTCAATGCTCGATTGTATCTCCCAAATTTCGAGCGTATGAGCTGCGTTACATACACTCGGCCATGTTTTCTCCAAGGTTTTTGCAAAAATCCGAGCCTTGCCAACGCTCGGTCGTATCTCTAGAAGTCCGAGCATGTAAGCTACGCTGCATACACTCAGCCATGTTTTCTTCAAAGTTTCTACGAAAATCTGAACCTTGCCAACGCTCGATCGTATCTCCAAAAGTCCGACCGTATGAGCTGCATTGCATACACTCGACAATGTTTTCTCCAAGGTTTCTCCAAAAATTCGAGCCTTGCCAATGCTCGGTCGTATCTCCAAAAGTCCGAGCTTATGAGCTGCGTTGCATGTGCTCGGCCATGTTTTCTCCAAGGTTTCTCCAAAAATCAGAGCCTTGCCAATGCTCGATCGTATCTCCAAAAGTCCGAGCCTATGAGCTGTGTTGCATACGCTCGGCCATGTTTTCTCCAAGGTTTCTCCAAAAATCCAAGCCTTGCCAACACTCGATCGTATCTCCAAAAGTCCGACCGTATGAGCTGCGTTGCATACGCTTGGCAATATTTTCTCCAAGGTTTCTCCAAAAATTCGAGCCTTGCCAACACTCGGTCGTATCTCCAAAAGTCCGAGCTTATGAGCTGCGTTGCATGCGCTCGGCCATGTTTTCTCTAAGGTTTCTCCAAAAATCAGAGCCTTCCCAATGCTCAATCGTATCTCCAAAAGTCCGAGCCTATGAGCTGTGTTGCATATGCTCGACCATGTTTTCTCCAAGGTTTCTCCAAAAATCCAAGCCTTGCCAACGCTCGATCCTGTCTCCAAAAGTCCGACCGTATGAGCTGCGTTGCATACGCTCGACAATGTTTTCTCCAAGGTTTCTCCAAAAATCCAAGCCTTGCCAACGCTCGATCGTATCTCCAAAAGTCCAACCGTATGAGCTACGTTGCATACGCTCGGCCATGTTTTCTCTTAGGTTTCTTCAAAATTTCGAGCCTTGCCAACGCTCGATTGTACCTCCAAAAGTCCGAGCGTATGAGTTGCGTTGCATACGCTTGGCCATGTTTTGTCCAAGGTTTCTCCCAAAATCTGAGCCTTGCCAATGCTCGGTCGTATCTCCAAATGTCCGAGTGTATGAGCTGTGTTGCATGCACTCTGCCATGTTTTCTCCAAGGCTTCTCCAAATATCCGAGCCTTTCCAATGCTCGATCGTATCTCCAAAAGTCCGAGCGTATGAGCTGCGTTGTATACGCCCGGCCATGTTTTCTCCAAGGTTTCTCCAAAAATCTGAGCCTTGCCATTGCTCGGTCGTATCTCTAGAATTCTGAGAGTATAAACTACGTTGCATACGCTCGGCCATATTTTTTCCAAAAATCCAAGCCTTGCCAACGTCCGATCGTATGTCCAAAAGTCCGACCGTATGAGCTGCGATGCATACGCTCGACAATGTTTTCCCCAAGGTTTCTCCAAAAATCCAAGCCTTACCAACGCTCGATCGTATCTCCAAAAGTCTAACCGTATGAGCTGCATTGCATACGCTCGGTCATGTTTTCTCCAAGGTTTCTCCAAAAATCTGAGCCTTGCCAAGTCTCAGTTGTATCTCCAAAAGTCCAAGCGTATAAGCTGCGTTGTATACACTCAATCATGTTTTCTCTAAGGTTTCTCCGAAAGTCCTAGCCTTGCCAACGCTCAGTTGTATCTCTAGAAGTCCGAGCATATAAGCTACGTTGTGTACACTCGGCCATGTTTTCTCCAAGGTTTCTCTGACAATCCGAGCCTTGCCAACGCTCGGTAGTATCTCTAGAAGTCCAAGCGTATATGCTACGTTACATACACTCGACCGTGTTTTCTCCGAAAATCCAAGCCTTGCCAACGCTCGGTTGTATCTCTAGAAGTCCGAGCGTATAAGCTACGTTGCATACATTCGGCTATGTTTTCTCCAAGATTTTTCCAAAAATCCGAGCCTTGCCAACTCTCAGTCGTATCTCCAAAAGTCCGAGGATTTGAGCTGCATTACATAGGCTCGGCCTTGTTTTCTCCAGGTTTTCTCCAAAAATCTGAACCTTGCCAACCCTCGGTTGCATCTCTAGAAGTCCGAGCGAATAAGCTACGTTGCATACACTCGGCCATGTTTTCTTCAAGGTTTCTCCGAAAATCCAGGCCTTGCCAACGCTCGATCGTATCTCCAAAAGCCCGAGCGTATGAGCTGCGTTCCATACGCTCGGCCGTGTTTTCTCAAGGTTTCTCCAAAAATCCAAGCCTTGCCAAAGCTTGGTCGTATCTCCAAAAGTCCGAGCCTATGAGCTGCGTTGCATACGCTCGGCCATGTTTTCTCCAAGGTTTTTCCAAAAATCCAAGCCTTGCCAAACCTCGATCGTATCTCCAAAAGTCCGACCGTATGAGCTGCATTGCATACGCTCGGCAATGTCTTCTCCAAGGTTTCTCCAAAAATCCAAGCCTTTCCAACACTCGATCGTATCTCTAAAAGTCCGAGCGTATGAGTTGCGTTGCATACGCTCGGCTATGTTTTGTTCAAGGTTTCTCCAAAATTCTGAGCCTTTCCAACACTCGATTGTATCTCCAAAAGTCTGAGCGTATGAGCTGCGTTGCATACGCTCAGCCATGTTTTGTCCAAGGTTTCTCCAAAAATTCGAGCCTTGTCAATGCTCGATTGTATCTCCCAAACTTCGAGCGTATGAGCTGCGTTACATACACTCGGCCATGTTTTCTCCAAGGTTTTTGCAAAAATCCGAGCCTTGCCAACGCTCGGTCGTATCTCTAGAAGTCCGAGCATTAAGCTACGCTGCATACACTCAGCCATGTTTTCTTCAAAGTTTCTCCGAAAATCTGAACCTTGCCAACGCTCGATCGTATCTCCAAAAGTCCGACCGTATGAGCTGCATTGCATACACTCGACAATGTTTTCTCCAAGGTTTCTCCAAAAATTCGAGCCTTGCCAACGCTCGGTCGTATCTCCAAAAGTCCGAGCTTATGAGCTGCGTTACATGTGCTCGGCCATGTTTTCTCCAAGGTTTCTCCAAAAATCAGAGCCTTGCCAATGCTCGATCGTATCTCCAAAAGTCCGAGCCTATGAGCTGTGTTGCATACGCTCGGCCATGTTTTCTCCAAGGTTTCTCCAAAAATCCAAGCCTTGCCAACGCTCGATCGTATCTCCAAAAGTCCGACCGTATGAGCTGCGTTGCATACGCTTGGCAATATTTTCTCCAAGGTTTCTCCAAAAATTCGAGCCTTGCCAACACTCGGTCGTATCTCCAAAAGTCCGAGCTTATGAGCTGCGTTGCATGTGCTCGGCCATGTTTTCTCTAAGGTTTCTCCAAAAATCAGAGCCTTCCCAATGCTCAATCGTATCTCCAAAAGTCCGAGCCTATGAGCTGTGTTGCATATGCTCGACCATGTTTTCTCCAAGGTTTCTCCAAAAATCCAAGCCTTGCCAACGCTCGATCCTGTCTCCAAAAGTCCGACCGTATGAGCTGCGTTGCATACGCTCGACAATGTTTTCTCCAAGGTTTCTCCAAAAATCCAAGCCTTGCCAACGCTCGATCGTATCTCCAAAAGTCAAACCGTATGAGCTACGTTGCATACGCTCGGCCATGTTTTCTCCAAGGTTTCTTCAAAATTTCGAGCCTTGCCAACGCTCGATTGTACCTCCAAAAGTCCGAGCGTATGAGTTGCGTTGCATACGCTTGGCCATGTTTTGTCCAAGGTTTCTCCCAAAATCTGAGCCTTGCCAATGCTCGGTCGTATCTCCAAATGTCCGAGTGTATGAGCTGTGTTGCATGCACTCTGCCATGTTTTCTCCAAGGCTTCTCCAAATATCCGAGCCTTTCCAATGCTCGATCGTATCTCCAAAAGTCCGAGCGTATGAGCTGCGTTGTATACACCCGGCCATGTTTTCTCTAAGGTTTCTCCAAAAATCTGAGCCTTGCCTTTGCTCGGTCGTATCTCTAGAATTCTGAGAGTATAAACTACGTTGCATACGCTCGGCCATATTTTTTCCAAAAATCCAAGCCTTGCCAACGTCCGATCGTATGTCCAAAAGTCCGACCGTATGAGCTGCGATGCATACGCTCGACAATGTTTTCCCCAAGGTTTCTCCAAAAATCCAAGCCTTGCCAACGCTCGATCTTATCTCCAAAAGTCTAACCGTATGAGCTGCATTGCATACGCTCGGTCATGTTTTCTCCAAGGTTTCTCCAAAAATCTGAGCCTTGCCAAGTCTCAGTTGTATCTCCAAAAGTCCAAGCGTATAAGCTGCGTTGTATACACTCAATCATGTTTTCTCTAAGGTTTCTCCGAAAGTCCTAGCCTTGCCAACGCTCAGTTGTATCTCTAGAAGTCCGAGCATATAAGCTACGTTGTGTACACTCGGCCATGTTTTCTCCAAGGTTTCTCCGACAATCCGAGCCTTGCCAATGCTCGGTTGTATCTCTAGAAGTCCAAGCGTATATGCTACGTTACATACACTCGACCGTGTTTTCTCCGAAAATCCAAGCCTTGCCAATGCTCGGTTGTATCTCTAGAAGTCCAAGCATATAAGCTACGTTGCATACACTCGGCCATATTTTCTCCAAGGTTTATCCGAAAATCTGAGCCTTCCCAACTCTCAGTCTTATCTCCAAAAGTCCGAGGATTTGAGCTGCATTACATAGGCTCGGCCTTGTTTTCTCCGAGGTTTCTCCAAAAATCTGAACCTTGCCAACGCTCGGTTGCATCTCTAGAAGTCCGAGCGTATAAGCTACGTTGCATACACTCGGCCAGGTTTTCTCCATGGTTTCTCCCAAAATCTGGGCCTTGCCAACTCTCGATCGTATCTCCAAAAGTCCGAGCATATGAGCTGCGTTGCATCCGCTCGACCATGTTTTCTCAAGGTTTCTCCAAAAATCCAAGCCTTGCCAAAGCTCGGTCGTATCTCCAAAAGGTCGAGCCTATGAGCTGCGTTGCATACGCTCGGCCATGTTTTCTCCAAGGTTTCTCCAAAAATCCAAGCCTTGCCAACCCTAGATCGTATCTCCAAAAGTCTGACCGTATGAGCTGCATTGCATACGCTCGGCAATGTTTTCTCCAAGGTTTCTGCAAAAATTCAAGCCTTGCCAACGCTCGATCGTATCTCCAAAAGTCTGAGCGTATGAGCTGTGTTGCATACGCTCGGCCATGATTTGTCCAAGGTTTCTCCAAAATTCTGAGCCTTGCCAATGCTTGATTGTATCTTCAAAAGTCCGAGCGTATGAGCTGCGTTACATACGTTCGGCCATGTTTTGTCCAAGGTTTCTCCAAAAATCCGAGCCTTGCCAATGCTCGGTTGTATCTCCAAAATTTCGAGCGTATGAGCTGCATTACATATACTCGGCCATGTTTTCTCTAAGGTTTCTGCAAAAATCCGAGCCTTGCCAACACTCGGTCGTATCTCTAGAAGTCCGAGCGTATAAGTTACGTTGCATACACTCGGCCATGTTTTCTCCAAGGTTTCTCCGACAATCCGAGCCTTGCCAACACTCAGTTGTATCTCTAGAAGTCCGAGCGTATATGCTACGTTACATACACTCGGTCATGTTTTCTCCAAGGTTTCTCCGAAAATCCAAGCCTTGCCAACGCTCGGTTGTATCTCTAGAAGTCCGAGCGTATAAGCTACGTTGCATACACTCGGCCATGTTTTCTCCAAGGTTTATCCGAAATCCGAGACTTGCCAACTCTCAGTCGTATCTCCAAAAGTCTAAGGATTTGAGCTGTATTACATAGGCTCGGCCTTGTTTTCTCCAAGGTTTATCAAAAAATCTGAACCTTGCCAACGCTCGGTTGCATCTCTAGAAGTCCGAGGGTATAAGCTACGTTGCATACACTCGGCCAAGTTTTCTCCGAAAATCCGAGCCTTGCCAACGCTCGATCGTATCTCCAAAAGTCCGAGCGTATGAGTTGGGTTACATACGCTCGACCGTGCTTTCTCAAGGTTTCTCCAAAAATCCAAGCCTTGCCAAAGCTCGGTCGTATCTCCAAAAGTAAGAGCCTATGAGCTGCGTTGCATACACTCGACCATGTTTTCTCCAAGGTTTCTCCAAAAATCCAAGCCTTGCTAACGCTCGATCGTATCTCCAAAAGTCCAACCGTATAAACTGCATTGCATAAGCTCGGCCATGTTTTGTCCAAGGTTTCTCCAAAAATCCGAGCCTTGCCAATGCTCGGTTGTATCTCCAACATTCCGAGCGTATAAGCTGCGTTACGTACACTCGGTCATGTTTTCTCCAAGGTTTCTGCAAAAATCCGAGCCATGCCAACGCTCGGTCATATCTCTAGAAGTCCGAGCATATAAGCTACGTTGCATACACTCGGCCATATTTTCTCCAAGGTTTCTTCGATAATCCGAGCCTTGCCAACGCTCGGTTGTATCTCTATAAGTCCGAGCGTATATGCTACGTTACATACACTCAGCCATGTTTTCTGTAAGGTTTCTTCGACAATCCGAGCCTTGCCAATGCTCGGTTATATCTCTAGAAGTCTGAGCTTATATGCTACGTTACATACATTCGACCATGTTTTCTCCAAGTTTTCTGCAAAAATCCGAGCCTTGCCAACGCTCGGTCGTAGCTCTAGAAGTCCGAGCTTATAAACTACGTTGCATACACTCGGCCATGTTTTCTCCAAGGTTTCTCCGACAATCCGAGCCTTTCCAATGCTCGGTTGTAACTTTAGAAGTCTGAGCGTATATGCTACGTTACATACACTCGGTCATGTTTTCTCCAAGGTTTCTCCGAAAATCCAAGCCTTGCCAACGCTCGGTTGTATCTCTAGAAGTCCGAGCGTATAAGCTACGTTGCATACATTCGGCTATGTTTTCTCCAAGATTTTTCCAAAAATCCGAGCCTTGCCAACTCTCAGTCGTATCTCCAAAAGTCCGAGGATTTGAGCTGCATTACATAGGCTCGGCCTTGTTTTCTCCAGGTTTTCTCCAAAAATCTGAACCTTGCCAACCCTCGGTTGCATCTCTAGAAGTCCGAGCGAATAAGCTACGTTGCATACACTCGGCCATGTTTTCTTCAAGGTTTCTCCGAAAATCCAGGCCTTGCCAACGCTCGATCGTATCTCCAAAAGCCCGAGCGTATGAGCTGCGTTCCATACGCTCGGCCGTGTTTTCTCAAGGTTTCTCCAAAAATCCAAGCCTTGCCAAAGCTTGGTCGTATCTCCAAAAGTCCGAGCCTATGAGCTGCGTTGCATACGCTCGGCCATGTTTTCTCCAAGGTTTTTCCAAAAATCCAAGCCTTGCCAAAGCTCGATCGTATCTCCAAAAGTCCGACCGTATGAGCTGCATTGCATACGCTCGGCAATGTCTTCTCCAAGGTTTCTCCAAAAATCCAAGCCTTTCCAACACTCGATCGTATCTCTAAAAGTCCGAGCGTATGAGTTGCGTTGCATACGCTCGGCTATGTTTTGTTCAAGGTTTCTCCAAAATTCTGAGCCTTTCCAACACTCGATTGTATCTCCAAAAGTCTGAGCGTATGAGCTGCGTTGCATACGCTCAGCCATGTTTTGTCCAAGGTTTCTCCAAAAATTCGAGCCTTGTCAATGCTCGATTGTATCTCCCAAATTTCGAGCATATGAGCTGCGTTACATACACTCGGCCATGTTTTCTCCAAGGTTTTTGCAAAAATCCGAGCCTTGCCAACGCTCGGTCGTATCTCTAGAAGTCCGAGCATGTAAGCTACGTTGCATACACTCAGCCATGTTTTCTTCAAAGTTTCTCCGAAAATCTGAACCTTGCCAAAGCTCGATCGTATCTCCAATAGTCTGAGCGTATGAGCTGTGTTGTATACACTCGGCCATGTTTTCTCCAAGGTTTGTCCAAAAATCCTAGATTTGCTAACGCTCAGTCGTATCTCCAATAGTCCGAGCGTATGAGCTGCGTTGCCTGCGCTCTGCCATGTTTTCTCCAAAAATCTGAGCCTTGCCAACTCTCGGTTGTATCTCCAAAAGTCCGAGCGTATTAGCTGCGTTGCATACACTAGGCCATGTTTTCACTAAGGTTTCGAGCCTTGCCAACACTCGGTCGTATCTCCAAAAGTCCGAGCGTATGAGCTACGTTGCATACGCTCGGCCAAGTTTTCTCCAAGGTTTCTCCAAAAATCCGAGTCTTGCCAACGCTCGATTGTATCTCTAAAAGTTCGAGCGTGTGAGCTTTGTTGCATAAGTTCGGCCAGGTTTTCTC
Organism: Bretschneidera sinensis; assembly: GCA_023935145.1. NCBI lineage: Eukaryota > Viridiplantae > Streptophyta > Magnoliopsida > Brassicales > Akaniaceae > Bretschneidera > Bretschneidera sinensis. The sequence goes on from CM043699.1 coordinate 40,025,643, forward strand.
AAAGGTTTCTCCAAAAGTCCGAGCCTTTCCAACGCTCGGTCGTATCTCTAGAAGTTCGAGCATATAAGCTGCATTGCATATGCTCGACAATGTTTTCTCCAAGGTTTCTCCAAAAAATCCAAGCCTTGCCAACGCTCGATCGTATCTCCAAAAGTCCGACCGTATGAGATGCGTTGCATACACTCGGCCATGTTTTCTCCAAGGTTTCTCCAAAAATCCGAGCCTTGGCAACGCTAGGTCGTATCTCCAAAATTCCGAGAGTATGAGCTGCGTTACATACACTCGGCCATGTTTTCTCCAAGGTTTCTGCAAAAATCCGAGCTTTGCCAACGCTCGATTATATCTCTAGAAGTCCGAGCGTATAAGTTACGTTTCATACACTCGGCCATGTTTTCTCCAAGGTTTATCCGAAAATACGAGCCATGCCAACTCTCAGTCGTATCTCCAAAAGTCCGAGGATTTGAGCTGCATTACATAGGCTCGGCCTTGTTTTCTCCAAGGTTTCTCCAAAAATCTGAACCTTGCCAACGCTCGGTTGCATCTTTAGAAGTCCGAGCGTATAAGCTACGTGGCATACACTCGGCCATGTTTTCTCCATGGTTTCTCCGAAAATCCGGGCTTTGCCAACGCTCGATCGTATCTCCAAAAGTCCGAGCGTATGAGCTGCGTTACATACACTTGGACGTGTTTTCTAAAGGTTTCTCCAAAAATCCAAGCCTTGCCAAAGCTCGGTCGTATCTCCAAAAGTCCGAGCCTATGAGCTGCGTTGCATATACTCGGCAATGTTTTCTCCAAAAATCCAAGCTTTGCCAATGCTCGATCGTATCTCCAAAAGTCCGAGCATATGAGCTACGTTGCAGACGCTCGGCCATATTTTGTCTAAGGTTTCTCCAAAATTCTGAGCCTTGCCAACGCTCGATTGTATCTCCAAAAGTCCGAGCGTATGATTTGCGTTGCATACGCTCGGCCATGTTTTGTCCAAGGTTTCTCCAAAAATCCGAGCCTTGCCAATGCTCGGTTGTATCTCCAAAATTTTGAGCGTATGAGCTGTGTTACATACACTCGGCCATGTTTTCTCCAAGGTTTCTGCAAAAATCCGAGCCTTGCCAACGCTCGGTCATATCTCTAGATGTCCGAGCGTATAAGCTACGTTGCATACACTCGGCCATGTTTTCTCCAAGGTTTCTCCGACAATCCGAGCCTTGCCAACGCTCGGTTGTATCTCTAGAAGTCCGAGCGTATAAGCTACGTTGCATACGCTCGGCCATGTTTTCTTCAAAGTTTCTCCGAAAATCTGAACCTTGCCAACACTTGATCGTATCTCCAAAAGTCTGAGCGTATGAGCTGTGTTGCATACACCTGGCCATGTTTCCTCCAAGGTTTCTCCAAAAATCCTAGGCTTGCCAACGCTCGGTTGTATCTCCAAATGTCCGAGCGTATGAGCTGCGTTGTCTGCGCTCTGCCATGTTTTCTCCAAAAATCTGAGCCTTGCCAACTCTCGGTCGTATCTCCAAAAGTCCGAGTGTATGAGCTGCGTTGCATATGCTCGGCCATGTTTTCTCCAAGGTTTCTCCAAAAATCTAAGCCTTGCGAACGCTCGATTGTATCTCCAAAAGTCCGACCGTATGAGCTGCGTTGCATACACTCGACAATGTTTTCTCCAAGGTTCCTCCAAAAATCCAAGTCTTGCCAATGCTCGATCATATCTCCAAAAGTCCGAGCGTATGAGCTGCGTTGCAAACGCTCGGCCATATTTTTTTTAAGGTTTCTCCAAAATTTCGAGCCTTGCCAACGCTCGATTGTATCTCCAAAAGTCAGAGCGTATGAGCTGCGTTGCATACGCTCGGCCATGTTTTGTCCGAGGTTTCTCCAAAAATCTGAGCCTTGCCAATGCTCGGTTGTATCTCCAAAATTTTGAGCGTATGAGCTGCGTTACATACACTCGGTCATGTTTTCTCCAAGGTTTCTGCAAAAATCCGAGCCTTGCCAATGCTCGGTCGCATCTCTAGAAGTCAGAGCGTATAAGCTACGTTGCATACACTCGGCCATGTTTTCTCCAAGGTTTCTCCGATAATCCGAGCCTTGCCAACGCTCGGTTGTATCTCTAGAAGTCCGAGCGTATAAGCTACGTTGCATACACTCAGCCATGTTTTCTTCAAAGTTTCTCCGAAAATCTGAACTTTGCCAACGCTCTATCGTATCTCCAAAAGTCTGAGCGTATGAGCTGTGTTGCATATACTCGGCCATGTTTCCTCCATGGTTTCTCCAAAAATCCTAGGCTTGCCAACGCTCGGTTGTATCTCCAAAAGTCAGAGCGTATGAGCTGCGTTCCCTGTGCTCTACCGTGTTTTCTCCAGGGTTTCTCCAAAAATCTGAGCCTTGCCAACTCTCTCCAAAAATCCAAGCCTTGCCAACGCTCGATCGTATCTCCAAAAGTCCGAGCGTATGAGCTGCGTTGCAGACGCTCGGCCATATTTTGTTTAAGGTTTCTCCAAAATTCTGAGCCTTGCCGACGCTCGATTGTATCTCCAAAAGTCCGAGTGTATGAGCTGCGTTGCATACGCTCGGCCATGTTTTATCCAAGGTTTCTCCAAAAATCTGAGCCTTGCCAATGCTCGGTTGTATCTCCAAAATTTCGAGCGTATGAGCTGCATTACATATACTCGGCCATGTTTTCTCTAAGGTTTCTGCAAAAATCCGAGCCTTGCCAACACTCGGTCGTATCTCTAGAAGTCCGAGCGTATAAGTTATGTTGCATACACTCGGCCATGTTTTCTCCAAGGTTTCTCCGACAATCCGAGCCTTGCCAACACTCAGTTGTATCTCTAGAAGTCCGAGCGTATATGCTACGTTACATACACTCGGTCATGTTTTCTCCAAGGTTTCTCCAAAAATCCAAGCCTTGCCAACGCTCGGTTGTATCTCTAGAAGTCCGAGCGTATAAGCTACGTTGCATACACTCGGCCATGTTTTCTCCAAGGTTTATCAGAAATCCGAGACTTGCCAACTCTCAGTCGTATCTCCAAAAGTCTAAGGATTTGAGCTGTATTACATAGGCTCGGCCTTGTTTTCTCCAAGGTTTATCAAAAAATCTGAACCTTGCCAACGCTCGGTTGCATCTCTAGAAGTCCGAGGGTATAAGCTACGTTGCATACACTCGGCCAAGTTTTCTCCGAAAAGCCGAGCCTTGCCAACGCTCGATCGTATCTCCAAAAGTCCGAGCGTATGAGTTGGGTTACATACGCTCGACCGTGTTTTCTCAAGGTTTCTCCAAAAATCCAAGCCTTGCCAAAGCTCGGTCGTATCTCCAAAAGTAAGAGCCTATGAGCTGCGTTGCATACACTCGACCATGTTTTCTCCAAGGTTTCTCCAAAAATCCAAGCCTTGCCAACGCTCGATCGTATCTCCAAAAGTCCAACCGTATAAACTGCATTGCATAAGCTCGGCCATGTTTTGTCCAAGGTTTCTCCAAAAATCCGAGCCTTGCCAATGCTCGGTTGTATCTCCATCATTCCGAGCGTATAAGCTGCGTTACGTACACTCGGTCATGTTTTCTCCAAGGTTTCTGCAAAAATCCGAGCCATGCCAACGCTCGGTCATATCTCTAGAAGTCCGAGCATATAAGCTACGTTGCATACACTCGGCCATATTTTCTCCAAGGTTTCTTCGATAATCCGAGCCTTGCCAACGCTCGGTTGTATCTCTAGAAGTCCGAGCGTATATGCTACGTTACATACACTCAGCCATGTTTTCTCTAAGGTTTCTTCGACAATCCGAGCCTTGCCAATGCTCGGTTATATCTCTAGAAGTCTGAGCTTATATGCTACGTTACATACATTCGACCATTTTTTCTCCAAGTTTTCTGCAAAAATCCGAGCCTTGCCAACGCTCGGTCGTAGCTCTAGAAGTCCGAGCTTATAAGCTACATTGCATACACTCGGCCATGTTTTCTCCAAGGTTTCTCCGACAATCCGAGCCTTGCCAATGCTCGGTTGTATCTCTAGAAGTCTGAGCGTATATGCTACGTTACATACACTCGGTCATGTTTTCTCCAAGGTTTCTCCGAAAATCCAAGCCTTGCCAAAGCTCGGTTGTATCTCTAGAAGTCCGAGCGTATAAGCTACGTTGCATACACTCGGCTATGTTTTCTCCAAGGTTTTTCCAAAAATCCGAGCCTTGCCAACTCTCAGTCGTATCTCCAAAAGTCCGAGGATTTGAGCTGCATTACATAGGCTCGGCCTTGTTTTCTCCAGGTTTTCTCCAAAAATCTGAACCTTGCCAACCCTCGGTTGCATCTCTAGAAGTCCGAGCGTATAAGCTACGTTGCATACACTCGGCCATGTTTTCTGCAAGGTTTCTCCGAAAATCTGGGCCTTGCCAACGCTCGATCGTATCTCCAAAAGTCCGAGCGTATGAGCTGCGTTCCATACGCTCGGCCGTGTTTTCTCAAGGTTTCTCCAAAAATCCAAGCCTTGCCAAAGCTTGGTCGTATCTCCAAAAGTCCGAGCCTATGAGCTGCGTTGCATACGCTCGGCCATGTTTTCTCCAAGGTTTTTCCAAAAATCCAAGCCTTGCCAAAGCTCGATCGTATCTCCAAAAGTCCGACCGTATGAGCTGCATTGCATACGCTCGGCAATGTCTTCTCCAAGGTTTCTCCAAAAATCCAAGCCTTTCCAACACTCGATCGTATCTCTAAAAGTCCGAGCGTATGAGTTGCGTTGCATACGCTCGGCTATGTTTTGTTCAAGGTTTCTCCAAAATTCTGAGCCTTTCCAACACTCGATTGTATCTCCAAAAGTCTGAGCGTATGAGCTGCGTTGCATACGCTGAGCCATGTTTTGTCCAAGGTTTCTCCAAAAATTTGAGCCTTGTCAATGCTCGATTGTATCTCCCAAATTTCGAGCATATGAGCTGCGTTACATACACTCGGCCATGTTTTCTCCAAGGTTTTTGCAAAAATACGAGCCTTGCCAATGCTCGGTCGTATCTCTAGAAGTCCGAGCATGTAAGCTACGTTGCATACACTCAGCCATGTTTTCTTCAAAGTTTCTCCGAAAATCTGAACCTTGCCAAAGCTCGATCGTATCTCCAATAGTCTGAGCGTATGAGCTGTGTTGCATACACTCGGCCATGTTTTCTCCAAGGTTTGTCCAAAAATCCTAGATTTGCTAACGCTCAGTCGTATCTCCAATAGTCCGAGCGTATGAGCTGCGTTGCCTGCGCTCTGCCATGTTTTCTCCAAAAATCTGAGCCTTGCCAACTCTCGGTTGTATCTCCAAAAGTCCGAGCGTATGAGCTACGTTGCATACGCTCGGCCAAGTTTTCTCCAAGGTTTCTCCAAAAATCCGAGTCTTGCCAACGCTTTATTGTATCTCTAAAAGTTCGAGCGTGTGAGCTTTGTTGCATAAGTTCGGCCAGGTTTTCTCAAAGGTTTCTCCAAAAGTCCGAGCCTTTCCAACGCTCGGTCGTATCTCTAGAAGTTCGAGCATATAAGCTGCATTGCATATGCTCGACAATGTTTTCTCCAAGGTTTCTCCAAAAAATCCAAGCCTTGCCAACGCTCGATCGTATCTCCAAAAGTCCGACCGTATGAGATGCGTTGCATACACTCGGCCATGTTTTCTCCAAGGTTTCTCCAAAAATCCGAGCCTTGCCAACGCTCGGTCGTATCTCCAAAATTCCGAGAGTATGAGCTGCGTTACATACACTCGGCCATGTTTTCTCCAAGGTTTCTGCAAAAATCCGAGCTTTGCCAACGCTCGATTATATCTCTAGAAGTCCGAGCGTATAAGTTACGTTTCATACACTCGGCCATGTTTTCTCCAAGGTTTATCCGAAAATACGAGCCATGCCAACTCTCAGTCGTATCTCCAAAAGTCCGAGGATTTGAGCTGCATTACATAGGCTCGGCCTTGTTTTCTCCAAGGTTTCTCCAAAAATCTGAACCTTGCCAACGCTCGGTTGCATCTTTAGAAGTCCGAGCGTATAAGCTACGTGGCATAAACTCGGCCATGTTTTCTCCATGGTTTCTCCGAAAATCCGGGCTTTGCCAACGCTCGATCGTATCTCCAAAAGTCCGAGCGTATGAGCTGCGTTACATACACTTGGACGTGTTTTCTAAAGGTTTCTCCAAAAATCCAAGCCTTGCCAAAGCTCGGTCGTATCTCCAAAAGTCCGAGCCTATGAGCTGCGTTGCATACACTCGGCAATGTTTTCTCCAAAAATCCAAGCTTTGCCAATGCTCGATCGTATCTCCAAAAGTCCGAGCATATGAGCTGCGTTGCAGACGCTCGGCCATATTTTGTCTAAGGTTTCTCCAAAATTCTGAGCCTTGCCAACGCTCGATTGTATCTCTATAAGTCTGAGCGTATGAGCTGCGTTGCATACGCTCGGCCATGTTTTGCCCAAGGTTTCTCCAAAAATCCGAGCCTTGCCAATGCTTGGTTGTATCTCCAAAATTTCGAGCGTATGAACTGTGTTACATACACTCGGCCATGTTTTCTCCAAGGTTTCTGCCAAAATCCGAGCCTTGCCAACGCTCGGTCATATCTCTAGATGTCCGAGCGTATAAGCTACGTTGCATACACTCGGCCATGTTTTCTCCAAGGTTTCTCCGACAATCCGAGCCTTGCCAACGCTCGGTTGTATCTCTAGAAGTCCGAGCGTATAAGCTACGTTGCATACGCTCGGCCATGTTTTCTTCAAAGTTTCTCCGAAAATCTGAACCTTGCCAACACTTGATCGTATCTCCAAAAGTCTGAGCGTATGAGCTGTGTTGCATACACCTGGCCATGTTTCCTCCAAGGTTTCTCCAAAAATCCTAGGCTTGCCAACGCTCGGTTGTATCTCCAAATGTCCGAGCGTATGAGCTGCGTTGTCTGCGCTCTGCCATGTTTTCTCCAAAAATCTGAGCCTTGCCAACTCTCGGTCGTATCTCCAAAAGTCCGAGTGTATGAGCTGCGTTGCATATGCTCGATCATGTTTTCTCCAAGGTTTCTCCAAAAATCTAAGCCTTGCGAACGCTCGATTCTATCTCCAAAAGTCCGACCGTATGAGCTGCGTTGCATACACTCGACAATGTTTTCTCCAAGGTTCCTCCAAAAATCCAAGTCTTGCCAATGCTCGATCATATCTCCAAAAGTCCGAGCGTATGAGCTGCGTTGCAAACGCTCGGCCATATTTTTTTTAAGGTTTCTCCAAAATTTCGAGCCTTGCCAACGCTCGATTGTATCTCCAAAAGTCCGAGCGTATGATTTGCGTTGCATACACTCGGCCATGTTTTGTCCAAGGTTTCTCCAAAAATCCGAGCCTTGCCAATGCTCGGTTGTATCTCTAAAATTTTGAGCGTATGAGCTGCGTTACATACACTCGGCCATGTTTTCTCCAAGGTTTCTGCAAAAATCCGAGCCTTGCCAACGCTCGGTCGCATCTCTAGAAGTCAGAGCGTATAAGCTACGTTGCATACACTCGGCCATGTTTTCTCCAAGGTTTCTCCGATAATCCGAGCCTTGCCAACGCTCGGTTGTATCTCTAGAAGTCCGAGCGTATAAGCTACGTTGCATACACTCAGCCATGTTTTCTTCAAAGTTTCTCCGAAAATCTGAACCTTGCCAACGCTCTATCGTATCTCCAAAAGTCTAAGCGTATGAGCTGTGTTGCATACACTCGGCCATGTTTCCTCCATGGTTTCTCCAAAAATCCTAGGCTTGCCAACGCTCGGTTGTATCTCCAAAAGTCAGAGCGTATGAGCTGCGTTCCCTGTGCTCTACCGTGTTTTCTCCAGGGTTTCTCCAAAAATCTGAGCCTTGCCAACTCTCTCCAAAAATCCAAGCCTTGCCAACGCTCGATCGTATCTCCAAAAGTCCAAGCGTATGAGCTGCGTTGCAGACGCTCGGCCATATTTTGTCTAAGGTTTCTCCAAAATTCTGAGCCTTGCCGACGCTCGATTGTATCTCCAAAAGTCCGAGCGTATGAGCTGCGTTGCATACGCTCGGCCATGTTTTATCCAAGGTTTCTCCAAAAATCCGAGCCTTGCCAATGCTCGGTTGTATCACCACAATTTTGAGCGTATGAGCTGCGTTACATACACTCGGCCATGTTTTCTCCAAGGTTTCTGCAAAAATCCGAGCCTTGCCAACGCTCGGTCGCATCTCTAGAAGTCAGAGCGTATAAGCTACGTTGCATACACTCGGCCATGTTTTCTCCAAGGTTTCTCCGACAATCTGAGCCTTGCCAACACTCGATCGTATCTCTAGAAGTCCGAGCGTATAAGCTACGTTGCATACACTCGGCCATGTTTTCTTCAAAGTTTCTCTGAAAATCTGAACCTTGCCAACACTCGATCGTATCTCCAAAAGTCTGAGCGTATGAGCTGTGTTGCATACACTCAGCCATGTTTCCTCCAAGGTTTCTCCAAAAATCCTAGGCTTACCAACGCTCAGTTGTATCTCCAAAAGTCCGAGCGTATGAGCTGCGTTGCCTGCACTCTGCCATGTTTTCTCCAAGGTTTCTCCAAAAATCTGAGTCTTGCCAACTCTGGGTCGTATCTCCAAAAGTCCGAGCGTATGAGTTGCGTTGCATACGCTAGACCATTTTTCACTAAGGTTTCTCCTAAAATCCGAGCCTTGCCAACACTCGGTCATATCTCCAAAAATCTAAGCGTATGAGCTACGTTGCATACGCTCAGCCATGTTTTCTCCAAGGTTTCTCCAAAAATCCGAGTCTTGCCAACGCTCGATTGTATCTCCAAAAGTCCGAGCGTGTGAGCTTTGTTGCATATGCTCAGCCATGTTTTCTCCAAAGTTTCTCCAAAAGTCCGAGCCTTTCCAACGCTCGGTCGTATCTCTAGAAGTTCGAGCATATAAGCTGCGTTGCATATGCTCGACAATGTTTTCTCCAAGGTTTCTCCAAAAATCCAAGCCTTGCCAACGCTCGACCGTATCTCCAAAAGTCCGACCGTATGAGCTGCGTTGCATACACTTTGCGATGTTTTCCCCAAGGTTTCTCCAAAAATCCGAGCCTTGCCAACTCTCGGTCGTATCTCCAAAGGTCCGAGCTTATGAGCTGCGTTGCATACACCCCGTCATGTTTTCTCCAAGGTTTCTCCAAAAATCTGAGCCTTGCCAATGCTCAGTCGTATCTCTAGAATTCCGAGCATATAAGCTGCGTTGCATGCGCTTGGCCACGTTTTCTCCAAGGCTTCTCCAAAAATCCAAGCCTTGCCAATGCTCAGTCGTATCTCCAAAAGTCCGAGCGTACGAGTTACGTTGAACATGCTCGGTCATCTTTTCTCCAAGGTTTATCCAAAAATCTGAGCATTGCCAACGCTCGGTCATATAGCCAATAGTCCGAGTGTATGAGCTTTATTGCATACGCTCGGCCATGTTTTCTCCAAGGTTTCTCTAAAAATCCGAGATTTGCCAACACTCGGTCGTATCTCCAAAAGTCCGAGCGTGTGAGCTACATTGCACACACTCGGCCATGTTTTCTCCAAGGTTTCTCCAAAAATTCGAGCCTTGCCAACGCTCGATCGTATCTCCAAAAGTCCGAGTGTGTGAGCTGCGTTGCCTGCGCTCAGCCATGTTTTCTCCAAGGTTTCTTCGAAAATCCAAGTCTTGCCAACGCTCGATCGTTTCTCCAAATGTCCGAGCGTATGAGTTGCGATGCATATGCCCGGCTATGTTTTCTCCAAGGTTTCTCCAAAAATCCAAGCCTTCCCAATGCTCGGTTGTATCTCCAAAAGTCCGAGCGTATGAGCTGCGTTACATACACCCGGCCATGTTTTCTCCAAGGTTTCTCCAAAAATCTAAGCCTTGCCAATGCTCAGTCGTATCTCTAGAATTTCGAGCGTACAAGCTACGTTGCATACGCTCGGCCACGTTTTCTCCAAGTTTTCTCCAAAAATCCAAGCCTTGCCAATACTCGGTCGTATCTCCAAAAGTCCGAGCGTACGAGTTGCGTTGAACACGCTCGGTCATGTTTTCTCCAAGGTTTATCCAAAAATCTGAGCATTGCCAACGCTCGATTATATAACCAACAGTCCGAGTGTATGAGCTTCGTTGCATACGCTCGGCCATGTTTTCTCCAAGGTTTCTTTAAAAATTCGAGATTTGCCAACACTCAGTCGTATCTCCAAAAGTCCGAGTGTGTGAGCAACGTTGCACACACTCGGCCATGTTTTCTCCAAGGTTTCTCCAAAAATTCGATCATTGCCAACGCTCAGTCGTATCTCCAAAATTCCGAGCGTATGAGCTGCGTTGCATGCGCTCGGCTATGTTTTCTCCAAGGTTTCTTCAAAAATCCGAGCCATGCCAAAACTCGATCGTATCTCCAAAAGTCTGCGTGGATGAGCTGCGTTGCATACACTCGGCCATTTTTTCTCCAAGATTTCTCCAAAAATTTGAGCCTTGCCAACACTCAGTCGTATCTCTAAAAGTCCGAGCATATAAGCTGTGTTGCATAAGTTCGGCCATGGTTTATCAAAGGTTTCTCCAAAAATCCGAGCCTTGCCAACACTCGGTCGTATCTCCAAAAGTCTGAGCGTATAAGCTGTGTTGCATGAACTCGACCATGTTTTCTCCAAGGTTTCTCCAAAAATCTGAGCCTTGCCAACACTCGCTCGTATCTCCAAAAGGCCGAGCATATGAGCTGCGTTGCATACACTCGGTCATATTTTCTCCAAGGTTTCTCCAAAAATCTGAGCCTTGCCAACGCTCGATCGTATCTCCAAAAGTCCGAGCGTATGAGCTGCGTTGCATGCCCTCAGCCATGTTTTCTCCAAGGTTTCTCCAAAAATCCGAGCCTTTCCAATGCTCGGTCATATCTCCAATAGTAAGCCATGTTTTCTCCATGATTTCTACAAAAATCCAAGCCTTACCAACACTCGGTTGTATCTCAAGAAGTCTAAGCGTATAAGCTACGTTGCATACACTCGGTCATATTTTCTCCAAGGTTTATCCGAAAAAACGAGCCTTGCCAACTCTCAGTTGTATCTCCAAAAGTCCGAGGATTTGAGCTGCATTACATAGGCTCGGCCTTGTTTTCTCCAAGGTTTCTCCAAAAATCTGAAGCTTGCCAATGCTCGATTGCATCTTTAGAAGTCCGAGCATATAAGCTACGTTGCATACACTCGGCCATGTTTTCTCCATGGTTTATCCGAAAATCCGGGCCTTGCCAACGTTCGATCGTATCTCCAAAACTCCGAGCGTATGAGTTGCGTTACATACGCTTGGTCGTGTTTTCTCAAGGTTTCTCCAAAAATCAAAGCCTTGCAAAAGATCGGTCGTATCTCCAAAAGTCCAAGCCTATGAGCTGCGTTGCATACGCTCATCCATTTTTCTCCAAGGTTTCCCCAAAAATCCAAGCCTTGCCAACGCTCGATCGTATCTCCAAAAGCCCGACCGTATGAGTTGCGTTGCATACGCTCGGCAATGTTTTCTCCAAGCTTTCTCCAAAAATCCAAGCCTTGCCAAAGCTCGATCGTATCTCCAAAAGTCCGAGCGTATGAGCTGCGTTGCAGACGCTCGGCCATATTTTATCTAAGGTTTCTCCAAAATTCTAAGCCTTGCCAACGCTCGATTGTATATCCAAAAGTCTGAGCGTATGAGCTGCGTTGCATACACTCAGCCATGTTTTGTCCAAGGTTTCTTCAAAAATCCGAGCCTTGTCAATGCTCGGTTGTATCTCCAAAATTTCGAGCGTATGAGCTGCGTTACATACACTCGGCCATGTTTTCTCCAAGGTTTCTGCAAAAATCCGAGCCTTGCCAATGCTCTGTCGTATCTCTAGAAGTCCGAGCGTATAAGCTATGTTGCATACACTCGGCCATGTTTTCTCCAAGGTTTCTCCGACAATCCGAGCCTTGCCAACGCTAGGTTGTATCTCTACAAGTCCGAGCGTATATGCTACATTACGTACACTCGGCCATGTTTTTTCCATGGTTTCTCCGAAAATCCTAGCCTTGCTAACGCATGGTTGTATCTCTAGAAGTCCGACCGTATAAGCTACGTTGCATACACTCGACCATGTTTTCTCAAAGGTTTATCCGAAAATCCGAGCCTTGCCAACTCTTAGTCGTATCTTCAAAAGTCTGAGGATTTGAACTGCATTACATAGGCTCGATCTTGTTTTCTCCAAGGTTTCTTCAAAAGTCTGAACCTTCAAATGCTCTGTTGCATCTCTAGAAGTTCGAGCGTATAAGCTACGTTGTATACACTCCGCCATGTTTTCTCTAAGGTTTCTTCAAAAATATGGGCCATGCCAACGCTCGATCGTATCTCCAAAAGTCCGAGCGTATGAGCTGCATTACATACTCTCGGTCGTATCTCCAAAAGTCCGAGCGTATGAGCTGCATTGAATACGCTCGGCGATGTTTTCTCTAAGGTTTCTCCTAAAATCCGAGCCTTGCCAACACTCGATCGTATCTTCAAAAGTCCGAGCGTATGAGCTACGTTGCATACGCTCGGCCATGTTTTCTCCAAGGTTTCTCCAAAAATACGAGTCTTGCCAATGCTCGATTGTATCTCCAAAAGTACGAGCGTATGAGCTTTGTTGCATATGCTCGGCCATGTTTTCTCCAAAGTTTCTCTAAAAGTCTAAGCCATGCCAACGCTCGGTCGTATCTCCAAAAGTCTGAGCTTATGAGCTGCGTTGCATGCGCTCGGCCATGTTTTCTCCAAGGTTTTTCCAAAAATCAGAGCCTTGCCAACGCTCGATCGTGTCTCCAAAATTTTGAGCCTATGAGCTGCGTTGCATACGCTCGGCCATGTTTTCTCCTAGGTTTCTCCAAAAATCCAAGCCTTGCCAACACTCGATCGTATCTCCAAAAGTCCAACCGTATGAGCTGCGTTGCATACGCTCGGCAATGTTTTCTCCAAAAATCCGAGCCTTGCCAACACTCGGTCATATCTCCAAAAGTTCGAGCATATAAGCGGCGTTGCTTATGCTCGGCCATGTTTTCTCCAAGGTTTCTCCAAAAATCCAAGCCTTGCTAACGCTCGATCGTATCTCCAAAAGTCCGACCGTATGAGCTGCGTTGCATACGCTCGGCCATATTTTCTCCAGGGTTTCTCCAAAAATCTGAGCCTTGCCAACGCTCGATCGTATCTCCAAAAGTTCGAGCTTATGAGCTGCGTTGCATGCGCTCGGCCATGTTTTCTCCAAGGTTTTTCCAAAAAACAGAGCCTTGTCGACGCTCGATCGTGTCTCCAAAAGTCCGAGCCTATGAGCTGCGTTGCATACGCTCAGCCATATTTTCTCCAAGGTTTCTCCAAAAATCCAAGCCTTGCCAACACTCGATCGTATCTCCAAAAGTCCGACCGTATGAGCTGCGTTGCATACGCTCGACAATGTTTTGTCCAAGGTTTCTCCAAAAATCCGAGCCTTGCCAACACTCGGTCGTATCTCCAAAAGTCCGAGCTTATGAGCTGCGTTGCATGTGCTCGGCCATGTTTTCTCCAAGGCTTTTCCAAAAATCAGAGCCTTGTCAATGCCCGATCGTGTCTCCAAAAGTCCGAGCCTATGAGCTACGTTGCATACCCTCGGCCATGTTTTCTCCAAGGTTTCTCCAAAAATCCAAGCCTTGCCAACACTCGATCATATCTCCAAAAGTCCGACCGTATGAGCTGCGTTGCATACGCTCGGCAATGTTTTCTCCAAGGTTTCTCCAAAAATCCAAGCCTTGCCAATGCTCGGTCGTATCTCTAAAAGTCCGAGCGTACGAGTTGCGTTGAACACACTCGGTCGTGTTTTCTCCAAGGTTTATCCAAAAATCTGAGCATTGCCAATTCTCGGTTATATAACCAACAGTCCGAGTGTATGAGCTTCGTTGCATACACTCGGCCATGTTTTCTCCAAGGTTTCTCTAAAAATCTGAGATTTGCCAACACTCAGTCGTATCTCCAAAAGTCCGAGCGTGTGAGCTACGTTGCACACACTCGGCAATGTTTTCTCCAAGGTTTCTCCAAAAATCCGAACCTTGCTAACGCTCAGTCGTATCTCCAAAATTCCGAGCGTATGAGCTGCGTTGCATGCGCTCGGCCATATTTTCTCCAAGGTTTCTTCAAAAATCCGAGCCATGCCAAAACTCGATCGAATCTACAAAAGTCCGAGTGGATGAGCTGCGTTGCATACACTCGGCCATTTTTTCTCCAAGATTTCTCCAAAAATTTGAGCCTTGCCAACGCTCAGTCGTATCTCTAAAAGTCCGAGCGTATAAGCTGCGTTGCATAAGTTCAGCCATGGTTTCTCCAAAAATCCGAGCCTTGCCAACACTCGGTCGTATCTCCGAAAGTCTGAGCGTATAAGCTGTGTTGCATGAACTCGACCATGTTTTCTCCAAGGTTTCTCCAAAAATCTGAGCCTTGCCAACACTCGCTCGTATCTCCAAAAGGTCGAGCATATGAGCTGCGTTGCATACACTCGGCCATGTTTTCTCCAAGGTTTCTCCAAAAATCTGAGCCTTGCCAACGCTCGATCGTATCTCCAAAAGTCCGAGCTTATGAGCTGCGTTGCATACCCTCGGCCATGTTTTCTCCAAGGTTTCTCCAAAAATCCGAGCCTTGCCAATGCTCGGTCGTATCTCCAATAGTAAGCCATGTTTTCTCCAAGATTTCTCCAAAAATCCAAGCCTTACCAACGCTCGGTTGTGTCTCTAGAAGTCCGAGCGTATAAGCTACGTTGCATACACTCGACCATATTTTCTCCAAGGTTTATCCGAAAAAACGAGCCTTGCCAACTCTCAGTTGTATCTCCAAAAGTCTGAGGATTTGAGCTGCATTACATAGGCTCGGCCTTGTTTTCTCCAAGGTTTCTCCAAAAATCTGAACCTTGCCAATGCTCGATTGCATCTTTAGAAGTCCGAGCGTATAAGCTACGTTGCATACACTCGGCCATGTTTTCTCCATGGTTTCTCCGAAAATCCGGGCCTTGCCAACGCTCGATCGTATCTCCAAAAGTTCGAGCGTATGAGCTGCGTTACATACGCTTGGCCGTGTTTTCTCAAGGTTTCTCGAAAAATCCAAGCCTTGCAAAAGCTCGGTCGTATCTCCAAAAGTCCGAGCCTATGAGCTGCGTTGCATACGCTCGGCCATTTTTCTCCAAGGTTTCTCCAAAAATCCAAGCCTTGCCAACGCTCGATCGTATCTCCAAAAGGCCAACCGTATGAGTTGCGTTGCATATGCTCGGCATTGTTTTCCCCAAGGTTTCTCCAAAAATCCAAGCCTTTCCAACACTCGATCGTATCTCCAAAAGTCCGACCGTATGAGCTGCGTTGCATACGCTCGGCAATGTTTTCTCCAAGGTTTCTCTTAAAATCTGAGCCTTACCAACACTCGGTCGTATTTCCAGAAGTTCGAGCATATAAGTGGCGTTGCTTATGCTCGGCCATGTTTTCTCCAAGGTTTCTCCAAAAATCCAAGCCTTGCTAACGCTCGATCGTATCTCCAAAAGTCCGACCGTATGAGCTGCGTTGCATACGCTCGGCAATGTTTTCTCCAAGGTTTCTCCAAAAATCCGAGCCTTGCCAACACTTGGTCGTATCTCCAGAAGTTCGAGCATATAAGCGGCGTTGCTTAAGCTCGGCTATGTTTTCTCCAAGGTTTCTCCAAAAATCCAAGCCTTGCTAACGCTCAATCGTATCTCCAAAAGTCCGACCGTATGAGCTGCGTTGCATACGCTCGGCCATATTTTCTCCAAGGTTTCTCCAAAAATCTGAGCCTTGCCAACGCTCGATCGTATCTCCAAAAGTCCGAGCTTATGAGCTGCGTTGCATGCGCTCGGCCATGTTTTCTCCAAGGTTTTTCCAAAAAACAGAGCCTTGTCGACGCTCGATCGTGTCTCCAAAATTCCGAGCCTATGAGCTGCGTTGCATACGCTCGGCCATGTTTTCTCCAAGGTTTCTCCAAAAATCCAAGCCTTGCCAACACTCGATCGTATCTCCAAAAGTCCGACAGTAGGAGCTGCGTTGCATACGCTCGACAATGTTTTGTCCAAGGTTTCTCCAAAAATCCGAGCCTTGCAAACACTCGGTCGTATCTCCAAAAGTCCGAGCTTATGAACTGCGTTGCATGAGCTCGGCCATGTTTTCTCCAAGGTTTTTCCAAAAATCAGAGCCTTGTCAACGCCCGATCGTGTCTCCAAAAGTCCGAGCCTATGAGCTACGTTGCATACGCTCGGCCATGTTTTCTCCAAGGTTTCTCCAAAAATCCAAGCCTTGCCAACACTCGATCGTATCTCCAAAAGTCCGACCGTATGAGCTGCGTTGCATACGCTCGGCAATGTTTTCTCCAAGGTTTCTCCAAAAATCCAAGCCTTGCCAATGCTCGGTCGTATCTCCAAAAGTCCGAGCGTATGAGTTGCGTTGAACACGCTCGGTCATGTTTTCTCCAAGGTTTATCCAAAAATCTGAGCAATGCCAATACTCGATTATATAACCAACAGTCCGAGTGTATGAGCTTCGTTGCATACGCTCGGCCATGTTTTCTCCAAGGTTTCTCTAAAAATCCGAGATTTGCCAACACTCAGTCGTATCTCCAAAAGTCCGAGCGTGTGAGCTACGTTGCACACACTCGGCCATGTTTTCTCCAAGGTTTCTCCAAAAATCCGATCCTTGCCAACGCTCAGTCCTATCTCCAAAATTCCGAGCGTATGAGCTGCGTTGCATGTGCTCGGCCATATTTTCTCCAAGGTTTCTTCAAAAATCCGAGCCATGCCAAAACTCGATCGTATCTCCAAAAGTCCACGTGGATGAGCTGCGTTGCATACACTCGGTCATTTTTTCTCCAAGATTTCTCCAAAAATTTGAGCCTTGCCAACGCTCAGTCGTATCTCTAAAAGTCTGAGCGTATAAGCTGCGTTGCATAAGTTCGGCCATGGTTTCTCCAAAAATCCGAGCCTTGCCAACACTCGGTCGTATCTCCAAAAGTCTGAGCGTATAAGCTGTGTTGCATGAACTCGACCATGTCTTCTCCAAGGTTTCTCCAAAAATCTGAGCTTTGCCAACACTCGCTCGTATCTCCAAAACGCCGAGCATATGAGCTGCGTTGCATACACTCGGCCATGTTTTCTCCAAGGTTTCTCCAAAAATCTAAGCCTTGCCAACGCTCGATCGTATCTCCAAAAGTCCGAGCGTATGAGCTGCGTTGCATACCCTCGGCCATGTTTTCTCCAAGGTTTCTCCAAAAATCCGAGCCTTCCCAATGCTTGGTCGTATCTCCAATAGTAAGCCATGTTTTCTCCAAGATTTCTCCAAAAATCCAAGCCTTACCAACGCTCGATTGTATCTCTAGAAGTCCGAGGGTATAAGCTACGTTGCATACACTCGGCCATATTTTCTCCAAGGTTTATCCGAAAAACGAGCCTTGCCAACTCTCAGTTATATCTCCAAAAGTCCGAGGATTTGAGCTGCATTACATAGGCTCGGCCTTGTTTTCTCCAAGGTTTCTCCAAAAATCTGAACCTTGCCAATGCTCGATTGCATCTTTAGAAGTCCGAGCGTATAAGCTACGTTGCATACACTCGACCATGTTTTCTCCATGGTTTCTCCGAAAATCCGGGCCTTGCCAACGCTCGATCGTATCTCCAAAAGTTCGAGCGTATGAGCTGCGTTTCATACGCTTGGCCGTGTTTTCTCAAGGTTTCTCCAAAAATCCAAGCCTTGCAAAAGCTCGGTCGTATCTCCAAAAGTCCGAGCCTATGAGCTGCGTTGCATACGCTCGGCCAATTTTCTCCAAGGTTTCTCCAAAAATCCAAGCCTTGCCAACGCTCGATCGTATCTCCAAAAGCCCAACCGTATGAGTTGCGTTGCATAAGCTCGGCAATGTTTTCTCCAAGGTTTCTCCAAAAATCCAAGCCTTGCCAAAGCTCGATCGTATCTCCAAAAGTTCGAGCGTGTGAGCTGAGTTGCAGACACTCGGCCATATTTTGTCTAAGGTTTCTCCAAAATTCTGAGCCTTGCCAACGCTCGATTGTATCTCTAAAAGTCCGAGCGTATGAGCTGCGTTGCATACACTCAGCCATGTTTTGTCCAAGGTTTCTTAAAAAATACGAGCCTTGCCAATGCTCGGTTGTATCTCCAAAATTCCGAGCGTATGAGCTGCGTTACATACACTCGGCCATGTTTTCTCCACGGTTTCTGCAAAAATTCGAGCCTTGCCAACGCTCGGTCGTATCTCTAGAAGTCCGAGCGTATAAGCTATGTTGCATACACTCGGCCATGTTTTCTCCAAGGTTTATCCGAAAATCCGAGCCTTGCCAACTCTTAGTCGTATCTTCAAAAGTCTGAGGATTTGAACTGCATTACATAGGCTCGACCTTGTTTTCTCCAAGGTTTCTCCAAAAATCTGAACCTTCAAATGCTCTGTTGCATCTCTAGAAGTTCGAGCGTATAAGTTACGTTGCATACACTCGGCCATGTTTTCTCCAAGGTTTCTTCAAAAATCTGGGCCTTGCCAACGCTCGATCGTATCTCCAAAAGTCCGACCATATGAACTGCGTTACATACTCTCGGTCGTATCTCAAGAAGTCTAAGCGTATAAGCTACGTTGCATACACTCGGCCATATTTTCTCCAAGGTTTATCCGAAAAAATGAGCCTTGCCAACTCTTAGTTGTATCTCCAAAAGTCCGAGGATTTGAGCTGTGTTACATAGGCTCGGCCTTGTTTTCTCCAAGGTTTCTCCAAAAATCTGAACCTTGCCAATGCTCGACTGCATCTTTAGAAGTCCGAGCGTATAAGTTACGTTGCATACACTCGGCCATGTTTTCTCCATGGTTTCTCCGAAAATCCGGGCCTTGCCAACGCTCGATCGTATCTCCAAAAGTCCGAGCGTATAAGCTGCGTTACATACGCTTGGCCCTGTTTTCTCAAGGTTTTTCCAAAAATCCAAGCCTTGCAAAAGCTCGGTCGTATCTCCAAAAGTCCGAGCCTATGAGCTGCGTTGCATACGCTCGGCCAATTTTCTCCAAGGTTTCTCCAAAAATCCAAGCCTTGCCAACGCTCGATCGTATCTCCAAAAGCCCAACCGTATGAGTTGCGTTGCATACGCTCGGCAATGTTTTCTCCAAGATTTCTCCAAAAATCCAAGCCTTGCCAAAGCTCGATCGTATCTCCAAAAGTCCGAGCGTATGAACTGCGTTGCAGACGCTCTGCCGTATTTTGTCTAAGGTTTCTCCAAAATTCTGAGCCTTGCCAACGTTCGATTGTATCTCCAAAAGACCGAGCATATGAGCTGCGTTGCATACACTCAGCTATGTTTTGTCCAAGGTTTCTTCAAAAATCTGAGCCTTGCCAATGCTCGGTTGTATCTCCAAAATTCCGAGCGTATGAGCTGCGTTACATACACTCGGCCATGTTTTCTCCAAGGTTTCTGCAAAAATCCAAGCCTTGCCAACGCTCGGTCGTATCTCTAGAAGTCCGAGCGTATAAGCTATGTTGCATACACTCGGCCATGTTTTCTCCAAGGTTTCTCCGACAATCCGAGCCTTGCCAATGCTCGGTTGTATCTCTACATGTCCGAGCGTATATGCTACGTTACATACACTCGGCCATGTTTTTTCCATGGTTTCTTCGAAAATCCAAGCCTTGCCAACGCATGGTTGTATCTCTAGATGTCCGAGCGTATAAGCTACGTTGCATACACTCGACCATGTTTTCTCAAAGGTTTATCCGAAAATCCGAGCCTTGCCAACTCTTAGTCGTATCTCCAGAAGTCTGAGGATTTGAACTGCATTATATAGGCTCGACCTTGTTTTCTCCAAGGTTTCTCCAAAAATCTGAACCTTCAAATGCTCTGTTGCATCTCTAGAAGTTCGAGCGTATAAGCTACGTTGCATACACTCGGCCATGTTTTCTCCAAGGTTTCTTCAAAAATCTAGGCCTTGCCAACACTCGATCGTATCTCCAAAAGTCCGAGCGTATGAGCTGCGTTACATACTCTCGGTCGTATCTCCAAAAGTCCGAGCGTATGAGCTGCGTTGCTTACGCTCGGTGATGTTTTCTCTAAGGTTTCTCCTAAAATCCGAGCCTTGCCAACACTCGGTCGTATCTCCAAAAGTCCGAGCGTATGAGCTACGTTGCATACGCTCGGCCATGTTTTCTCCAGGGTTTCTCCAAAAATATGAGTCTTGCCAATGCTCGATTGTATCTCCAAAAGTCCAAGCGTATAAGCTTTGTTGCATATGCTCGGCCATGTTTTCTCCAAAGTTTCTCTAAAAGTCTGAGCCATACCAATGCTCGGTCGTATCTCCAAAAGTCTGAGCTTATGAGCTGCGTTGCATGCGCTCGGCCATGTTTTCTCCAAGGTTTTTCCAAAAATCAGAGCCTTGCCAACGCTCGATCGTGTCTCCAAAATTTCGAGCCTATGAGCTGCGTTGCATACGCTCGGCCAAGTTTTATCCAAGGTTTCTCCAAAAATCCAAGCCTTGCCAACACTCGATCGTATCTCCAAAAGTCTGACCGTATGAGTTACGTTGCATACGCTCGGCAATGTTTTCTCTAAGGTTTCTCCAAAAATTCGAGCCTTGCCAACACTCGGTCGTATCTCCAGAAGTTCGAGCATATAAGCGGCGTTGCTTATGCTCAGCCATGTTTTCTCCAAGGTTTCTCCAAAAATCAAAGCCTTGCTAACGCTCGATCGTATCTCCAAAAGTCCGACTGTATGAGCTATGTTGCATACACTCGGCCATATTTTCTCCAAGGTTTCTCCAAAAATCTGAGCCTTGCCAACGCTCGATCGTATCTCCAAAAGTCCGAGCTTATGAGCTGCGTTGCATGCGCTCGGCCATGTTTTCTCCAAGGTTTTTCCAAAAAACAGAGCCTTGTCGACGCTCGATCGTGTCTCCAGAAGTCCGAGCTTATGAGCTGCATTGCATACGCTCGGCCATGTTTTCTCCAAGGTTTCTCCAAAAATCCAAGCCTTGCCAACACTCGATCGTATCTCCAAAAGTCCGACCGTATGAGCTGCGTTGCATACGCTCGACAATGTTTTCTCCAAGGTTTCTCCAAAAATCCGAGCCTTGCCAACACTCGGTCGTATCTCCAAAAGTCTGAGCTTATGAGCTGCGTTGCATGTGCTCGGCCATGTTTTCTCTAAGGTTTTTCCAAAAATCAGAGCCTTGTCAATGCCCGATCGTGTCTCCAAAAGTCCGAGCCTATGAGCTACGTTGCATACGCTCGGCCATGTTTTCTCCAAGGTTTCTCCAAAAATCCAAGCCTTGCCAATACTCGATCGTATCTCCAAAAGTCCGACCGTATGAGCTGCGTTGCATACGCTCGGCAATGTTTTCTCCAAGGTTTCTCCAAAAATCTAAGCCTTGCCGACGCTCGATCGTATCTCCAAAAGTCCGACCGTATGAGCTGCGTTGCATACGCTCGGCCATGTTTTCTCCAAGGTTTCTCCAAAATTTCGAGCCTTGCCAACGCTCAATTGTTTCTCCAAAAGTCTGAGCGTATGAGTTGCGTTGCATACGCTCGGTCATGTTTTGTCCAAGGTTTCTCCCAAAATCTTAGCCTTGCCAACGCTCGGTCGTATCTCCAAATGTCCGAGTGTATGAGCTGCGTTGCATGCACTCGGCCATGTTTTCTCCAGGGCTTCTCCAAAAATCCGAGCCTTGCCAACGCTCGATCGTTTCTCCAAATGCCCGAGCGTATGAGCTGCGTTGCATATGCTCGGCTATGTTTTCTCCAAGGTTTCTCCAAAAATCCAAGTCTTGCCAATGCTCGGTCGTATCTCCAAAAGTCTGAGCGTATGAGCTGCGTTGCATACACCCGGCCATGTTTTCTCTAAGGTTTCTCCAAAAATCTGATTCTGGCCAACGCTCGGTCGTATCTCTAGAATTCCGAGCGTATAAGCTACGTTGCATACGCTCGGCCATGTTTTCTCCAAGGCTTCTCCAAAAATCCAAGCCTTGCCAATGCTCGGTCGTATATCCAAAAGTCCGAGCATATGAGTTGCGTTGCACACGCTCGGTCATGTTTTCTCCAAGGTCTGTCCAAAAATCTGAGCATTGCCAACGCTCGGTCATATTACTAATAGTCTAAGTGTATGAGCTTCGTTGCATACGCTCGGCCATGTTTTCTCCAAGGTTTCTCTAAAAGTTCAAGATTTTCCAACGCTCGGTCGTATCTTCAATAGTTCGAGCGTGTGACCTACGGTGCACACACTCGGCCATGTTTTCTCCAAGGTTTCTCCAAAAATCTAATCCTTGCCAATGCTCAGTCGTATCTCCAAAAGTCCTAGCGTGTAAACTACGTTGCATGCGCTCGGCCATGTTTTCTCCTAGGTTTCTTCAAAAATCTGAGCCATGCCAAAACTCGATCGTATCTCCAAAAGTCCGCGTGGATGAGCTGAGTTGCATACACTCGGCCATTTTTTCTCTAAGATTTCTCCAAAAATTTGTGCCTTGCCAACGCTCAGTCGTATCTCCAAAAGTTCAAGCGTATGAGCTGCGTTACATAAGTTCGACCATGGTTTCTCAAAGGTTTCTCCAAAAATCCGAGCCTTGCCAACACTCACTCGTATCTCCAAAAGTCCGAGCTTATGAGCTGTGTTGCATACACTCGGCCATGTTTTCTCCAAGGTTTCTTCAAAAATTCGAGCCTTGCCAACGCTCGTTCGTATCTCTAGAAGTCCGAGCATATGAGTTGCGATGCATACACTCGGCCATGTTTTTTCCAAGGTTTCTCCAAAAATCCAAGCCTTGCCAACACTCGTTCGTGTCACTAGAAGTCCGATCGTATCAGCTACGTTGCATACGTTTGGCCTTGTTTTCTCCAAGGTTTCCCCAAAAATTCGAGCCTTGCCAACACTCGATCGTATCTGCAAAAGTTTGAGCGTATGAGCTGCGCTGCATACACTCGGCCATGTTTTCTCCAAGGTTTCACCAAAAATCCGAGCCTTATCAACGCTTGGTCTTATCTCCAAAAGTTGGAGCGTATGTGCTGCGTTGCATAGGCTCGGCCATGTTTTCTCCAAAAATCTGAGCCTTGCCAACGTTCGGCCGTATCTCCAAAAGTCTGAGTGTATGAGCTGCGTTGCATACGCTCGGCCATGTTTTCTCCAAGGTTTCTCAAAAAATTCGAGTCTTGCCAACGCTCAGTCATATCTCCAAAAGTCCGAGCGTATAAGCTGTGTTGCATACGCTCAGCCATGTTTTCTCCAAGGTTTCTCAAAAAATCCGAGCCTTGCCGACACTCGATCGTATTTCTAAAAGTCTGAGCATTTTTGCTACGTTGCATACGCTCGACCATGTTTTCTCCAAGGTTTCTCGAAAAATCAGAGCCTTGCCAACGCTAGGTCGTATCTCCATAAGTTCGAGCGTGTAAGCCGCGTTGTATACGCTCAGCCATGTTTTCTCCAAGGTTTCTCGAAAAATCTGAGCCTTGCCAACGCTTGGTCGTATCTCCAAAAGTTCAAGCATGTGAGCTGCGTTGCATACACTCGGTCATGTTTTCTCCAAAGTTTCTCCAAAAATCATAGCCTTGCCAACGTTCGGTCATATCTCCAAAAATCCGAGCGTATGAGCTGCGTTGCATGCGCTCGACAATGTTTTCTCCAAGGTTTTTCCAAAAATCTGAGTCTTGCCAACACTCGATCGTATCTCCAAAACTTCGAGCATATGAGCTGCGTTGCATACGCTCGCCCATGTTTTCTCCAAAAATTTGAGCCTTCCCAACGCTCAATCGTTTCTCCAAAAGTTTGAGCGTATGAGTTGCGTTGCCTATACTCGGCCATGTTTTCTCCAATGTTTCTCCAAAAATTCGAGCCTTGTCAATGCTCGGTCGTATCTCCAAAATTCCGAGCGAATGAGCTGCGTTGCATACACTCGGCCATGTTTTCTCCAAGGTTTCTCCAAAAATCTGAGCCTTGCCAACTCTCGGTCGTATCTCTAGAAGTCCGAGCGTATAAGCTGCGTTGCATACACTCGGCTATGTTTTCTCCAAGGCTTCTCCAAAAATCTGAGCCTTGCCAACACTCAGTCATATCTCCGAATGTCCGAGCGTATGAGTTGCGTTGCATACCCTCGGCCATGTTTTTTCCAAGATTTCTCCAAAAATTCGAGCCTTGCCAACGCTTGGTCGTATCTCCAAAAGTCCGAGCGTATGAGCTGCGTTGCATACGCTCGGCCATGTTTTCTCCAAGGTTTCACCAAAAATCTGAGCCTTGCCAACGCTCGATCGTATCTCCAAAAGACCGAGCGTATGAGCTGTGTTGCATACACTCGGCCATGTTTTCTCTATGGTTTTTCCAAAAATCCGAGCCTTGCCAAGGCTTGTTCATATCTCCAAAAGTCCGAGTGTATGAGCTGCGTTGCATGCACTTGGCCATGTTTTCTCCAAGGTTTCTCCAAAAATCTTATCCTTGCCAACGTTTGGCCGTATCTCCAAAAGTCCGAGCGTATGAGCTGCGTTGCATACGCTCTGCCATGTTTTCTCCAATGTTTCTCCAAAAATCCGATTCTTGCCAACGCTCAGCCATATCTCCAAAAATCTGAGCGTATAAGCTATGTTGCATACGCTCAGCCATGTTTTCTCCAAGGTTTCTCTAAAAATTTGAGCCTTGCCGATACTCGGTCGTATTTCTAAAAGTCCGAGCGTATAAGCTGCGTTGCATACGCTCGGCTATGTTTTCTCTAAGGTTTCTCCAAAAATCCGAGCCTTTCCAATGCTTGTTCGTATCTCCAAAAGTCCGAGTGTATGAGCTGCGTTGCATGCACTTCGCCATGTTTTCTCCAAGGTTTCTCCAAAAATCTGTGCCTTGCCAACACTCGATCGTTTCTCTAATAGTCCGAGCGTATGAATTGCGTTGCATATGCTCGGCCATGTTTTCTCCAAGGTTTCACCAAAAATCCAAGCCTTGCCAACACTCGGTGGTATTTTCAAAAGTCTGAGCGTATAAGCTGCATTGTATGCACTCGGCCATGTTTTCTCCAAGGTTTCTCCAAAAATCCGAGCCTTCCCAATACTCGGTCGTATCTCCAAAAGTCTGAGCATATGAGCCGTGTTGCAGCATATGAGCCGTGTTGCATATGCTCGGCAAAGGTTTCTCAAAAAATTAGAGTCTTGCCAACGCTCGGTCGTATCTCCAAAAGTCCGAGCGTATGAGCTGCGTTGCATGCGCTTGGCCATGTTTTCGCTAAGGTTTCTCCAAAAATTTGAGCCTTGCCAACACTTGGTCGTATCTGAAGAAGTCCAGGCGTATAAGCTCATTGGATACACTCAGCCATGTTTTCTCCAAGGTTTCTCCAAAAATCCATGCCTTGCCAATGCTCGGTCGTATCTCCAAAAGTCCGAGCCTATGAGCCGCGTTGCATACACTCAGCCATGTTTTCTCAAAGGTTTCTCCAAAAATCTGAGCCTTGCCAACGCTCGATCGTATCTCCAAAAATCCGAACGTATGAGCTGCGTTGCATACGCTCGGCCATGTTTTCTTCAAGGTTTCTCCAAAAATCCGAGCCTTGCTATTGCTCGGTCGTATCTCCAAAAGTCCAAGTGTATAAGCTGTGTTGCATACACTTAGCCATGTTTTTTCCAATGTTTCTCCAAAAATCCGAGCCTTGCCAACGCTCAATCGTTTCTCTAAAAGTTTGAGCGTATGAACTACGTTGCATACGCTCGGCCATGTATTCTCCAAGGTTTCTCCAAAAATCTGAGCCTTGCCAACGCTCGGTCATATCTCTAAACGTTCGAGCGTATACGCTGCGCTGCATACACTTGGCCATGTTTTGTCCCAGGTTTCTCCAAAACTCTAAGCCTTGCCGACGCTCGATCGTATCTCCAAAAGTCCGAGTGTATGAGCTGCGTTGCATACGCTAGACCATGGTTTCTCAAAGGTTTCTCCAAAAATCCGAGCCTTGCCAAAGCTCGGTCGTATCTCCAAAAATCCGAGCGTATGAGCTGTGTTGCATGCACTCGGCCATATTTTTCCTAAGGTTTCTCCAAAAATTCGAGCCTTGCCAACGCTCGCTCGTATCTCCAAATGTCCGAGCATATGAGCTGCGTTGCATACGCTCGACCATGGTTTCTCAAAAGTTTCTCCAAAAATCTGAGCCTTGCCAAAGCTCGGTCGTATCTCCAAATATCTGAGCATATGAGCTGTGTTGCATGCACTCGGCCATATTTTTCCTAAGGTTTCTCCAAAAATCCGAGCCTTCCCAATACTCGGTCGTATCTTCAAAAGTCTGAGCATATGAGCCGTGTTGCATATGCTCGGCAAAGTTTTCTCTAAGGTTTCTCCAAAAATTAGAGTCTTGCCAACGCTCGGTCATATCTCCAAAAGTCCGAGCGTATGAGCTGCGTTGCATGCGCTCGGCCATGTTTTCGCTAAGGTTTCTCCAAAAATTTGAGCCTTGCCAACACTTGGTCGTATCTTAAGAAGTCCGGGCGTATAAGCTCATTGCATACGCTCGGCCATGTTTTCTCCAAGGTTTCTCCAAAAATCCGTGCCTTGCCAATGCTCGGTCGTATCTCCAAAAGTCCGAGCCTATGAGCCGCGTTGCATACACTCAGCCATGTTTTCTCCAAGGTTTCATCCAAAAATCTGAGCCTTGCCAACGCTCGATCGTATCTCCAAAAATCCGAATGTATGAGCTGCGTTGCATACGCTCGGCCATGTTTTCTTCAAGGTTTCTCCAAAAATCCGAGCCATGCTATTGCTCGGTCGTATCTCCAAAAGTCCAAGTGTATAAGCTGTGTTGTATACATTTAGCCATGTTTTCTCCAATGTTTCTCCAAAAATCCGAGCCTTGCCAATGCTCGGTCATATCTCTAAACGTTCGAGCGTATACGCTGCGCTGCATACACTTGGCCATGTTTTGTCCCAGGTTTCTCCAAAACTCTAAGCCTTGCCGACGCTCGATCGTATCTCCAAAAGTCCGAGCATATGAGCTGCGTTGCATACGCTAGACCATGGTTTCTCAAAGGTTTCTCCAAAAATCCGAGCCTTGCCAAAGCTCGGTCGTATCTCCAAAAATCCGAGTGTATGAGCTGTGTTGCATGCACCCGGCCATATTTTTCGTAAGGTTCCTCCAAAAATTCGAGCCTTGCCAACTCTCGCTCGTATCTCCAAAAGTCCGAGCATATGAGCTGCGTTGCATACGCTCGGCCATGTTTTCTCCAATGTTTCTCCAAAAATTTGAGCCTTGCCAACGCTCGATCGTATCTCCAAAAGATCGAGCATATGAGCTGTGTTGCATACGCTCGGCTATGTTTTCTCCAAGGTTTGTCCAAAAATCAGAGCCTTGCCAATGCTCGTTCGTATCTCCAAAAGTCTAAGTAAATGAGCTGCGTTGCATGTACTTGGCCATGTTTTCTCCAAGGTTTCTCTAAAAATCTGAGCCTTGCCAACACTCGATCGTTTCTCCAAAAGTCCGAGCATATGAGCTGCGTTGCATATGCTCGGCCATGTTTTCTCCAAGATTTCACCAAAAATCCTACCCTTCCCAATTCTCGGTCGTATCTCCAAAAGTCCGAGCATACGACCTGCGTTGCATATGCTCGGTAAAGTTTTCTCTAAAGTTTCTCCAAAAATTCGAGCCTTGCCAACGCTTGGTCGTATCTCCATAATTCCGAGCGTATGAGCTGCGTTGCATGCGCTCGGTCATGTTTTCTCCAAAAATTCATGCTTTGCCAATGCTTGGTCGTATCTCCAAAAGTCCGAGCCTATGAGCCGCGTTGCATACACTCGGCTATGTTTTCTCCAAGGTTTCTCAAAAAATCTGAGCCTTGCCAACGCTCGGTCGTATCTCTAGAATTCCAAGCGTATAAGCTGCGTTGCATTCGCTCGGCCATGTTTTCTCCAAGGCTTCTACTAAAATCCGGGGCCTTGCCAATGCTCGGTCGTATCTCCAAAAGTCCGAGCATATGAGCTGCGTTTCATACGCTCGACCATGTTTTCTTCAAGGTTTCTCCAAAAATTCGAGCATTTCCAACGCTCGATCATATCTATAAAAGTCCGAGCGTATGAGTTGCGTTGGATGCGCTCGGCTAAGTTTTCTCCAAGGTTTCTCCAAAATTCTAAGCCTTGCCAACGCTTGGTCGTATCTCCAAAAGTCCGAGCGTATGAGCTGCATTGCATGCGTTAGGCCATGTTTTCTCCAAGGTTTCCCCAAAAATCTGACTGTTGCCAACACTTGGCCGTATCTCCAAAAGTCCGAGCATATGAGCTGCGTTGCATGCGCTCGGCCATGTTTTCTCCAAGGTTTGTCCAAAAATCCGAGCCTTGCCAATGCTCATTCGAATCTCCAAAAGTCTGAGTAAATGAGCTGCGTTGCATGCACTTGGCCATGTTTTCACCAAGGTTTCTCCAAAAATCTGAGCCTTTCCAACGATCAATCGTTTCTCCAAAAGTTCGAGCATATGAGTTGCGTTGCATACACTCGGCCATGTTTTCTCCAAGGTTTCTCCAAAAATCTGAGCCTTACCAATGCTCGATCGTATCTCCAAAAGTCCAAGTGTATAAGTTGTGTTGCATACACTTAGCCATGTTTTCTCCAAGGTTTCTCCAAAAATCCGAGCCTTGCAACGCTCGGTTGTATCTCCAAAAGTCCGAGCGTATGAGCTGCGTTGCATACACTCGGCCATGTTTTCTCCAAAAATTCGAGCCTTGCCAACACTCGGTTGTATCTCCAAAAGTCCGAGCGTATGAGCTGCGTAGCGTGTGCTCGGCCATGTTTTCTCCAAGGTTTCTCCAAAAATCTGTGCCTTGCCTGCGATCAATTATATCTCCAAAAGTCCGAGCATATGAGCTACGTTGCATTTGCTCGGCCATGTTTTCTCAAAGGTTTCTCCTAAAATCGAAGCCTCCAACGCTCAGTCATATCTCAAAAATTCCGAGTGTATGAGCTGCGTTGTATGCACTTGGCCATGTTTTCTCCAAGGTTTCTCCAAAAATCTGGGCCTTGCCAACGCTCGATCGTATCTCCAAAAGTCGGCCATGGTTTCTGCAAGTTTTCTCCAAAAATCTGAGCCTTGCCAATGCTCGGTCGTATCTGCAAAAGTCCGAGCGTATGAGCTGTGTTGCATGCACTCGGCCATGTTTTCTCCAAGGTTTCTCCAAAAATTCGAGCCTTGTCAACGCTCTCTAGTATCCCCAAAAGTCCGAGCATATGAGCTGCGTTGCATACGCTCGGCCATATTTTATCTAATGTTTGTCCAAAAATCTGAGCCTTGCCAACGCTCGATTGTATCTCTAAAAGACCGAGTGTATGAGCTGTGTTGCATACGCTCGGCCATGTTTTCTCCAAGGTATCTCAAAAAGTTCGAGCCTTGCCAATGCTCGTTCGTATCTCCAAAAGTCCGAGTGTATGAGCTGCGTTGCATGCACTAGGCCATGTTTTCTCCAAAGATTCTCAAAAAATCTAAGCCTTGCCAACGCTCGATCGTTTCTCCAAAAGTCCGAGCGTATGAGCTGTGTTGCATATGCTCGGCCATGTTTTCTCCAAGGTTTCTCCAAAAATCTGAGCCTTGCCAACACTCGGTGGTAATTCCAAAAGTTTGAGCATATGAGCTACGTTATATGCACTCGGCCATGTCTTCTCCAAGGTTTCTCCAAAAATTCGACCCTTCCGAATACTCGGTCATATCTCCAAAAGACCGAGCATATGACCTGCGTTGCATATGCTCGGCAAAGTTTTCTCTAAGGTTTCTCCAAAAATTTGTGCCTTGCCAATGTTCGGTCGTATCTCCAAAAGTCCGAGCGTATGAGCTGCGTTGCATGCGCTCGGCCATGTTTTCTCCAAGGTTTCTCCAAAAATCCAAGGCTTGCCAACGCTCGGTCGTATCTCCAAAAGTCCGAGCGTATGAGCTGCGTTGCATACGCTCGACATAGTTTTTCTCCAAGATTTCTCAAAAAATCGAAGCCTTGCCAATGCTCGATCGTATCTCCAAAAGTCCGAGCCTTGCCTACGCTCGGTTGTATCTCTAAAAGTCCGAGCGTATGAGCTGCGTTGCATATGCTCAGCCATATTTTCTCTAAGGTTTCTCCAAAAATCCGAGCCTTGCCAACACTCAGTCGTATCTCCAAAAGTCTGAGCGTATGAGTTGCGTTGCATACGCTCGGCCATGTTTTCTCCAAGGTTTCTTCAAAAATTTGAGTCTTGCCAACACTCGGTCGTATCTCCAAAAGTCCAAGCATATGAGCTGCGTTGTATACAATCGGCTGTGTTTTCTCCAAGGTTTCTCCAAAAATCTGAGGCTTGCCAACACTCGGTCGTATCTCCAAAAGTCCGAGCGTATGAGCTGTGTTGCATATGCTCGGCCATGTATTCTTCAAGGTTTCTCCAAAAATCCTAACTTTGCCAACACTCGGTCGTATCTTCAATAGTCCGAGTGTATGAGCTGAGTTGCATAGGCTCGGCCATGTTTTTCTCAGACGTTTCTCCAAAAATCTGAGCTTTGCCAATGCTCGGTCGTATCTCCAAAAGTCTGAGCGTATGAGCTACGTTACATACGCTCGGTCTAGTTTTCTCTAAGGTTTCTCCAAAAATCCGAGCCTTGCCAATGCTCGGTCGTATCTCCAAAAGTCCGAGCGTATGAGCTACGTTACATACGCTTGGCCCATGTTTTCTCTAAGGTTTCTCCAAAAATCTGAGCCTTGCCAACGCTTAGTTGCATCTCCAAAATTCCTAGCGTATGAGCTGCATTGCATGCGCTCAACCATATTTTCTCCAAGGTTTCTCTAAAAATCCAAGCCTTGCCAACACTAGGTCGTATCTCCAAAATTCCGAGTGTATGAGCTGCGTAGCATACACTCGGCCATGTTTTCTCAAAGGCTTCTCCTAAAATCCGAGCCTTGCCTACGCTCGGTTGTATCTCTAAAAGTCCGAGCGTATGAGCTGCGTTGCATATGCTCGGCCATGTTTTCTCCAAGGTTTCTCCAAAAATCTGAGCCTTGCCAACGTTCGGTCATATCTCCAAAAGTCCGAGAGTATGAGCTGCGTTGCATGAGCTCAGCAATGATTTCTCCAAGGTTTCTCCAAAAATCCGAGCCTTACCTACGCTCGGTCGTATCTCCAAAAGTCCGAGCGGATGAGCTACGTTGCATACGCTTGGCCATGTTTTCTCCAAGGTTTCTCCAAAAATCTGAGCCTTGCCAACACTAGGTCGTATCTCCAAAAGTCCGAGCATATGAGCTACACTGCATACGCTCGGCCATGTATTCTTCAACGTTTCTCCAAAAATACTAACCCTGCCAACACTCGGTCGAATCTCCAAAAGTCCGACCGTATGAGCTGAGTTGCAAAGGCTCGGTAATTTTATCTCAAAGGTTTCTCCAAAAATCTGAGCCTTGCCAATTCTCGGTCGTATCTCAAAAAGTCCGAGCGTATGAGCTGTGTTACATGCACTCGGCCATGTTTTCTCCAAGGTTTTCCCAAAAATCCAAGCCTTGCTAACACTTAGTCGTATATCCAAAAGTCTAAGCGTATGAGCTGCATTGCATATGCTCGGCCATGTTTTCTCCAAGGTTTCTCCAAAAATCTGAGCCTTGCCAACGCTTGGTCGTATCTCCAAAATTCCGAGCATATTAGCAGCGTTGCATACACTCGCCCATGTTGTCTCCAAGGTTTCTCTAAAAATCATAGCCTTGCCAATGCTCGGTCGTATCTCCAAAAGTCCGAGCGTATGAGTTGCGTTGCATACGCTCGGCCATGTATTCTCCAAGGTTTCTCCAAAAATCCTAGCCTTGCCAACACTCAGTCGTATCTCCAAAAGTCCGAGCATATGAGCTGCGTTGCAAACTCT
The DNA here is from genome assembly GCA_023935145.1 of Bretschneidera sinensis. NCBI lineage: Eukaryota > Viridiplantae > Streptophyta > Magnoliopsida > Brassicales > Akaniaceae > Bretschneidera > Bretschneidera sinensis. The sequence goes on from CM043699.1 coordinate 40,057,377, forward strand.
TGGCCCTGTTTTCTCAAAGGTTTCTCCAAAAATCCGAGTCTTGCCAACTCTTAGTCGTATATACAAAAGTATGAGCGTATGAGCTGCATTGTATATGCTCGGCTATGTTTTCTCTAAGGTTTCTCCAAAAATCCGAGCATTGCCAACACTCGGTTGTATCTCCAAAAGTCCGAGTATATGAGCTGTGTTGCATGCACTCCACCATGTTTTCTCCAAGGTTTCTCCAAAAATCCGAGTCTTAAAAAGACTCGGTCGTATCTCCAAAAGTTCAAGCGTATGAGCTACGTTGCATACACTCGGCCATGTTTTCTCCAAGGTTTCTCCAAAAATCTGAGCCTTGCCAAGGCTCGGTCGTATCTCCAAAAGTTCAAGCGTATGAGCTGCGTTGCATATGCTCGGCCTTGTTTTCTCCAAGGTTTCTCCAAAAATCTAAGCCTTGTCAACACTCAGTCGTATCTCCATAAGTCCGAGCGTATAAGCTGCGTCACATATGCTCGGCCATGTTTTCTCCAAGGTTTCTCCAAAAATCCAAGCCTTGCCAACGCTCGGTCGTATCTCCAAAATTCCAAGCGTATGAGCTGCATTGCATGCACTCCACCATGTTTTCTCCAGGGTTTCTCCAAAAATCCGAGCCTTGCCAACGCTCGGTTGTATCTCCAAAAGTCCGAGCGTATAAGCTGCGTTGCATGCACTCGGCCATGTTTTCTCAAGAGTTTCTCCAAAAATCTGAGCCTTGCCAATGCTCGGTCGTATCTCTAGAAGTCCGATCGTATAAGCTGTGTTGCATACGCTCGGCCATGTTTTCTCCAAGGTTTCTTCAAAAATCCGACCGTTGCCAACACTCAGTCGTATCTCCAAAGTTTTCACCAGGGATTCTCCAAAAATCCGAGCATTGCAAATGCTTGGTCGTATCTCCAAAAGTCCGAGCGTATTAGCTGCGTTGCATACGCTCGGCCATGTTTTCTCCAAGGTTTCTCCAAAAATCCTAGCCTTGCCAACACTCGATCGTAAATCCAAAAGTCCGAGCATATGAGCTGCGTTGCAAACACTTGGCCATGCTTTCTGAAAGGTTTCTCCAAAAATCCAATCCTTTCAAACGCTCGGTCGTAAGTCCAAAAGTTCGAGCATATGAGCTGCATTGCATAGGCTCAGCCATGTATTCTCCAAGGTTTCTCCAAAAATCCTACCCTTGCCAACGCTCGGTTGTATCTCCAAAAGTCCGAGCGCATGAGCTGCGTTGCATGCACTCGGCCATGTTTTCTCCAAGGTTTCTACAAAAATCCAAGCCTTACCTACACCCGGTCGTATCTCCAAAAGTCTGAACGTATGAGCTACGTTGCATACGTTCGGCCATGTTTTCTCCAAAAATACGAGCCTTGCCAACTCTCGGTCGTATCTCTAAAAGTCCAAGCGTATGAGCTGCGTTGCATGCACTCAGCCATGTTTTCTCCAAGATTTCTCCAAATATCCGAGTCTTGCCAATGCACGGTCGTATATCCAAAAGTTCGAGCGTATGAGCTGCACTACATACGTTCGGCCATGTTTTCTCCAAGGTTTATCCAAAAATCTGAGCCTTGCCAACACTCGATCGTATTTGCATAAGTTCGAGCGTATAAGCTGCGTTGCAAAAGCTGGGCCATGTTTTCTCTAAGGTTTCTCCAAAAATCTTAGCCATCCCAACGCTCGGTCGTATCTCTAAAAGTCCGAGCGTATGAGCTGCGTTGCATGTGCTCGGCCATGTTTTCTGTAAGGTTTCTCCAAAAATCTGAGCCTGGCCAAAGCTCGATCGTATCTCCAAAAGTCAAAGCATATGAGCTGTGTTGCATACACTCGGCTATGTTTTCTCCAAAGTTTCTTCAAAAATTCGAGCCTTGCCAACTCTCGGTTGTATCTCTAAAAATCCGAGCGTATAAACTGCGTTGCATGCGCTCGGCTATGTTTTCTCCAAAGTTTCTCCAAAAATTCGAGCCTTTCCAATGCTCGATAGTATCTCCAAAAGTCCGAGCGTATGAGCCTCGTTGCATGCGCTCGGCCATGTTTTCTCCAAGGTTTCTACAAAAATCCGAGCCTTACCTACGCTCGGTAGTATCTCCAAAAGTCTGAGCGCATGAGCTGCGTTGTATACATTCGGTCATGTTTTCTCCAAGGTTTCTCCAATAATTTGAGCCTTCCCAACACTCAGTCGAATCTCCAAAAGTCCGAGCGTATGAGCTACGTTGTATACGCTCGGCAATGTTTTCTCAAAGGTTTCTCCAAAAATCCGAACCTTGCCAACGCTTAGTCGTATATCCAAAAGTCTGAGTGTATGAGCTGCATTGCATATGCTCGGCCATGTTTTCTCCAAGGTTTCTCTAAAAATCCGAGCCTTGCCAACGCTTGGTCGTATCTCCAAAATTTTGAGCATATTAGCTGCGTTGCATACACTCGGCCATGTTTTCTCCAAGGTGTATCCAAAAATCTGAGCCTTGCCAAGGCTCGGTCGTATCTCCAAAAGTTCGAGCATATGAGCTGCATTGCATACACTCGGCAATGTTTTCCCCAAGGTTTCTCCAAAAATTCAGGCCTTGCGAAGGCTCGGTCGTATCTCCAAAAGTTTGAGCGTATGAGCTACGTTGCATACGCTCGGCCTTATTTTCTCCAAGGTTTATCCAAAAATCTGAGCTTTACCAACACTCGGTCGTATCTCCATATGTTCGAGCGTATAAGCTAGGCCATGTTTTCTCCAAGGTTTCTCCAAAAATCTGAGAGTTGCCAATGCTCGGTCATATCTCTAAAAGTCCGAGCGTCTGAGCTACGTTGCATACGCTCGACCATGTTTTCTCAAGAGTTTCTCCAAAAATCTGAGCCTTGCTAACACTTGGTCGTATCTCCAGAATTCCGAGCATATAAGCTGCGTTGCATACGCTCGGCCATGTTTTCTCCAAGGTTTCTCCAAAAATCTGACCCTTGCCACCGCTCGGTCGTATCTCCAAAAGTCCGAGCGTATGAGCTGCGTTGCATGCGCTCGGCTAGGTTTTCTCCAAGGTTTCTACAAAAATCCAAGCCTTGCCAACACTTGTTCATATCTCCAAAAGTCCGAGCGTATGAGCTGCGTTACCTGCGCTCGTCCGTGTTTTCTCCAAGGTTTCTCCAAGAATCTGAGCCTTGCCAACGCTTGGTCGTAACTCCAAAAGTCCGAGCCTTGCCAATACTCGGTTGTATCTCCAAAAGTCCGAGCATATGAGCTGTGTTGCATATGCTCGACCATGTTTTCTCTAAGGTTTCTCCAAAAATTTGAGCCTTTCTAACACTCAGTCGTATCTCCAAAAGTCAGAGCGTATAAGATGCGTTGCATGTGCTCAGCCTTGTTTTCTCTAAGGTTTTTCCAAAAATCCGAGCGTATAAGCTGCGTTGCATACGCTAGGCCATGTCTTCTTCAGGGTTTCTCGAAAAATTCGAGCCTTGCCAACGCTCGGTCGTATCTACAGAAATCCTAGCGTATAAGCTGCGTTGCATACACTCGGCCAAGTTTTCTCCAAGGTTTCTCCAAAAATCCGGCCGTTGCCAACGCTCGGTCGTATCTCCAAAGTTTTCTCCAGGGTTTCTCTTAAAATTCGAGCCTTGCCAACGCTTGGTTGTGTCTCCAAAAGTCTGAGCGAATTAGCTGCGTTGTATACGCTCGACCACGTTTTCTCCAAGGTTTCTCCAAATATCCTAGCCTTGCCAACACTCGGTCGTATCTCGAAAAGTCCGAGCATATGAGCTGCGTTGCAAACACTTGGCCATGTTTTCTCAAAGGTTTCTCTAAAAATCAGAGCCTTGCCAACCCTCAGTCGTATGTCTAAAAGTCCGAGCGTATGAGCTGCATTGCATAGGCTCGGCCATGTATTCTCCAAGGTTTCTCCAAAAATCCTAGCCTTGCCAACACTTGGTCGTATCACCAAAAGTCTGAGCATATGAGCTGCGTTGCATACGCTCGCCCATGTTTTCTCAAAGGTTTCTCCAAAAATCCAAGCTTTGCCAACGCTTTGTCGTATATCCAAAATTCTGAGCGTATGAGCTGCATTGCATATGCTCGGCTATGTTTTCTCTAAGGTTTCTCAAAAAATCCGAGCCTTGCCAACGCTCGGTCATATCTCCAAAAGTCCAAGCATATAAGCTGCGTTGGATACGCTCGGCCTTGTATTCTCCAAGGTTTCTCCAAAAATCCTAGCCTTGCCAACACTCAGTCATATCTCCAAAAGTCCTAGCATATGAGCTGCGTTGCAAACACTTGGCCATGTTTTCTCAAAGATTTCTCCAAAAATCTGAGTCTTACCAACTCTTAGTCGTATATCCCAAAGTATGAGCATATGAGCTGCATTGCATATGCTCGGCCATGTTTGCTCCAAGGTTTCTCCAAAAATCCGAGCCTTGCCAACGCTCGATCGTATCTCCAAAAGTCCGAGCGTATGAGCTGTGTTGCATGCACTCGGCCATATTTTCTCTAAGGTTTCTCCAAAAATCCGAGCCTTACCAAGGCTCAGTCGTATCTCCAAAAGTTCAAGCGTATGAGCTGTATTGCATACACTCGGCCATGTTTTCTCCAAGATTTCTCCGAAAATCCGAGTCTTCCCAAGGCTCAGTCGTATCTCCAAAAGTTTGAGTGTATGAGCTGCGTTGCATACGCTCGGCCTTATTTTCTCCAAGGTTTCTCCAAAAATCTAAGCCTTGTCAACGCTCGGTCGTATCTCCAAAAGTCCGAGCGTATAAGCTGCGTTGCATGCGCTCGGCCATGTTTTCTCCAGGGTTTCTCCAAAAATCCGAGCCTTACCAACGCTCGGTCGTATCTCCAGAAGTCCGAGCGTATAAGCTGCGTTGCATACGCTCGACTATGTTTTCTCTAAGGTGTCTCAAAAATCCGACCGTTGCCAACGCTCGGCTGTATCTCCATGGTTTTCTCCAGGGTTTCTCCAAAAATCCGAGCATTGCCAATGCTCGATCGTATCTCTAAAAGTCCGAGCGTATGAGCTGCGTTGCACGCGCTCGGCAATTGTTTTCTCCAAGGTTTCTCCAAAAATCTAAGCCATACCTACACTCGGTTATATCTCCAAATGTCCAAGCGTATGAGCTGCATTGCATACACTCGGCCATGTTTTCTCCAAGGTTTCTCCAAAAATCCTAGCCTTGTCAACACTCGACCATTTTTTCTCAAAGGTTTCTCCAAAAATCCGAGCCATGCCAACGCTTAGTCGTATATCCAAAAGTCTGAGCGTATGAGCTGCATTGCATATGCTCGGCCATGTTTTCTCCAAGGTTTATCCAAAAATCCGAACCTTGCCAACGCTTGGTCGTATCTCCAAAATTCCAAGCATATTAGTTGCATTGCATACACTCGCCCATGTTTTCTCCTAAGTTTTTCCTACAATCCGAGCCTTGCCAACGCTTGGTTGTATCTCCAAAAGTCCGAGCGTATGAGCGGCGTTGCATACGCTCAGCCATGTATTCTCCAAGGTTTCTCCAAAAATTCTAGCCTAGCCAACACTCGGTCATATCTCCAAAAGTTCGAGCGTATGAGCTGTGTTGCAAACACTTGGCCATGTTTTCTCAAAGGTTTCTCCAAAAATCTAAGCCTTGCCAAGTCTTAGTCATATATCCAAAAGTATGAGCGTATGAGCTTCATTGCATATGCTCGGCCATGTTTTCTCCAAGGTTTCTCCAAAAATCCGAGCCTTGCCAACGCTTGGTCGTATCCCCAAAAGTCTGAGCGTATGAGTTATGTTGCATGCACTCGGCCATGTTTTCTCCAAGGTTTCTCCAAAAATTCGAGCCGTACCAAGGCTCGGTCGTATCTCCAAAATTTCAAGCGTATGAGCTGCGTTGCATACACTCGGCCATGTTTTCTCCAAGGTTTCTCCAAAAATCTGAGCCTTGACAATGCTCGATCGTGCCTCCAAAAGTTCGAGAGTATAAGCTACGTTGCATACGCTCGGCCATGTTTTCGCCAAGGTTTCTACAAAAATCCGAGCCTTGCCAACACTCGGTCATATCTCCAAAAGTCTGAGCGTATGAGTTGCGTTGCATGCACTCGGCTATGTTTTCTCCAAGGTTTCTCCCAAAATCTGAGCCTTACCTACGCTAGGTTGTATCTCTAAAAGTCTGAGCGTATGAGCTGCGTTGTATACGTTCGACCATGTTTTCACAAAGGTTTCTCTGAAAATACGAGCATTGCCAATGCTCGATCGTATCTCTAAAAGTTCGAGCGTATGAGCTGCGTTGCATGCGCTCGGCTATGTTTTCTCTAGGGTTTCACCAAAAATCCGAGCCTTGCCAACGCTCGATCGTATCTCCAAAAGTCCGAGCGTATGAGCTGCGTTGCATGCGCTCGGCCATGTTTTCTCCAAGGTTTCTACAAAAATCCGAGCCTTACCTACACCTGGTCGTATCTCCAAAAGTCTGAGCGTATGAGCTGCGTTGCATACATTCGGCCATGTTTTCTCCAAAAATACGAGCCTTGCCAACGCTCGGTCGTATCTCTAAAAGTTCGAGCGTTTGAGCTGCATTGCATGCACTCAGCGATGTTTTCTCCAAGGTTTCTCCAAATATCCGAGCCTTGCCAATGCACGATCGTATATCCAAAAGTTCGAGCGTATGAGCTGCGTTACATACGCTCGGCCATATTTTCTCCAAGGTTTATCCAAAAATACGAGCCTTGCCAACAATCGGTCGTATTTCCATAAGTTCGAGTGTATAAGCTGCGTTTCAAAAGCTTGGCCATGTTTTCTCTAAGGTTTCTCCAAAAATCTGAGCCATCCCAATGCTCGGTCGTATCTCTAAAAGTCCGAGCATATGAGTTGCGTTGCATGCGCTCGGCTATGTTTTCTCTAGGGTTTCTCCCAAAATCTGAGCCTTGCCAAAGCTCGATCGTATCTCCAAACGTCAGAGCATATGAGCTGTGTTGCATACACTCGGCCATGTTTTCTCAAAAGTTTCTTCAAAAATCTGAGCCTTGCCAACTCTCGGTTGTATCTCCAAAAATTCGAGCATATAAACTGTGTTGCATGCGCTCGGCACTATTTTCTCCAAGGTTTCTCCAAAAATCCGAGCCTTGCCAACGCTCGTTCGTATCTCCAAAAGTCTGAGCGTATGAGCCTCGTTGCATGCGCTTGGCCATGTTTTCTCCAAGGTTTCTACAAAAATCCGAGCCTTACCTACGCTCGGTAGTATCTCCAAAAGTCCGAGCGTATGAGCTGCGTTGCATACGTTCGGTCATGTTTTCCCCAAGGTTTCTCCAAAAATTCGAGCTTTCCCAACGCTCGGTCGAATCTCCAAACTTCTGAGCGTATGAGCTGCGTTGCATACGCTCGGCAATGTTTTCTCAAAGGTTTCTCCAAAAATCCGAGCCTTGCCAACGCTTAGTCTTATATCCAAAAGTCTGAGTGTATGAGCTGCATTGCATATGCTCGGCCATGTTTTCTCCAAGGTTTCTCTAAAAATCCGAGCCTTGCCAACGTTTGGTCGTATCTCCAAAATTTCGAGCATATTAGCTGCGTTGCATACACTCAGCCATGTTTTCTCCAAAGTTTCTCCAAAAATCCGAGCCTTGCCAACGCTCGGTCGTATCTTCAAAAGTCCAAACGTATGAGCTGCGTTGCATACGCTCGGCCATGTATTCTCCAAGGTTTCTCTAAAAATCCTAACCTTGCCAACACTCGGTCGTATCTCCAAAAGTACGAGCATATGAGCTGCGTTGCAAACACTCGGCCATGTTTTCTCAAAGGTTTCTCCAAAAACCCGAGTCTTGCTAACACTTATTCGTATATCCAAAAGTCTGAGCGTATGAGCTGTATTGTATATGCTCGGCCAAGTTTTCTCCAAAGTTTCTCCAAAAATCTGAGCATTGCCAACGCTCAGTCGTATCTCCAAAAGTCCGAGCGTATGAGCTATGTTGCATGCCGTCGGCCGTGTTTTCTCCAAGGTTTATCAAAAAATCTGAGCCTTGCCAAGGCTCGGTCGTATCTCCAAAAGTTCGAGCGTATGAGCTGCACTGCATACACTCAACAATGTTTTCTCCAAGGTTTCTCCAAAAATCCAGGCCTTGGCAAGGCTCGGTCGTATCTCCAAAAGTTCGAGCGTATGAGCTGTATTGCATACGCTCGGCCTTGTTTTCTCCAAGGTTTATCCAAAAATCTGAGCCTTACCAACACTTGGTCGTATCTCCATATGTCCGAGCGTATAAGCTGCGTCTCATATGCTAGGCCATGTTTTCTCCTAGGTTTCTCCAAAAATCTGAGCCTTGCCAACGCTCGGTCGTATCTCCAAAAGTTCGAGCGTCTGAGGTACATTGCATGCGCTCGACCATGTTTTCTCAAGAGTTTCTCCAAAAATCCGAGCCTTGCCAAAACTTGGTCGTATCTCCAGAAGTCCGAGCATATAAGTTGCGTTGCATACGCTCGGCCATGTTTTCTCCAAGGTTTCTCCAAAAATCTGACCCTTGCCACTGCTCGGTCGTATCTCCAAAAGTCCGAGTGTATGAGCTGCGTTGCATGCGCTCGGCCAGGTTTTTTCCAGGGTTTCTCCAAAAATCCGAGCCTTGACAACGCTCGTTCATATCTCCAAAAGTCCAAACGTATGAGCTGCGTTACATGCGCTCGTCCATGTTTTTCTCCAAGGTTTCTCCAAAAATCTGAGCCTTGCCAACGCTCTGTCGTAACTCCAAAAGTCCGAGCCTTGCCAATACTCGGTTGTATCTCCAAAAGTCCGAGCATATGAGCTGCGTTGCATATGCTCGGCCATGTTTTCTCTAAGGTTTCTCCAAAAATCCGAGCCTTTCTAACACTCAGTCGTATCTCCAAAAGTCAGAGCGTATGAGATGCGTTGCATGCGTTCGGCCTTGTTTTCTCTAAGGTTTTTCCAAAAATCCGAGCGTATAAGCTGCGTTGCATACACCAGGCCAAGTCTTCTCCAGGGTTTCTCCAAAAATTTGAGCCTTGCTAACGCTCGGTCGTATCTGTAGAAGTCTTAGCGTATAAGCTGCGTTGCATACGCTCGGCCAAGTTTTCTCCAAGGTTTCTCCAAAAATCTGGCTGTTGCCACTGCTCGGTCGAATCTCCAAGGTTTTCTCTAGGGTTTCTCCAAAAATCTGAGCCTTGCCAACGCTCGGTCGTGTCTCCAAAAGTCCAAGCTAATTAGCTGCGTTGCATACTCTCGGCCACGTTTTCTCCAAGGTTTCTCCAAAAATCCTAGCCTTGCCAACACTCTGTCCATATCTCTTAAAGTCCAAGCATATGAGCTGCGTTGCAAACGCTTGGCCATGTTTTCTCAAAGGTTTTCCCCAAAAATCAAAGCCTTGCCAACCCTCGGTCGTATATCCAAAAGTCCGAGCGTATGAGCTGCATTGCATAGGCTCAGCCATGTATTCTCCAAGGTTTCTCCAAAAATCCTAGCCTTGCCAACACTCAGTCGTATCTCCAAAAGTCTGAGCATATGAGCTGCGTTGCATACGCTCGGCCATGTTTTCTCAAAGGTTTCTCCAAAAATCCGAGTCTTGCCAACGCTTAGTCGTATATCCAAAATTCTGAGGGTATGAGCTGCATTGCATATGCTCGGCCATGTTTTCTCGAAGGTTTCTCCAAAAATCCGAGCCCTGCCAACGCTCTGTCGTATCGCCAAAAGTCCGAGCGTATGAGCTGTGTTGCATACGCTCGGCCATGTATTCTCCAAGGTTTCTCCAAAAATCCTAGCCTTGCCAACACTCAGTCATATCTCCAAAAGTCCTAGCATATGAGCTGCGTTGCAAACACTTGGCCATGTTTTCTCAAAGGTTTCTCCAAAAATCCGAGTCTTGCCAACTCTTAGTCGTATATCCCAAAGTATGAGCTTATGAGCTGCATTGCATATGCTCGGCCATGTTTGCTCCAAGGTTTCTCCAAAAATCTAAGCCATGCCAACGCTCGATCGTATCTCCAAAAGTCCGAGCGTATGAGCTGTGTTACATGCACTCGGCCATGTTTTCTCCAAGGTTTCTCAAAAAATCCGAGCCTTACCAAGGTTCGATCGTATCTCCAAAAGTTCAAGCGTATGAGCTGTATTGCATACACTCGGCCATGTTTTCTCCAAGGTTTCTCCAAAAATCCGAGTCTTCCCAAGGCTCGGTCGTATCTCCAAAAGTTTGAGCGTATGAGCTGCGTTGCATACGCTCGGCCTTATTTTCTCCAAGGTTTCTCCAAAAATCTGAGCCTTGCCAACGCTCGGTCGTATCTCCAAAAGTCCGAGCGTATACGCTGCGTAGCATGCGCTCGACCATGTTTTCTCCAAAAATCCGAGCCATGCCAATGCTCGGTTGTATCTCCAGAAATTCGAGCGTATAAGCTGCGTTGTATACGCTCGGCTATGTTTTCTCCAAGGTGTCTCCAAAAATCCGACTGTTGCCAACACTCGATCGTATCTCCATGGTTTTCTCCAGGGTTTCTCCAAAAATCCGAGCCTTGCCAACGGTCGGTCGTATCTCCAAAAGTCCGAGCGTATGAGCTGCGTTGCATACGCTCAGCAATTGTTTTCTCCAAGGTTTCTCCAAAAATTTAAGCCATACCTACACTCGGTTATATCTCCAAATGTCCTAGCGTATGAGCTGCATTGCATACACTCGACCATGTTTTCTGCAAGGTTTCTCCAAAAATCCGAGCCTTCCCAACACTCGATCGTGTCTCCAAAAGTCCGAGAGTATAAGCTGCGTTGCATACGCTCAGCCATGTTTTCTCCAAGGCTTTTTCAAAAATCCGAGCCTTGCCAACACTCGGTCATATCTCCAAAAGTCTGAGCGTATGAGCTGCGTTGCATGCACTCGGCCAAGTTTTCTCCAAGGTTTCTGCCAAAATCCGAGCTTTACCTACGCTTGGTTGTATCTCCAAAAGTTCGAGCATTTGAGCTGCGTTGCATACGTTTGGCCATGTTTTCACCAAAGTTTCTCCAAAAAAACGAATCTTGCCAATGCTAGGTCGTATCTCTAAAAGTACGAGTGTATGAGCTGCGTTGCATGCGCTCGGCCAAGTTTTCCCCAAGGTTTCTCCAAAAATCCTATCGTTGCCAACGCTCAGTCATATCTCCATGGTTTTCTCCAGGGTTTCACCAAAAATCGGAGCCTTACCAACGCTCGGTCGTATCTCCAAAAGTCCGAGCGTATGAGCTGCGTTGCATGCGCTCGACCATGTTTTCTCCAAGGTTTCTACAAAAATCCGAGCCTTACCTACGCTCGGTTGTATCTCCAAAACTCTGAGCGTATGAGCTGTGTTGCATACATTCGGCAATGTTTTCTCCATGGTTTCTCCAAAGATATGAGCTTTGCCAATGCTCGGCCGTATCTCTAAAAGTCCGAGCGTATGAACTATGTTGCATGCGCTCGGCCATGTTTTCTCTAAGGTTTCTCCAAATATCTGAGCCTTGCCAATGCATGGTTGTATATCCAAAATTCCGAACGTATGAGCTGTGTTACAAACGCTCGGCCATGTTTTTCTCCAAGGTTTATCCAAAAATCCGAGCCTTGCCAACGCTCGGTCATATTTCCATAAGTCCGAGCGTATAAGCTGCATTGCAAAAGCTTGGTCATGTTTTCTCCAAGGTTTCTCCAAAAATATGAGCCATCCCAAGGCTCGGTCGTATCTCTAAAAGTCTGAGCGTATGAGCTGCGTTGCATGCGCTCGGTCATGTTTTCTCCAGGGTTTCTCCAAAAATCTGAGCCTTGCCAAAGCTCGATCATATTTCCAAAAGTCAGAGCTATGTTGCATACACTCGCCCATCTTTTCTCCAAGGTTTCTTCAAAAATCCGAGCCTTGCCAACTCTCGGCTGTATCTCCAAAAATCCGAGCGTATATGCTGCGTTGCATGCGCTCGGCTATGTTTTCTTCAGGGTTTCTCCAAAAATCAGAGCCTTGCCAACGCTCGGTCGTATCTCCAAAAGTCCAAGCGTATGAGCTGCGTTGCATGCGCTCGGGCCATGTTTTCTCCAAGGTTTGTACAAAAATCCGAGCCTTACCTACACTCGGTCGAATCTCCAAAAGTCCGAGCGTATGAGCGACGTTGCATACGTTCGGTCATGTTTTCTCCAAGGTTTCTCCAAAAATACGAGCCTTGCCAACACTCAGTCGAATCTCCAAAAGTCCAAGCGTATGAGCTGCGTTGCATACATTCGGTCATGTTTTCTCTAAGGTTTCTCCAAAAATATGAGTCTTGCCAACGCTCGGTCGTATCTCCAAAAGTCCGAGCATATGAGCTGCGTTACATATGCTTGGCTATGTTTTCTCCAAGGTCTCTCCAAATATCCTAGTCTTGCCAATGCTCGGTCGTATCTCCAAAAGTCCGAGCGTATGAGCCGCGTTGCATACGCTCGGCCATGTTTTCTCCAAGGTTTCTCCAAAAATCCGAGCCTTGCCAACGCTTAGTCGTATCTCCAAAAGTCCGAGCGTATGAGCTGCGTTACATGCGCTCGGCCATGTTTTCTCTAAAGTTTCTCCCCAAAATCCGAGTCTTACTTACGCTCGGTTATATCTCCAAAAGTACGAGTGTATGAGCTACGTTGTATATGCTCGGCCATACTTTCTCCAAGGTTTCTCCAAAAATTCGAGCCTTGCCGATGCTCGGTTGTATCTCCAAAAGTCCGAGTGTATGAGCTGTGTTGCATGCACTCGGCCATGTTTTTCTCCAAGGTTTGTCCAAAAATTTGCGCCTTACCTATGCTCGGTCGTATCTCCAAAAGGCCGAGCGTATATGCTTCGTTGCGTACGCTCGGTCATGTTTTTCTCTGAGGTTTCTCCAAATATCTAAGCTGTACCAACGCTCGGTCATATCTCCAAAAGTCCAAGTGTATGAGCTGCGTTGCATGCGCTCGGCCATGTTTTCACCAAGGTTTCTCCAAAAAATCCGAGCCTTGCCAAACGCTCGGTCGTATCTCCAAAAGTCTGAGCGTATGAGCGATGTTGCATGCACTCGGCTATGTTTTCTTCAAGGTTTTCTCCAAAAATCCGAGCGTTGCCAACGCTCCAGTTATATCTCTAAATGTCCGAGCATATGAGCTACCGTTGCATACGCTCGACCATGTTTTCTCAAAGGTTTCTCCAAAAATCTGAGCTTTACCAACAATCAGTCGTATTTCCAAAAGAACGAGCATATGAGCTGCATTGTATAGGCTCGGCCATGTTTTCTCAAAAGTTTCTCCAAAAATCGGAGCTTTTCCAACACTCGGATGTATCTCCAAAAGGTCCGAGCGTATGAGATGCCGTTGCATGCGCTCGGCTATGATTTCTCCAAGGTTTCTCCAAAAATCCGAGTCTTGCCAACGCTTGGTCGTATCTCCAAAAAGTCCGATCATATGAGCTGCGTTGCATACGCTCGGCCATGTTTTCTCCAAGGTTTCTCCAAAAAATCCGAGCCTTGCCAATGCTCAGTCGTAATCTCCAAAAGTCTGAGCATAGGAGCCTGCATTGCACAAATTGGCCCATGTTTTCTCCAAAGTTTCTCCAAAACTCCGAGTCCTTCCCAATGCTCAGTCGTATCTCCAAAAGTCTTCCAAAGTTTCTCCAAAACTCCGAGTCTTCCCAATGCTCAGTCGTATCTCCAAAAGTCTGAGCGTAGGAGCTGCATTGCACACACTCGGCCATGTTTTCTCCAAGGTTTCTCCAAAAATCCAAGCCTTGCGAACGCTCGGTCGTATCTCCAAAAGTCCGAGCGTATCAGTTGCATTGCATACACTCGGCCATATTTTCTGCAAGGTTTCACCAAAAATCCAAGCCTTGCCAACACTCGGTAGTATCTGCAGAAGTCCGAGCGTATAAGCTACATTGCATACGCTCGCCCATGTTTACTCCAAGGATTCTCCAAAAATCTTAGCCTTGCCAACGCTCAGTCATATCTCCAAAAGTCCGACTGTATGAGCTGTGTTGCATGCGCTCGGCCATGTTTTCCCTAAGGTTTCTCCAAAAATCCGAGCCTTACCTACGCTCGGTCATATCTCCAAAAGTCTGAGCGTATGAGCTGCGTTGCATACGCTCGGACATATTTTCTCCAAGGTTTCTCCAAAAATCCGAGCCTTGACAACGCTCGATCGTATCTCCAAAAGTCCGAGCGTATGAGCTGCGTTGCATGCACTCGGCCATGTTTTCTCCAGGATTTCTCCCAAAATCCAATCCTTACCAACGCTCGGTTGTATCTCGAAAAGTCCGAGCGTATGAGCTGCGTTGCATACGCTCGGCCCATGTTTTCTCAAAGGTTTCTCCAAAAATTCGAGCCTTGCCAAAGCTCGGTCGTATCTCCAAAAGTCTAAGCGTATGAGCTGCGTTGCATACACTCGGTTATAGTTTCTCCAGGGTTTCTCCAAAAATCAGAACCTTAGCAACGCTCGGTTGTATCTCCAAAAGTCCAAGCGTATGAGCAGTGTTGCATACACTCGGCCATGTTTTCTTCAAGGTTTCTCGAAAAATTCGAGCCTTACCTACGCTTAGTCATATCTCCAAAAGTCCGAGCGTATGAGCTGCGTTGCATACACTCGGCTATGTTTTCTCCAAAAATCTGAGCCTTACCTACGCTCAGTCATATCTCCAAAAGTCCGAGCGTATGAGCTGCGTTGCATACACTGGGCCATGTTTTCTCCAAGGTTTCTCCAAAAATCCGAGCCTTACCTACACTCAGTCATATCTCCAAAAATCCGAGCCTTACCTATGTTCAGTCATATCTCCAAAAGTCCGAGCGTATGAGCTGCGTTGCATACACTCGGCAATGTTTTCTCCAAGGTTTTTCCAAAAATCCAAGCCTTGCGAACGCTCAATCGTATCTCCAAAAGTCTGAGTGTATCAACTGCGTTGCATACACCTCGGCCATGTTTTCTCCTCGGTTCTACCAAAAATCCGAGCCTTTCCAACGCTCGGTCGTATCTGCAGAAGTTCGAGCGTATAAGCTACGTTGCATACACTCGGCCATGTTTTCTCCAAGGTTTCCCCAAAAATCAGAGCCCTGCCAACGCTCGGTTGTATCTCAGAAAGTCCGAGCATATGAGCTGCATTGCATATGCTCGGTCATGTTTTCTCCAAGGTTTCTCCAAAATTTTGAGTCTTGCAAACACTCAGTCGTATCTCTAAAAGTCCGAGCGTATGAGCTTCGTTGCATACACTCGACCATGTTTTCTCTAAGGTTTCTCCAAAAATCTGAGCCTTGCCAACACTCGGTCGTATCTCCAAAAGTCCGAGCGTATGAGTGGTCTTACATGCGCTCGGCCATGTTTTCTATAAGGTTTCTCCAAAAATCCGAGCCTTGCCAACGCTCCGTCGTATCTCCAAAAGTCTGAGCGTATGAGCAGCGTTGCATATGCTCGGTCATGTTTTCTCTAAGGATTCTCCATAAATCCGAGCCTTGCCAACACTCGGTCGTATCTCCAAATGTCCGAGTGCATGAGCTGCATTGCATACGCTCGGCCATGTTTTCTCTAGGGTTTCTCCGAAAATTCGAGTCATGCCAACACTCGGTCGTATCTCCAAAAATCAGAGCGTATAAGCTGCGTTGCATACCCTCGGCCATGTTTTCTCCAAGGTTTGTCCAAAAGTCCGAGCCTTGCAAACGCTCGGTCATATCTCCAAAAGTCCGAGCATATGAGCTGCTTTGCATACGGTCGGCCATGTTTTCTCCAAGGTTTCTCAAAAAATTCGAGCCTAGCCAACGCTCGGTCGAATCTCCAAAAGTCCGTGCGTATGAGCTGCGTTTCATAGGCTCGGCCATGTTTTCTCCAAGGTTTCTCCAAAAATTTGAGCCTTTCCAACACTCGATCGTATCTCTAAAATTCCGAGCTTATGAGCTTCGTTGCATACGATCGGCCATGTTTTCTCTAAGGTTTCTCCAAAAATCTGAGCCTTGCCAACACTCGGTCGTATCTCCAAAAGTCCGAGCGTATAAGTGGCCTTACATGCGCTCGGTCGTGTTTTCCACAATGTTTCTCCAAAAATCCGAGGCTTGTCAACGCTCGGCTCGTATCTCCAAAAGTCCGAGCTTATGAGCTGCGTTGCATACGCTCGGCCATGTTTTCTCCAAGGTTTCTCCAAAAATCCGAGCCTTGCCAACTCTCGGTCGTATCTCCAAAATATCCGAGCATATGAGCTGTGTGGCATACACTCGGCCATGTTTTCCTCCAAAAATCTGAGCCTTACCAACGCTCAGTCGTATCTCCAAAAGTCCGAGCGTATAAGCTGCGTTGCATACGCTCGGCCATGTTTTGTCCAAGGTTTCTCCAAAAATCCGAGCCTTGCCAACGCTCGGTCGTATCTCCAAAAGTCTGAGCGTATGAGCTGCGTTGCATACGCTCGGTCATGTTTTCTCCAAGATTTCTCCAAAAATCCGAGCTTTGCCAATGCTCGATCGTATCTCCGAAAGTTCGAGCGTATGAGCTAAGTTGCATACACTCGGCCATATTTTCTCCTAGGTTTCTCCAAAAATCCGAGCCTTGCCAACTCTTGGTCGTATCTCCAAAAATCTGAGCGTATGAGCTGCGTTGCATCCGCTCGGCCATGTTTTCTCCAAGGTTTCTCCAAAAATCCAAGCCTTGCCAATGCTCGATCATATCTCCAAAAGTCCGAGCGTATGAGCTACGTTGCATACACTCAACCATGTTTTCTCTAAGGTTTCTCCAAAAATCCGAGCCTTGCCAATGCTCGGTCATATCTCCAAAAGTTCGAGTGTAGGAACTGTGTTGTATACGGTCGGCCATGTTTCCTCTAAGGTTTCTCCAAAAATCCGAGCCTTGCCAACGCTCATTTGTATCTCCAAAAGTCCGAGCATATTTGCTGCGTTGCATGCACTAGGCATGTTTTCTCCAAGGTTTCTCCAAAAATCCGAGCCTTGCCAACACTCGGTCGTATCTCCAAAAGTCTGAGAGAATGAGCTGCGTTGCATACACTCGGCCATGTTTTCTCCAAGATTTCTCCAAAAATCCGAGCCTTGCCAACCCTCGATCGTATCTCCAAAAGTCCGAGCGTTTGAGCTGAGTTGCATACACCCGGCCATATTTTCTCCAAGGTTTCTCCAAAAATCCGAGCCTTGCCAACGCTCGGTTGTATCTCCAAAAGTCCGAGCGTATGTGCTGCGTTGCATGCACTAGGCATGTTTTCTCCAAGGTTTCTCCAAAAATCCGAGCCTTGCCAACACTCGGTCGTATCTCCAAAAGTCCAAGAGAATGAGCTGTGTTGCATACGCTCGACCATGTTTTCTCCAAGATTTCTCCAAAAATCCGACCCTTGCCAACGCTCGATCGTATCTCCAAAAGTCCGAGCGTGTGAGCTGAGTTGCATACACCCGGCCATATTTTCTCCAAGGTTTCTCCAAAAATCTGAGCCTTGTCAACTCTCGGTCATATCTCCAAAATTCCAAGCGTATGAGCTGCATTGCATGCGCTCAGCCATGTTTTCTCCAAGATTTCTCTAAAAATTTGAGCCTTGCCAACGCTCGGTCGTATATCCAAAAGTCTGAGCGTATGAGCTGCGTTGCATACGCTCGGCCAAGTTTTCTACAAGGTTTCTACAAAAATCCGAGCCTTGCCAACGCTAGATCGTATCTCCAAAAGTCCGAGCGTATGAGCTGCGTTGCATACACTTGGCCATGCTTTCTCCAAGGTTTGTCCAAAAATTCGAGCCTTGCCAAAGCTCGGTCATATCTCCAAAATTCCGAGTGTATGAGCTGTGTTGAATATGGTCGGCCATGTTTTCTCGAAAGTTTCTCCAAAAATCCGAGCTTTGCCAACGCTCGGTCGTATCTCCAAAAGTCCGAGCGTATGTGCTGCATTGCATGCACTCGGCCATGTTTTCTCCAAGGTTTCTCCAAAAATCCAAGCCTCGCCAACGCTCGGTCGTATCTCCAAAAGTCCGAGCATATGAGCTGCGTTGCATACGCTTGGCCATGTTTTCTCTAAGTTTTCTCCAAAAATCCGAGCCTTGCCAACACTCGATCATATCTCCAAAAATTCAAGCGTATGAGCTGCGTTGCATACGCTCGTCCATGTTTTCTCCAAGGTTTATCCAAAAGTCCGAGCCTTGCCAATGCTCAGTCAAATTTCGAAAAGTCTAAGCGTATGAGCTGTGTTGTATACGCTCGGTCATGTTTTCTCCAAGATTTCTCCAAAAATTCGAGCTTTGCCAACGCTCGATCGTACCTCCAAAAGTTCGAGCGTATGAGCTGAGTTGCATGCACTCGGCCATATTTTCTCCAAAGTTTCTCCAAAAATCTGAGCCTTACCAACGCTCGGTCGTATCTCCAAAAGTCCGAGCGTATGAGCTGCGTTGCATGCACTCGGCCATGTTTTCTCCAAGGTTTCTCCAAAAATTCGAGCCTTGCCAACTCTCGGTTGTATCTCCAAAAGTCCGAGTGTATGAGCTACATTGCATGCTCTCGGCCATGTTTTCTCCAAGGTTTCTCCAAAAATCCGAGCCTTGCTAATGCTCGGTCGTATCTCCAAAAGTTTGAGCGTATGAGCTGCGTTGCATATGCTCGGCCATGTTTTCTCCAAGGTTTCTCCAAAAATCCGAGCCTTGCCAACGCTCGATCGTATATCCAAAAGCCCGAGCGTATGAGCTGCGTTGCATACAACCAGCCATGTTTTCCCCAAGGTTTGTCCAAAATCCAAGCCTTGCCGATCCTCGGTCATTTCTCCAAAATTCCGAGTGTATGAGCTGTGTTGCATACGGACGGCCATGTTTTCTCTAAGGTTTCTCCAAAAATCCGAGCCTTGCCAACGCTCGGTCGTATCTCCAAAAGTCCGAGCGTATGTGTTGCGTTGCATGCACTCGGTCATGTTTTCTCCAAGGTTTCTCCAAAAATCCGAGCCTTACCAACGCTCGGTCGTATCTCCAAAAGTCTGAGTGTATAAGCTGCGTTGCATACGCTCGGTCATGTTTTCTCCAAGATTTCTCCAAAAATCCGAGCTTTGCCAATGCTCGATCGTATCTCCAAAAGTTCGAGCGTATGAGCTTAGTTGCATAAACTCGACCATATTTTCTCCAAGGTTTCTCCAAAAATCCGAGCCTTGCCAATGCTCGGTCGTATCTCCAAAAGTCCTAACGTATGAGCTGCGTTGCATACACTCGGCCATGTTTTCTCCAAGGTTAAATCTGAGCCTTGCCAACTCTCGGTCGTATCCCCAAAAGTCCGAGCATATGAACTGCATTGCATGCACTCGGCCATGTTTTCTCCAAAAATCCGAGCCTTACCAATGCTCGGTCGTATCTCCAAAAGTTTGAGCGTATGAACTGCATTGCATACGCTCGGCCATGTTTTCTCCAAGGTTTCTCCAAAAATCCGAGCCTTGCCAACGCTCGATCGTATCTCCAAAAGTCCGAGCGTATGAGCTGCGTTGCATACAATCAGCCATGTTTTCTCCAAGGTTTGTCCAAAAATCCGAGCCTTGCCAATGCTCGATCGTATATCCAAAAGCCCGAGCGTATGAGCTGCGTTGCATACACTCAGCCATGTTTTCTGCAAGGTTTGTCCAAAAATCCATGCCTTGCCGATCCTCGGTCATTTCTCCAAAAGTCCGAGCGTATGTGCTGCGTTGCATGCACTCGGTCATGTTTTCTCTAAGGTTTCTCCAAAAATCCGAACCTTGCCAATGCTCGGTCATATTTCCAAAAGTCTAAGCGTATGAGCTGTGTTGCATACGCTAGGTCATGTTTTCTCCAAGATTTCTCCAAAAATCCGAGCTTTGCCAACGCTCGATCGTATCTCCAAAAGTTCGAGCGTATGAGCTGAGTTGCATACACTCGGCCATATTTTCTCCAAAGTTTCTCCAAAAATTCGAGTCTTACCAACTCTCGGTCGTATCTCCAAAAGTCCGAGTGTATGAGCTACATTGCATGCTCTCGGCCATGTTTTCTCTAAGGTTTCTCCAAAAATCTGAGCCTTGCAAATGCTCGGTCGTATCTCCAAAAGTCTGAGCGTATGAGCTGCGTTGCATATGCTCGGCCATGTTTTCTCCAAGGTTTCTCTAAAAATCCGAGCCTTGCCAACGCTCGATCGTATATCCAAAAGCCCGAGCGTATGAGCTGCGTTGCATACACTCAGCCATGTTTTCTCCAAGGTTTGTCCAAAAATCCAAGCTTTGCCGATCCTCGATCATTTCTCTAAAATTCCGAGTGTATGAGCTGTGTTGCATACGGTCGGCCATGTTTTCTCTAAGGTTTCTCCAAAAATCCGAGCCTTGCCAACGCTCGGTCGTATCTCCAAAAGTCCGAGCGTATGTGCTGCATTGCATGCACTCGGTCATGTTTTCTCCAAGGTTTCTCCAAAAATCCGAGCCTTACCAATGCTCGGTCGTATCTCCAAAAGTCTAAGCATATAAGCTGCGTTGCATACGCTCGGTCATCTTTTCTCCAAGATTTCTCCAAAAATCCGAGCTTTGCTAACGCTCAATCATATCTCCAAAAGTTCGAGCGTATGAGTTGAGTTGCATACACTCGACCATATTTTCTCCAAGATTTCTTCAAAAATCTGAGCCTTGCCAACGCTCGGTCGTATCTCCAAAAGTCCTAGCGTATAAGCTGCGTTGCATGCACTCGGCCATGTTTTCTCCAAGGTTTCACCAAAAATCTGAGCCTTGCCAACTCTCGGTCGTATCTCCAAAAGTCCGAGCATATGAGCTGCATTGCATGCACTCGGCCATGTTTTCTCCAAAAATCCGAGCCTTACCAATGCTCGGCCGTATCTCCAAAAGTTTGAGCGTATGAGCTGCATTGCATACGCTCGGCCATGTTTTCTCCAAGGTTTCTCCAAAAATCCGAGCCTTACCAACGCTCGATCGTATCTCCAAAAGTCCGAGCGTATGAGCTGCGTTGTATACACTCAGACATGTTTTCTCTAAGGTTTGTCCAAAAATCCGAGCCTTGCCGATGCTCGGTCATATCTCCAAAAGTCCGAGTGTATGAGCTGTGTTATATACGGTCGGCCATGTTTTCTCTAAGGTTTCTCCAAAAATTTGAGCCTTGCCAACTCTCGGTCGTACCTTCAAAAGTCCGAGCGTATGTGCTGCATTGCATGCACTAGGCCATGTTTTCTCCATGGTTTCTCCGAAAATTCGAGCATTGCCAACACTCGGTCGTATCTCCAAAAGTCCGAGCGTATAAGCTGCGTTGCATACGCACGACCATGTTTTCTCCAAGGTTTCTCCAAAAATCCGAGCCTTGGCACCGCTCGATCGTATCTCCAAAAGTCCGAGCGTATAACTAAGTTGCATACACTCGGCCATGTTTTCTCCAAGGTTTCTCAAAAAATCCGAGCCTTGCCAACACTAATTTGTATCTCCAAAAGTCCGAGCGTATGAGCTGCGTTGCATGCACTCGTCCATGTTTTCTCCACGGTTTCTCCAAAAATCCGAGCCTTGCCATCTCTCGGTCGTATCTCCAAAAGTCCGAGCGTATGAGCTGCATTGCATGCGCTCGGCCATGTTTTCTCTAAGATTTCTCCAAAAATCCGAGCCTTGCCAACACTCGGTCGTATCTCCGAAAGTCTGAGCGTATGTGCTGCATTGCATGCACTCGGCCATGTTTTCTCCAAGGTTTCTCCAAAAATCCGAGCCTTACCAACGCTCGGTCGTATCTCCAAAAGTCTGAGCGTATAAGCTGCGTTGCATACGCTCGGTCATGTTTTCTCAAAGATTTCTCCAAAAATCCGAGCTTTGCCAACGCTCGATCGTATCTTCAAAAGTTCGAGCGTATGAACTGAGTTGCATGCACTCGACCATATTTTCTCCAAGGTTTCTCCAAAAATCTGAGCCTTGCCAACGCTCGGTCGTATCTCCAAAAGTCCTAGCGTATGAGCTGCGTTGCATGCACTCGGCCATGTTTTCTCCAAGGTTTCACCAAAAATCTAAGCCTTGCCAACTCTCGGTCGTATCTCCAAATGTCCGAGCATATGAGCTGCATTGCATGCACTCGGCCATGTTTTCTCCAAAAATCCGAGCCTTGCCAATGCTCGGTCGTATCTCCAAAAGTCTGAGCGTATGAGCTGCGTTGCATACACTCGGCCATGTTTTCTCTAAGGTTTCTCCAAAAATTCGAGTCTTGCCAACGCTCGATCGTATCTCCAAAAGTCTGAGCGTATGAGCTACGTTGCATACACTCAGCCATGTTTTCTCCAAGGTTTGTCCAAAAATCTGAGCCTTGCAGATGCTCGGTCATATCTCCAAAAGTCCGAGTGTATGAGCTGTGTTGTATACGGTCGGCCATGTTTTCTCTAAGGTTTCTCTAAAAATCCGAGCCTTGCCAACGCTCGGTCGTATCTCCAAAAGTCCGAGCGTATGTACTGCGTTGCATGCACTGGGCCATGTTTTTTCCAAGGTTTCTCCGAAAATCCGAGCATTGCCAACACTCGGTCGTATCTCCAAAAGTCCGAGCGTATGAGCTGCGTTGCATACGCACGACCATGTTTTCTCCAAGGTTTCTCCAAAAATCCGAGCCTTGGCACCGCTCGATCGTATCTCCAAAAGTCCGAGCGTATGAGCTGAGTTGCATACACTCGGCCATGTTTTCTCCAAGGTTTCTAAAAAAATCTGAGCCTTGCCAACGCTCGGTCGTATCTCCAAAAGTCCTAGCGTATGAGCTGCATTGCATGCACTCGGCCATGTTTTCTCCAAGGTTTCACCAAAAATCTGAGCCTTGCCAACTCTCGGTCGTATCTCCAAATGTCCGAGCATATGAGCTGCATTGCATGCACTCGGCCATGTTTTCTCCAAAAATCCGAGCCTTACCAATGCTCGGTCGTATCTCCAAAAGTTTGAGCGTATGAGCTGCATTGCATACGCTCGGCTATGTTTTCTCCAAGGTTTCTCAAAAAATCCGAGCCTTGCCAACACTAATTTGTATCTCCAAAAGTCCGAGCGTATGAGCTGCGTTGCATGCACTCGTCCATGTTTTCTCCAAGGTTTCTCCAAAAATCTGAGCCTTGCCATCTCTCGGTCGTATCTCCAAAAGTCCGAGCGTATGAGCTGCATTGCATGCGCTCGGCCATGTTTTCTCCAAGATTTCTCCAAAAATCCGAGCCTTGCCAACGCTCGGTCGTATCTCCAAAAGTCTGAGCGTATGAGCTGCATTGCATACGCTCGGCCATGTTTTCTCCAAAAATCTGAGCCTTGCCAACGCTTGATCGTATCTCTAAAAGTTTGAGCGTATGAGCTGCGTTGCATACACTTGGCCATGTTTTCTCCAAGGTTTGTCCAAAAATTCGAGCCTTGCCAAAGCTCGGTCATATCTCCAAAAGTCCGAGTGTATGAGCTGTGTTGTATACGGTCATCCATGTTTTCTCTAAGGTGTCTCCAAAAATCCGAGCCTTGCCAACGCTCGGTCGTATCTCCAAAAGTCTGAGCGTATGTGCTGCATTGCATGCACTCGGCCATGTTTTCTCCAAGTTTCTCCAAAAATCCGAGCCTTGCCAACGCTCGGTCGTATCTCCAAAAGTCCGAGCATATGAGCTGCGTTGCATACACTCGACCATGTTTTCTCCAAGGTTTCTCCAAAAATCCGAGCCTTGCCAACACTCGATCATATCTCCAAAAATCCGAGCGTATGAGCTGCGTTGCATACGCTCGGCAATGTTTTCTCCAAGGTTTATCCAGAAGTCCGAGCCTTGCCAATGCTCGGTCATATCTCCAAAAGTCCGAGCGTATGAGCTGCGTTGCATACAGTCACCCATGTTTTCTCCAAGGTTTCTCAAAAAATCCGAGCCTTGCCAACGCTTGGTCGAATCTCCAAAAGTCCGAGCGTATGAGCTGCGTTGCATAAGCTCGGCCATGTTTTCTCCAAGGTTTCTCCAAAAATCCGAGCCTTGCCAACGCTCGGTCGTACCTCCAAAAGTCCGAGCACATGAGTTACGTTTCCTACACTCGGCCATGTTTTCTCCAAGGTTTCTCCAAAAATCTAAGCCTTGCCAATGCTCGGTCGTATCTCCAAAAGTCCGAGCGTAAGAGCTGCATGGCACACGCTCGGTCATGATATCATCAATAGTCCAGCCTATAGGTTCATTGTGCTCTCTTAAAACGTCCAATAATTTATCCACTTGAGCATCAACCAAATCTGAAGCTATAGTCAGAGGCAAAGAATCTGCTGGACCTAGGAACTTATGCTTAAGATTGTCCGGTAAAGGCCTAAGTTCCTTCTTGAGGGGTTCATGTGTTGTGGTCTCCTCTGTCTCTCTGTTCTTCTGAGGAGTAGACTCCAAAGTAACATTTGCTTGCTCAAGTAATTTATCCAAATCCAAATCTTCTCCAAACTGAGCAAAGCATGCCTCCAGGGGGTCCTCAATGCCGGATTCATCTACAGTCTCCTCCGTCTCACTGCCTTTCTGAGGAGCAGACTCCAAAATGGCATTTACTTGCTCAAGTAACTTTTTTAAATACAAATCCTCTCCAAACTGAGCAAAGCATGCCTCCAGAATGTCCTCAGACTCCCCTCATTTCTCGTTCGCTTGTAATCTCTCAGGGTAAGGTGCTTTAGGTACAAACGACCTAGGGAGATCCTTAATAATAGGTGTGGCTGTAGATGGCTCAGCATCTCTCTTTTCCTTGTTGCCACTTTCTTGCCCTTGTTGCATAGCTGGGTTCTATTCCACTTGATTGTCCACTTGTCTCCCAGACCTCAATGGGACAATCAATTGCACTTGTTCCTGCCCTTGCATAGGAGTTGATAAATTTCTCACCGCAAATTGTTCCTTCAGGTAAGGCTCAGGTGACTGGGGAACTTTCTCTTCTCTCCTTCACCCAAGTGACTTGCGATTTGATCCATTTGACTCTCTATCTTAGCAATCACTTGAGTGTTTACTATTTGCGCACTTCTTACTTCGCTTATGGATTGGCCGATCATCTTCCTAAAATCATTGAGGGCGTCCTCCAATGACTGTGAACCGACACTGGTGCTTTAGTGGGAGCTTGGTAAGCGGGTGATGGTGCTGAATGGGCTGAGAAACCATAACTTGGAACTGGTGGAGGAAATCCGGGAGGGTATTGATTGTGAGCATGATGAGGGCTCCTCCCTGATTTATCAATTGGTTCTGCTTCCATAAAAAATCAGGGTGGTTTCGCCACCCTGGATTGTACGTCCCGGAGTAAGATCCATTTGATTGCCACCAAAAGTCATTGAAAGTGTTCATTTGTTCCATGTGATACTCAACAAAAGCCGGCATAGATGGACAATTCTGTGCTAATTGCATAGGACTAGCACAGATGGAACAACTATCAACATTGAATGTATTGGTTGTATTGATGGATTGGCCGGTCATTTTCATGAAATCCTTGAAGGGCGTCCTCTAAAGACTGTGAAACCGGCGTTGGATTCATCCACATTTTTTTGTATTTTTATTTTTATTTTATTTTATTTTTGAGCAAATGCAAATAAACTAAAATTAAATTAAAATTAAAATTAGATTCAAAATTAAAAGTAAAATTACAATTACAATTAAAAAATAAAACAAAAATGTTAACTAAACTAGTAGAAAATAAAATTAATTTAGACAAAAATTTCACAAACAAAACAATTCCCCGGTAACGACGCCAAAAACTTGTTGTGAGTTTTAAATTACTCGCAAGTGCACGAGTCGTTTGCAATATAGTGTTATGCAAGTGCGAGGTCGAATCCACAGAGAATTGCGTTGTGAAAATATTTTTATCTAAACTAAGTCTATTTTAACCTAGTTCCAAGTTTTGAATTGTCTTTTGCAAAACAAATATAAACTAAACTAAATTGATTTAAAAACTAATGATAAAAACACTAAGGTTTCTGAATCCACCCCACCAAAGTGAAGCATATATCTTCATGTTCTATATAAAAATAATCTATCAAAACATTCCATGAATCCAACTTTAAACAAATCACAACAAATATCCCAATTAAACCAAAACAATCCAATGTATCCGCTTTAAACAAATCACAAAGGATATCTAATTTAATCAAAAACGATTCGATGTATCCATCTGATGAAACACACGGAATATCCAACAGAATAATTTAAAAGCAATCAATCATAAGATTTTACTCAAATAATTGAGCAGAACATTTATACTAAAAATATCAGAATTGTATGAGCAAATCTGAAAATATAATGCTAAACAATGAAAATGCTTCATCTTCAACCTTAGCTGAAGATTTTAGCCTCTCATAATCAGGAAACTAAAGTTCACAATAAAAGTGCTAAACATTAAACTTTAAAACTAAAAAAAAGAAATAAATTAAAACTGACTATACATTGGGAGAAATTCCACTCGCTGTTGGGTGGCGCTTCCCCTCGTGGTAGCAAAGCCTTCGGAGATCCACCAGCATGCTAGTAGAAGTCATCCAAATTGCCCCAAAATGGCACTTGGATTGCTCACTAAAGATGAAATGAAGAGGGGCTTATATAGGGAAACATCACAAGTGCAATGTGTTTCCAATCCGATGTGGGATACTGCAGATTCCAACTTTTGCTCTTTGACCTTTGTCTACTAAAACAACCATAACTTTCTCCAGAAAAATCATTTTATTGATCTGTAAAATTCTTCAGAAAATAAACATCCGGATCTTTCCAAGCATATATGGCTCATCTCATTGTTCTACCTGAATCAATACAGTTTAATCCTAAAAAATGGCTGATCTGTCACGCTGAAATCATGCACAGCCTGACCTTTGTCTACTAAAACTGCCATAACTTTCTCTAGAAAAATCATTTTATTGATCCGTAAAATTCTCCAGAAAATAGACATCCGAATCTTTCCAAGCATATATGGCTCATCTCCTGGTTCTTCCTGAATCAATACAGTTTAATCCTAAAAAATGGTTGATCTGTTGGAGCAATTCTGACAATTTAGTGAAACTCTTTTCCAAGCTTGTAAACCTGTAAAACAACGAAAAACAACTCAAAGTAACAAATTCCTAAGATAACAAATATAAATTAAGTGGCCAAGATATGCAATATTTAGTACTCATCAAATACCTCCAAACTTACATTTTGCTAGTCCCTTAGCAAAACAAAATAAAAAACTAAATGAAAAACAAAGAACATCAAGATAAGTTCATCACTCATGGTATCTAAAAATTTAAGGAGCACTCAAAACCATGATATTCATTCATGAGCAAGCTTAAAAAAATATAACCCATCTTCACAATGAATAAGAATTTTAAAACTTAATTACTTACAAGAGGCAGGCTAAGACATCACAAGCTTGAATCAGTGTAAAATGAATTAGCATAAACAGATGAGGTTTCCAAATAACTTAAATGTACAATGTCTCCATGTCTCAATATTCACAGAATTTCTCATTAGAATGAACAACGATGGCATAGTTTTATTTTATTTATTTTTATTATAAGGCTCTGTTATGTTTAGTTCCCTTAAGCTTTCTAATTGACCCATGTATCGAGTGTTGAGTCAATGACTCCCAAACCAGATGGTTTTAGGGCATTAGGTGTAAAGACACCCCTAAGAACTTACTAACTCGAGTCAAAAAGGCTACAAAACTAAACTGACCTTAATACTACCAAGCAAAATTTTCCACTGCTTACTGAGGCAAGAAGTCCAGTTACTCAGCGAAAAGTTTTGCAATGATCATTATGAATAAAATTTTCACCTTTTGACGTGAACATTCACTGCTTACTGAGGCAAGAGGTCCAGTTACTCAGTGGAAAGTTTATTAATGATGATCAAATTTTTTTATTTTTTATTTTTATTTTTTTTATGCCCAAGCGTTTATCCAACAAGTCATCCAGTTTCAGTTAAGATAAGGAAACATACACATTAAAATCACACATCATACCTCACACAAATATGTGCTAATGTGCTCGTGTTAGATTAGATCAAACATGTGAATTCTCGAATGCCTAAAGTAAGTAACTAAAGTTTAAAACTCTATCATCCGATCATGTGTTCAAAATTTTAAGCTCACCAATGAAATCACATCACAGTATTTGTTTAGTTCAACTAAAATTTCAAAATAACATAAGCATACATTTACTTTATTTCTTTTTCCTTTTTTTTTGTTTAATGAAAAAAAAACAACAAATTAGGACAAAGTGTGTGTAACGTGTCTCCCATACCCCCAAACTTAATTTACACATTGTCCCCAATGTGTGAATAATATGGAAAGAGCTAACCTGGGAGATGGAGAACTAGCTGGACTGGTATGGCTCATAGCATATCCCTAAACTTGAACCGAAGTACGCGTTGTCCATGAAAAATAAAGGTTGGAAAACAAACAAAAAAATATACTGGAAACAAACATTAATCATAAATATATAAAATAATAAATAAACATAAAGGATATGCTATGGGGTGCCTCTCATGAGCGCTAAGTTTTACGTCTTCAGCCAGAGCCAACATTAGTAATCGTGCCCAGCTAAGCTCTCCACCATCTGATCAATAAATGGGAGTGGAAAATGATCCTTCCTTGTGGTAGCATTCTACTTACGGTAGTCTACACACACTCTCCATCCTGATTACACACGAGTTGGAACCAACTCGTCGTCTTTATTTATC
Organism: Bretschneidera sinensis; assembly: GCA_023935145.1. NCBI lineage: Eukaryota > Viridiplantae > Streptophyta > Magnoliopsida > Brassicales > Akaniaceae > Bretschneidera > Bretschneidera sinensis. The sequence continues at coordinate 40,085,844 of CM043699.1, forward strand.
ACTACCGTCAATCTAGCCTGCTATGGCACGACATGAATCGGGCTCACCCACTCACTATCAAAGATTGGATAAATGATCCCTACACCCAACAGCTTTATCACTTCAATCCTCACAACCTCTTGTATAGCTGGGTTGAGCCTTCTTTTTGGCTCCCTCGATGGCTTGGTATTTTCTACCAAATGTAACTTGTGCATCACCATCGAGGGGCTGATCCTCTTGATATCCTCAATAGTCCAGCCTATAGCTTCATTGTGCTCTCTTAAAACGTCCAATAATTTATCCACTTGAGCATCAACCAAATCTGAAGCTATAGTCAGAGGCAAAGAATCTGCTGGACCTAAGAACTTATACTTAAGATTGTCTGGTAAAGGCTTAAGTTCCTTCCTGAGGGGTTCAGGTGTTGTGGTCTCCTCCATCTCACTGCTCTTCTGAGGAGCAGACTCCAAAGTAGCATTTGCTTGCTCAAGTAACTTATCAAAATCCAAATCTTCTCCAAACTGAGCAAAGCATGCCTCCAGGTAGTCCTCAATGTGGGATTCAGCTACAGTCTCCTCTGTCTCGCTGCTCTTCTGAGAAGCAGACTCCAAAATGGCATTTGCTTGCTCAAGTAACTTATCTAAATCCAAATCCTCTCCAAACTAAGCAAAGAATGCCTCCAGAATGTCCTCAGACTCCCCTCCTTTCTCGAGCACTTACAATCTCTCAGGTTAAGGTGCTTAAGGTACAAACGACCTAGGGAGATCCTTAATAATAGGTGTGGCTGTAGATGGCTCAGCATCTCTCTTTTCCTTGTTGCCACTTTCTTGCCCTTGTTGCATAGCTGGGTCCTGTTCCACTTAATTATCCACTTGTCTCCCAGACCTCAATAGGACAATCAATTGCACTTGTTCCTGCCCGTGCATAGGAGTTGATGAATTTCCCACCGCAAACTGTTCCTTCGGGTTAGGCTCAGGTTAACTGGGGAACCTTCCCTTCTCTCCTTCACCCAAGTGACTTGCGATTTGATCCATTTGACTCTTTATCTTAGCAATCACTTGGTTGTTTACTATTTGCGCACTCCTTACTTCGCTTATAAATTGGCCGATCATCTTCCTGAAATCATTGAGGACGTCCTTCAATGACTGTGAAACCGACGCTGGCACTTTAGTGGGAGCTTGGTAAGCAGGTGATGGTGTTGAATGGGCTGAGAAACCATAACTTGGAACTGGTGGATGAAATCCGGGAGGGTATTGATTGTGACCATGATGAAGGGCTCATCTCTGATTTATCAGTTGGTTCTACTTCCATGAAAAATCAGGGTGGTTCTGCCACCCTGGATTGTATGTCTCGGAGTAAGATCCATTTGATTGCTACCAATAGTCATTGAAAGCGTTCATTTGTTCCATGGGATACTCGACAAAAACCGACATAGATGGACAATTCTGTGGTAAATGCATAGGACTAGCACAGATGGAACAACTATCAACATTGAATGTATTGGTTGTATTGATGGACTGGCCGGTCATCTTTATGAAATCCTTGAGGGCGTCCTCTAAAGACTGTGAAACCGGCGCTGGATTCATCCTCAATTTTTTATATTTTTATTTTATTTTATTTTTGGGCAAATGCAAATAAACTAAAATAAAATTAAAATTAAAATTAAAATTAAAAAAAATAAAACAAAAATGCTAACTAAACTAGTAGAAAAATAAAATTAATTTAGACAAAAATTTCACAAACAAAACAATTCCTCGGTAATGACGCCAAAAACTTGTTGTGAGTTTTAAATTACATGCAAGTGTACGAGTCGTTTGCAATATAGTGTTATGCAAGTGCGAGGTCGAATCCACAGGGAATTGCGTTGTGAACATATTTTTATCTAAACTAAGTCTATTTTAACCTAGTTTCAAGTTTTGAATTGTCTTTTGCAAAACAAATATAAACTAAACTAAATTGATTTAAAAACTAATGATAAAAACACTAAGGTTTCTGAATCCACCCCACCAAAGTAAAGCATATATCTTCATGTTCTATATAAAAATAATCTATTAAAACATTCCATGAATCCAACTTTAAACAAATCACAACAAATATCTCAATTAAATCAAAACAATCCAATGTATCCGCTTTAAACAAATCACAATGGATATCTAATTTAATAAAAAACGATTCGATGTATCCATCAGATAAAACACACGGAATATCCAACAGAACAATTTAAAAGCAATCAATCATAAGATTTTACTCAAATAATTAAACATAACATTTATACTAAAAATATCATAATTGTATGAGCAAATCTGAAAATATAATGTTAAACAATGGAAAGGCTTCATCTTCAACCTTAGCCGAAGATTTTAGCCTCTCATAATCATGAAACTAAAGTTCACAATAAAAGTGCTAAACATTAAACTTTAAAACTAAAAAAAAGAAATAAATTAAAACTGACTATATATTGGGAGAAATTTCACTCGCTGTTGGGCGGCGCTTCCCCTCGTGGTAGCAAAGCCTTCAGAGATCCACCAGAATGCTAGTAGAAGTCCTCCAAATTGCACCAAAATGGCACTTGGATTGCTCACTAAAGATGAAGTGAAGAGGGGCTTATATAGGGAAACATCATAAGTGCAATGTGTTTCCAATCCGATATGGGATACTGCAGATTCCAACTTTTGCTCTTTGACCTTTGTCTACTAAAACAGCCATAAGTTTCTCTAGAAAAATTATTTTATTGATCCATAAAATTCTCCAGAAAATAGACATCCGGATCTTTCCAAGCATATATAGCTCATCTCATGGTTCTACCTGAATCAATACAGTTTAATCCTCAAAAATGGCTGATCTGTCACGCTGAAATCATGCACAGCCTGACCTTTGTCTACTAAAACTGCCATAACTTTCTCTAGAAAAATCATTTTATTGATCTGTAAAATTCTCCAGAAAATAGACATCTGGATCTTTCCAAGCATATATGGCTCATCTCCTGGTTCTTTCTGAATCAATATAGTTTAATCCTAAAATATGGCTGATCTGTACGAGCAATTCTGACAATTTAGTGAAATTCCTTTCCAAGCTTGTAAACCTGTAAAACAACGAAAAACAACTCAAAATAACAAATTTCTAATTTAATAAATGTAAATTAAGTGGCCAAAATATGCAATATTTAGTACTTATCAACTGTATTAATTTAAAAGAAAGAGAATTTATTTATTCACTATGATTATAATTAATAAAGAGAAAAAACAAGTGAATGAAAGTTTTTCAAATATTTGATGGGAGAAAAAATGAGAGAGTAAGATAATTGATTTTTTTTTCACATATACAACTTTTCAATTTTTGTTTGAAAGTTAAAATAAGTTATTTTTATTTTAACAAAAAACATTTAAAAAATTATCAATTCTTTTATTTATTTTTTCATTCTCTCCCTTCTCATTCTTCTTTCTCTTTTCCTTTCTTACCTTGCCCCTCTACCAACCATAGTCACATGTAAAATCCATGGTCTTCAATCTATAAGGCTTGAAATTTGGATTGCCCTACCCATTTTTTTTATTTATTATTATTTGAATTGCAATCATGATGAAAACTTTGATTACAAATTACAGTTATTTATCCCTAGTTAAGTATTATTCATACTTAAAATTTATGATTACATTTGTTAAAAAAAAGTTTATGCTTACAAGTTCTAATTTAGGCTTTTGTCAACTAATTTTGATTTTGAAGACAATATGTCATCAACAATGTATTTAGAGGCGCTACAAGGGCGCGTTCGGGGTGAGGCGGATCAAAAATGCCCCAGGACGTCACCCTTTAGATGTTTCTTTCTCGGAGGGTTCGTTTTTTTTATTGGGTCGTTTGTCAGGGCGCTTGGGGTGAATTACACCATGGATGTATGCCCCGTGAAGTTTTTTTAAAAACTTAAAATTTAGATAAAATGCAAATCAAAGGCTCAAACTCATAGGTTTTAATCACTAAGTTAGTGTTCTTATTGTAATATCATTACATTTTATATATATATATATATTATATGTTATCTAGTTTAATAACAATTATAAATTATTTAATTAATCATTTACAAATAATAACAATATAAAATATAAATCATACTCTATATAATTTATATATTAATATTTATAAAATTATAATACGTTAAAAAAATCTCCAACTCGATCTCTTTCTTTTCAACTCTTATAAATTTCTCCCTCTTTACGGAAAAAATAAAGTAACTAAGAAATTTCTCTGTGTTTCGCCCTCTTTCTTTCTCTCTCTACCCTCAGGGGAATCCCTCGCTGCCGCTATAGCTCTCTTCTAACCTCAATTCTTGGTTCAATCCATTTCTCTCATCTTCTTTCTTGACTGTATCATAATCGTTGAACTCGCCAAGAAAGAAAGAAAGAGAGAGAAGGAAAGAAAGATTTAAAGAGAGAGATTAGGAGGCTCACATGGATACGCATGTATTGGAGATCAACTTGATCTCGGCGCAGGGGCTGAAGGAACCCACGGCTAACCTGCGCCGTATGCAAACCTACGCATTGGCCTGGGTCGACCCGTCCACGAAGCTCCGAACCCAAGTCGACCGGGTCGGAAGCGACAATCCGACCTGGAATGATAAGTTCATCTTCCGAGTCTCCCCTGACTTCCTTTCCAGAGAGACCTCCGGCGTCTCCATCGAGATTTACGCCGTCGGTTGTCTCAGCGATCACCTCATCGGCACCGTTCGTTTCCTCGTCAGCAACTTTCTCCCCCTACGCACCGCCTTCAAGAAGACTCCTTCCTTCACCGTGCTCCAGATCCGCCGCCCTTCTGGAAGGTTCCACGGAATCCTCAACATTGGCGCTATGATGATCGACGGCTCTTATTTCGAAACGACTAGGAGTGAGCTGGCTGCGATCGGGTACCGCGACCTCATGAAGAAATCCCTGCTCCGCCGCCACCGCTCGAAGTCGATGGCCGCGGAATATGCCGGCTGTGAGCATTCTCGGGAGAACTCCTTCGCTGAATCTGAATCGGTGGATTACTCGGGCGGTCCAGATTCGACGACTTCCTCTCCGTTACCGACATCAACGCCGTTGAAGGATAGGAACGAGGCCCGTGACTTGGCGGGAAAGAATCGTGTGAGGTCATCATCGGACGGTGGAGGGATGTTGAGCTGTTTCTTGACGCAGAGGAAGATGCATATCAATGCACCATGATCATCAGGTTCTGTCTTGGTCCCTGAAGAAGAGGAAGCAGATTATATTTCAATTTAGATATGTAAATGAACGGTTTAGATCAGTTTGATTGGAGCCTAAGGTGAACTTGTTAACTGTAGAGATTATCATCTCTTTCTCTCTTTCTTATGTGCTTTACCTTGTTGTGCTTGTAGTATCAGTTTGGCACCATGGATTGAAATTTGTGAGCAGCTGGCGGTTTCCATTTTATTTTTACATACTTTCCCCTATTATTGGAAATAATTCTTCGGTAGTTCTGGCCGTTATGGCCGTTAGGGTGTGGATGTAAATTTATATGTTGTCTTGTGCTTATTGGTCTTAGAAGTGAGACTTGGCCATCAAAGTTTATGCGGTAGAAATGATTTATAATTTTTTAAAACAATTTATAATTAAAAGAATTTGAGTTATAACTCATTTAGTTTTTTTTTATAAAACAATAACGGGTTTTTTTAAATTTTTTTTATGACATTCAAAATTTAGAAAACAAAAATTATTTTGTAAACCGTTTTTTTTTTAATATTTGACTTACTTTGTTATTATAGAATTCATAAACTCTTCAAAATAAGTTCAAATTGTTTTCTGTTTTTGTTTTCAATTTTTAGAGAAGGAAAACATTTACATTTTCATTTTTTAACTCTATGTTAAAAAGAATGATATTCATATTTGTTTTCAATTTATTAGTAACAATGAAACTTCTTCTTCCGTTCTTTAAATTGGGTCTTGTTTTAAAAACGTTGTTTTTTAAAATCAACAAACACGCCTTCCAAATTTCCTAACTCAATTATGTTAAGTATGGGCTTGCAAGTTAGAAGAGCTTCATATTGATATATCTTGGTGGAGCTATCTGGTTATATTGGATAAGTGAACTGTGGCTAGCATTAAGAACGGTTTCAGGTTGAATAAGAACCATTCCCAATTTCCTTACAGACTTGCTACTCTGCAATCTTAAATTGCCACCTACACGTATGTTTCTCTACTGGGTAGTAGGCATTGGGCGCCCATGGGATTTAAATTTGGGTTTGGGCCTTGAGTTGGATCCAGTTATACTTCCACCCAATTTTAATTAAAGGTCAAATCCAAGACCCATCACCATCGCTAACCTGACCCACACAAGCTAAAGAGTAAAGATTGGGAGCAATCCAAAAGCTAGAGAAAATAGGCATATGCGGCCTGCGATTACCAAGCATAAATTAAATTATTTTTACGGTCCTTAATTTGTACCACATTTTACAATGAACAATCCATTTGTTAAGCAATATTTCATTCAATTTTTACCATCTCCTCCTACTTGTTTGTAAACATTTCTGGAAGTTTCTAAATTATGGATAAACATAAACTTACAACCCAAACGGATATCAAAACAAACATCCCTTATCACCCGTCAATGGGAACGTAACAGACGGACGCGAAATGAAAAAAAATAATTTATGATTTGTTGTTTATTCCAATTGTACACCTATTAACACTCTTAAATTATACGAGTAATGACTCGTAGCCATCTATTTTTGTCTTTTCATTTTGTCCTGGACATGATCAATGAAAAAACATCATGTTATACGAGTAAACTGAAGTTTTCATTTTTTTTCCTATCTAAATCTACTCATTACCATTCAAGCTTTCCATAATTACTATTCAAACATTGTCATCTGAGATAAAAGAAAGCTCCCTATCACTACTCAAATTATATATGCATATAACTAAAAGAAATACTATTACATTTACATCTAGCTTGGGCCATGTTGATCAAAAGTATATGGTTAAGCATATATATATATATATATATATATATATATATATATATGTGTGTGTGTTGAAAAGGGGAGATTCAATTATAATATTACCGAATATTATGAGTTTTATTAGCTGTATTCTTATTTATGTAAATAGCATTTTAGTCAACTCTGTAATTAATTAGGACAGCTAGCCATTTTTAGTTAGTTTTCTTATTTTATACTTGTATTCTCTTATATAAAGAAAATCTGTATAAACCATTTAATAGCGAATAATACAGAGAAAAATTATTCTATTTTTTGTCTTTCATTCAAATTCACATGGTATCAGAGCCACCCTAAAACCCTAGACTTTTTTTTTTCCTGCTCAATCCAACTATATCTGATATCTCCTCTGAGTCAATTCCGCCTCTCACAAATCCTGCAACCCACCCTACAATTCAAAACCCCGGTACCTATTCTCACTCTGTCCAAATCACTACAATCTGTCTTAATGGGAACAACTTCTTACGATGGTCCCAATTAGTTCGGATGTACATCAGAGGACGGAGAAAGATTGGGTATTTAACAAGAGAAAAAAAAGAACCAGTCCCGGAGGATCCAGTGTATGCGACATGGGATGCAGAAAATTCAATAGTAATGACTTGGCTGGTGAATTCGATGGATGAGGACATTAGTTCCAATTATATGTGCTATTCTACGGCCAAAGAACTCTGGGACAACGTTAATCAGATGTATTCTAATTTGGGAAATCAATCTCAAATTTATGAATTGACTCTGAAACTTGGCGAGATTCGACAAGATGAAGACTCGATCACCAAGTATTTCAATTCAATGAAGCGACTGTGGCAAGACTTGGATTTGTTCAATGATTATGAATGGAAATCCACTGAAGATGCCAGTTATTACAAACGAACTGTGGAGGCTCATTGCAATTACAAATTCCTTGCTGGACTAAACGTGAAGTTTGATGAAGTTAGGGGAAAGATCATTGGAAGGACTCCACTTCCTCCACTCGGTGAAATGTTTGCTGAAGTTCAAAGATAAGAAAGCCGCAGACACATAATGTTGGGGAAGAAGATCACCAGCGGGGCCATTGAAGGTTCTGCCCTTGTTACCGAATCTACTGCTAATAAGGCAGCCAATTTTCAGCACAAAATTGAAGAGAAGCCTCGGGTCTGGTGCGATTATTGTAACAAACCACACCATACTCGAGATACTTGCTGGAAAATTCATGGAAAACCAGCAAATTGGAAAAGTAGCAAGCCTGGTGACAAAAATAAACGTGTGATTCCCACTACCAATGAAGCTGAGTCAAGTCCCTTCAACAAGAAGCAGATGAATCATCTTCTGAAACTACTAAAATCCAATTCCTCATTTGGTATTCATAGTGTCTCTCTTGCACAAACAAGTAGTGCTTTTAATGCCCATTCTTGTTCAAATTTTACTCCATGGATAATCGATTCTGGAGCCTCTGATCATATGACCAGTCTTTCAAATCTTTTTAGCACTTATTCACCATATTTTGGTCTTGAAAAAATTAGAATTGCATATGGAAGTTTTTCACCTATTACCGGGAAAGGTTTGATTAAATTATCTAAGAATATAGATCTTAAATGTATTCTTCATGTTCCTAAACTAGCTTGTAACCTTTTGTCTGTGAATAAACTAGCCAAAGAATCTAATTGTCGTGTTATTTTCTATGATGCTTATTGTGAATTTTAGGACTAGAACTCGGGGAAGAAGATTGGCAATGCTAAGATGGAAGGTGGACTTTACTACTTTAATGATGATTTTTCCGATAATAAAAAGGCTTAGGGCCTTAGCAGTGTTAGTTCTAATTCTGTTTCTGAACAAATAATGCTTTGACATTTAAGACTAGGACATCCTAGCTTCTCATATCTTCAATATTTGTTTCCCACTTTATTTAAGGGTTTGGATTGTTCATTATTTTACTGTGAAAGTTGTTGCTAATTAAAGAGTCATCGTAATACTTATTTACCAAAACCTTATGCTTTTTCAAAACCTTTTTTATTTAATACATAGTAATGTTTGGGGACCTTCAAGAATTACTACTATCTCTAGAAAAAAATGGTTTGTTACCTTTATAGATGATCATACCCATTTCTGTTGGGTTTATTTGATGAATGAAAAATCTGAGGTTGAAAAACTTTTTAAGGATTTTTACACAATGGTTGAAACACAATTTCAAACAAAAATTAGCATTCTTCACACTAATAACAGAACCGAGTATTTTAAAGGACTTTTGGGAAATTATTTAAAAGAAAAAGGTATACATCATCAATCAACTTGAGAGGATACTCCTCAACAGAATGGGATTGCTGAAAGAAAAAATAGGCATTTTCTTGAAGTAGCTCGTGCTATAATGTTTTCAATGAATGTTCCAAAATATTTTTGGGGAGAAGTAATTTTAACAGCATCTTTCTTGATTAACAGAATGCCTACAAGGGTTCTAAAATTCAGCACACCATTAGAATGTTTCAAAAAATGCTTTCTTTTATCAAGAATGTACTCGGATTTGCCTCTAAAAGTGTTTGGCTGCACTGTGTTTGTTCATATAACTAATAATACTCGGTCAAAACTTGATCCTCGAGCTGAAAAATGTGTTTTCAATGGGTATGCAGCTAATAAAAAGGGATATAAATGCTATAATCCCCAAACAAGAAAAAATTATGTGAGTATGGATGTCTCGTTCTTTGAAAATAAACCCTACTTTCACAAAAATAGTCTTCAGGGGGAGAATAAAGTGAAAGAAGAAAATTTTTGGGATTTATTCTCTATTCCTTTATCAAATGTGATTTTGACTACTATACCACATTTCTCTCTTCCTACTGCCATTCTAGAAACTAAAAATTAGGAACAATCTGAACCTGAGGAACAAAGATATAAAATCAATGAAAACAATGAAGGGAGTCCTAGTCATATAGTGCCAAGTATTACTGTATCTAAACCAGGGGGAGAATCACTACAACAAAATCCTAAGCTTATGGTTTATACTCGGAATAGGATTCATAAAAGGAGTCAAAGTCAGCCTATTCCTCATGGAAATGATTAATCTCAACCTTCGGGAACCGGACCTCCAAATATCACAGGTAAATCTTTCCCTAACTCATCTTCAGTTCCTGTTACCACTCCTAGCAAAGAACCATCAGATCTTGATCTTCCAATAACCATTAGGAAAGGAATCCGAAATTGCAAAAAAAAATCTTAAATATCCCATTACCGAATATCTTTCCTATGCAAAACTTTCTCATACCCATAGGGCATTTACTTCCAAAATCTCACACCTGTTTGTTCCAAGAAACATTCAGGAAGCTCTAAATGATCCGAATTGAAAATTAGCAGTGATAGAAGAAATTGATGAGTGCTAAATATTGCATATGTTAGCCACTTAATTTACATTTGTTAGCTTAGGAATTTGTTACTTTGAGTTATTTTTCATTGTTTTACAGGTTTACAAGCTTGGAAAGGAGTTTCACTAAATTGTCAGAATTTCTCGTACATATCAGTCATTTTTTAAGATTAAAATGTATTAATTCAGGAAGAACTAGGAGATGGGCCATATATTCCTGAAAAGATCTGGATGTTTATTTTCTGAAGAATTTTACAGATCAATAATATGATTTTTCTAGAGAAAGTTATGGTAGTTTTAGTAGACAAAGGTCAGGCTGTGCATGATTTCAGCGTGACAGATCAGCCATTTTTGACGATTAAACTATATTAATTCAGGAATAACCTGGAGATGAGCCATATATGCTTAGAAATATCCAGATATCTATTTTTTGAGAAATTTTACGGATCAATAAAATGATTTTTCTAGAGAAAGTTATGGCTGTTTTAGTAGACAAAGGTCAAAGAGCAAAAGTTAGAATCTGCAGTATCCCACATCGGATTGGAAACACGTTGCACTTGTGATGTTTCCCTATATAAGCCCCTCTTCACTTCATCTTTAGTGTGCAATTCCTGGTGCCATTTGGTGTAATCCGGTGGACGTCTGCTAGCATTCTGCTAGATCCCGAAGGCTTTGCTACCACTAGGGGAAATGCCGCCCAACAGCGAGTGGAATTTCTCCCATGTATAGTCAGTTTTAATTTACTGTTTTTTTTAGTTTAATGTTTAGCACTTTTATTCTGAACTCTAGTTTCATGATTATGAGTGGCTAAAATCTTCAACTAAGGTTGAAGATGAAACCTCACCGTTGTTTGGCATAATAGTTTCAGATTTGTTTATACAATTTTGATGTTTTTTTAGTATAAATATTATGTCAATTATTTGAGTAAAATATTATGATTGATTGCGTTTAAATTGTTCTGTTGGATATTTCGTATGTTTCATCTGATGGATACATCAAATTGTTTTTGATTAAATTGGATTTCCTTTGTGATTTGTTAAAAGTGGATACATTGGATGCTTTTGGTTTAATTGGGATATTTGTTGTTTTTGTTTTAAGTTGGATTCATGGAACGTTTTGATAGGCTATATCTAGAACATGAAGCTATATGCTTAACTTTGGTGGGGTGGATTCAGAAACCTTAGTGTCTTTATTATTAGTTTTAAATCAATTTAGTTTAGTTTTTATTTGTTTTGCAACATATAATTCAAAACTCGGAACTAGGTTAAGATAAGTTTAGTTTAGATAAAATTACATTTCCACAACGCAATTCCCTATGGATTCGACCTCGCACTTGCACAACACTATATTGCAAACGACTCATGTGCTTGCGAGTAATTTAAAACTCACAACAAGTTTTTGGTGCCGTTGTCGGGGAGTTGTTTGGTTTGTGAAAATTAAATTTTTGTTTGAATTAATTTTATTTTTCTACTAGTTAGTTAGCAACTTTTTTTTTATTTTTTCTTTTTGGAATTTTATTTTATTTTATTTGTTTCTATTTGCATTAGCCTATAAAAATAAAAATAATATATATATATATATATATATATATATATATATATATATATATATATATATATATATATATATACATAATGTGGATGAATCCAGCGCCGGTTTCACAGTCTTTAGAGGACGCCCTCAAGGATTTCATGAAGATGACCAGCCAGTCCATCAATCCAACCAATACATTCAATGTTGGTAGTTGTTACATCTATGCTAGTCCTATGCATTTAGCACAGAATTGTCCATCTACGCCGGCTTTTGTCGAGTATCTCATGGAACAAATGAACGCTTTCAATGACTATTAGTGGCAATCAAATGGATCTTACTCCGAGACGTACAATCCAGGGTGGTGGAACCACCTTGATTTTTCATGGACACAGAACCAACTGATGAATCAGGGAGGAGCCCCTTATCATGCTCACAATCAATATCCTCTCGAATTTCCTCCACCAGTTCCAAGTTATGGTTACTCAGCCTATCCAGCACCATCACCCGCTAACCAAGCTCCCATTCAAGTGCCAGTGTCGGTTTCACAGTCATTGGAGGATGCCTTCAATGATTTCAGGAAGATGACCGACCAATCCATAAGCAAAGTGAGGAGTGCAACAATAGTAAACACCCAAGTGATTGCCAAGCTAGAGAGTCAAATGGGTCAAATCGCAAGTCACGTGGGTGAATGAGAGAAGGGAAGGTTCCCTAGTCAACCTGAGCCTAACCTGAAGGAACAGTTTGCGGCGGGAAATTCATCAACTCTTATGCATAGGCAGGAACAAGTGCAATTGATTGTCCCATTGAGGTTTGGGAGACAAGTGGACAATCAAGTGGAAGAGAACCCAGCTATGCAACAAGGGCAAGAAAATGGCAACAAGGAAAATAGAGATGCTGAGCCATCTACAGCCACACCTATTATTAAGGATCTCCCTAGGTCGTTTGTATCTAAAACACCTTACCCTGAGAGATTACAAGCGCCCGAGAAAGGAGGGGAGTCTGAGGACATTCTGGAGGCATTCTTTTCTCAGTTTGGAGAGGATTTGGATTTAGATAAGTTATTTGAGCAAGAAAATGCCATTTTGGAGTCTGCTCCTCAGAAAAACAGTGAGACGGAGGAGACTGTATATGATTTTGGCATTGAGGACCCCCTGGAGGCATGCTTTGCTCAGTTTGAAGAAGATTGGATTTGAATAAGTTGTTTGAGCAAGCAAATGCTACTTTGGAGTCTGTTCCTCAGAAGAGCAGTGAGACAGAGGAGACCACAACACCTGAGCCCCTTAAGAAGGAATTTAAGCCTTTACCAGACAATCTTAAGTATAAGTTCCTAGGTCCAACAGATTCTTTGCCTCTGACTATAGCTTCAGATTTGGTTGATGCTCAAGTGGATAAATTATTGGACATTTTAAGATAGCACAATGAAGCTATCGGCTGGACTATTGAGGATATCAAGGGAATCAGTCCCTCGGTGGTGATGCACAAGATACATTTGGAGGAGAATGCCAAGCCATCGAGGGAGCCACAAAGAAGGTTCAACCCAGCTATGCAAGAGGTTGTGAGGACTGAAGTGATTAAGCTATTGGATGGAGGGATCATTTATTCAATCTTTGATGGCGAGTGGGTGAGCTCATTTCATGTCATACCAAAGTGGGCTGGATTGGCGATAGTAATGAATAAAGACGACGAGTTGGTTCCAACTAGTGTGTAATCAGGATGGAGAGTGAGTATAGACTACCGTAAGTTGACTATTGCCACAAGGAATGATCATTTTCCACTCCCATTTATTGATCAGATGGTCGAGCGCTTAGCTGGGCACGATTACTAATGTTGGGTCTGGCTGGAGACATTAAACTTAGCGCTCGTGGGAGGCACCCCACAACATATCATTTTTGTTTGTTTATTATTTTACATATTTATTGTTACTGCTTATTTCTAGTGTTTCTTTTGTTTTTCAGTCTTTATTTTTCAGGGACGATGTGTACTTCAGTTCAAGTTTGGGGGTATGCTATGAGCCATACCAAATCCAGATAGTTCTCTATATCCCAGGTCAGCTTTTTCCATATTATTCACACATTGTGGTCAATGTGTAAGTTAAGTTTGGGGGTATAAAAGACACATTACACATACTTTGTCCTAATTTGTTGTTGTTTTTTTTTATTTAAAAAAAAAGAAGGTAAATGCATGCTCATGTTATTTTGAAATTTTAATTGATCTAAACAAATACTGTGATGTGATGTCATTGGTGAGCTTAAAATTGTGAACACATGATTTGATGATAGAGTTTTAAAACTTTGTTACTTACTTTAGGCATTTGAGAATTCACGTGTTTGATCTAATCTGACACGAGCACATTAGCACATAATTGTGTGAGGTATGATATGTGATTTTAATGTGCATGTTTCCATGACTTAACTAAAACTAGATGACTTGTGGGATTAACACTTGGGCATAGAAAAGCATAAAAAAAAGAAAAAAACAAATAATACTACTAATATTTATAATAATCATCATCAATAAACTTTTCATTGAGTAACTGGATACCTCAGTAAGCAGTGAGTGTTCACGTCAAAAGGTGAGAATTTTATTCATAATGATCATTGCAAAACTTTCTGCTGAGTAACTGGACCTCTTGCCTCAGTAAGCAGTGAGTGTTCACGTCAAAAGGTGGAAATTTTGCTTGGTAGTATTAAGGCTAATTTAGTTTTGTAGCCTTTTTGACTCGAGTTAGTAAGTTCTTAAGGATGTCTTTACACCTAATGCCCTAAAACCATTTGGTTTGGGAGTCATTGACTCAACACTCGATACATGGGTCAATTAGAAAGCTTAAGGGAACTAAATATAGCAGAGCCTAATAATAAAAATAAATAAAATAAAACTATGCCATTGTTGTTCATTCTGATGAGAAATTCTGTGAATATTGAGACATGAAGACATTGTACATTGAAGTTATTTGGAAATCTCATCTGTTTATGCTAATTCACTTTACACTGATTCAAGCTTGTGATGTCTTAGCCTGCCTCTTGTAAGTAATTAAGTTTTAAAATTCTTATTCATTGTAAAGATGAGTTATATTTTTTTAAGCTTTCTCATGAATGAATATCATGGTTTTGAGTGCTCCTTAAATTTTTGGATACCATGAGTGATGAACTTATCTTGATGTTTTTTGTTTTTCATTTAGTTTTTTATTTTGTTTTGCTAAAGGACTAGCAAAACGTAAGTTTGGGGGTATTTGATGAGTGCTAAATATTGCATATTTTGGCCACTTAATTTACATTTGTTAGCTTAGGAATTTGTTACTTTGAGTTGCTTTTCGTTGTTTTACAGGTTTACAAGCTTGGAAAGGAGTTTCACTAAATTGTCAGAATTGCTCGTACATATCAGCCATTTTTAGGATTAAACTGTATTGATTCAGGAAGAACCAGGAGATGAGCTATATATGCATGGAAAGATCCAGATGTCTATTTTCTGGGGAATTTACGGATCAATAAAATGATTTTTTTAGAGAAAGTTATGACAATTTTAATAGACAAAGGTCAGGCTGTGCATGATTTCAACATGACAGATCAGCCATTTTTTAGGATTAAACTGTATTGATTCAGGAATAACCAGGAGATGAGCCATATATGCTCGGAAAGATCCAGATGTTTATTTTCTGGGGAATTTTACAGATCAATAAAATAAATTTTCTAGAGAAAGTTATGGTTGTTTTAGTAGACAAAGGTCAAAGAGCAAAAGTTGGAATCTGCAGTATCCCACATCGGATTGGAAACACATTGCACTTGTGATGTTTCCCTATATAAGCCCCTCTTCACTTCATCTTTAGTGTGCAATTTCTGGTGCCATTTGGTGTAATCTAGTGGACATCTGCTAGCATTTTGGTGGATCCCAAAGGCTTTGCTACCACGAGGGGAAGTGCCGCCCAAGAGCGAGTGAAATTTCTTCCATGTATAGTCAGTTTTAATTTAATGCTTTTTTTTAGTTTAATGCTTAGCACTTTTATTATAAACTCTAGTTTCATGATTATGAGTGGCTAAAATCTTCAACTAAGGTTGAAGATGAAGCCTCACCGTTGTTTGGCATAATAGTTTCAGATTTGTTTATACAATTATGATGTTTTTTTAGTATAAATGTTCTGTCAATTATTTGAGTAAAATCTTATGATTGATTGCATTTAAATTGTTCTGTTGGATATTTCGTGTGTTTCAGCTGATGGATACATCAAATTGTTTTTTATTAAATTAGATTTACTTTTTGTGATTTGTTAAAAATGGATACATTGGATGCTTTTGGTTTAATTGGAATATTTGTTGTTTTTTGTTTTAAGTTGGATTCATGGAATGTTTTAATAGGTTATTTTTAGAACATGAAGATATATACTTAACTTTGGTGGGGTGGATTCAGAAAATTTAGTGTATTTATTATTAGTTTTAAATCAATTTAGTTTAGTTTTTATTTGTTTTGCAACATATAATTCAAAACTCGGAACTAGGTTAAGATAAGTTTAGTTTAGATAAAATTACATTTTCACAACGCAATTCTCTATGGATTCGACCTCCCACTTGCACAACACTAGATTGCAAATGACTCGTGCACTTGCTAGTAATTTAAAACTCACAACATAAATGAATGCTCTTAGACGAAGTGGTACTTGGGAGATAGTTAATTTACCTAAGGAAAAGAAAACAGTTGGCTGCAAGTGGGTCTTTACAGTGAAGTGTAAAGCTGATGGTAGCATAGAGAGATACAAGGCTAGACTAGTTGCAAAAGGGTTCAGTCAGACATATGGGATCGATTATCAGGAAACTTTTGTCCCTGTAGCCAAGATGAACTCAATCAGAATCTTGTTATCTTTGGCTGTGAATTTCAATTGGCGCTTACTCCAGTTAGATGTAAAAATGCTTTTTTTAAATGGAGATCTTCAGGAAGAGGTCTTTATGAGCCTACCACCCAGGTTTGAGGGAGAGTTAGGACCAAACAAAGTTTGTAAACTAAAGAAGTCGTTATATGGTCTCAAACAATCCTCTAGAGCCTGGTTTGAGAGATTTGGGAAAGCTGTAAAGAGTTGTGGCTACTGTCAAAGCCAAGCTGACCATACTATGTTTTAAAAACACAGTAAAGAAGGCAAAATTACAATCTTAATTGTCTATGTGGATAATATAGTCTTGACAGGTGATGACAATGAAGAATTGGAGAGATTAAAAAAGAGACTTGCAATTGACTTCAAGATCAAGGATTTGAGTGCTTTGAAATACTTTCTTGGGATGGTGTTTGCTAGATCCAAAGAAGGTATATTTGTGAATCAACGTAAATATGTTCTCGATCTACTTGAAGAAACAGGTCTACTAGGATGTACACCAACTGAGACATCGATTGAACCCAACCTTAAGCTACAGCCTTCTATAATTGAAGAAGAAATTGTGAAGAGAAAGCAGTATCAAAGGCTTGTTTGGAGACTAATATACTTGTCACATACACGTCTAGATATCACATTCGCAGTTAGTATGGTTAGCCAGTTCATGCATTCACCAGGACAAGAACACTTTGATGCAGTCTATAGAATTCTCAGATACCTGAAGGGAACTCCAACGAAAGGTTTAATGTTCAAGAACCGTGGGTATTTGCAAGTTGAAGCCTATACTGATGCAGATTGGGCTGGGAGTGCCATTTATAGACGATCAACTTCTGGCTACTGCACGTTTGATGGAGGCAATCTTGTTACTTGGTGAAGTAAAAAGCCGAATATGGTAGCAAGAAGTAGTGCAGAGGCTGAGTTTAGATCAGTTGCTAATGGGATTTTTGAAGAGTTATGGATAAATAGACATTTAGAAGAACTGAAGATCTCTAGCACGTTACCTATGAAGTTATATTGTGACAATAAAGCTGCTATTTCAATAGCTCATAATCCAGTACTTCATGATAGAACAAAGCATGTGGAGGTTGACAAACATTTCATCAAGGAAAAGATCGAAAACGGTGTGATCTGCATGCCATACATTCCTACTACCGAACAAATTGCAAACGTGTTCACAAAGGGACTTCCTACAAGACAGTTTGATAAAATCATTGACAAGCTGGCTATGGAAGATATTTTTAAACCAGCTTGAGGGGGAGTGTTGAAAAGGGAAGATTCAGTCATAATATTACCGAATATTATGAGTTTTATTAGCTGTATTCTTATTTCTGTAAATAGCTCTTTAGTTAACTCTGTAATTAATTAGGACAGCTAGCCATTTTTAGTTAGTTTCCTTATTTTGTACTTGTATTTTCTTATATAAAGAAAATCTGTGTAAACCATTTAATAGTGAATAATACAGAGAAAAATTATTCTATTTTCTATCTTTCGTTCAAATTCACAATATATATATATATATATATATATATATATATATTAGAGGTGACAAACAAACCGGGTCGAGTCAATCGGGTTCGAATCATTTTAATCTCGGGTTGTATCAGGTCTCAGGTCGGGTCGGGTCGGGTCGGGTCAAGTGAACAAAATAGATATTTATGCTTAATTAAAAAATCTTTTATTTGCATATAATAGAACTAAAGGAGTTAAATTATCAAATCCATAAAAATTAATTAATAATAAATCAACGCTAAAATTTTTAAATAATATATTTAATTTTTGAATGCAATATGTAATGTTATGGCTCTTAGTCCTAAAATTCAGTCTTAAATAATTTCAGACAACTGGTCCACAAAGTTATTCTTGCTAGTAACGTCTTATACCAAATTTTGGAGATTAAATTTTATATAATTACTTCATTCCATTATATTTTTTCAAGACAATTAAAACTAAAATTTTATTGTGACTTGAAAAATAATGCAAAATCTACAATTCTTCTCGATTTTGATTTGAAATTAATAAAATTACTCATATTAATATAATGTTGAACTATGCATATCAACGCATGTAAATAAATAAATAAATAATTATAATTTATTTTATTTGACAACTCGTAAACTAACTATTATCCCAGTTTTAGAAAGCAAATTGTTTTTATAAAAAAATTATATTTTCAACTCATTTTGGTTCGGATTGTTTCAGGTTCGAGTTGTTTCGGGTTTTTGGGTTATTTCGGGTCATTTTGAATCTGAGTTATTTCGGGTTTCGGGTCAGTTGGGTTAAGGTCAGGTCGGGTTCGGATTTTATTACTTTGATATTTTCAAATCGGATTTTCGAGTCGAGTCAGATTTTACCACCTTATATATATATATATATATATATATATATATATATATATATATATATTATGTTTTACCACTGTCTGGAAAATATAAATCAAATTGCAAGGATTTAATTAATTGTTTCATTTTTTTGGTATTTTTTCATGGCAACTTATGATTGGTAGTGAAACTTACAATGGACAGGTAAAACAATCAGAATGAGTTCCTTTAGCTAGCCAGATCGTGGGAGCCTCATCCATTATACATCAATTTGTAGATATTTTTAGTGATCTTAGAACAGAGTCAGTTGGTAATATAAAAATAAAGTTTAAAATTAAAATTAAAGTGAAATTATATATTTTTTAATATATTAATAAGATTGTTAAAAGAATCATGATTATAAATTAATTTCAATTCGATGCAATCAAATATTATAACGATTTATCGGTATTTTAAGTTAAATCGTGAATTTACTATATATACTTTGGGATGAGATTGTTTATTTTTTTATATTTTTAATTGTTTTAATTTAATATATAAACTTTAAAAATGATCTAAATCAATGAAATCTTTTTCTTTTTTTTTGTTACAAATGACATTGCAATCATCAAAAATCCATTTCAATGCCAAACGTGGACATGGATTGATTTTGGTGGCAAAAAATTAGATTAGGGCTTTTTCTTCCTTTTTTTTTTCGTTTTCTTTTTGTAAATGAAATATTATAAATAACTTTTACGTACAATCATCATGAACAATATTAGAATGCAGAACATCTGGAGGACAATAAAACCAACTCATCACAGAATCTATATTATTGGCAAACCTAGCCATTACATGAGCAGCTCCATTACCAGAATGGGAGATAAAATGGAAATAGCAAGATCAGAATCTTGTAACCAGTGTCTTCGAATCGTCGAGCAGCACACCCCAGTGAGAAAGATCAGAATTAGAACTTGCCATTGCTTGGCATATGCGCAACAAAAGCGTTTCCACTTATTTTACTGCAAGGATTGGCCTCCAAATGCTCCAAGAGAAACCCAACAGCAAAAGGTGAAATAGCAGAAGGAGAGACTGCACTGACTTATCAAACACAATATGATTTTGGTTGCACCATGTTACCCCGCAATTGGTATCCACAATGCAATCTTCGCCTCTTCCAAAGTATCCATAATCTGGTATAGCCAGTCTCGCACCCCTAAATGCATAGAAGGAAAAACATCAAAATTCATTGCCTCCTCCCAAACTTTCCTTGCCACAACATACCCAAAAATAGCATTTCCGCAGTCCTCAACACCTTCCCTACATAGTGAGTAAATCACATCAACCCCCAGCCCCCTTCTAACCAGATTTGCATGACAAAGAAGAATATTATGGCAAAGCCTCCAAGCAAACAACATGATCTTATTTGGAACAGTTCCCAAATCAATTTGTAAACTCTATTGTTGACTCTCCCTGGACCATCATCCCTGTACAAAACGCTGTTAGCCTATCCACTGTTCTAATGAAAGCCATATACTCAACATTATATGCACTTCTAGT
This sequence comes from Bretschneidera sinensis, assembly GCA_023935145.1. Lineage (NCBI taxonomy): Eukaryota > Viridiplantae > Streptophyta > Magnoliopsida > Brassicales > Akaniaceae > Bretschneidera > Bretschneidera sinensis. The sequence goes on from CM043699.1 coordinate 40,106,372, forward strand.
TGTTAAATAGCCAGAAGACATGTAATGCAAAATTAAAATATCATAAGGTTTACGAAAACTCAAGAAGATTTGAGCTATGATGTTTACTTCATGGGGTAAAAACGCTGCTTGCAGAACATCCATCTTCCAGCTTCGAAATTCATTATCAATCAACATCGAAACTTTATCCTCTTGATGAAGATTTTGAACACGGGAAACAACCTTGAACAACCATGGAATAGCCAAGGGTCTTTCCATATTCGAATACACTCACTTGTACCGACCCTCCATCTCAATCCCTTCATCAACACCTTTAAACCTTCCCAAATACTACATCAGGTATACGACGAAGCTCAACCCAAAGGAGCTTGGAGAAAATTACATTCAGGGAAGTATTTGGCTTTGAGTACTACATAGAATAAAGAGTCTGTCTGATGAAGAAATCTTTATTCATGCCTTGCTAATAAAGTCAAATTAAAAGTATGTAAATCCCGACACCTTAACCCTCCATCTTTTTAGGCCTAGTCATCTTCTCTCAACTTAACTAGTGAATTTTTTGCTCATAAGATTGTTGTCTTCACCAAAATCTACTCATTATAGCCCCCATTTCCTGATACAACGATAACCACAGCAGAAAACAACTCATAGAATACGTTGTTATAGCTTGAGCCACAACTTTAATTTAAATCTCTTTCCTTGCCCTTGACAACCACTTCTACTTCCATCCCTGCCTCTTGAACGCAACACTCTGTGACCTTCCCATCACTGTAATGGCATGTAACAAAGCTGAACTTGTAACCCATTTAATTGTTCCTCATATAAAGACTTGGAGCAGTTTCTACTAAAGCAAGCAGTAGATTTTTTGAAATTAACCATTTGACTAGAACCACGCTCATATAATTCCAAAATACCTGCCAACTCCCGACGCTCCTTTTTGATTAGCCTGGAGAAAACTAAATTGTCATCAGCAAGAAATAAATGGGACACCCCAAATCCGATGCAACAGGCCTTACCTCATTTTTCTGAAGAAGAGCAGAGAAATCCTCAACACAAAGTAAAAACCAGTAGGATGACAATGAATCTCCTTGCTTGAGACCCTTGGAAGGAATAATAGGGATTTTTGGATCATCATTAATCAATATTGAATAGGTCACAGTAGACACACAACGCATTATCAATTGAACCCACCGCTCCTCAAATCCTAAACGATACATAATTCCTAAACGATTCGAGACCTATCAATCATACAAATTGTAAACAAAAAGAAAAGAAGACAAGATTTACCAAGGTTCACCTTAGAATAGGGCTACATCCTACTAGAAATTTCTTATTATCAGCCTCACAAATCTCTCGTTACAATGTATGCTCAGTACATATAGAGTATTTATAAGCAATTTAAAACGTTCTAATTAGGGTCTAATTAGGATTCCGCCCTGCTGCAGAACTAAGACTATTCATGGGACTAAGCCCAAACCACCAAGCAAAAAGCCAGATTCAACTCATATACAGGGCCTAAAAGTTTTGGGGGTGCTGCCCCCTAACCCTCGCCTGCTCACCGGTGAGCGGGACCCCCGTATTCGTCCGGGGTTTTACAGATCTAATCCCATGAAGTAGGCACCAACTCTACCAATTCTCTCCAAAAAATTCTCACTCCACTAGGTCATACTTCTTACTTGTATCCAACTTAAGAGCCACATATCCCTCTTTCCCATTCCTATTATTTCGGAGAACATGAATAAATTCATATGCCATCAAAACATTATCTATGATCATCATCCCTGGTATAAATGCACTCAGAGATTGGGATATAACAGACGACGACATCACTTTTAATATGTTCTTTAAAACCTTCGCAATGACATTATAGACAACGTTACACAAACTGATTGGATGACACTGAATAGCCTAATAAATTACTCACTCCGTAAATGGATGGGATTAATTAATGTGGACGTTATAATATCTGCTATTGGATCAAAAAATATTAGGGTATCATTTGAATCCACAGCAATGAAGTCTCCTTAACAAAATCGTGGATGAAAATAATTGATTTGGATCAAAATTGAATATCTACTTGGGTTTCTCATTATTGGATGTCTTATGTGGAATATACATGAATTTTCGTTAATAACTTGACGAAATTATGGATGAAAATGATTGATTTGAATCATTTTGAAAGTTTATGTATTAAAATGAAGCTATTGAAAGTATATAGAGTACAATAATCTTACTCCTAAAATATATGGAGTGGGTTCCTAATTTAGAGCATATTTTACTCTTGGGTAGAGATATTGATACTCCACAGATGGTTACGAGCACTCTATCTATTTTTTTGTGGCTGAAATTTACAATAATACCCATAATTAAAATTAAGTACTCTTTTGAGTGTATGGATACAAAATACTACCACATTTATGCTCTTTACAAGTGTAACGATCCATCCCGGGTTGGCCAACCCCGAGACGGTGTCTTTACATCTTGAAAATTCCAGTACGACACATATATACAACAATAAAGCAAAATAAAACTAACAAGAATTTTTACTGTAACCCTCACCCCTCAACAGGAGAGGTACATCAATCTGATATAATTTAAACATAATATACAACTTAACATGCATGAATATTTACAAATAAATTTTTGTTTTTCATTTTCTCATTTGTTTGAGGATATTGACACGTACGTAGCTTACAGCAAATGATTTCGTCTGACTTTCAACCCACCAGACTACTAGTCCTGTCTGCTACCTGAAATCATTGTACAATGAGGGGTGAGCTTCACAAGCTCAGTGAATTAAATTTACTAAAAGTATTCCAATTTCTTAAATAGTCCTTTAATATTTAATCATTTATTTCTCCTATAACTAGATAATAGCAAAATGTCTAATATTTATATAATTCTCATATGATCATATTTCTATGCCTTTTTCTCTTTTTCTCACTGTAACTGTCTCTCACTGGGAGACTCATCCATCTCTAATTATATTCACAATAAATACACCACATCTCATCATTTCAATAATGGAAGCAATAATTAAAACAGATGCAATGCATGAATGATTATGATGAGAATGTCTTCCCACCTGTCAACAGGTTCTTATTATCTTAGACCAGCCCCTTCCCAGTTCTTTACAGCATATCTCGGTTGTCACGGAATTTATCTCCAGCATATACCGGCTGTCACGGTATATGCATATGATCAACGATATGAAAAATGCCTATGAACAGTAATATAACAATAACATGTAAACAAAAATATTTAAATTAACTACCATGATCATTCTCAATTTATCATTGAAATAAATTCCTCAAAATTTCTCTCCTCATATATCACATCTACTAATTAAACATAACTCATCAATAATTTTGCTTATCTATTTTATTATTAAATCAGCTTATTATTTCACTAATTTCTTCTCCTCATATATCATATAAATTTATTTACCCAAACTCATACCGAATTTTATTTATCCCTTTTACTATTAAATTAACTCATTATTCTAATAATATTTCTTTTTACATAATAATTTTCTACGTGGCCAATATTTATATCATACCTATCAACCAAATATTTATCTACCACCAAAGTATACGCCACTAATTAAATTTAATATTATCACTAGATATTTGATTTTTATTTAGACTACTTAAAGTAAATCCAACTCACCACGTAGCACTTAAAGCTACCCGTGAATCACCTCCTTGCCTTTCTCGTTCTTCTTTGAAACTTCCCCCAGTTGTTGACCGTCAACACCTGATATAATATTTGTATTTAATTTTTAATTATTTCTTTATTTCTTCATAGACTACACACTTTGAAAATTCCCACTTTAACTTCCTGGGAATTTCATAAATGTCAGAAATTAAAAAAAAATATTATGTTATTACCTTTTGTTTTTTCTAAGAGCTTTTCCTAATTCTCTATGCAATTCCGCAGAAACCTCCGTCAAAAATTTACTCTTTTAACTTTTCTTTGGGTCCCCAAGTATTTAAAGAAAATAAGAAATTTGAAAGAAAAACAAATAAAATCGGTTAAGACTTTCTTTTTTACAATTGCAATATATATATATATATATATATATATATATATATATATATATATATATATATACAAACCAAAGTTGTCTTTTTTTTTTAAAAAAAATCTACAGCTCCCCCCACACAAAGTCTTCCACGTTTTTGTTTAGCTGGAGGGCAACTTTTACACATGTAATCTTGGTACAAAATTGGGCAGCAGGTGCTGCCACCTGCTACTATATAGGTGTATTTTTTTTTTATACATGAAGTATTTGAACTCTATGCCTTATTTATTAAATTACTTCTTTACCCTTATTTTACAAATACAGGTATTACAATTCTACCCACTTTACAAAAATTTCATCCCCGAAATTTCCTTACTAAAATCAAGAAAAAAGTTGGGGGAAATCCTTTCTCATTCTTGCTTTATACTCCCACGTGACTTCTTCGACATCTCTATTTTGCCATAATACTTGAATCAAGGGAATGACTTTATTACACAAGACTTGATCCTTTCTATCTAGGATTTTGACTGGTACTTGCATAAAAATTAAATCTTCCTGAAATTCTATCGTCTGATTCGAGATACGATGAGATTTATCGTGTAAGTACTTTCTCAGCAGTGAGACATGAAATACATTATGTAGTTGCTTTAATTCCGGAGGCAAATCCAATCGATATACTACTGGCCCAATTCTCTCAATTACCTCATAGGGCCCCACAAATCTCGGGCTCAACTTTTCCTTCTTTTTAAATATCAACACTCCCTTCCACGAAGATATCTTCAAAAATACCCAATCACCAACTTGGAACTCAAGAGGTCGTCTTCTTTTATCGGCATAACCCTTTGTTCTGTTCTGGGCTGCTCTGAGGTTCTCCCTAACCAGTTAATCTTTTCCGTAGTCAAGTCTATCATTTCTGGGCCATATATCTTTCTCTCTCCAACTTCTTTCCAGCATACTGGAGTTCTACACCTTCTACCATACAAAGCCTCGAAGGGTGCCATCCCAATACTAGTTTGATGTTGATCATTGTATGCAAACTCGATAAAAGGCAAATAAGCATCCCAGCTCACTGAGAAACTCAATACACTTGCTCTCAGCATATCTTCTAGTATTCTGATGATTCTCTCTGTCTGCCCATCTGTTTGTGGATGAAAGGTTGTACTAAACTGTAATTGCGTACCCATAGCTTCTTGGAAACCCCTCCAAAATCTAGAGGTAAATCTAGAATCTCTATCTGAAACAATGCTCAAGGGTACTCCATGTAATTTTACTATCTCAGCTACATACAATTCAACCAACTTTTCTGGACTTCAGGTAGTCTTAATAGGAAGAAAATGTGAAGACTTAGAAAGTCGATTCACTATAACCCATACAACGTTATGTCCCCTCTGGGTACTGGGAAGACCAGAGACAAAATCCATGCTCACATTCTCCTATGGCCACTCAAGTATTGGAAGATGTTGTAATAAACCTGTTGGATGTCTATTCTCAGACTTTACCTATTGACAAGTCAAACATCTAGCAATATATTATGCTATATCCTTCTTCATCACTGACCACCAATAATTCTGTTTCAATCCCCTGTACATCTTATTATTACTTGGGTGCATGGAATATACAGAATCATGAGCTTCTCTTAGTATCTCCTTCCTCATCTCCACATCATTGGGAACACAAACCTTATGCCCCAATACTACCATGCCATCTTCTCTAATACTAAACTCAGTTAACTTTCCGCTCAATACTTCCCGCCTAATCTTCTCTATCCCTTCATCTCTACCTTGCATCTGTAATAAACGATCAATAATAGGAGATTGTATCATTATATTTGCCATCAATACTCCTCTATCATTGACACTCAACTGCATCCTCATTCTTCTTAACTCTATCATTAAGCTAGTATTATGACTCCCAATAGTAGTTAATCTCCCTGTAGCCTTTCTACTTAATGCATCAGCTACTACATTAGCCTTTCCTAGATGATAGTGAATCGTACAGTCATAATCACAGATCAACTCCATCCACCTCCTCTGCCTCAAATTTAACTCTTTCTGGGTTGGTAAATGCGTCATGCTTTTATGATCAGTAAAAATTTCATAATTGGCTCCATATAGATGATGTCTCCAAATCTTCAAAGCAAAAACTATGGCAGCCAATTCTAAATCATGGGTCGGGTAATTTCTCTCATGGTTTTTTAGTTGTCTAGATGCATAAGCTATAACTGTACCATGTTGCATCAACACACATCCCAACCCCTGATGTGATGCATCACTATAAACCACAAATCCCTCATCACCAGAAGGAAGCACTAACATCGGGGCATTCATTAGTTTCTCTTTCAACAGTTGGAAGCTTTTCTCACATTCCTCTGACCACCTAAACTTCACATCTTTCCTAGACAATTTAGTCAATGGTCCAACAATCATAGAAAATTTTTGGATAAATCTTCTATAATAACCAACCAACCCCAAAAAGCTTCTAATTTCAGTTACACTCGTGGGTCTTTCCCAATTCAACAATGCTTCTACTTTCTGTAGGTAAACTGTTATCCCCTCTCCCGACACAACATACCCCAAGAAAGATATCTCGCTCAACCAAAACTCACATTTAGAGAACTTCGCATATAATTTCTCTCTCCTTAGAATCTCTAACACTGTCTCCAAATGTTGCATATGCTCATCTTCATTCTTAGAATATACCAAGATATCATCAATAAACATAATCACAAATCTGTCCAAGAATAGTTTAAACACTCGATTCATTAGGTCCATAAATGCTACAGGAGCAATAGTTAACCCAAATGGCATCACCAGGAACTCATGATGACCATAACGTGTCCTAAAAGCAGTCTTAGGCACGTCCCCCTCCTTTATCCTCAACTGATGATAACCCGACCTCAGGTCTATCTTAGAAAATACTCTAGCTCCCTGTAACTGCTCAAATAAGTCATCTATCCTGGGCAAAGGATATTTATTTTTGATAGTGATCTTATTCAGCTGTCTAAAATCAATACACAACCTCATTATCCCATCATTCTTCTTGATAAATAATACAGGGGCTCCCCAGGGTGACATACTAGGTCGGATAAACTGTTTATCTAGCAACTCTTGAAGCTGAACTTTCAACTCTTTCAATTCAGCTGGTGCCATTCTATAGGGTGCTATGGATGAAGGTGCAGATCTTAGAATCACCTCAATAGAAAACTCAATCTCTCTGTTGGGAGGCAAACCAGACAACTCATCAGGGAATACATTAGAAAAATCTTTTACCACAAGGATTTCTTCTAACTTCCTATTCTCTTTGCTAGAATCCACCACATAAGTCAAATATCCCTCACAACCCTTCTTTAACCATTTAGTAGCAGTTAAAGCAGAAATAAGACAATTAGCCAGTATCTTACGTTCTTCCTGAAAATTAAACTCCTTCTGCCCGGGTATCTTGAACACCACATTTTTCCTAAAACAATCTACCCAAGCATGATATGCAGATAACCAATTCATGCCCAAAATTAAATCAAAATCTGTCATATCTAAAAGCAATAAATCAACTTCAAATTCTCTATCAGCAATATTAATCACACAACCTCGATAGATTGTCCTGATAATAACTCTATCTCCAGTAGGAACCTCAACAACAATAGTATGCATCAAAGGACTAGCACTAGCATCAATAGATTTCATATAAATACTAGATGCAAAGGAATGAGTTGCACCAGGATCAATCAATAATCTAGCAAGCCTACCAAGAATATATATCATACCCATAACAACATCAGAAGTGGCTTGTGCATCCTGCTGGGTCAATGCATAGACTCTGCTATCTCTGGGTTGAGACTGACTGCCACGTCCTCGCTTAGTTATGGACCCTCGCCCTCTACCCCGCATGCTCCTTGATCCACCGCCTCTCTCCATCGGTCTTCTCCCGACACTTCCAATGCTTACGTCAGCAGATTTACCCACTTGACAATCTATAGCAACGTGTTCTCCTCCACCACATACAAAGTATATTTGTGTAGGACAATACCGAGACAGATGCCCCGTTTGATTACATTTAAAGCAAACTCTTGCCTCTCGACCATACATCAGATTACTACTTCCCCCTGATGGCATACTCACTCCTCTACCATAACTCCCAAATCTAGGGATCCCACCAGTATTACTTTGAGCTACAGAAGTAACAGATCCTGCTTATCTCTGACTCTGCACTATATTTCCTTGTGACAAGGAACGCCCCCTCTGGGGTGGTCTTCCACCCTGTACCCCCATATTGCTACCACTTCTAGGTCTCTCAAATCTAGACCTCTTCAGCCAATCTTTCCTACCCCTCAACTCCATTAGACCCTTCTCAATCTGCAACGCTTTATCTACCAACATAGCATAATTCCTTATGCCCATATAAGAGAGTTTAGTCTGAATATCATAATGTAATCCGTCTAAAAATATCTTACATTTTCTCTCCTCTGTATTCACCAATTCAGGTAAAAACCTTGACAGGGCTATAAATCTGCTATCATATTCCGCCACCGATAAACTTCTCTGTCTGAGGTGAACGAAATCTCTCTCTTGCTGTGCCCGAAAGGAATCTGGGAAATACTTCGCAAAAAACTCATCCTTAAACTTACTCCAAGTTAACGGTTGTTCTACTTGTGTGCTTACCCTAGGCAAAACATCCTCCCACCATTGAGAAGCCTCACCCTCCAGCATAAAGGAAGTAAAAGCCACCTTCTGTATATCTGACACCGGTAAAACCTCAAAATATTTCTCCACGTGCCTAATCCATTGCTCAGCTTCCACTGGATTTGCTGCACCTCTAAAAGACTGAGGTTTAAACTTAAGAAACCTCACAAATCAGTCCCCTTGCATCTCATTTGTAAATACCCCTCCCTCAGGAACCTCTTGCCTCACCATATCCGGTTCTCTTCTATCCCTTTCTTCAGCTGCATTCACCTTCTCTAAAGCACGATTAAGAGCCTCTCTCAATTCATCATTCCTACCTTCAGATACTCTCCCAACTCAACTCGTACTAGCTGCACAATCACCATGTTCCCTTGCGGGAATCACCGACTCAACTTCCTCTTCCACTTCAGTCCTCCTAAAAATTGGGGATCTACCACGTCCCCTCTGATTTTGAACTCTACCTCTAGCTCTCGCACGACCATGTGTCATTCTCAGACTCTGCATTTAAAATACAGTTTATTTAGAATCTTTCACTTTTTAGGTTCTCATGCAGTCTACAGAATCTTAAAACCTAATGCTCTGATACCAAAATTGTAACGACTCATCCTGGGTTGCCCGCCCCCGAGACGGTGTCATCACATTTTGAAAATCCCAGCATAACACATATATGCAACTATAAAGCAAAATAAAACTAATAAGAATTTTTACTGTAACCCTCATCCCTCAACAGGGGAGGTACATCAATCTGATATAATTTAAACATAATATACAACTTAACATGCATGCATATTTACAAATAAATTTTTGTTTTTCATTTTCTCATTTGTTTGAGGATATTGACATGTACGTGGCTTACAGCAAATGATTTCGTCTGACTTTCAACCCACCAGACTACTAGTCCTATCTGCTACCTGAAATCATTGTACAATGAGGGGTGAGCTTGATTACGTCCAAAACATAATGCGGTTATTGTAGTATAGTTTTGGGGTGTTGATTCCACAGGGAAACAAGTTAAGTACAACAGAAGGTGTAAACCTCAACACAAACGATAAAAGATTAAAAGAATCTAAGTTGTTTGAGAAAAAAGGGTAATTGTGTAAATAAGTTTAAAATAAAAATGACAAGGTTTTGGAAATCCTCCCTAGGTTCGTTACTCTAATCCTAACTTGATTCAGTTGTTTTTATCTCGATTGCAAGTTTCACATCCCAAACAGGCAATCGAAAAATATTCAATTAAAGTGCATTTATAAATCCTAATGTAATTGTTATGAAATCTTCTTTACTTTCAAGCACACATGATCTAACTTATAAATTATCAAGAGACGACGATATATCTAAATGACGATACCGTAGCAATGGACAAATCTATAAAATAGATCTACCGGACTCAATCACACCCAAACAGGTACACATAAGAAAAGCCTGATTGAACTTATATGGAAAATAAGCATGCAACCACTAGAGTTATAATAAATCTACTAATTAAATTAAAGAATAAAACATAACAATATTTAACAAAAATAATTCCAACTACAACCGAATCAAATAAAGGAAAAATAAGAACAATTACACCTAGGGATTCATCCCTTCGCCTTGCTTGGAGACTAGCCAGTCATGGGGCTCATGCGTCCTCGAGTTGCCTCCGGCCTCTCGACGATCATTTCTCCCGACCTTCAAACTTTAAACTTCGGGTTCCTCCTAAAGGCCATCTGGATTGCTCCTAAAGGCCCTCTGGATTCATCCCCGATTGATTCCCAAAGCTAAAGTGGAGTGGGTCTTATATAAGCAAATACCAAGAGTCAAATGTGTTTTCCATCCGATGTGGGATGTGAGATATAGAAATATGTTTTCTAACCGATGTGGGATGTGGGATTTAAGCCCAAAATCACGCTGAAATCCCGCACAGCCCGCACAGCCTGACCTTTGTCTACTAAAACTGTCATAACTTTCTCTAGAAAAATCATTTTGACGAACCGTAAAATTCTCCAGAAAATAGACTTCCGGATATTTCTAAGCATATATGGTTCATCACCTAGTTCTTCTTATATCAATACAGTTTAATTTTCAAAGATGATTGATCTGTACGGGTAATTCTCGCAATTTAGTGAAACTCTTTTCTAATGCGGGCATGAGCTGTTGCTCTTTTAAGCCCTCCATCTTGTCCTTCCAGAAGTATTCGTTCACTCCAGTATGCCTCGAGTCTTTGTGCTTCAAGCAATGATAACTTTTCCTCCTCTTTTGAGCTTAAAGTACCTAAAAATGCACCGAAGTATATCAATGATCCAAGAATGATACTTTAGAGTTGTTAACATATAAAAGTGCAATTAAAACCTAGATCGACCCTAAAATTCTAACAATTAAGTACTGATAAGAGGCATTTTATGACTCTCATCAAAGCTTCACAAGCTTGTTGAATTAAATTTACTAAAAGTATTCCAATTTCTTAAATAGTCCTTTAATATTTAATCATTTATTTCTCCTATAACTGGATAATAGTAAAAAGTCTAATATTTATATAATTCTCATATGATCATATTTCTATGCCTTTTTCTATTTTTCTCACTGTAACTGTCTCTCACTGGGAGACTCATCCATCTCTAATTATATTCACAATAAATACATCACATCTCATCATTTCAATAATGGAAGCAATAATTAAAACAGATGCAATGCATGAATGATTATGATGGGAACGTCTTCCCACCTGTCGACAAGTTATTATTATCTTAGACCGGTCTCTTCCCGGTTCTTTACAATTTATCCCGGCTGTCACAGAATTTATCTCCAGCATATACTGGCTATCACAGTTGTTCCATTAGACCGGCCCTTCTCGGTTCTTTCGGTTATCTTATTTAATACATATGCATATGATCAACGATATGAAATATGTCTATGAACAGTAATATAACAATAACATGTAAACAAAAATATTTAAATTAACTACCATGATCATTCTCAATTTATCATTGAAATAAATTCCTCAAAATTTCTCTCCTCATATATCACATCTACTAATTAAACATAACTCATCAATAATTTAACTTATCTATTTTATTATTAAATCAGCTTATTATTTCACTAATTTCTTTGCCTCATATATTATATAAATTTATTTACCCAGACTCGTACCGAATTTTATTTATCCCCTTTACTATTAAATTAACTTATTATTCTAATAATATTTTTTTTACATAATAATTTTCTACGTTGTCAATATTTATATCATACCTATCAACCAAATATTTATCTACCACCAAAGCATACGCTACTAATTAAATTTAATATTATCACTAGATATTTGATTTTTATTTAAACTACTTAAAGTAAATTCAACTCATCACGTAGCACTTAAAGCTACCTGTGAATCACCTCATTGTATTTCTCGTTTTTCTTTGAAACTTCCCCCAGTTGTTGACCGTCAACACCCGACATAATATTTGTATTTAATTTCTAATTATTTCTTTATTTTTTTATAAACCACACACTTTGAAAATTCTCACTTTGACTTCCTGGGAATTTCATAATGTCAGAAATTAAAAACAAATACTATGTTATTACCTTTTGTTTTTTCTAAAAGCTTTTCCTGATTCTCTATGCAACTCCGCATAAAATCTCGTCAAAAATTTACTCTTTTAACTTTTCTTTGGGTCCTCAAGTATTTAAAGAAAATAAGAAATTTGAAAGAAAAACATATAAAATCGGTTAAGACATTTTTTTTTACAATTGCAATATATATATATATATATATATATATATATATATATATATATATATATAAAAACCAAAGTTGCATTTTTTTTTAAAAATCTACAACTCCCCCCACTCAAAGTCTTCCACGTTTTTGTTTAGCTGGAGGGCAACTTTTACACATGTAATTTTAGTATAAAATTGAGCAGCAGGTGCTGCCACCTGCTGCCACACATGTGAAATTTTTTTTTTTATTCATGAAGTATTTGAACTTTATGTCTTATTTATTAAATTACTTTTTTACCTTTATTTTACAAATACGAGTATTATAACAAGTTTCCATATACGAAGGGAAAGCTACTATAACCATTTTTCAACTCTAACATTTTACCGTCTTCAATTTTATAGTCAAAACTTTTCCTTCTTAATTGTACTTCTTTCTTCACTAATTTTTCATAGCTGTGGATAATTAATCGACGAAAAATGTGTTTCATCTTGAACATTAATAATTGTAAGACTGTAGAGTTATGATTGTCTTATTAATTAACTTAATTAGAACCACTAGTTGAATAATATTAAACTTTATGAAGATTTTTAAAAGTTGGATCGTTGGTAAAAAAAAAAATGAACAACTCATTTAGACCTTTCAACAAACAACAATACTGCATTACCAATTTGGTCCTTGATATGTAAGATTGATTTAACAATCAAACCAAAAATATAATCCAACAAACCCAAATTGTTAGCATAAATATTCAACCTTTTTTTTTTTTTTTTTTTGTATCAAGTGTTTTGGTGAATACAATGGTATTACAAATTGACAGACATAAACTGCTTGGATCTATATATGAAATAATGCAATATTATCTTAAGAAAAGTAATTTAATTGCATACCATGTCAACTATGCAATATTAGCACAAAATACAATATATCACATAAAAAAATTAGAAAACAAATGAATATCTTTAATTGTATCAATACATTATAGAGTTTAGTTGAAATCAATGTGATAAAAAAGAATATAATAAAAATGGAAAAGAATAGTTGTGTTATAGCAATAGAGAGAATCATTGAAGTCATTTGTGTCCAAAAGATTAAAAAAAATAAAAAACTCTTCAAATTCTGAAATTTCTTCAGGATTAGCATCCATTGCATGAAAAAGTGAAGAAATAAAAAAATAAGAAAGTTTTGACTGCAAAAGTGAAGAAAATAAAGAGTTGAAGATGAAAAAAATGTGTTAATAAAAGGTTTTGTATTATGGAAACTTTTGAAGAGCATATATAGAATAAGTAATATTTTGTATCCCTAAATTCAAAAGAGTATCTCATTTTAATTAAGGGTATTATTGTAAGTTTCAACAAAAAAAAAATAATTGGAGTGTCAGTAACCATTTTTGGAGTGCGGATATCTCTACCCTTTACTCTTTGTAATGCATATCAAGTTTTTCTAATTTTCATTTTCTTTAGAGAGAGTTACTGAAACCCCCCTTCCCGTGGTTAAGGTGTAAGCTTAATTACAAAAAATACCCCATAGTTAACTTCATTTTTAAAAAATACTTCGAGGTATTTTTATAGCAAAAAGTACCATGTGGTTGACTCAATTTTTAAAAAATACCTTGTGGTATGTTTCTGTTAGCAAAAAATACCTTATGATATGTTTCTATTAGTAAAAAATACACTATAGTATGTTTCTTTTAATCAACCACAGAGTATTTTTTGCTAATAGAAACATATTATTGGATAATTTTTTGTCAAAAAAAATTCTTAAGGTATTTTTTTTTAAATAGAATCAGCTACAATGTATTTTTGTCACAAAAAAAAAAAATTTTAGAGTATTTTTTAAAAATGTAATCAACCATAAGGTATTTTTTTTTATAATTAAGCCTTGATATTACTAAGTAGTGAATTGAATTTGTGTAGGATGTTTCTTTAGTATGTTTTAGATATTTGAACTTTCAGAATTTGAATGTTCAGTTGATATTTAAATTCCAATATATTGGTTTAAAGGTTTTAAAATTTATTTATAATGTTAAGTATTAAAATGAAAAAATACATAAAATTTTAAAATTCTAACTCGATCAGAGTAAATTCAATCCAAACAAATTCATTTAACTCTATTTTGATTTCGCAAGTAAATCCAAACCTAATCAATCTTACAGGATTTTGCACAAATTGAATAAAAATTAATATTTATGTAACCTGTAATAAATTAAAATGATTTAAATTTCTTTTTTAAAAATATGTCACGAATTCAGATTAGATTTGACTTTGATCGGTCCAATTAATTCATAAAAAAATCACATATATTCTTGAAAAATGTACTATTAATATATTAGTATTGAATTTTTTAATATATCAAGATTGTATCCTTGATTGCATGAGGGGTGGCCAGAGGAAGTGGATGGCAGAAAATAGGAGCCTGTATCAATCTCGGGGCATTTTACATGATGGGACTTCCAATAGGAGTCATACTTGGTTTTACTCTTCATTTAAGAGGGATGGGGCTTTGGCTTGGACTCGTTATTGGGTCTTTTGTCCAATCAATTCTTCTTTTCGTTGTAACAGGCTTCACAGACTGGCAAAAACAGGTACTTCGAAGTTAATATTTACTATTTTTTTTTCTTTTCTTTTCTTTTTCCTAGCCAATGCTTTCTGTGATTGCTAAGATAAAAAAAAATAATAAAAAACGGAAATCTTATGGCTCCTTGAGTAATACTCCTAGATGTTATGAATTTCTAAAATTACCTTTTCTGTTCAATTTTTGCTTAATTTTCTTCTTCCCTTTCATGCTTGGGGAACAATCTTATGAAGAGTTAGTCTTGTGCATGGATATTGTAGGCAATTAAAGCAAGGGAAAGACAATTTGATAGAGGATGGACAAAGTGAATAGCCTTGTAGCAGTGCTTCTCTGTGGTCAATCTCAACAGAACAGGCACTGTTGAAATCAATAATAAACAAAGTTAAATAAAAGTTGGTGCCAACTAGCTCATCGTTCACACTAAAAATTTAAAAAATGAAAGACGATAGATGATTACTTGTTAATTAATGTATAAGCGGGTCATATTCCCAATGAAAAAAGAAGTTAATAAATGATCATGGCTCCTTTTTTGCTGTTGAAGATGAACATTTTGTATGGCTGACAGTCAAATATGTTATTAATAAAAAAATAAAAAAAAGTATCAGAGTAAGCATATATATGGCATTAATATTATATTAGAATGAAACAACTACTCAATTTTAATATATTTTTTGTCTAATGAATTGAATTCATTAATTTATTGTAGGATCAGGTCGATCTACTTAAAATGATTTTGATTCATAATGGAGTGCCACACAAAAATTAGAGTGATCTTCCAATACTCCCTACTCACGAGAAACACGTTTACAATCCACTTCAACGAGCAAAACCCCATTCTTGTTTGTAGGGAATTTCAATATATTCTTGATACATATTGACAAAAAAATTTGATTACAGTCTCTTGTCCTAACTATCATTTTCAGAAGATCCAATTTTGACTCTCACCAGCCTTAGGATTTTGATTTAAATCCTTATAAAAATGATTTTTAATTGGTTTGAAAAAAATTAATTTTTTATTTTGTAATTATTTATTTCAGTAATAATATAAAAGTAATTAAATATTGAATGATTGTTTGCTACAGAAGTATTAGTCTCTTATTGTTGTTATTTTTATAATAGTATTCGGAAAATATAAACTCCATAAAGGGGGATCCTAAAGAAGTTTAGAGGCGCACACATAATTCCAATATACATTGTAAATCAGAGGGGTCTACTATTAGAAGTAGGATGAGAGTTTTGGATTTATTGGGGTTTTGAGTTATCAAGTAGAGAAAACACTTATACAAATAGAGCTTCGTTGAGAGTTTTTGGTGTATTGAGACTTTTGGGTTGTGAGGTAGTGAACTTTTAACAACTTTACTCTTCCTAAAGTTGTAATTGAAAATTAATAAAGTTGTGGAGCTTGTTGGTGGATGTAAGCAAAAAGGTTTTCGAACCATATCAAATTGTTGTGTTCTTAACATTTGTTTGTTTTGCCTATTTAATTGTTGTAGGTATGTTTTTTGCCTAAAATTTGAGTAGGTGGATTTTAGAGGTAAAATCCCAACAAGTAGTATCAGAGTTGTGGTTGCGATGGCCAAAACACTAAAGATAAGCAAAATTAATATTGAGTTATTTAATGATGAGAATGATTTCTCTCTTTAGCAAAGTCCCATCAAAGATTTGTTGACGCGACAAGTGTTCTACAAGATGATTGAAGAGTCTTAGCCATAAGAGATGATGAAAGAAGTTGGGGAAGATATGTCGATGAGGACAGTGAGCACTAAGTTACAAGGGAAGAATATTTACCACCTAGAGATGGGGACATAGTTACGACATTAATGTTAGGAAACGAAGAAGTTTGGATAGATAGGAAGGTTCCGTGGCAACTCCAGAGAGAGATAAGTTGAAGAGGTCAAGTGTGTTCAAGGTTGAATAATTGTTCGTGACTATATCAAAAGATGAGCCAAACAAGGAGAAGATGATTGCTTCAAGAACCAAGTAGTTAAGATGGGAAGACCAAAATGAAGGATCACACCAACTAAAGAAGGAAGTTAAATTTAATGATAAGGTAAAGAATTTGAGCAAATGTGGCGATTTGTTAGGATTTTAGCTCAAATCCCTACAAGGAAGACTTCTAATTGGTTTGGAAAAAGTGGTTTCCTATTTTGTAGTTACTTATTATAGTAAGAGTAGTAATTTCCTATTGGATAGTTGCTTGTTATAGTAAGAGTAGTAGTTCCTTATTGGATGGTTGCTTGTTATAGTAAGAGTGGTAGTTTCCTATTGGATGGTTACTTGTTATAATAGGAGGAGTAGTAGTCTCCTATATTATTGTTCTGTTCTTTTCGTAATAGTATTAGAAAAATATCCTCTATATAAAGGGGGATTCTAGAGAAGTTTTGAGGCACACTCATAATTCCAATATATATTGTAAATCAGAGGGGTTTACTACTAGAGTTAGTATGAGAGTTTTAGGTGCATTCAGGTTTTAGATTGTCAAATAGATAAAACACTTGCAACTAAAGTTAGGTTGAGAGTTTTAAGTGTATTGGAGCTTTTGGGTTGTGAGGTAGTGAACGTTTATCAACTTTGTTCTTCCTAAAGTTGTAATTGAATATTAGTAAAGTTGTAAAGTTTGTTGGTGGATGTAGTGTAATACCCGTATTGTAAAGTAAAGGTAAAGAAGTACTTTAATAAATATGTCAAAGAGTTAAAATAATATAGATATTTTGAAATGAGAAAAGTTAGATTTTTATAAAACAATTTAAAAAAAAAATTCTAGGACGTGAATGTCCAGAAAAGAAAAAAAATTGGACAGGAACGTCCAGAACCCAAAAAGAAGAAGAAAGAAAAAAAAGGAAAAAATTAATTAATAAAAAAAGCTTTTAAAAAAGGGGTCAATAACGGGTTGCAGCACCTGCTACCAAGCAAAGTAAAGAAAATGGTTTGCTTAACAAATTTTAGTGTCGTGGCGATGAATTGGGGCGGGGGGGGCGGAGGGTTCTGTGTGTTGAGTTGAAAAAAATTTTGGGGTTGAACGTTGCAAATTCGTAGCATTAGTTGGGAGGGGGCAGCTGGGACTAACAGAGTATATAAACGGCTTATCTTTTTTCATTCTTAGGAAACCTTTGGTTTCTCCTTTCCTCAATTCAATTTCTCTAAACGCTTGGGAACTAAAAGAAATGTTAAAAGAGCAAAATTTTGAAGGGATTTACTGCGAAATTTTATAGAGTCGTGAAAAGCTATCAGAAAAATAGAAGGCAACAGAAGTGTTTATTTTTTTAATTATTAGCCTTCATGGAATTTCCCAGAATTCAAAGTGAGACTTTTCAAAGGGCGTGGCTTATGAAGAATTGAAGAATAAATTAGAAAGTTAATGTAAATATTATGTCAAGTGTTGATAATCAACAAACGGGAGAAATTTCTAAGAGGAATGGGAAAGGGAAGGAGGTGATCCACGGGTAGCTTTAAGTGTTGCATAGTGAGTTGGATTTACTTTAAATAATCTAAATAAAAAATAAAAAAAATCTAGGGATAAATTAAAACAAATTATTAGCTTATATTTTGGTGTTAGATAAAGATTTGGTTGATAGATATGATATAAATATTGGACACGTAAAAAAATATTATATGAGAAGAAATATTATTAGAATAATGAGTTGATTTAGTAAAGATACTGATAAATAAAATTCTCGATGAGCTATGATTTGATGTGATTTATGAGGAAAAAAATTTAGTGGAATTTATTTCAATAATAAGTTTGAGAATAATCAGGATAGTAAATTTAAATGTTTTGAATTTATGTTGTTTTTATATTACTGTTTATATGTATATATCATATCATTGTTCATATACATACGCATTAAATAAAAGAAAAAAAACCGGGAAGGCAGCTGGTCTAATGAAAATGAAAGAATCGAGAAGGTAGCCGATCTAATATAAAAAGATGTTGACATGTGGGAAGATGTTCCCTAATAATAATTCATGCATTGCATCTATTTTACATGTTGATTTTATTATTGAATTGTTGTGGATATTATGCATTTATTTTAATTGTAGATAAAGGAGTCTCACAGAGAGAGACAATTATAGTGAGAAAGAGGTATAGAAGTATGACAGGAATTATTTAAATGTTAGACTATATGCTATTATCCAGTTATATGAGAGATAAATGATTAAATATTAAAGGGCTATTTATGAAATTTAAATACTTTTAGTAAATTTAATTCATTGAGCTTGTGAAGCTTATCCCTCATTGTACAATGATTTAACGTAGCAAACAGGACAATTAGTCTGGTGGGTTGAGAGTCAGACGTAATCATTTGGTGTAAGCTACGTACATGTCAATATCCTCAGACAAATGAGAAAAAGAAATATAAAAATTTTATTTGTAAATATTCATGCATTTTGAGTTGTATATTATGTTTAAATTTATATCAGATTGATGTACCTCCTCTGTTGAGGGTTGAGGGTTACAGTAAAATTCACTGTTAGTTTTTTTTTATTGTTGCATATATGTGTCATGCTGGGATTTTCAAAATGTGATGACACTGTCTTGGGGGTGGCCAACCCGGGATGTGTTGTTACAATTTTGGTATCAGAGCATTAGGTTTTAAGATTCTATAGACTGCATGAGAACTTAAAAAGTGGAAGATCTAAATAAAAAATATTTTAAATGCAGAGTTTGAGGATGACACGTGGTTGTGCTAGAGCTAGAGCTAGAGTTTTGAATCAGAGGGGACATAGTAGACCCCTAATTTTTAAGAGAACTGAAGCAGAGGAGGAAGTTGAGTCTATGGATCATGCGAGGGAATATGTTGATAGCGCAGCTGGTACTAGTAGAGCTGGGAGAGAATCTGAGGTTAAGAAAGATGAATTGAGAGAAGCACTTAATCATGCTATAGAAAGGATGAATGCAGCTGAAGAAAGGGATGATAATCTGCAGAAGAGATTAAAGGAAAGGGGTAGAGTAGAACCTGATGTGGTGAGACGAGAGGTTTATGAGGGAGAAGATGTGTTTGCACGTGATATGCAAGGGGATTGTTTTGTGAGATTTCTTAAGTTTAAACCTCAGTCTTTTAAAGGATCTGTAAATCCTGTGGAAACTGAACAATATATTAGAAATGTGGAGAAATATTTTGAAGTCTTACCAGTGATAGATAGACAGAAGGTTGCTTTTGCTTCATTTACGCTGGACGGTGAGGCTTCACAATGGTGGGAAGATATTCAGCCTAGGGTAAGTACACAGGTGAAAAAACCTTTAACTTGGAGTAAGTTTAAGGATGAGTTCTTTGCAAAATATTTTCCAGATGCATTTCGAACCCAGTAGGAGAAAGATTTTCTTCACTTAAGGCAGAATACCCTATCTGTGATGGAGTATGATAGCAGATTTATAGCTCTGTCAAGATTTCTACCTGAATTAGTGACTACAAATGAGAGAAAATGTAAGAGATTTTTAGACGGGTTACACTATGAAATTCGATCTAAACTCTCTTACATGGGCATAAGGAATTATACTGTATTGGTAGATAAAGCATTACAGATTGAGAAGGATTTGATGGAGTTTAGAGGTAAGAGAGATTGGCTGAAGAGGTTTAGATTTAAGGGACCTAGAGGTGGTAGCAGTATAGGTGTACAGGGCGGGAGACCTCCCTAGAGGGGGTGCTCCTTACCACAAGGAACTGTAGGGCAGAGTCAGAGTTATAGGCAAGCAGGATCTATTGCTTCTGTAGCTTAGAGTAATACCAGTGGGACCTCTCGAATTGGGAGGCAAGCTACGAGAATTGGGAGTTATGGTAGAGGAGTAAGTATGCCACCAAGGGGAAGTGGTAATTTGATGTATGATTGGGAGTCAAGGGTTTACTTTAGATGTAATTAGATGGGGTATCTGTCTCAGAATTTCCCTACGCGTATATGCTTTTTATGTGGTGAGGGAGGACATATTGCTACAGATTGTCCAGTAGGGAAATCTGCTGACATAAGCGTTGGAAGTGTTGGGAGAAGATCGGTGGTGGATCCGGGAATGTGCGGGGCAAAGGTCGAGGATCAGTAGCAGAACGAGGACGTGGCAGCCAGTTTCAGTCCAGAGATAGCAAAGTCTATGCATTGACCCAACAGGATGCACAAGCCACTCCTGATGTTGTTAAGGGTATGATATCTATTCTTTGTAGGCCTGCTAGATTATTGATTGATCCTGGTGCAACTTATTCTTTTGCATCTAATATTTATACGAAATCTATTGATGCTAGTGTTAGTCCTTTGATGCATACTATTATTGTTGAAGCTCCTACTGGAGAAAGAGTTATTATCAAAACAATCTATCAAGGTTGTGTGATTAATATTGCTGATAGAGAATTTGAAGTTGATTTATTGCCATTAATATGATAGATTTTGATTTAATTCTGAAGAAGAATTAGTTATCTACATATCATGCTTGGGAAGATTGTTTTAAGAAAAATATGGTGTTTAAGATACCCAGACATGAGGAGTTTAATTTTTAGGGAGAACGTAAGATACTTGCTAATTTTCTTATTTTTACCTTAACTGCTAGTAAATGGTTGAAGAAGGGTTGTGAGGGGTATTTGGCGTATGAGGTGGATTCTAACCAAGAGAGTAGGAAGTTAGAAGAAATCTTGGTAGTAAAATATTTTTCTGATGTTTCCTTGAAGAGTTGATCGGGTTGCCTCCCAATAGGGAAATTAAGTTTTCTATTGAGGTGATTCCAAGATCAGCACCCATATCCATAGCACCCTATAGAATGGCACCAGCTTAATTGAGAGAGTTAAAAATTCAGCTTCAGGAGTTACTAGATAAATAGTTTATCCGAACTAGTATGTCACCCTAGGGAGCCCTTGTGTTGTTTGTCAAGGAGAAAGATGAGACAATGAGGTTGTGTATTGATTATATATAGTTGAATAAGATCACCATCAAAAATAAATATACTTTGCCCAGGATAGATGATTTATTCGAATAGTTACAGGGAGCTAAAGTGTTTTCTAAGATAGACCTGAGATCGGGTTATCATCAATTGAGAATAAATGAGTAGGACATGTCTAAGACTGCTTTTAGGACACGTTATGGCCATCATGACTTCTTGGTGATGCCATTTTGGTTGACTAATGCTCCTGCAACATTTATGGACCTTATGAATCAGGTGTTTAAACCGTTATTGGATAGATTTGTGATTGTGTTTATTGATGATATTTTGGTATATTCCAAGAATGAAAAGGAGCATATGCAACATTTGGAGATAGTTTTGGAGATTTTGAGGAGAGAGAAATTATATGCGAAGTTCTCTAAGTGTGAGTTTTGGTTGAGCGAAATATCTTTCTTGAGACAGGTTGTGTCAGGAGAGGGGATAACAGTTGACCCACAAAAAGTAGAAGCAGTGTTGAATTGAGAAGGACCCACGAGTGTAACTAAAATTAGAAGCTTTTTGGGGTTGGCTGGTCCTTATAGGAGATTTATCCAAAATTTTTCTATGATTACTAGACCTTTGACTAAATTGACTAGGAAGAATATGAAGTTTAGGTGGTCAGAGGAATATGAGAGAAGTTTCCAGCTGTTGAAAGAGAAACTAATTACTACCCCAGTGTTAGTATTTCCTTCTGGTGATGAATGATTTGTGGTTTATAGTGATGCATCATATCTGGGGTTGGGATGCTTATTTGCCTTTGATCGAGTTTGCATACAATAATCAGTATCAAACTAGTATTGGGATGACACCTTCGAGGCTTTATATGGTAAAAGGTGTAGAACTCCAGTAGGCTAAGAAGAAATTGGAAAGAGAGAAATATATGGCCCAGAAATGATAAATTTGACTACTGAGAGGATCAAACTGATTAGGAAGAACCTTATAGTAGCCCTGAACAAACAGAAAGGATATACTGATAATAGAAGACGACCTCTTGAGTTTCAAGTTGATGATTGGATATTTTTGAAGATATCTCCATGGAAGGGAGTGTTGAGATTTAAAAAGAAGGGAAAGCTGAGCCCGAGATTTGTGGGGCCTTATGAGGTGATCGAGAGAATTGAACTAGTAGCATATCGTTTGGATTTGCCTCCAGAGTTAAAGCAATTGCATAATGTATTTCATGTGTCACTGCTGAGAAAGTAATTACAAGATGAATCCCATAGTATCTCGAATCAGGCGATAGAATTTCAGGAAGATTTGACTTTTATGCAAATACCAGTCAGAATCCTAGACAAAAAGGAACAAGTCTTACGCAATAAAGTCATTCATTTAATTCAAGTATTATGGCGAAATAGAGATGTTGAAGTAGTCAAGTGGGAGCATGAAGCAAGAATGAAAAAGGATTTCCCCCAACTCTTTTCTTGATTTTAGGTAAGGAAATTTCGGGGACAAAATTTTTGTAAGGTGGGTAAAATTGTAATACCCGTAATGTAAAGTAAGGGTAAACAAGTACATTAATAAATATGTCAAAGAGTTAAAATAATATAGATATTTTAAAATATAAAAAGTCATATTTTTATAAAACAATTTTTTAAAAAAAAATTCTAGGATGTGGACGTCAAGAAAGGAAAAAAGAAAAAAAAATTGGACATGAACGTCCAGAACCCAAAAAGAGGAAAAAAGAAAAAAAAGAAAAAAAAGGAAAAAATTAATTAATAAAAAAAAGGTCAACAAAGGGTGGCAGCACCTGCTACCAAGCAAAGTAAAGGAAATGCTTTGCTTGAAACCTTTGGTTTCTCCTTTCCTCAATTCAATTTCTCTAAACACTTAGGAATCAAAAGAAATGTTAAAAGAGCAAAATTTTGAAGGGGTTTACTGCAGAATTTTATAGAGAGTCACAAAAAGCTATCAGAAAAATAGAAGGTAATAACGAAGTGTTTATTTTTTTAATTATTAACATTCATGAAATTTCTCAGAATTCAAAGTGAAAATTTTCAAAGGGTGTGACTTATGAAGAATTAAAGAATAAATTAGAAAGTTAATATAAATATTATGTCAGGTGTTGACAATCAGCAACTGGGGGAAATTTCTTAGAGGAACGGGAAAGGTAAGGAGGTGATCCACGAGTAGCTTTAAGTGCTACGTGATGAGTTGGATTTACTTTAAGTAATCTAAATAAAAAATGAAAAAAATCTAGTGATAATATTAAAATAAATTATTAGCTTATATTTTGGTGTTAGATAAAGATTTGGTTGATAGATATGATATGAATATTGGACACGTAGAAAAATTATTATGTGAGAAAAAATATTATTCGAATAATGAGTTGATTTAATAATGATGGTGATAAATAAAATTCTTGATAAGTTATGATTTGATGTGATTTATGAGGAGAGGAATTTAGTGGAATTTATTTCAATAATAAGTTTGAGAATAATTATGATAGCAAATTTAAATGTTTTGAATTTATGTTGTTTTTATATTACTGTTTATATGTATATTTCATATCATTGTTCATATGCATATGCATATGCATTAAATAAAAGAAAAAAAAAACCGGGAAGGCTACTTGTCTAATGAAAATGAAAGAATCGGGAAGGCCGCCAGTCTAAGATAAAAACATGTCGACATGTGGGAAGACATTCCCTAATAATAGTTCATGCATTGCATCTATTTTATATGTTGATTTTATTACTGAATTGTTGTGGATATTATGCATTTATTTTAGTTGTAGATAAATGAGTCTCAAAGAGAGAGACAATTATAGTGAGAAAGAGTTATAGATGTATGATAGGAATTATTTAAATGTTAAACTATATGCTATTATCCAGTTATATGAGAGATAAATGATTAAATATTAAAGGGTTATTTATGAAATTTAAATACTTTTAGTAAATTTAATTCACGGAGCTTGTGAAGCTCATCACTCATTGTACAATGATTTTAGGTAGCAGACATGACAATTAGTCTGGTGGGTTGAGAGCCAGATGAAATCATTTGCTATAAGTCACGTACATGTCAATATCCTCAGACAAATGAGAAAATGAAATACAAAAATTTTATTTGTAAATTTTCATGCATTTTAAGTTTTATATTATGTTTAAATTTATATCAGATTGATGTACCTCCTTTGTTGCGGGTTGAGGGTTACAGTAAAATTTCCTGTTAGTTTTTTTTTTATTGTTGCATATATGGGTCGTGCTGGGATTTTTAAAATGTGATAACACCATCTCGAGGGTGGCCAACCAGGGATGGGTCGTTACTATTTTGGTATCAGAGCATTAGGTTTTAAGATTCTGTAGACTGCATGAGAACTTAAAAAGTGGAAGATCTAAATAAACTATATTTTAAATGCAGAGTCTGAGGATGACACGTGGTCGTGCTAAAGCAACAGGTAGAGTTCTGAATCAGGGGGGACGTGGTATACCCCCAATTTTTAGGAGAACTGAAGCAGAGGAGAAAGTTAAGTCTGTGGTTCTTGTGAGGGAACATGTTGATAGTGCAGCTGGTACTAGTAGTGCCGGGAGAGAATCTGTGGTTAGGAAAGATGAATTGAGATAAGCTCTTAATTTTGCTATAGAAAGGATGAATGCAGCTGAAGAAAGGGATGATAATCTGCAGAAGAGATTAGAGGAAAGGGGTAGAGTAGAACCTGATGTGGTGAGACTAGAGGTTTATGAGGGAGAATGTGTGTTTGCACGTGATATGCAAGGGGATTATTTTGTGAGATTTCTTAAGTTTAAACCTCAGTCTTTTAGAGGATCTGTAAATCCTGTGGAAGTTGAGCAGTATATTAGAAATGTGGAGAAATATTTTGAAGTCTTACCAGTGACAGATAGACAGAAGGTTGTTTTTGCTTCTTTTATGCTGGAAGGTGAGGCTTCACAATGGTGGGAAGATATTCTACCTAGGGTGAGTGTACATGTGGAACAACCTTTAACTTGGAGTAAGTTTAAGGATGAGTTCTTTGCGAAATATTTTCTAGATACATTTCGAACCCAGTAGGAGAGAGATTTTCTTTACTTAAGGTAGAAAACCCTATTTGTGGCGGAGTATGATAGCAGATTTATAGCTCTGTTAAGATTTCTACATGAAATAGTGAATACAGATGAGAGAAAATGTAAGAGAGTTTTAGATGGGTTTTACTACAAAATTCAATCTACACTCTCTTACATGGGCATAGGGAATTATATTGTACTGGTAGATAAAGCATTATAGATTGAGAAGGATTTAATAGAGTTTAAACGTAGGAGGGATTAACTAAAGAGGTCTAGATTTAAAGAACCTAGAGGTGGTAGCAATATGGGCGTACAGGGCTGGAGACCACCCCAGATGGGGCATTCCTTGCCACAAGGAACTGTAGGGTAGAGTAAGAGGTAAGCAGGATCTGTTGCTTCTATAGCTCAGAGTAATACCGGTGGGACCCCTCGAATTGGAATGCAAGCTATGAGAATTGGGAGTTATGGTAGAGGAGTAAGTATGTCACCAAGGGAAAATGGTAATTTGATGTATGATCGAAAGTCTAGGGTTTGCTTTAGATGTAATCAGACGGGGCATCTGTCTCGGAATTACCCTACACAGATATGTTTTTTTTATGTGGTGAGGGAGGACATATTGCTGCAGATTGTGCAGTAGGGAAATCTGCTGACGTAGGTGTTGGGAGAAGATCGGTGGAGAGAAGTGGTGGATCAGGGAATGTGCGGGGCATAGGTTGAGGATCAATAGCTGTGCGAGGATGTGGCAGCCAGTTTTAGTCCAGATATAGCTGAGTCTATCCATTGACCCAACAGGATGCACAAGCCACTCCTGATGTTGTTATGGGTATGATATTTATCCTCAATAGGCCTTCTAGATTATTGATTGATCCTGGTGCAACTTATTCTGTTGCATTCAGTATTTATATGAAATCTATTGATGCTAGTGCTAGTCCTTTGATGCATGTTATTATTGTAGAAGTTCCTATTGGAGATAAGGTTATTATCAGGGCAATCTATTGAGGTTGTGTGATTAATATTGCTGATAGAGAATTTAGAGTTGATTTATTGCCTTTAGATATGACAGATTTTGATTTTATTTTGAGGATGAATTGGTTATCTGCATATCATGCTTGGGAAAATTATTTTAAGAAAAATGTGGTGTTTAAGATACCGGGACAGAAGGAGTTTAATTTTCAATGAGAACGTAAGATACTTGCTAATTTTCTTATTTCTGCCTTAACTGCTAGTAAATGGTTGAAGAAGGGTTGTAAGGGGTATTTGGCGTATGTAATGGATTCTAGCAAAGAAAGTATGAAGTTAGAAGAAATCTTGGTTGTAAAAGATTTTTCTAATGCTTTCCCTGAAGAGTTGATTAGGTTGCCTCCCAATAGGGAAATTAAGTTTTTTATTGAGGTGAATCCAAGATTAGCACCCATATCCATAGCACCCTATAGAATGGCACCAGCTGAATTGGGAGATTTGAAAATTCAGCTTCAGGAGTTACTAGATAAACAGCTTATCCGACCTAGTATGTCACCCTGGGGAGCCCTTGTGTTGTTTGTCAAGAAGAATGACGGGACAATGAGGTTGTTTATTGATTATAGACAATTGAATAAGATTACCATCAAGAATAGATATCTTTTGTCCAAGATAAATGATTTATTCAAGTAGTTACAGGGAGCTAGAGTGTTTTCTAAGATAGATCCGAGATCGGGTTATCATCAATTGAGGATAAATGAGGGGCACATGTCTAAGACTGCTTTTAGGACACGTTATGGTCATCGTAAATTCTTGGTGATGCCATTTCAGTTGACTAATGCTCCTGCAACATTTATGGACCTTATGAATCAGAATTTTAAACCATTCTTGGATAGATTTTTGATTATGTTTATTGATGATATTTTGGTATATTCTAAGAATGAAGAGGAGCATATGCAACATTTGGAGATAGTGTTGGAGATTCTGAGAAGAGAGAAATTATATACGAAGTTTTCTAAGTGTGAGTTTTGGTTGAGCGAAATATCTTTCTTGGGGCATGTTATGTCAGGAGAGGGGATAGCAGTTAACCCATAAAAAGTAGAAGTAGTGTTGAATTGGAAAAGACCCACGAGTGTAACTGAAAGTAGAAGCTTTTTGGGGTTGGCTGGTTATTATAGGAGATTTATCCAAAAATTTTCTATGATTGCTGGATCTTTGACTAAATTGACCAGGAAAGATATGAAGTTTAGGTGGTCAGCGGAATGTAAGAGAAGTTTCCAGCTGTTGAAAGAGAAACTAACTACTGCCCCGGTGTTAGTGCTTCCTTCTAGTGATGAAGGATTTGTGGTTTATAGTGATGCGTCACATCAGGGGTTGGGATGCTTATTTGCCTTTGATCGAGTTTGCATACAATAATCAATATCAAACTAGTATTGGGATGACATCCTTCGAGGCTTTATATGGTTGATGGTGTAGAACTCCAGTATGCTAGGAAGAAGTTGGAGAGAGAAAGATATGTGGCCCAGAAATGATAAATTTGACTATTGAGAGGATCAAACTGGTTAGGAAGAACCTCAGAGCAACCTAGAACAGACAGAAGGGATATGCAGATAATAGAAGACAACCTCTCGAGTTCCAAGTTAGTGATTGAGTGTGTTTTAAGATATCTCTATGGAAGGGAGTGTTGAGATTTAAAAAGAAGGGAAAGCTGAGCCCAAAATTTGTGGGGCCCTATGAGGTGATCGAGAGAATTGGACCAGTAGCATATCGTTTGGATTTGCCTACACAGTTAAAGCAATTACATAATGTATTTCACGTGTCACTGCTGAGAAAGTACTTACACGATGAATCCCATAGTAACTTGAATCAAGCAATAGAATTTCAAGAAGATTTGATTTTTACGCAAGTACCGGTCAGAATCCTAGACAGAAAGGAACAAGTCTTGCGCAATAAAGTCATTCATTTGATTCAAGTACTATGGTGAAATAGAGATGTCGAAGAAGTCACATGGGAGCATGAAGCAAGAATGAGAAAGGATTTCCCCCAACTATTTTCTTGATTTTAGGTAAGGAAATTTCAAGGACGAAATTTTTGTAAGGTGGATAGAATTGTAATACCCGTATTGGAAAGTAAGGGTAAAGAAGTATTTTAATAAATATGTCAGATTTAGAATAATATAGATATTTTGAAATGTGAAAAGTCAGATTTTTATAAAACAATTTAAAAAAAAAATTATGGGATGTGGATGTCTAGAAAAGAAAAAAAAAAGAAAAAAAATTGGATGTGAACGTCCAGAACCCAGAAAGAAGAAGAAAAGAAAAAAAATATTTAATAAAAAAATGGGTCAACAAAGGGTGGTAGTAGGTGGCAGTACCTGATGCCAAGCAAAGTAAAGGAAATGGTTTGCTTGACACATTTTAATGTCGTTTCAGTTAATTTGGGGTGGGATTGGGGGGGGGGGGGGGGGGGGGTATGTGTGTGTTGAGTTGAAAAAAAATTTGGGGCTGCACGTTACAAATTCGCGACATTAGTTGGGAGGGGGCGGCTAAGACTAACAGAGTATATAAAGAGCGTATCTTTTTCATTCTTATGAAACCTTTGGTTTTTCCTTTCCTCAATTCAATTTCTCTAAACACTTGGGAACCAAAAGAAATGTTAAAAGAACAAAATTTTGAAGGGGTTTATTGTAGAATTTTATAGAGAATCACAAAAAGCTATTAAAAAAACATAAGGTAATATTGAAGTGTTTATTTTTTTAATTATTAACATTCATGAAATTTCCCAGAATTCAAACTGAAAATTTTCAAATGGTGTGACTTATGAAGAATTGAAGAATAAATTAGAAAGTTAATATAAATATTATGTCAGGTGTTGACAATCAGCAACTGGGGAAAATTTCTTAGAGGAACGAGAAAGGCAAGGAGACGATCCACGGGTAGCTTTAAGTGTTACGTGGTGAGTTGGATTTACTTTAAGTAATCTAAATAAAAAATAAAAAAATCTAGTGATAATATTAAAATAAATTATTAGCTTATATTTTGGTGTTAGACAAAGATTTGGTTGATAGATATGATATGAATATTGGACAAGTAGAAAAATTATTATGTGAGAAGAAATATTGTTAGAATAATTAGTTGATTTAATAATGATGGTGATAAATAAAATTCTTGATGAGCTATGATTTGATGTGATTTATGAGTAGAGGAATTTAGCGGAATTTATTTCAATAATAAGTTTGAGAATAATCAGGATAGCAAATTTAAATGTTTTGAATTTATGTTATTTTTGTATTACTGTTTATATGTATATTTTATATAATTGTTTATATGTATATGCATTAAATAAAAGAAAAAAAACCGGGAAGACAGCTAATGAAAATGAAAGAACTGGGAAGGCAACCGGTCTAAGATAAAAACATGTCGACATGTGAGAAGACGTTCCCTAATAATAATTCATGCATTACATCTATTTTACATGTTGATTTTATTACTGAAATGTTGTGAATATTATGCATTTATTTTAATTGTAGATAAATGAGTCTCACAGAGAGAGACAATTATAGTGAGAAAGAGGTATAGAAGTATGATAAGAATTATTTAAATGTTAGACTATATGCTATTATCCAGTTATATGAGAGATAAATGATTAAATATTAAAGATCATTTATGAAATTTGAATACTTTTAGTAAATTTAATTCACCGAGCTTGTGAAGCTCATCCCTCATTGTACAACGATTTCAGGTAGCAAACAGAACAATTAGTATGGTGGATTGAGAGTCATACGAAATCATTTGTGTAAGCCACGTACGTGTCAATATCCTCAGACAAATGAGAAAATGAAATATAAAAATTTATTTGTAAATATTCATGCATTTTAAGTTGTATGTTATGTTTAAATTTATATCAGATTGATGTACCTCATCTGTTGAGAGTTGAGGGTTACAGTAAAATTTCTTGTTAGTTTTTTTATTGTTGCATATATGTGTAGTGTTGGTATTTTCAAAATGTGATGACACCGTCTCGGGAGTGACCAACCCTGGATGGATCGTTACACGTAGCCAAAGAGGTTATCGAATCACATTAAATTATTGTGTTATTGATATTTGTTTCTTTTGATTATTTAATTTTTGTAATTGCATTTTTTTACTTAAAATTTGAGTAGATAGATCTTGAAGATAAAATTTGAGCACCAACATATTTATAAAAAAAATCTCAAATTCCTACGCAAATTAAATTTACTTAAGAAGATACCAAACTATATATTAAAATAAATTGGTGACACTATATCAAAAGCATACTGACTATCATATTTAATGATCGCTATCAAGGGACATCCATAGGTGTCACTCTTTTCAGTCACCCTCTCAGACAACCAATTAAGTTAAAAAAATCTCACTCGTTATAGTGTTTTATACAAGTAAATTTATCATTGTAAGTACTAAGCTTCACAAATGCCAACTTATTACTTATGTATCTTCTTGTGGTACAATTGGATGGCAAACTTGGATGATCCAATATTTTTACTCGTATTTAATTTGAAAGATGGTAACAGATGAGATAAGAAATACTTCCAGCTCAATTATGGAGTATAGTAATATAAAAGTGGGAATCAGCTTGGACAAGAATCAAGACTATTATGTTGAAGATTTGAATGTCTCACTAAAATCACTGGAAGTAGATGTGCAATACGTGAAGAAGAAACTACCAAATCAAGGATCTTAATTGTTATATATATATATATATATATATATATATATATATATATATATATATATATATATATATATATATATTATTAAACAACACTGATACAAAATATGAGTCAGTTTTGATCCGAGAAAACACTGCCATCTCTTCTTCTTGATGTCCCTTTAGGCCTTATAAGGAGTCAAATTACTGATATTTAATGTCATATAGATGGCAGCGTAATTTTAAGAACATCCCAACAAAAAGACAATTTACTAGCTCTTTTAATATAGGTGCCAACTGGGTGTTTTATTGCAAAATAATTTGGTATGGTGTATTATTCATACATTTTTGGTAAAATGAATAATTTATGTTTTTATAGTAATTTTTTTTTGTTTTTATTATGATTTTATAAAAAACGTGTTTTTTTTCCACAAAATACATATGAAAAAAGCAATGATAGAGGACACTCATACTGATCATTCCTTTCAACCACCCTCAAATGCTATCAATAAAATTCAAAAACTTTCAATCGTTAAAAGGTAAATTTATTATTTTACTATTAAGCTGCACAGGTGTTGATTTATTATTAGTCTATATTTGGAGTGGCATAAATGGATGAAAAACTTGGGTGGACCAATATCTACACTTTCCTTTATACAAGGGCACTTTGTTATCACCCTGTTTTATATGAAAGTGTAACAAATTAAAGAGAGGTATGGCAGAGGTGGTGGTAGAGGGTGAAGAGAGGACGAAATGGGCAATCAAATGGGGAGGATACAAGGAAGAGATGAAGAAGGCAGGTCTTATAGCGGCACCAATGGTTGCAGTTTCAGTGTTGCAATATCTTTTGCAGGTTGTTTCGGTTGTAATGGTTGGCCACCTTGGAGAACTTGCACTCTCTAGTGTTGCCATTGCTACATCTCTCACCAATGTCACCGGCTTTAGTCTTCTTGTAAGTTAATTCCTTCTCTATTAATGTTACATTTTGTATTATCCATAGACAAGGGAGCTATGATTTCTACAGGTACTGAGGATATGGGTATTTGGTATTTGATATTTCGCCTTGAATTAGGGGTCACTTCTTGATCCTAGTTGTCAACTTGCATAGCAATATTTTGAGTTTTGGGTACTCATTTGACCATTTTGTTCATATTACAAGTTGCTTGTCTTAAAACTAGCTAACTTAATTAAATGGTTAGGCCCCATATAATCCCAAGACCGGGGTTAGATTAAATCAACCAAAGGTATTTTAAATGTGTTTTGTTAATTCAAAATTCAAGGAAATTTATGTTATGATTGACAAAGAGGAAAGAAGGGAGAAGAGAAAAGGAAAAAAAAAAAAAAGGAAATCACTTTTCTTCTGATCGGTAAGAGAGAAACATGGAAGAAAAGAGAACCGGATGATTCACCTTTTCTTCTCCTTTTTCCTCTCCAAATTATAGGGTGAAGAGTAAAAATGAGTTAAATTTTTGTATGTTCTTTTTTCTTTCTGCTTTTTCATTCTCTACAAAACACATGCAGAGAAAAGAAAATTGAATATTCATCTTTTCTTTTTATTTTTCCTCTCCCAAGTTATAATTGACAATCTTGAGAGGATTGAAGGGTGAAGAGTAAAATGAGTTAAATTTTGCTATTTTCTTCTTTCTTTATACTTTTCTATCCTCTCTACAAAACATATAGAGAGAAAAGATAAATCTTTCCGTTTTTTTTTTTATCATTTTTCTATTACATTTCTCTCTCACCAATCATGGCAACAAGTTGCAAGAATAGTTGAGGAGTGGA
Source organism: Bretschneidera sinensis (assembly GCA_023935145.1). Lineage (NCBI taxonomy): Eukaryota > Viridiplantae > Streptophyta > Magnoliopsida > Brassicales > Akaniaceae > Bretschneidera > Bretschneidera sinensis. The sequence continues at coordinate 40,139,634 of CM043699.1, forward strand.
AGCCAATATCTGAATTTTTTTTCTTATACCATACAGTCAGGTATGGCCGGTGGATTGGAAACTCTATGTGGGCAAGCTTATGGAGCAAAACAGTATCAAAAACTTGGAGTCTATACTTACAGTGCCATTATCTGTCTCATTCTTATTTGCCCTCCAGTTTGTATCTTATGGATTTTCATGGACAAACTACTACCTCTGGTAGGCCAAAATCCTACAATCTCGCATGAAGCACGCAAGTACTCAATGTGGCTCATTCCTGCACTATTTGGTGGCGCTATTCTTAAACCACTAACGCGATACTTTCAGACTCAGAATTTGATTCTTCCTTTGCTTCTAAGCTCCTTCTCTGTTCTATGTTTTCATGTACCTGTGTGTTGGACTCTAGTATATAAATTGGGGTTAGGAGATCTTGGAGCAGCTGTTGCCTTTAGTTTATCCACTTGGTTGAATGTGATATTACTTGTATTTTATGTGAAATACTCCTCAGCTTGTGAGAAAACTCGGGTGCCCTTGTCAAGGGATGGTTTCCTTGGTCTCGGACAGTTCTTTCGCTTAGGTGTTCCTTCTGCTGTAATGGTTTGGTAATTTTACTTTCTTTTACCATATGTGATCATTCGATTTTTTTTCTGTTGTTCTTTAAATCCTTTTAGCCCTCAAATTATTACTTCCTCTGCATCGTGGTGGATTTTTAGTCTTAAATGGTGGTCAATGGAGCTGCTAACTTTGCTATCAGGCCTTTTGCCAAATTCAAAGCTGGAAACTTCAGTTCTTTCTATATGGTATATGCTTACGTTTTACCAGCACCAATAAAATCAGAGAATTCTATTGAATATGCTACTCTATTTATTATTTCTCATGATTTCCTTGATCAGCCTCACAATCTCTACATTGCACTTCACCTTACCGTATGCTTTTGGAGCTGCTGCAAGGTCTTCTCTGAACTAATTTTTTTTTGCTACATATACCAATTATGTAGGACAGTGTGTATCAATATCGTTATGTTTATTTTTCTGCATACTGAAAATGAAACATGTACTATTATTTTATAGCACGTGAGTTTCAAATGAATTAGGAGCTGGGAATCCTCAATCGGCTAGATTGGCCGTTTGGGTTGCAATGTTTCTTGCTACAATAGAGGCCGCTATCGTGAGCACAAGTCTCTTCTGCTGTCGTTATATTTTGGGACATGCTTTCAGCAATGAGAAGAAGGTTATGGATTATGTTGCAGTCATGACACCTCTTGTTTGTCTGTCTGTTATTAGAGACAGCTTGCAGGCAGTCATTTCTGGTTAGTTTCCTCTTTTTCTTTTAGATTTATTATCTTGTTCAATAAATAGTTTAATTAGTTGTTCTTTTCTCAAATTCTTTAGAATTATGTTGAATTTTAAGGCCTTGATAGCACTTGACTTATACAGGGGTTGCTCGAGGATGTGGATGGCAGAAGATTGGCGCATACATCAATCTTGGTGCATTTTATATAGTTGGACTTCCAGTGGGTGCTCTGCTAGGATTTGTTGCACATTTGAGAGGAAAAGGTCTTTGGATTGGGATAGTGGTTGGCTCCATTGTGCAAGCAACTCTTCTTTCTCTTATCACATGCTTCACTAATTGGAAAAAACAGGTTTTTATTTCAAACTTCTCTCTCAGGATTTTTAATATGATTTGCTGCAGGTTTTTTTTTAGACTTCAGCCATGAGCCAGCTTTACTTGAGTGATAAGTTGATGAATATTGCAGGCAGCTAAGGCAAAGGAGAGGATATTTGAGGAGAGATCTTTTCCAGAAAAGGACCAAATTGAAAGCTGAAGAGGACACAAATATTCTTGACAAACCATTTTTCAGTTCCTTGCTTCCTTAACTGATGCAGGAGTACACGAACTAATATATTTTGAGAGAGAGAGAGAGATTATGGGGCAGAAATATTCTGCCGTATTTTGCATGTATGTACAGTAGGACATTTTATTTGGCTGATCTCACTGAACAGATTTTTTTTTTGGATAAATTGATTTTATTCCAAAGAAACCTTAGCAGCCGAGCTGCATATAAGTCAGGCTGCAAACAGCAAGCCTCAACAGAAGTACAGAGTCAAATCCTTAGCAAGAAGGCAAGGAAACAGCTCAACAAGAAGCACCCTATTTAACTATAAGGTTCCAATGACCAATACCTCTCTGCACAGGGACTTTATATCTTTCCAAACTGGTCCTAACATCCTGAATGATCATTGGATAGATAAAGCACACATCATGAGCAACTTGATTGTGAATTTTGGAGTTTCTCTCCCTTAAAATGCTATAAATGAAAGCCGTCAGCATCTTTGTTAGAATAGAGATGAGCAATTGCCCATTGCAACTCATAATTCCAATCACCCACTGTTGATGCCAAATATGTGCGTTGCTGAGCAAGAGGTTGGACCGCAGAAGTACTTGCACAGGGAAAGGGAAAGTAGCTATGGGGTCGACGGAGGGGATGCCTCCGAGGATGCTCCGATGCGTAAGTTAGGGCAAGCTCAAGAGTATCTTTTTAAAACTGAAAAACGAATCTGCCTTATGGATTGCTTACCAAGTCCTTTTTATAGAGTTTCGGAGGCGGTAGTGGGCCTAGGGCGGCTGCAATACGATAGCCCAACTGAGTTGGGTAATGATGCCTATGAGGCCCAACTAGGTGGCTGAGAGCCGTTCACTAGGGCTTTAGCCTTGCTGGCTTAATCAGAAGCCGGCTATGCGTTAAGACGGTTTTTACGACCTGACGTCCCAACTTGGTTGGGTAATGATGGTTCGGAGGGCGGTGGTGACGTGGAGACCCAGTTGGAGGCAATGATGCTCTGGAGGGCAGTCATGACCTGGAGGTAATAATGGCCTGGAGGTAATAATGGCCTGGAAGGCGGTGGTGACGTGGAGGCCCAGCTGGAGGCAATGATACCCTGAAAGGAGGTCATGACCTGGAGGCCCAACTGAGCCGGGGTTGTCCGCGTGTCTCCTCGCAATCTGGGGTCACGATGATCCACATGTCGTCTTCTTATTGGAGAGTCGTATTTTGGCAGTATCAGAGGCCCCCCACTTCCTTAAGTGCGACACTGTGGTTAAGGAAGTAGCAGAACTAGGTTGGCATTAGGTCCTCTGTGGAGACATGAAGCCGGGTCGAAATGTGCTCTAAGGCAAAAGAGAATGGGCCGAGGACTTGTGGAACGACTCGTCTCTTCGGCCAAGAACAGCATGGGTCCGAGGAGAAGTGGAGCAATCCCACTCCTCGGACTTTGAAGATAATGGGCCGAGGACTTGTGGAGCAATCCATCTCCTCGGCCAAGAATACCATGGGTCCGAGGACTTGTGTAGCAATCCATCTCCTCGGACCTTGAAGTTAGTGGGCCGAGGACCAGTGGAGCAATCCATCTCCTCGGCCAAGAATACCAGGGGTCCGAGGACACGTGGAGCAATCCATCTCCTCGGACCTTAAAGAGAGTGGGCCGAGGACCAGTGGAGCAATCCATCTCCTAGGCCAAGAATACCAGGGGTCCGAGGACACGTGGAGCAATCCATCTCCTCGGACCTTGAAGAGAGTGGGCCGAGGACCAGTGGAGCAATCCATCTCCTCGGCCAAGAATACCAGGGGTCCGAGGACACGTGGAGCAATCCATCTCCTCGGACCTTGAAAAGAGTGGGCCAAGGACCAGTGGAGCAATCCATCTCCTCGGCCAAGAATACCATGGGTCCGAGGACACGTGGAGCAATCCATCTCCTCGGACCTTGAAGAGAGTGGGCCGAGGACCAGTGAAGCAATCCATCTCCTCGGCCAAGAATACCATGGGACCGGGGACACGTGGAGCAATCCATCTCCTCAGACCTTGAAGAGAGCGAGCCGAGGACCAGTGGAGCAATCCATCTCCTCGGCCAAGAATACCACGGGTTCGGGGACACGTGGAGGAATCCATCTCCTCGGACCTTGAAGAGAGTGGGTCGAGGACCAGTGGAGCAATCCATCTCCTCGGCCAAGAATACCATGGGACCGGGGACACGTGGAGCAATCCATCTCCTAGGACCTTGAAGAGAGCGGGCTGAGGACCAGTGGAGCAATCCATCTCCTCGGCCAAGAATACCACGGGTTCGGGGACACGTGGAGCAATCCATCTCCTCGGACCTTGAAGAGAGCGGGCCGAGGACCAGTGGAGTAATCCATCTCCTCGGCCAAGAATACCACGGGTCCGGGGACACGTGGAGCAATCCATCTCCTCGGACCTTGAAGAGAGCGGGCCGAGGACCAGTGGAGCAATCCATCTCCTTGGCCAAGAATACTGCGGGTCCGAGGACACGTGGAGTAATCCATCTCCTCGGACCTTGAAGAGAGTGGGCCGAGGACCAGTGGAGCTACGGGAAAGTGTTTCTTGTCCAAGACGGCGGCTGAGGTAACACGTGGCCTTGCCTACGTAAATGACGGGTCATGTTACCTTGGAATTTTAAACAGCCGTTTTAGGGAAAACGGCGGCCACCTCGAGGGACGTAACGCCCCTTGGGAAAGTGTGTCGGTAGCTTGGGGACTCTAAAGAGTCCCCTTGATTCTTGCGTTCGCATTAAATGGTCCTCGTTGGCCGTGACCCTTTCCCTATATAAGGGGCTTTGGCTTCCCCTTCTTCCTTACTCATTTCATAATCTCCTTTTGTTTTCAAAGTGGTTTTTGTGAGAGTCTCCGGCCTCGTCCCAATTGTGTTTAAGAGTCCTCGTCCTCGTCCCTGCAAAGAGAATTTTCTTTTTTCATATTTCTGTCGTGTCTCAACGCTGCGCATAGTTTTTTGGTGTTGGGGTCTATTGTGTGATCGTGGCGTTCGCGAGATCTTGGAGAGGAATGCTCTTGGACATACCGAACGTTTAGGAGGAATTCAGGAGGAGTTCAAGTCTGAATCCTTCGGACTTTGGTGAGTTCGTCTCTTTTATATTTACATCATGTCTTCTTCGTTTGATACATACCGTGATAGGCCTAGTAGTAGTAACGGTAGGAGTAGTGTAGATGGTACGAGCGGCAGCAGCTCCGAAGAAGTAGAGGTTTCCTCGTCTTCTTCTGGGGGGAATGCCCCCGTAACGGGCATGCCAAGGGCAGACCCCATGGCACTAGTGCCCTACGTTTCTTTGGAGGTGGGGAGGGAGTATCAGGAAGAGTCCTCGTCTGGTGAGGACACTCTTAGAGCGTTGACCGATATTAGGGAGACCTCGGCTGGAGAGGAGAAAGAGGAATGGAATTATACAGCCAACGAGATCCCTAGTCAACTGAGGGAGGAGGATTTGGAGGTGATTAGGAAGACATACCGCATTTCGGGTGAGTATGGTCTTCGGCTGGCCAAGGTGGGAGAGAGGGCCTGTGATGTCCTCCCTGACCGAGCCCCGTTCGAGCTCTGCGTGTACGAGCATCACATGCAGGCTGGGCTCCGGTTTCCCCTTCACCCCTACTTTTGTACGATTCTTAAGTACTTTGATATAGCGTTGTGCCAGCTGGTTCCCAATTCGGTACGGCTGATCATGGCCTTTATCTGCGTTTGCTTAGAAGTGGGCCGACCAATGACGATGGATATTTTTAAGGCCCACTTCTTGATCAGCCGGCATGGTCAAACAGGGTGGGTGGTCTTCAGTACTCGGTCGAGGAGGAGGTTGCTGAAGAAGACCCCTTCATCTATCAAAAGGTGGAAGAAGAATTTCCTTTTCATCCAATCTGTCGAGGACTTCGGCTTACCTCGTGCGTGGAGTATAGACCGCACCGAGAAATGCAAAAAGGAGGGCCTTCTTCCGTATGAGCAAGAAACGGTGAATGCCATGGTGGCCTCGCCTTTGGACGTCGGGGTCCTATATGACAATGAAGAACTGGCCCGGTGAGGTCTTTGTTCTTCGCGCCCCGAGCCTTCGCTTGAGAGCGGTAAAGGCTTTGGTTTACCTTATACTTTCTTTATTTTTATTTTGCATCGTTGTCCTGCGATTTGTACTTAACGCTATTTTCTTCCTCTGTTTGTGTGTTTTGATCAGAGATGGAGGCGGCTGCCCGTGCTCGAGAGCATGCCAAGAAGTTGGCATTGGAATAGAGGAGGTCGGCTCGGTCCGAGAAGAAAACGGCCTCGATTTCACGGCCTAAGAAGAGACCCCGAGCTCCATCTCCGACTTCGATCGACTTGGGGACTCCTCTAAGGCCACCGACCCAGTCAGAGACACCTCTGGTCTGCAGTGCCCCGACGCCGATCCCCGTGACTACGGGGACTTCCACTATCCCAGGCCCTAGCCAAGGGGTGACTTCGGAGGCCTCGATCTTCATGCCCAACTGGGCCATCAGGACAGATGACTCTGTCTTCGCACATCCTCGGGTGGCGAGGGAACATCTGTTTAAGGGCACCCCTCCTCGCGACATTGCTGAGTTGGGTCGAAAGACCACGGACTCTCTCTATGCAGCGACCGAGGCTTTGGCTTCTCAGGTTAGATTCTGTTTTCACTTTGCTTTACATTGTTTTCACCGAATTTTGTTTCACACATGGCTTCTGGTCTCAGATGGGTATTCTGGTGGGCGTGGTCACACGTCGCTGCATAGAGACAGCGAAGCTCCTAGGGCGTACCCAGCACCAGCAGGAGGAGAGGATAGAGGCTGTTTTCCAGCTGCAGGCTTCCTTAGAGTCTATTGTCATGGCTAAAGCCGAAGCTGAAGCCACTACTCGGGCAGCTGCAGAGGAGGTCGAGGCTCGCCTTAGAGCCGCAAAGGAGGAAGCCGAGGCTCGTCTTCGTGCCGTTACAGAGGAGGCTGAGGCTCATACCAGGGCGGCCGTGGAGGAAGCCTTAGCGTCTTTCCAAAGTTCGGAGGCCTATCACCTGGCCGTCGTTTTCGAGGGTGGCCAGCAGTACCTTACGGGGTTCATGGAGGCCAAGGGGAAGGCTGAGGCCATGTACCCGGAGCTCGATTTCTCCGCGTTGGACCTGCTGGGGCCTGAGGATGAGGAGCTGCTGGCTTCAGACCAGGAGCATGCTGATGGACAGGACCGTGACGGGCGATCAGGCACGGGGTCTCCTACCCTTGGAGATTAGTAGGGCTTAGGTTGAGGGCAATCTGTCATAGCCCCCTCTTTTTTTTTTTTTTGTTTCGGCCCAGCCAGTGTTTTATGTCATATTTTGAGGCTGTTGGTGCCCTACTTTGCCTTGGTTTAGGCTTTTTGTTTTAGTCGGCAGAAAGAGATGTAATTAAAGTCTTTAATATATAAAATAAGACTGTTTACAACACTTTTTATTGATAAAAACGTCGAAAATGTTCCACATTCCAAGTACGAGGAATGGTTTTTTCGTTTAATTCTTCGAGTTCAAAAGTGCCAGGACGGCATACTTTTTTGATTCGATATGGCCCTTCCCAATTAGGGACTAGTTTGCCTGATTCTCGGGGTCTAGATACTTCGTTCTTTCGTAAGACGAGATCATGGAGGCAGAAGTGTCTTACTTTTACTCTTGAATTGAAGTACCTGGTAGCTCGCTGCTGATAAACAGCAAGTTGGATTTGGGCTTTGTCTCGGGCTTCATCAAAAAGATCGACGTTCGTGCGAAGGGCTTCCTCATTGCTTCGTTCCTCGAAGTTCTGAACTCGCAAGGAAGGTACTCCTATTTCCAAGGGGATGACTGCCTCGGACCCATAAGTCATGAAGAAGGGGTTTCCCCGATGGGTGCTCGAGTCGTGGTTCGATATACCCAAAGTATGTTGGGTAAATGGTCTGTCCACTGTTTATCTGCTTCGTCTATTCGCCTTTTAATGCCCTGCAAGATCGTTCGGTTGGTAACTTCGGCTTGTCCATTTGCTTGTGGGTATCCAACCGAAGAGAAACGATGGTCAATGTGTAATTCATCGCAAAATGTTTTGAACCGAACACTATCAAACTGTTTGCCGTTGTCTGTCACTAACACTTGTGGTACTCCAAACCGACATACGATTGATTTCCACACGAAGGCTCGGGCTTGAAAATCAGTGATGCTGGCTAAGGGTTCAGCTTCCACCCATTTTGTAAAATAATCTATTGCAACTATGAGATACTTTCGTTGGCCGGTTGCTCCGGGAAAGGGTCCGAGAAGGTCCATTCCCCACATAGCGAAAGGAAGTGGACTGACTATTGGTGTTAAAAGGTTCGCTGGTCGATGTGGCACAGTGGCATACCATTGACAGCCTTGACATTTGGTCACCAGCTCCATGGCTGCTTCCCTCATCTTTGATCAATGGTATCATTGACGAAGGATCTTGAATGCCAAGGCATGTCCCCCGATGTGATTTCCACATATACCTTCGTGGACTTCTCGGAGGGCGTAATTAGCTTCGGTTGGGTCAAGACATTTCAAGAAGGGCATTGTCAGCCCTCGCTTATATAGGTGATCATCCAGAATAGCGTAACGGGCGGCTCGAGACACAATCTTTCGGGCTTCGTCTTTGTTATCAGGAAGAAGACCGTCACGTAGATATTCCAAGATAAGACCCATCCATGTTCTCTCACCAACCACGGGTAAGACCATTATTTCATCGATACTAGGTACGGCTAGGGTTTCGAGGTAGACTGCTCGCCTTGACTCGAGCTGGCAAGATGAAGCAAGCCGGGCTGGCCTTCGCCCACGGAATCTGGTTCAGAGAAAATACTTCAAACTGCCCAGCTAATATCTTTGCTGCTGCTAGGTAGCGAGCGATTTTTTCTCCCCGGGCCTCGAATTCGCCATTCATCTGGTTCACCACTAGTTGAGAATCGCTATATACATGTAAATTTTGTACAGATATTACCTTGGCTAATTTCATGCCCGCGAGTAAAGCTTCATACTCGGCTTCGTTGTTGGACGCTGGAAACCTAAACCTCAAGGCGTATTCAATGGTGAAGTTGTCGGGACCGCTCAGAATGAGCCCGACTCCACTTCTAGAGTTAGTGGAGGATCCGTCAACATGAAAGGTCCAACGTAAAAATGGGCTCGATTGACTAACATCCTGCGGAGATTCTTCTTCCGTTAATGGCAAAGTAGTTTCCATGACAAAATCAGCTAGGGCTTGTGCTTTGATAGCTATCCGAGGCCGATAACGGATGTCGAACTCGCCCAACTCTATTGACCATTTGACTATTCTACCGGAAACATCTGGCTTGTGGAGTATTTGTCGAAGAGGCTGGTTGGTGAGGAGTGTGATGGTATGGGCTTGAAAATAGGGTCAAAGCTTCCGGGCCAAAATCAACAGAGCATACGCCATCTTTTCCGCCGAAATATATCTTGTTCCGGCATCGTGAAGTACCTTGCTGACATAATACAACGGCTTCTGTGTGCCTTCTTCTTCTCGTATTAAGACGGAGGCCACTACTTCGGGCCCAGCCGAAAGATACAAGAAAAGTTCTTCACCGACTACTGGTTTGGTGAGCACGGGAGGTGTCCCCAAATATATTTTCAGTGCCCTGAATGCTTATTGACAAGCTTCGTTCCACACGAAGTTCTGGGTCCGACGAATGGCTTTAAAAAATGGGAGGCACTTCTCGGCAGATTTTGACATGAATCGGCTGAGGGCCACTATTCTTCCAGTAAGTCGCTGGACTTCCCTCACGGTCCGAGGTGGACTCATGTTAAGAATAGCATCGATCTTCTCTGGATTGGCTTCTATACCTCTGTGGGTGACTAGGAAGCCGAGGAATTTCCCCCCAGTGACTCCAAAGGCACACTTTGTAGGATTCAACTTCATGTGATGATGGCAGAGGATTTTAAAAGCTTCTTGGAGATCAGCCTCGTGGTTTTGTGCTTCGACACTTTTGACCAGCATGTCATCTACATATACTTCCATATTCCGACCAATCTGCTCTTTGAATATCTTGTTTACTAACCTTTGGTAAGTGGCCCCGACATTTTTCAAACCAAATGGCATGACCCTATAACAATAGAGGCCTTGTTCTGTGATAAATGCCGTATTCTCTTGGTCAGGTAGGTGCATGAGGATTTGGTTATACCCAGAGTAAGCATCCATGAATGTTAACAGTTCATGGCCGGATTTGCGTCAACGAGTTGATCAATCCGGGGCAAAAGAAAACTGTCTTTCGGATAGGCTTTATTGAGATCAGAAAAGTCTATACAGATTCGCCATTTGCCGTTTGCCTTTTTCACCATTACAACGTTGGATACCCAGTCTGGATAGCTCACCTCTCGGATGAAGTTAGCCAACGTAATTTGTCAACTTCTGTCCGAACAACTTCCTGTCGCTTAGAAGCAAACGATCTTTTCTTCTAGATGATCGGTTTGTGGGTCGGATCCACACTCAAGCGATGTACGATGACATCCGGGCTGATTCCTGGCATATCTGCAGCGGTCCAGGCGAATAGGTCTTGGTTTGCCCGTAGAAGGGCTAATAGAGATTCCTGAAATGTGTTGGACAGGTTGGAACTAATTTGAACAGTTTTGGTGCTATCTTCGCCGAGGGGGATCGTGAGTACATCTTCTCCGGGCCTACCTCGTAGGTTGCTCGCTTAATCCCTAAGGTCATCCAATTCAAGTGGTAAGGCTTCCGTCTTCTTACCCTTTATTGCACTAAGATAACAGGATCTGGTGATTCGTTGATCTCCTTTGATTTCGCCTACTCCGTCTTTCGTGGGGAATTTGATTTTGAGATGATGGGTAGAGACAACCACTCGGAGTTTGTTCAACGTGGGTCATCCGAGTATCATATTGTAGGAGGAGGGTTGTCAAACAATTAACAAAGTGGAATGTACGGTCGTTGTTTGGGGTGTCATCCCCGCAGTTACCGAGAGAGTTATGCTGCCTTCTGTAAAAATCGGTCCCCCTGAGAAGCCGTAGAGTGGGGTGGAGATCAGCTCTAGATGTGTATCGCCCAGTTGCATTTGTTGAAAGGCATCATAAAAGAGGATGTCGGTTGTGCTCCCGTTGTCGACCAGGACTCGTCTTATCTCATGATTAGCCACGAGGAGTGAAATTACAACAGCGTCGTCGTGTGGAATCTGCACTCCTTCTAAGTCTTCGTCCGAAAAAGAAATGATCTCTCCGGTCTTAGGTCGTTTATGAGGTCCAGCGACAGAGGCTATCGATCTGACATAAGACCTACTGCGAACATGCGACCCCCCACCAGCAGCGAGTCCTCCGTAAATGGTTTTGATCATCTTCGCCACTGGGACCTCTGGTTTTTTCTGGCTAGGTTCCCTATAACTTGGCCCTGGGCTCTTCTGTACTGCCCTTGTAGGTCTGTTTCACTCAAGAGGGCGTTCTGGACTTCTGCGCGATCGTTCATCAAATTTCTCCTGTCGTGGCCCGACGTATTCTTTTAGATGCCCCCGATTGATGAGGGCCTCGATCTGGTTTTTTAAGGCCTTACATTCTTCCGTGTCATGGCCGAAGTTTCTGTGGAATCTACACCAAGTATTTCGATCTGGGTTGAGTTCGGCGGCCTTGGGGGCCATTGCAAGAGGTCCCTGTCATGAATCTGCATTAGAATGTTGGTCCTGGAGGCATTCAGTGGTGGATAGCTGTGGATTTGCCCCGGAGTTCTGGCTCTGGTTCCGAAGGCTGCCAGATTCCGGGATCTATCCTCAAAAGGCCTGAGGGTTCTGGGTTTCTCATCGCGAAACGGCCGCTTAGTGGGCTCGTGGCAGGGACTAGTGGGGCCTCTCTTCCTCCTTTTCTGTGTCTCCTTCGCGTTCTCTTCGGAATGCCTGATCATCTTCTGCCAGCACGTATTTTTCGGCTCGCGCCAAGACTTCATTCATATCCATAGGCGGACGTCTGATGAGTTTTGAACTGAAGAATCTGGATCTTAATCCATTTTTGAATGCCAATAGCTGAACACTGGGATCAAGGTTTGGGATCTCCCAAGCTGCAGTGTTGAATTTGGAAAGATAGGCGCGAAGCTTCTCTCCTTTGGACTGGACAATATTAAACAGAGACTCCGAAGTTTTCTTGGGTCCTTTGCTGCTGATGAAATGTGAGGCGAAAGCATAGCTTAGGTCTTTGAAGGTGCGGATACCTCCTGGTTTCAAGCTGGAATACCACGTCCCGGCCGCTTTCTCAAGAGTTAATGGGAATGCCCTGCACATCACAGGGTTCGAATGTCTATGGAGGGTCATTGTGGTTCGGTAGTGCTGGAGATGGTCCAGGGGATCGGTGGATCCATCCTAAGGTTTGATTTGTGGCATCCGAAAATTTGGTGGGAGGGGGGTGTCAAGGACTTCTTGTGTGAAAGGTGGGTCCTGTACATCGAGATCATCGCTAATACTGTGGCCGCGTTCTTTAAATGCCTCATTGATTCGTCCCTTTATGTCCTCGATCCGTTTGCCGAACCCTTCGCTGTTCTTGGACACGGAACTTTCTCCGAACTTGGCTGGGGGAGGTGAGTGGGTCGCCGAACAGACATCTGCTGGTGGGCGGCGGTCAGTGGAACTGTTGTGACCTGGTTCCTGCGACAGGAGTGGTACAGTCTGCTGAGGTCTCCTGCGAACTTCGGCCGCCAGATCGGCCACTAGATGTGCGAGCTCTGCGAATTGCACCTGGAGCGTGCCTTCATTCGGGTGAACCTCGGGTTCGGTTGAGGAACTTGCTTCCGACTGTTGTCTCGACCGTAGCACGCGAGCGCCTAGATCCCTGGCGGGTGTTTTTGGGGGCATGATAACAGATGAGTTCTTTAGACTTCTTCGCTGTTACTGTCAGCGAGAGATGTGGTTTCCCATAGACGGCGCCAATCTGTTGATGCCAAATATGTGCGTTGCTGAGCAAGAGGTGGGACTGCAGAAGTACCTGCACAGGGAAAGGGAGAGTAGCTATGGGGTCGACGGAGGGGATGCCTCCGAGGATGCTCCGATGCGTAAGTTAGGGCAAGCTCAAGAGTATCTTTTTAAAACTGAAAAATGAATCTGCCTTATGGATTGCTTACCAAGTCCTTTTTATAGAGTTTCGGAGGCGATAATGGGCCTAGGGCGGCTGCAATACGATAGCCCAACTGAGTTGGGTAATGATGCCTATGAGGCCCAGCTAGGTGGCTGAGAGCCGTTCACTAGGGCGTTAGCCTTGCTGGCTTAATCAGAAGCCGTCTATGCGTTAAGACCGTTTTTACGACCTGAAGTCCCAACTTGGTTGGGTAATGATGGTTCGGAGGGCGGTGGTGACGTGGAGACCCAGCTGGAGGCAATGATGCTCTGGAGGGCGGTCATGACCTGGAGGTAATAATGGCCTGGAGGCAATAATGGCCTGGAAGGCGGTGGTGACGTGGAGGCCCAGCTGGAGGCAATGATACCCTGAAAGGAGGTCATGACCTGGAGGCCCAACTGAGTCGGGGTTGTCCGCGTGTCTCCTCGCAATCTGGGGTCATGATGATCCACACGTCGTCTTCTTATTGGAGAGTCATATTTTGGCAGTATCACCCACTATTCTAGAAAAACCAGGGGTCAGCAAAATCCTTCACCAAACCTGCTTTGAATATGGACATTCAAAGAAGATGTGATCTCACTGAACAGATTCAGTTGCACTTTAACTTAAAATCACTTCAGAGAAAGGGAAAGTTTACTGATAAATGAAAAATCAAGTCATTCATGCTGTGATAAACCCCGGTTTTGGATCAATATTGTTGCAAACGACCTTTGAGCAACAATTTATTAGTGAAGACAATCTCACAAGACTCACGAGAACCAAATTTATGCGGTTTGACCTTTGAGCCCACACCTATGAATGCAGGCGAGTGAGAAATTTCACTATAAGCGACATAGGAAGAATCAATGGATCTAAAACTTGAAAAGATAGATCCAGTGGCTCACAAACCTTAAGAGGCCCAAATTAGGCCAAAAAGGCTCTCTCTTTCATGACGATTCTGATGGAATTTTTTTTTATTTTTTATTGAAGTGATAATATATAAAAGTAGTATAATAATTGATTTGATTATAATAAAAGTTCATATTATCTTATTACCCATATAAAAACCCACAATACTATTATAACCCACTTAAAGTGAAAAATATCTGATATAAAATCGGATAAATAACTCATACATAGTGAGAATTGTAACTGAGACTTTGGATCTTGAAATACCCTAACCAAATCCATCCACAATAGGATTACTCGTTAATGGTTGATCGAGTTTGATGGATTTGCCCTCTTAAACAAAAAGTTTTGGTTATAGAGGGAGATTATCAACCACTTGATGTCAATCCGATGCATCTACGATGGTTATTTCATATCATATTTTTTTCTTTTTGTAGAATTTTGCTTGATATATCCGTTGTCGTAGCATTATATACTGTATTGTTACTTTGGCCTCCATGTAGTCTCATAACCTCAACATTGACCATCTCGGCATTTCTAAAAGAACTTACTATTTACAATTAGAGGTGACAAAATCTAATTCGTTTAGCCCTTAAAATATATTATAAAATATTTATGATTCGAAATCTAAAATTATCCAAATCGATTCGATTCAAACACAGTGATCTTAAACTCTAAATGACTTGAATTTTACATTACCAAAACCTAAAATTACTCAAACTAGAATAATCCAAAACCTGAAATAATTCGATTTTTTGTAAAAATAAATGTAAAAAAATTACTTATTAAATTAATGGTGATTGAGTAAAAGATTTTGTTTTATACCATGAAAACAACTGAAAAATAATTTTTCATATAATTCGTATTTTATTAATTATGTCATGATTACTAATTAATAAAGGGGTGCATATAGGTCTATCACATTCTAAATAACCAATTCTTATATAGCAATTGAGTAATACTTTATGGAAAATAAAATGAATCAAATAATAAGATTAGACAATTTAAACAATAATTTTTCATATACATATTTTTTTTCTTCTAATGTCATAATTATTATTACCAAAGCGTGCATATAGGTCTAATACGCTAAGTGACCAATTGATATAGGATTGATTAATAATTTATGAAAAAAATAAAATAATTCAAATAACATTAAATACAATTGATTAATAATGCCATATACTTATTTTTTTTTACTAACTACGAAGTAATAACAATGAAAAAACTACCCTTAAAAAACTGTCATAATTACTACTCTCATGACCCATAATTTTTGTTACGTTTACTATTTAACCAATTAAATGAATAATTTTTTATTTTTAAATTATTAAGAAAAATTAATTTTTTTTTTCATATATACATAAATAGAGTTTAAAAGTTTTTTAAAATATATATTTTTTTTATATTTTTAAAATAATTAAAATCAAACTTAAGTAAAAAAAATAATAAGTGATTAAAATTATAAGACAAGAGTAATTACTAATAATTTTATGTTTATATTCTTATTAAAAAAATTACAAACTGTCATATATGGTTGTATAAAATTTTAACACTTGGTTATACCGCTTAAAAGAGTAGTAATTATTAATCAAATATAACCCCCAGATAACCAAAAAAAAACATCTTGCCTTTCTACTCTTGTATTGTATGTATATTAATATCATATGTCAATATTTATTATTTAATAATTCTATGCATGCAATATCACATTATTTTTCATGTTCTTCTTATTAAAGTTAAGCATGTGACATAATATAATATCAAGAAATAATATATATTAATATTTTTAAAAAAGTAACATGTATTAATCAAATGTGATAATTTCTTATTGTTAAATATCTTGACATGATGGTAAAAGACTTTACTCCCAAATTTCATGAAAACAAGTTTCAATTATTTTCCTTTCATTTTATATGCATGGGCATAGCTAAGCAAGTGATAATTTTGGAGCTTGGTTAAATAAGATCAATAGTCTTTGTTAGTTTGACTCTTCAGTTAAATTGATTCAGAATTTTTTAATTGGATCATATAAGTCTCGACTATTAATTTTATCCAATTAAATTTGTCGTCGAATTCTTCTAACTTCTTTAGCATTATTATCACGTAGGATAGAAAAATTTAACAACTTAATTAAATTATTTAACCCTTATATCTTTTCAATGACAAAATATATACCTCTTGTAGGTAATATTAAACAAGAAAAAAAATACTAAAACACTCTTGTGGTTAGGGTATAATTACACTTGCATCTTTCTTGATTGTTATTATACAGCTACATCCCTCAATCATAACAAAATCTAGTCAACTGTCTCAAAAAGCTGACTTAACAGTAAAAAAGTCTGACATAATTAAGATATGTCAGCAAACAAATTTTAAGGTCAAATATACCTTTAATACCATTTCCCCTTATTTTTCTTCTTCTTCCTCAACCTATAACTTTCTCTTTTTTTTTTTTTTTCTTTCTGCCATTAGAGCAAACCTGAAACTTGAAAGAATTTCCATTTTGCTCCCCATATAGCCATTTTCCCTTTGTTTTATTTAGCTCTCTTCCCCGTCTTCCTCAACTTCAACCTCTCACTTATTCCTCTTCGTTTTATTTTTCTTTTGACCATTAGAGTAGGCCTAAAGCTCGAAGGAATTTCAATTTTGCTTCCTAAGTAGCCATTCTCCCTTTGTTTTATTTAGCTCTCTTCCTCTTGTTCCTCAATCTCTCGCTTATTCTCCTTCTTCTTTTTCTTTCGGTCATTAACGCAAACTTGAAGGATCTTCCCAAGTAGCCATGACCCACCACAGTAAAACTATTTCAAGACAGGTTCTAGATTTTACTTTTATGTTTCTTCCTTTTTGTTCTTTTAATTGTTAAGAAAGGTTTGCATATTAGATGTTTGAAAAAATGCCTAACAAGCATCTCCATCTATAGTCTACATCTAGCGTCAATGACAGTAGAGCAAAACCATTGCTATTCCAAAATAAGATTTACCATTGTGGTAAGTGTGTTGTTGTGAAGATTTTTGAGTCAGAGAAGAACCCCGATCGATTATATTACTACTGTGAGAGAAGGAAATGTAAGTTTTGGTGTTGGTGTTTCCCTACCAATGATTCACACCAAAAATTTCTAAGATGTGAAGTTCCTGACTAGGAGAGAACACATGAGATGAATGATGGAATGAAAAGCTTAACCAGTGAAGTGAAAACATTGAGATCAATAATGCATGAGTTTGGACAGAATGTTGGTTTTGTGAAAATGTTGTTAGTTGTTTTGACAGTGATCAATGTTATGTTGTATGTTGTCTTGGTAGGACTTGTCTTCAGTAAGACAAAGTTGCAATATGTAAATTTTTCTCTTTCCAATGTCCAATTTGCTACAAGAATAAGTTTTTTCCTTTTCTAAGTTGCAATTGTGTTGATGAGTGTGAAGAATATGTTTTTTTTTTCCTCTTGAAACCACCTGGTTTGTAAAGGTACAACATTGCAAATAATTTTTTTGACAAAAACACTATATTTCATTGCTTAATCTACCATAGTGTCAAAGTACACAAAAGATTGATATCCATATCTATAACAATTCTTCATCAAAAACCAGAGTTTACACAACTTGCTAGCACATAGTTAACATAAAAAACCAAATCCATCTACCCAACATAAAGTATCATAAATACACGACATAACTACCATTAAATGCATTCACCAAACCAAAACAATTTCTATGTTGTTGTGTTAGTTGGTGTCTTAACTCCACTTATTCTAGATGAATTTGGTTTTGCTGGTGATTTGCCCCATTTTCTTGCCACTGATTTAACCCTAACTCCATGCTTAACTCCTATAGAATTTCCCATAGATAATTCACAAGCAGCTCCATGTACATAACCAAGACTCTTGTTTCCACCTCCAACTCCAGAAGCAGTAGATTTCCCAACTCTAACTCCAACTCCAAAAATAGTAGATCTCCTAACTCCACCTCCAGAAATAGTAGATCTCCCAACTTCACCTACAGAAGTAGCACCAAAAGTATCTTCGGATCTCCCAACTCTATCTCAAGAAGTAACCCTTGGACCACCACTCATGTTTGTTGCTTGAGCAACATCACCAACTTATTTTTCTTTGATCTATTCCTCCATTTCTATATAATACAAACACTTGCTTAAGCACTATTTCTTTTTAACAAAATCAAACTAGATGATTAGTAAATTAACAAAACCTTCTTCTATGGAACTGCACCAGATCCATCAGCTGCACCAGCTTCACCAAATTTACCAATTGAACCAAATCCACCAACTGCATCTAGACCCACTAGTCGAACCAAACCCACCAGCTACAACAGATCCTCCAAGTGGACCAATTCAAGCAACATTTTTTTTTTCCTTTTCTTTCTTCTACATAAAAAAGGTAACAAGTTAAATGGCATCATCTCCAAGGTTTTAAGGAATTAAATGGCAAGAAGTTAAGGATAGAAGTTTTCTTCTTTTGTATTGATTCAGGATGTTAGGCATTATCTCCAATAGGTTGTTCATCAAAATTACCACCACTCTTATTCTTGAATGAATTTTTATTGTGACCAACTCATCCTACTCGTATTTGACAGTATTGGACCTTGCACTCTGTGTTACATTGTTGTGAGTTTTAAATTACTTGCAAGCGCACGAGTCATTTGCAGTATAGTGTTGTGCAAGTGCGAGGTCGAATCCACAGGGAAGTACGTTGTGAAAGTATATTTTCAATCTAAACTAATTCTATCTTAACCTAGTTCCGAATTTTGAATGGTATTGCAAAAGAAATATAAACTAAACTAAGTTGATTTAAAAACTAATAATTAAAACACTAAGGTTTCCGAATTCACCCCACCAAAGTTTAAGCATATATGTCCTAAAAAAATAGCCTATCAAAAGATTCCATGAATCCAACTATAAGACAAAAAACAAAGAATATCTCAATTAAACCAAAAGCGTCCAATGTATCCGCTCTTAACAAATCACAAAGGAAATCCAATTTAATCGAAAAGCATTCAATGTATCCATCAGATGAAACACAAGGAATATCCAACAGACAATTTAAACTCAATCAATTATAAGATTAACTCAAATAATTGACAGAACATTTATACTAAAAATTGTCAGATTTGTACAAGCAAATCTGAACTACTACGCCAAACAATGGCGGGGCTTCATCTTCAACCTTAGCTGAAGAGTCTAGCCACTCATAACTATAAAACTATAATAAAAAGTGCTAAACATTTAAACTAAAACAACTGAATATAAAGAAATAAATAAACAACTTTATATGGGAGAAATTCCACTCGCTGACGGGCGGCGCTTCCCCTTGTGGTGAGAAAGCCTTCGAGATCCACCAGAATGCTAGCGGACGTCCACCGGTAAACACCAAAGTGGCTCAGGAATTGTACACTGAATAATGAAGTGGAGTGGGTCTTATATAGGCAAATACCACGAGTGCAATGTGTTTCCAATCCGATGTGGGATGTGGGATATAAAAATGTGTTTCCAACCGATGTGGGATATGAGATTTAAGTCTTCACATGCCCTTCAAAACTTCTGTTCACGCTGAAATCCCGCACAGCCTGACTTTTGTCTACTAAAACAGCCATAACTTTCTGTAGAAAAATCATTTTTACGAACCGTAAAATTCTCAAGAAAATAGACTTCTTGATCTTTCTAAGCATATATGGTTTATATCCTGGTTCTTCTTGAATCAATACAGTTTAATTTTCAAAGATGATTGATCTGTATGGGCAATTCTGGCAATTTTAGTGAAACTCCTTTCCCAGTGCTTGTAAACCTGAAAAACAACGAAAAAACTCAAAGTAACAAAATCCTAAGCTAACAAATGTAAATTAAGTGGCCAAAATATGCAATATTTTTCTCTCATCAAATACCCCAAAACTTACATTTTGCTAGTCCCTTAGCAAAACAAAATAAATAAAAAAAAACTAAATGAAAAACAAAGAACATAAAGATAAGTTCATCACTCATGGTATCCAAAAATTTAAGGAGCACACATCACCATGATATTCATTCATGAGCAAGCTTAAAAAGATAAACCCATCTTCGCAATGAATAAAAAAGTTAAAATCTAATTACTTACAAAAGGCAGGTTAAGGCATCACAAGTCTGACACTGTGTAAAGTGAATTAGCATATAGAAATAAAGCTTCCAAGTGACTCCAATGTGTAAGGTCTCCATGTCTCAAGATTCACTGAATTTCCCATCAAAATGAACGAAAAAGGCATAGTTTTTTTTATATTTTTTTATGCTTTTCTATGCCCAAGAGTTCATCCAACAAGTCATCCAGTTTTAGTTAAGATAAGGAAAAATACACATTAAAATCGCATGTCATACCTTACATAATTTGTGCTAATGTGCTCGTGTTAGATTATGTCAAACATGTGAATTATCAAATGCCTAAAGTAAGTAACTAAATTTTAAAATTTATCACCAGATCATGTGTTCAAAATGGTAAGCTCACCAATGACATCACATCATAGAAATTGTTTAGATCAACCAAAATTTCACGATAACATGAGCATGCATTTATCTCTACGACGAAAAGACAACAAATTAGGACAAAGTGTGTGATGTGTCTCCCATACCTCCAAACTTAAATTACACATTGACCCCAATGTATGACTAATATGGAACGAGCTGACCTGAGATATGTAGAACTAGCTGGACTGGTATGACTCATAGCATACCCCTAAACTTGAACTGAAGTACGAATTGTCCCTGAAAAATAAAAACTGGAAAATAAAAAATATTGGAAACAAACATTAATCATAAAAATGCGAAATAATAAATAAACAGAAAAGATAAGCTGTAGGGTGCCTCCCATGAGCGCTAAGTTTAACGTCTTCAGCCAGACCCAACATTAGTAAACAGGCTCAACTAAGCGCTCCACCATCTGATCAATAAATGGGAATAGAAAATGATCAAGCCTAGTGGCAACATTCAATTTACGGTAGTCTAGACACTTTCTCCATCTTGACTGCACTCGAGTTGGAACCAACTCGTCGTCTTTATTTACTACAGTCAATTCAGCACGTTTGGGCACGACTTTAATCAGGCTCACCCCCTTGTTATCAGAGATGGGATAAATGATCCCTGCCTCTAACAACTTAATATCTTTTGCCCTCACAACCTCTTGCATAGCAGGGTTGAGCCTTCTTTGTGGCTCCCTCGATGGCTTGGCATTCTCCTCCAACTGTATCGTGTGTATTACCAACGAGGGGTTGATTCCCTTGACATCCTCAATAGTCCAACCTATAGCTTCCTTATGCTCTCTTAAGACGTCCAATAATTTTTCCTCTGGAGCATCACCCAAATCTAAAGCTATCGTTATAGGCAAAGAATCTGCTGGACCTAGGAACTTATACTTAAGATTGTCTGATAAAGGCTTAAGTTCCTTCTTGGGGGGTTCAGGTGTTGTGGTTTCCTCCGTCTCACTGATATTTTGAGGAGCAGATTCCAAAGTAGCATTTGCTTGCTCAAACAACTTATCTAAATCCAAATCGTCTTCAAATTGAGCAAAGCATGCCTCCAGGGGGTCCTTAATGCGGGAGTCATCCACAATCTCCTCCGTCTTACTACTCTCCCGAGGAGCAGACTCCAAGATAGTATTTGCTTGCTCAAGTAACTTATCTAAGTCTAAATCCTCTCCAAACTGAGCAAAGCATGCCTCCAAAATGTCCTCAGACTTTCTTTCTTTCTTGGGCACTTGTAATCTCTCAGGGTAAGGCGCTTTAGGTAAAAATGATCTAGAGAGATCCTTAATAATAGGTGTGGCGGTAGATGGCTCAGCATCTCTCTTTTCCTTGTTGCCACTTTCTTGCCCTTTTTGCATAGAAGGATTCTCTTCCACTTGATTGTCTACTTGTCTCCCAGACAAGTATGGGACAATTAATTGCACTTGTTCCTGTCAATGCATAGGAGTTGATAAATTTCCCACCGCAAACTGTTCCTTTGGGTTGGGATCAGGTTGACTGGGGAACTCTCTTTCCTCTCCTTCACCCACGTAACTTGCGATTTGATCAATTTGACTCTCTAGCTAGGCAATCGCTTGGGTGTTTTCTATGGTTGCACTCATCACTTCACTCATAGATTGGCTAGTCGTTTTCATGAAATCATTGAGAGCGTCCTCCAATGACTGTGAAACCGACACTGGCGCTTGAATGGGAGCTTGGTAAGCGGGTGATGGTGCTGGATAGGCATAACTTGGGATTGGTGGAGGAAATTCGGGAGGGTATTGATTGTGAGCATGATAAGGGGCTCCTCACTGATTCATCAGTTGATTCTGCTCCCATGAAAAATTAGAGTGGTTCCACCACCCTAGATTGAATGTTTCGGAGTAAGATCCATTTGATTCCCAACAACAGTCATTGAAAGCATTCATTTGTTTCATGGGGTACTCGACACAAGCCGACATTGATGGACAATTCTGTGCTAGATACATGGGACTAGCACAGATGGAACAACTATCAACATTGAATGTGTTGGCAGCATTGAGGGACGGGCCGGTCATTTTAATGAAATCCTTGAGGGCGTCCTCTAAAGACTATGAAACCGGTGCTGGATTCATCCACATTTTTTTTAAATTAAATTAAATTATTTATTTTTTATTTAGTTTTTTTTAAATTGATAACTAACTAGTAGAAAAATAAAATCAATTCAGACAAAAAAATTTCACAAACCAAACAAATCCCCGGCAACGGCGCCAAAAACTTGTTGTGAGTTTTAAATTACTCGCAAGCGATCGAGTAGTATAGCGTTGTGCAAGTGCGAGGTCGAATCCCCGGGGAATTGCATTGTGAAAGTATAATTTCAATCTAAACTAACTCTATCTTAACCTAGTTCCGAATTTTGAATGATATTGCAAAAGAAATATAAACTAAACTAAGTTGATTTAAAAACTAATAATTAAAACACTAAGGTTTCCGAATCCACCCCCCCAAAGTTTAAGCATATATGTCCTAAAAAATAGCCTATCAAAAGATTCAATGAATCCAACTATAAGAAAAAAAATAAAGAATATCCCAATTAAACCAAAAGCGTCCAATGTATCCGCTCTTAACAAATCACAAAGGAAATCCAATTTAATCGAAAAGCATTCAACGTATCCATCAGATGAAACACAAGGAATATCCAATAGACAATTTAAACTCAATCAATTATAAGATTAACTCAAATAATTGACAGAACATTTATACTAAAAATTATCAGATTTGTACAAGCAAATCTGAACTACTACGCCAAACAATGGCGGGGCTTCATCTTCAACCTTAGCTGAAGAGTCTAGCCACTCATAACTATAAAACTATAATAAAAAAGTGCTAAACATTTAAACTAAAACAACTAAATATAAAGAAATAAACAAACAACTTTACATGGGAGAAATTCCACTCGCTGATGGGCGGCACTTCCCCTTGTGGTGACAAAGCGTTCGAGATCCACCAGAATACTAGCGGACGTCCACCGGTAAACACCAAAGTGGCTCAAGAATTGTACACTGAATAATGAAGTGGAGTGGGTCTTATATAGGCAAATACCACGAGTGCAATGTGTTTCCAATCCGATGTGGGATGTGGGATATAGAAATGTGTTTCTAACCGATGTGGGATGTGAGATTTAAGTCTTCACATGCCCTTCAAAACTTCAGTTCACGCTGAAATCCCGCACAGCCTGACCTTTGTCTACTAAAACGGCCATAACTTTCTGTAGAAAAATCATTTTTACAAGCCGTAAAATTCTCCAGAAAATAGACTTCTGGATCTTTCTAAGCATATATGGCTCATATCCTGGTTGTTCTTGAATCAATATAGTTTAATTTTCAAAGATGATTGATCTATACGGGCAATTCTGGCAATTTTAGTGAAACTCCTTTCCCAGTGCTTGTAAATCTGAAAAGCAACGAAAAAACTCAAAGTAACAAAATCCTAAGCTAACAAATGTAAATTAAGTGGCCAAAATATGCAATATTTTTCTCTCATCAAGCTTCACCAGCCTCCCTTCTTCTATGCTTTTTTTGGCCTTCCAGACCTTGTCTTATGAGATGGTGGCTGAATAGTAACCTCATTATCATTAGGATCTAGGTCAGCATCATGTAATGGATGGATTATCTCACTATATGACTTTAAGAACGTCTCTTCACTATAGTAATTGTCATCGTAGTCCTCCAATATGCCTTTATTATATCCAGTATGCCTCTTATCTAAGTCTAAAGAATATTTCTTACTACCATAGAAGACATTAAACTCATACTCATCGGCCAGCAGCCATTACTTTGTAATGTCTTGCTTCCTAAACAATCCTATCCAACTTCAAACTTGTGCTACGTGTTAATTTTTCTTCCCAAGTGCACCCATTTGCATACTTTTTGTGCATCATTTTCATCACCGTCAACATAATGTTTTCAATTAGTGTGAGTATGGTCTTGTTCCTGAACTTACCAATCCAAATGTTAAAAGACTTTATCATGTTATTGGTAATATGATCAGTCTTGGTAGTATGGTTAAATCCACACCTTGACCATTGTTGAAATGCATTTTCCATTAGCCATTTCCATGAATCTTCATTGTGTTCCTTCATTTCATCCATTAAATCCTTCCATTCCTTATAATTACTTGCCTTAACAACACTCTAGAAATCACATCTTAGTTGCAAACTAAGGAAACTGTTCCTGAAGTTTGCATAAAGATGTCTTACACAATTTTTATGGTTGGCTTCTAGAAATATAGTCTCTACAGCATCAACCAACCCCTAGATTCAAACATCACAACATGTATGTTAGCTTTATTGTAACAATATATGATAATAACTTAATTTAATTGTATGCCACATGTACAATTTACTTTTTATTTATCAGACATAAAAGTCAGATGCCTCTCATTTGTGCCAATTCCAATGCAAATTTGTAAGCAATGTAAGAACCACATCCAAACATCCTTTGTCTCACCTTCAGCCACAATACTGGCCAAAGAAAACATCCCTTTATTTGCATCAATTGCAACTACTAACAAAAGCACACCTCTATAAAGCTTTTAAAAAAACTCCATCTAATCTTATGAAAGGCATGCACCTTCACATGAAACCAGAAATCATTGCTTTCGATGAAATGAAAAATCTTTGAAATACTGGTGACTTTATGCTTAGATCATTTCTTGGCTTAAGAGAAAGTGTCATAACATTCCCTGGATTCCTTTGAAGAACTAACTCAACATACTTAGACAATTTCTTGAATGAAGGAGCATGCATGCCATCATTTCTCTCTCTCGCTCTCCTTTTTTTGTCTGTAGAGTTGCATGTAGTTAGATTTATTTCCATATTTGATATTCAAAGTCTCCTCCATCAGATCATAACTCATATTAGGACTAGCCTTTAACATGCCCCCTAACTCTTCTATTATCCATGGTGCATTTGCATTGTTATTTTTTACTGACCTAACATATTTATGCTAATTGTTGAGTGTCTTCATCATAAATGTTTTGTTATTAGGTGTTATGATTGCATGGATTCTCCAATTACAATCAACTCTTTAACAATAAGTAGTAACTCTCTTAACATCACTCTTCTTCCTAAATATTGAATACCCATGTTGAACATCATAATCCCTCAATAGTGTCTTAAAATGTTTCACATCATTAAAAACTTGAAATCTCTCAAATATGATTTTCCCATTATCTACAATCTTTTGTAGGCATCCTCATAGTCCTACCAAATGTCCTTGACACTCTTCTAACAATCACATCTTCATCAGTGACATAACCACCAATAGAATCACCAGACTCATTGTTACTTAGTTCATTATCAGAATATTGATCACCATCTAGATCACTTGAATTTCCCTCACCACTAGAATGATTATCCATATCATTCTCTGCATCATCATGACTGAATACATCATCTCCAGACCCACTAAAACGTTACTCTTTATCTGATGAATGATCCCCATCATCACTTCCCTCATCATTATTCCTCTTTTAACTTTCCCCTCATCAAGGTTCCCCTCTCTATCTATGTTGCCACCTCCAACATGTACATTATCTTTACCTTTCCTGCTAGGAATCCTTCTTCCTGCTCCTCTCCCTCTAACTGCTCTTTTACTTTTGCATCTCTCTATCCTTCTTCCTAAACTCCTACATATAGACATACCAACCTCATTTAAAAAATCATCCAAAACAATGCTTCGACCCATTTTTCCTTTGCCACCTTATGCATTCACATTACTCACCCCATCTACATCATTTTCATCCTCATTCTCCTCTCTAACCTCACCGTCAGAGTCCAAATTTATAGGTGCATGTGTAATGGCATTTTTATTCAACAAAGTTGGAGGCAGATCGATAATAGGTGTAGCTTGAGTTACCTCTTCTACATAAACAGGGATTTCTGAATACCTATTATACGCAGAAACAACCCTTCTCAAATCACCATCAAAATTCAAAACATTAAATTACCACTTTTCAAACCGATACTAATAGAATACAAGTCAAAACCCTCAAATACATCTAGTAAAACATCTAAATATAAATACTTTTAAGAGTCCACACTAGGTCTCAGATATTCAACATCATTATGGTGGTATTTGAATGTAAACAGACCCATTTTTTCTAAAATAATTGGAAAAAATAAACACAAATAAGATTAAAAAAAACAGTATAATCAAACAAAGGCAAATATACTATACGAAATTATGATACGATATAAAAAACCTAGGTAATTATGGTGTAATCAAACAATAAATATACTATAACGACCCATCTTGAGTGGGCCTTACTCGGAATGACTCCAGTACCTTTCATCACTGAACACCTTGACTTAAGATGCAACCATATGATACTCATCAAGAATACAAACATCTTATCAAACTTCACAAATCTAAATATCATATTTTTACCCAACCAACCAATCTTTACAATACAAGAGAGCCAAAGATTTTTTCAATTTTCAAAAGACACAAATGAAAGAAAACTCCTCCACTTAAGTAAGCCTTTTACACTTTCTTTTACAACGACTAAACCAAGACCGAGGGCTTAGACTCTTAACAAAGACCCAAAATATGAGGATTTTGTAGACAAGAGCCTTATTTAGGACTTCCTTCAACTTTAACTATCAAACTCCCAGTATTACCTGAAATGTTAGAAAATAGAAGGGTGAGCTAAAAAGCTCAGTGAAACACACTTTGCTAAAAGTAATCGTTTTAAAAGTTTTGTTCTTCATTTTTCAAACCATAACTTTATATTTATTCCTTTCTAAGTATGGAAAATTATACTTATAAGTATAAAAATTTCAGCTCACTTTTCTCATTTCTTATTACTAACGAAGTAGTCATTATAAGTATTCCATATTTCTTCAGTAAATCAGAAAGTACGTAGTTCTTATCACTTATATATTATGTAAATGACAAATCTCAAATATTTTCATACTAAACCAATCAACAATTAGATACATTCAACACCCTTCATTAGGCGAATCACATCGCATGCCTTCACGGGCTAATTACAACAAGTGTCCTTTAATGGACTAATCACAAAGCATGCCCCTCATAGGCCAACCATCACTTGTGCCTCTCATGGGCCAATCAAAGTCATTAATTATATACCAATGATTCATTATGAAATGCAATCCAACTTCACTTCTTTCACCACTTTAAGGTTCTCGCATCTCATTGGGCTAATTATAAAGAACGGAGATGTCTCTCATCATAAGCAATTTGGATCTCCTTCCTACTTTATTTTAGGTGGAGTTCTTACAATTAAACTTCGATCTCCTCCCTACCCCTTATCGAGTGGAGTCCCGACAATTACATAATTATTCTATTCATTTCACAATATCAAAAAAGTAATTCATAACAAGTTCAAAGCATTCACAACATTATAGTTTCTCATGTATAAGTTCAATAAATCAAATACATCGTAATATCTTTCAAACATATAAATGTCAACATACTGGTCTTATTATGAGCGTCTCTTACACTTTTAATCTTTTGTCTATAATAGGTATATATATACATATAATTAATTTCTTATATATATACACACACACTAAGCTTTAAATTTCAGTTAATATCCTTACGCTTACTAGAAGTAAGGTGATACTCACATTTTTGTGTCAAGCTTAATCCCAACTCACTTCCTTTCCTCTTGATTAAACTCCAAAATATCCTAACGACACAATAAATATTTATAACAACCCAATATAGGTAAATTAGAATTTAACCACTTCAAATCAAAGGCTTACAACTCTCAACTAACCCATTTGGTCATCCTCTAACGCTTAGGATTGAAAAGTACAAGATCTGGAAACCCAAAAACTAAAAATAAGGCTGCACAGTCGACTGTTTTCATCATAAATTCGACTGTGAAGACCCCTGGAAGACAGCATAGTGGCTGTCGACCTGAAGCTTCCGTCCCCAGAAATAGCATGAAAACGCCCTCTTTTTCTTCTCAAAACTCATAGATCTTCCATAAAACTTCAAATCCTTTAAAACCAAAGTTCTTTCAAGCTTAAAGTTGAATCTTTTACAATACCCACATCAAAATTCTACTTAAAACTCTTGAATCACTCAAATCAAGCATAAACCCATTTCTTAGAACTAAAACTTATTTTTCATTAAAAATTCTTCAAAAACCTTATTTCAAGAATTCAAACCTTCAATCTAATGAATATACCTAACAAAGTAAAACAATTCTTACCTTCCTTGTGAGATTTTCCCTTTCTTTTTCTCCCCTTTTTTCCTTTTCTTCCTCTTTCTTCTCTTTTCTCTTCTTTTCTCTCTCTCTCCTCTCTTTTGGTGGTTGTAGAGAATCCATCACATTGTGTTGGTTTTTCTCCCTTTCAACTAATATTTATAGAACAATCTTTTTTATATTTGCATGCAAAGCCTCTAACTCTTCCTTTCATTTAAAATTCACACCAAAACTC
Source organism: Bretschneidera sinensis (assembly GCA_023935145.1). Lineage (NCBI taxonomy): Eukaryota > Viridiplantae > Streptophyta > Magnoliopsida > Brassicales > Akaniaceae > Bretschneidera > Bretschneidera sinensis. Next base: position 40,168,319 of record CM043699.1, read on the forward strand.
TTTAAAAACCCAACTCTCACCTAGCTTTCCTTATTACCTTTCAAGGAAAAAATTGTATTCCCCCAAAACTAATTCTTAATTACAACATAGATTTACATAAACACATTAAAAATTCCTCGAAATAAATTCCACAAATTAAAATACTGGGTCTTACAATTCTTCCCCACTAATAAAATTTCGTCCTCAAAATTTCCTTTACTAAGGTACACCAAGTATTATGATTAAGATCTTCCTGGTCTACTTCGAAATCTCAAACACAACTCTAAATCTTTCCACTTTCATCAACATTCGCCAACAAAGTTAAGTTTTTATTGCTCTTCAATTGGATCCTCTTCTTAAATCGTTATTAACTATCCAATTCATCATTTGGAATCTAACGTACTGCTAAAAAAAGATCTCCATCCTACTCTACCATAAAATTTTCTCATTAATAAGCAGTGTTTGCATCTTCAACAATTATTCACCTTTATACAAATTTCTCTCTTTTCCATCTGGTTCTTAAATTCACACATCTCTAACCCAAAGTATCACTTAAAATCATTTCCTTCTTACATCTTGTTTTTTTCTCTTGAATTTTAAAGACTAAGTTCTTTACAATTTTCTACCTCTTCTCCTCGACTTCATACTTCAAAGGTCTCGACTCAAATCATCTGACTATACATCATACTTAGAATTTGTCAACGATTTCACTTCGAAATTTTATAGCCGCTTCAACTTGATTCTCTTTCATCCCTTCAATCTATTCGTTTTCACAAATTTTTCAATTCGCCTACAAAAGAAATAATCAATAAAATCTAAGTTCTCCATTCTTTATTAGCTTTCTAGCATCTCACAAGCACCAGTTTCAACAAGTAACTTACTTTTTAACACTTAGTTGTCTTCAAATACGACTTACAAATTTGTACTTCTCGGATCTAATCATTCCTTTACATAATTCCTTAGATTAAATCTTCTATTTATTCACTACTACACATACACTCTAAGCTTCACGTCAAATCCACGTATCGCCTTGTAATCGCTATGATCTCTACATTGCTTATATAAATTTCCTTAATGATCAGTCTCTAAAAATCTCAACTTTGCACTAGATAGACACATATAATACAATTCATGCTTCGAATTTTATCTTGGGATCTTAACTTTCACCTTTCCCTGAACTTACCCCTCTATACCCTTGGCCCTTTTCTTTTCAGGCCAAATCATCTCTGAAACCATCAATAGTTTCAAACTTTACAGTTTATACCTCATAGAAAATTTCCAACTAATTCATTAGTCCACATCATTCCTACAAATTCTTAAATTAAGTTTAATACCTTCAACTTTTTAACCTTCTAAAATCATTAATCTCATCGAATTTCTCTATCTCCTTTTTAATTCTAGAAATAAAAATCAACACAAAGTATCTAATAATTTTTCTTCATCTATCTCAAACTCGATTATCTCCCCTTCTACAATACATGGCGGCAATAGAAATCTCTTACTTCTTATATAGTCCTTTTCATTATCTCACCGAACAATAATATATTCTTCCTTTCTTTTACCTCCACTTTACTAACAAAATCTTTATGTGCTCAAATTACTCCTCTGACTTAATTACGTTTCCAACTTCTTCATGCTCCTCATTCCATCTTAAGATGCTTAAACGACCCATCACAAGTGGGCCCTACGTGAAATAACTCCATTACCTTTCAACACTGAGTACCTTTACTTAAGATGCAACTATATAACATCAAGAATACAAACATCTTATCAAACTCAAATTTAAATATCACATTTTTACACATCCAACTAATCTTTACAATACAAGAGAGTTAAAAATTTTACAATTTTCAAAAAACACAAATGAAAGAAAACTCCTCCACTTAAGTAAGCCTTTTACACTTTCTTTTACAATGACTAAACCAAGACCAATGGCTTAGACTCTTAACAAAGACCCAAAAGACTAGGAAGTCATAGACAAGAGCTTTATTTAGGACTTCATTCAACTTTAACTATGAAAGTCTCAGCTACCTGAAATGTTAGAAAATATAAGGGTGAGCTAAACAACTCGGTGAGAAACACATTACTAAAAGTAATCGTTTTAAAAGCTTTGTTCTTTATTATTTAAACCTTAAGTTAATATATATTTCTTTCTAAGTATGAAAAATATATAGGTATAAACTTTTTAGCTTACTTTTCTCATTTCTTATTAATAATGAAGTACTCATTATAAGTATTCCTTATTTCTTCAGTAAATCAGAAAGTACGTAGTTCTTATCACTTTTATATTATGTGATTAACCTTTTGAGAGTAAATGACAAATCTCAAATACAACAATCAACATTTCATACCCTTTACTGAACCAGATACATTCAATACCCTTTATTGGGTGAATTACATCACATGCCTTCACAGGCTAATTACAGCAAGTGTCCTTTAATGGACTAATCACAAAGCATACCCCTCATGGGCCAAACATCACTTGTGCCTCTCATGAGCCAATTAAAGTCATCAATTATATACTCATCATTCATTATGCAATGTAATGCAATCCAACTTCACTTCTTTCATCACTTCAAGGTTCTTGCCTCTCATTGGGCTAATTATAAACAATGGGGATCTCTCCCATCATAACCAATTTAGATCTCCTCCCTACCCCTTTTCAGTTGGAGTCTTTATAATTAACCACTTGGATCTCCTCCCTACCACTTGTCGGGTGGAGTCCTTACAATTAAACTTGGATCTCCTTCCTACCCCCCTAGCCGAGTGGAGTCCTAACAACTACATAATTATTCTATTCACCTCACACTATCACAATATAAAAAAAAAATTCACATCATTTACAAAGTGTTCACTACATTATAGTTTCTAACGTATAAGTTCAATAAATCAAATACATCGCAACATCTTTCAAACATATAAATGTCAACATACTAGTCTTATTATGAGTGTCGCTTACTCTTTTTAATCTTTTGTCTGTAATAGGTATATACGTATACATTAACCTTTAAATTTAATTTAACATCCTTACACTTACTAGAAGTAAGGAGATACTCACCTCTTTCACCAAGCTTAATCTAAACTCACTTTCTTGCCTCTTGATTAAACTCCAAAATATCCTAACGACACAAAAAACATTTATCACAACCCAACACAGGTAAATTAGAATTTAATCACTTCAAATCAAAGGCTTACAACTCTCAACTAACCCATTAAGTCATCCTCTAATGCTTAGGATTGAAAAGGACAAGATTTGAAAACCCAAAAACTAAAAATAAGGCTACACAATCGATTGTTTTCATCATACAGTCGACTGTGAAGTCCCTTGGAAGACATCACAGTCGACTGTCCAAATGCACAGTAGTCTATGCTGTTGACCTGAAGCTTCTGTCCCCGCACAATCAACTGTGCAATTTGGACAGTCGACTGTCCTAAGGACTGAAGCCTAGAAACAGCACGAAAACACCCTCTTTTTCTTCCCAAAACCCATAGATCTTCAATAAAACTTCAAATCCTTTAAAACCAAAGTTCCCTCAAGCTTAAAATTGAATATTTACAATACCCAAATCAAAATTTTACTTTAAAACTCTTGAATCACTCAAATTAAGCATAAACCCATTTCTTAGAACTAAAACTTGTTTTTCATCAAAAATCTTGTTTCAAGAATTCAAATCTTCAATCTAATGAACATACCTAACAAAGTAAAACAATTCTTACCTTTCTTGTGAGATTTTTCTTTTCTTCTTCTCCCTTTTTTCCCTTTTCTTTCTCTCTCTTCTCTTTTCTCTTCTTTTCTCTCATCTCTTTTGGTGGTTGTAGAGAATCCAACACATTCTGTTGGTTTTTCTCCCTTTCAACTCATATTTATAGAACAAACTTTCTTTTATTTGCATACCAAGCCTGCAATCCTTCATTGCTTTTAAAATTCACCCCAAAACTCTTTAAAAACCCAACTCTTACCTAACGTTCCTTATTACCTTTTAAGGAAAAAAATTTATTCCCCTAAAACTTATTCTTAATTACAAAATAAATTTACATAAACACATCAAAAATTTCTTGAAATAAATTCCACAAATTATAATAGTCTAATTAAAATACCGAGTCTTGCAATTCTTTTACCTAATTCCTTTAACATTTAGTTGTCTACAAATATGACTTAAATTATAATACTCTGCACTAGATAGACACAATATAGTACAATTTATGGTTCGAATTTAATCTTGGGATCTTAACTTTCACCTCTCCCTCAATTTACCCCTTTATACCTTGGCCCATTTCCTTTCAGTCCAAATCATCTCCCAAACCATCAATAGTTTCAAACTTAACAGCTTATACCTCATAGAAAATTTCCACCTAATTCATTAGTCCACATTAATCCCATAAATTCTTAAATTAAGTTTAATACCTTCAACTTTTGGACCTTCCAAAATCATTAATCTCGTAGAATTTCTCTCTCATTTTTAATTCTAGAAATAAAAATCAACACAAGGTATCCAATAACTTTTCTTTATCTATCTCAAACTTTATTATCTCTCATTCTACAATACTTGGCGACAATAGAGATCTCTTACTTCTTATGTAGTCCTTTTCAGTATCTCATCGAACTATAATATCTTCTTTCTTTATTTTACCTCCACTTTCCTAACAAAATCTTTATATGCTCAAATTACTCATTTGACTTAATTATGTTTTGAACTTCTTCATGCTCCTCATTCCATCTTCTAATCCATTTAGAAAAATCAAACTATTGGAAAATCATCCAATATTTCACCTTTAAACTTCTCCTTTAATTTACCATTACTAACAATCCTTGAATAAAGTATTCTGCGTTCAAATTACACAACGTACATCATTTTTTAGAAGATACCTTTTACTCTCATCCATGATTACTATTTCTTCTCATACACTTAATAAAAATCTATTCTCATCTACTTAATTCTTCTTAATAGCTTCTTGGTTTGTTTAAGATCTTCCCTTCACTTTACATTATAGATCCTTACGTCTTTAAACATTTAGTAACCCTTACTCTTTATAGTTATCTCCTTCATTAATATTTTCTCTCAATTCCTTCCTTTTCTAGTATACCCTTTACTTATTTGAATCTTAAATTACTAACTTGTCCCTTGTAACCTCTTATTTTACATCAATACTGACAATTGTCATGTCCTTACTATTAACCATGGTGAAAGTTAAAACTAATTGACTCTATCTCAATTCTTCCACCAAATACTCACACCACAATCCTTTACTCTCTCATTTCATACCCCTTTTATCTTTCATCACAATTATTTTAACACTCTTACATCTCACTAAACTCTTGATTTCCAATAGTACACCTTCTTAACATTTCTTTTGTTATGCAAATACACTATACTTTCACTAGTAATCAACGTTTCTAGTACCTCAACTACAATCAAGACAAATCATTCACAATTCTTTAGCTCTTCAAATATTTCAAGTATCTCAACTCATCATCAATTATCTTTCATTAAACACCCAAGACATTTTCCCAATAAGATCAAAACTATAAGCTCCTTCGACTAAACACCAACCATTTAATTACTCATTACCAATTCTAAACTCAAGTTTTCTTGGTTTTAAAATAATTCCACCATCTCTTTACATTGCACTTTGCTTAGCCTTAAGATTAAATTATAATTCACTTTACCTTTCTCCTTGATATATATATATAGACACACACACACACACACACTAACATAATAGCTCTAATCTTCAAACAATTTCAAACTGAAAATTTATAGAGATTCTTAACTAATACCCTTTTACTTCTAATTCATCGAATGAAACACTCTAATGGAGTCCACAAAAACTTTAACTAAGAAAATTATACCTTATTTTCCATTCTCTTAAAATCCAAAGATATCACACAATTTTGTTTATAATTTCCTTAGTACCATAATTCCTTATTTAATCAATTTTTCTCGCTTCACCACTATCATTTTTTTTTACTGAATATCCTATTTTACATTAACCACCTATCTTATACTTCTATGGATCAATACTACTTCCTGACTCTTGAACTTCCCAAATTTTTCTAATTAATAATACAATCCGAACCTTCAATCATTCAATCTGATTCTTCATCAACTACCCTTTCACTATGCTCATTTCTTAGGGACACACATATTACTAACCCACTATGCAAGTTTTTTCTAAAACAAGTTCACAATTTCTTATACTAACTATTCTTTAGGTCAACAATACACAATATTCATACCATCTTTGAAGAAATACCCAATCATAATGTTGGAAATCACCTTGACAAGATTCCCAGGTGGTGATCTTCCAAACACCCAAGTCTAGAATGACTTGTAGAAAGAATTTCAGCAATCAAATACAAGAACAGAAAATCAAAGAAAGAAAGAAGACAAGCAATTTGTTATCGAGATTCGACAATGTGCCTACGTCCCCGTGAGTTCCTCCGAACTCTCTGCACTATCTCAAATGGTTCTTATAAGTTACAACAATCCCCTTCAAGAAGCTCAAGTTCTTGAAGAAACCAAGAAGAGAAGAAAAAAGATTAGAATGCTCTCTCTCTATACTACTCTCTCTTCTTTACAACCAGTCTCACTACAAAGAGTCCTTCTTGTGTTTATGTCTCTCACATAATTCTCTCTTGTATTACAATTGATCTCACAATGTCACAAACTTGTGTGTTTCTCCTCTTGTAAAAATAAGGCTTGAGAACCCCTTTTATAGCCTTTCACTTCTTAGACATTCTTGTGAATCAATTTCCACCCTTTGATCATGATCTCCACTTAATCATAGCCCTTCATCACTTCTCAAGTGGTGTTGTGCATTTTAACCTTGCACTCACGCACTTAAAAGGGTCTTAAAACAGGCTGTCCATGTGTGCAGCCCTTTGCCTAGCGCCTAGGCGCTCAACAAGGGGCGCCATGGTGCTGGGTAGGGCACCTTTGCACACCTTCTGGACGCCATGGTGCTGATGCTGTGCACCATGGCACTGATGTGGTCCTTCAGCACATCATTTTGGATGCCATGGTGCTGGTGCTGGGCGCAATGGCGCATGCTGATGCTGCTGTTGTGCACACACTTCCCTGATTGTGTGTAGAAGTGCGCACACTAGTGCGCATGGCCTTTCCTTGCTCCAAATTGATGCACACACATGTGTGCAGTCTTCTAACTTGCTGAAATTTGATATTCCACCTTTGGTTTGGACTTTAACCATTTTTCAACCTTGTTTGGACCTATTTGAACCTTAGACAAATAACAACAATCTCTACCTTTGTCTAAGTGTTCAAAAAACCTGAACCATTATGCAAAAAGCTTCGAGATCCAAACTCATCTTGAGTCATCAATTAACCAACTCCAATCTTAAGTAATTCAAGGAAATGATTGAACTTACTTAGAGGTAGGACTTTGGTACCCAAGTTCGCAGGACTTTCTTCCGTGGTCTTCTTGTCAACATGAATGCGTCCTTTCGTACCATTTTTCGGAATGTAATGATACCGAACATTCATATACTTTGTCCTCTCATGGAACACTGGATTCCTCCACAAGTACCACATACTTTGTCTATCTAAAGACACCACAACCTGCTCTTTTAGGACCTCCCACTCGTCCAACGACCCTTTGCATCCCATAGCCTCCTTTATGGCTTCCATAGCCGCTATGTATTCTGCCCCGGTTATTATGAGTGCTACCACCGGCTGCCACTGAGCCTTCAAATACCTCAGCAACCTCTTTATCCCAAGCCAATACTTCTTTCCGGGATTACTCACAAATTTGCTGAGAACACCCATTGCCCAAGAAACCCTCAACCGGTTTCTCTCCTTTTCTTGGATTCTACACATCCCAAGGATCTTTTGTGTAAGGCTGACATTCTTCCTCTCGAACTCCTCACTGAGTTGAGATGTATACCTTTTCATCATCTTCCTGTTGTTCCAAACCAATAGCCCATCAATGACATAGATGAGGATACTCACCATCTTCTTCACCTTGTGTCCAGGTGTGAAAGTTTCTGTGACACCTATGTCTTCTCTTCTTGTGAACCCATTCGCCACCATCCTAGCTTTGTTTCGGACTTCATCCCCTGGAGGGTACCATTCTTTGATCTTGTAAGTGCACTTACATTCTACAACTTTCTGCTTTCCTGAAATTTTCACCAATTCTCAGAAGTTGTTCTTCATCAAAGAGTCCATTTTTTCCTCTATAGCCAGCTGCCACTTTGATGAATCCTTACACTCCATAGCATCGGTGTAAGTTTCTGGTTTAACCTCTCCTTCTATCCAAAGAGCTTCTATATTAGCATTTGCAAACCCATATCTCAAGGGTGGTCTAACCGCTCTCTTTTCCCGGTCTCTTGTGAGCTGGTAGTCATTTACTGCATCAACCTCTTCTTATTCAGCCTCTCCTTCTTGAGTTTCTTGAGCTTGGCCTTCATCCAAGGGCTCTACCTGGTCTTAACCCTCTTGCCTCCTCTACTCTACCTAAATCGAGTTCTCCTTGATGTGATGCTCCATAACTTTCGGTTTGGTTTGCTCACTATCCCCTGCAGGGTTAGTTTTCTCTAAATAGGGAAATAATAATTCATTAAAGATAACATCCCTACTTATGATCAGTTTCATGCCCTTATTTTCTAAGGACCACAACCTATATCCCTTAACCCCATCAACATATCCTAGAAATACACATTTTCTAGATCTAGGGCTAAGTTTATCCTCCTTTTGATGTGCATATGCAACACAACTAAAAGTCCTAAGGTTGTTTAATTCAGGGGGTTTTCCACTCCACATCTCCATGGGAGTCTTGAGCTCTAAAGCTCTAGAGGGTGATTTATTTATCAAGTATGCAGATATAGCTACAGCTTCTCCCCAAAAATATTTTGATAAACCGGATCCATTTAACATGCACCTAACCTTTTCTATAAGGGTCTTATTCATCCACTCAGCAACTCCACTTTGCTGAGGGGTTTCCACAACCGTCCTATGTCTTAGAATCCCATTTAACCTATAGAATTGATTAAGTTCTTAGTTAAAAATTTCTAAGCCATTATCAGTTCTTATCCCCTTAACTACTCTACCCATTTGAGTCTCAACCAGCCCTTTTCCACACCACTAACTTATTCATTACATCTGATTTATTTCTAAGCAAATAAACCCACACTCTTCTTGAATAATCATCAATTAAAGATAGAAAGTAAAAGTTACCTCCGTTGGTCCCCAAAGGTCCGCATGAATGTAGTTAAGAATGCCCTTAGACTTGTGCACTCCGGTGTTGAAGCTGACCCAGTGTTGTTTCTCAAGAACACAACACTCGCAGAAATCAAGTTCCTCTACTTTGACTCCACCAAGTAGGCCATCCTTGCTGAGAACTTGCAGGCCCTCTTCGCTCATATGTCCCAAGTGAGTGTGCCAAAGGGCTGCCCTATCCATCTCAGCTATCAAGCTTGCTGTTTGATCATTGATTTCTATCTCTCTGATCATCTCATAGAGTCCATCGTTTCTTGCTGCCTTGATCACTACCAAAGATCCCTTGGCCACCTTTATCTTTCCTCCCTCTACTTTGCATGTATACCCCATGGAATCCAGCTGCCCCAATGAGATCAAATTTCTCTTCCAATCTGGAAGATATCTTACATTTCGCAGCAGCCTTGTGACTCCATCAAACATCCTTAATTGGATGTCTCCAATCCCTCTCACTTGAAAAGAATTGTCATTCCCCAAGAAGACCCTTCCATCATTGATCTCCTTGAAATTCTTGAACCATTCCTTGTGAGGGCACATATGATAAGTGCACCCGGAATCAAGAATTCACTTTCCGCTGCCTTCTTGCCCCTTGCTCACACCCGAGCACACAATAAGAACATCATCACCTTGTTGTTCTCCTATGGCAACTGAAGCCTCTCCATTGTTGGTATGACTTTTCCTCTCATCCCATAACCTCTTCTTTCAATCTTTCTTGAAATGGCCCTCCTTGTTGCAGTAGAAGCATCTCCTTCCTCCTCCAAGTCTTATCTTGGAATGAAAAATCCCATGGCTCTCTCCTCTACATTTGTCCCGGTAGTAGCCATTGTTTCTACTGCCATTCCGAGTTGTTGGCCTTCCTCTTACGAACAGCCTATCACCACTTGATGTCTCCTTCATCTTGGCTTTGAAATCATGTGCTCTTATGGCATTGATTACTATCTCTTTTGTTAAAGTATCCCTTCCATACTCAATAGTATTAATCAAATTATCAAAGTAATCAGGAAGAGAATTTAACAAAATAACAGCCAATTGTTCATCTAGAAAGATAATGCTACAACTATTCAAATCTTGAACTAGCTTATTAAAGATATCAAGATTATCTTGCAACTCTTTACTAGGATCCATTTTAAAAACAAAGATTCTTTTAAGAAGATAAATCTTGTTAGGAAGAGTTTTGGTAAGAAACAACTCATCTAGTTTCTTCCATATGACAGCCAGATCCTCCGAGTCTCCGCACTCCCTTGTGATACTATCCAAATGGAGAGGCTTTGATTGTCAAAATAGAACAGCAAGATGATGATTTTCTTATTGTGTGCTCAAGTGTGAGAAAGGGGCAAGAAGGCAGCAGGAAATGGATCTTGGATTCCCAGTGCACTCATCACATGTGCCCTCACCGGAGTTGGTTCAAGAATTTCAAGGAAACCAATGATGAAAGGGTTTTCTTGGGGAATGATATTTCTTACCAAGTAAGGGGCACAAGAGACATCCAGGTGAGGATGTTTGATGGACTAACAAGGCTGCTGGAGAATGTGAGGTATCTTCCAGATTTGAGGAGGAATTTGATCTTATTGGGGCAGCTGGATTCCATGGGATACACATGCAAGATAGAGGGAGGAAAAATCAAGGTAGCCAAGGGATCTTTGGTAGTGATCAAAGAAATAATGAAGGATGGACTTTATGAGATGATCAGAGACATGGAGATCAAGGATCAAGCAGCAAGCTTGATGGCTGAGATGGATGAGGCAGGCCTTTGGCACACTCACTTGGGATATATGAACGAAAAAGGCCTGCAAGTTTTCAGCATGGATGACCTACTTGGTGGAAACAAAGTAGAGGAACTTGATTTCTGCGAATGTTGTGTTCTTGAGAAGCAACACCGGGTCAGCTTCAACACTGGAGTGCACAAGTCTAAGGGCATTCTTGACTACATTCATGCGGATCTTTGGGGACCAGTAAGGACACCAACACATGGACATAACTTTTACTTTCTGTCTTTAATTGAAGATTATTCAAGAAAGGTTTGGGTTTATTTGGTTAGAAATAAATCAGATGCTTTGAATAAATTAGTGGTGTGGAAAAAGCTAGTGGAGACTCAAAGGGGCAGGGTAGTTAAGGGGATAAGAGCCAATAATGGCTTAAAAAATTTTAACCAAGAACTTGATCAATTCTGTAGGTTAAATGGCATTCTAAGACATAGAACGGTTGTGAGGATGAATATGACCCTTATGGAAAATGGTAGGTGCATGTTAGATAGATTCGGATTACCCAAATATTTTTAGGGGGAAGCAGTGTCTGCTACTGCGTATTTGGTTAATATATCACCCTCTAGGATTGTGTACCATAAGACTCCAGAGGAGATGTGGAATGGAAAACCCCCTGAGTTGGACAACCTTAGGACTTTTGGGTGTGCTGCATATGCACAACAAAAGGATGATAGACTTAGCCCAGGATCTAGAAAATATGTGTTTCTAGGATATGAGGAAGAGGCTAAGAGGTATAGGTTATGGTTCTTAAAGAAAGAAGGATTGAGACTCATAATAAGTAGGGATGTTAATTTTAATGAATTGTTATTTCCCTATTTGGAGAAAATTAACCCTGCGGGGGCTAGTGAGCAAACCATTTCGGTATTTGTGGAGCATAGCATCAAAGAGAATTCGGTTCAGGTAGAGCAAGGAAGGCAAGAGGGTTCAGACTAGGTAGAGCCCATTGATGAATGCCAATCTCAGGACACTCATAAGGAGGCTGAACTGAAAGAGGATGATGCAGGGAGTCAGAAGGACTATCAGCTCACAAGAGACCGGGAAAGAAGACTGGTCGGACCACCTTCAAGTCATGGTTTTGCGGATGCTGCGGATGTAGCAACTCCTTGGATAGAAGGAGAGATGAGTGAATAAGAGACTTACATTGATGCCATGGGATGTAACGATTCACCAAGATGGAAGCTAGCTATAGAGGAAGAAATGGATTCTTTGAGGAAGAACAACTTCTGGGAATTGGTGCACATTCCGAGAAAACAGAGAGTTGTGGATTGTAAGTGGACTTACAAGATCAAAGAAAGGTACCCTCCAGGAGATGAAGTCCGGAACAAGGCTAAGCTGGTGGCGAAAAGGTTCGCAAGAAGAAAAGACATAGATTTCACAGAAACTTTCTCACCTGGACACAAGGTGGAGAAGATGGTGAGTATCCTCATCTTTGTCATTGATGTGCTATTGGTTCGGAACAGTAGGAAGAGGATGGAAAGGTTTACATCTCAACTCAGTGAGTAGTTTAAGAGGAAGGATCTCAGCATTACACAAAAGATCCTTGAGATGAGAAGAATTCGGAAAAGGGAGAAAAATGAGTTGAAGGTTTCTTGGTCTTCTATGGAAGATGGTAAACCAGCAAAGATTCCCCTTACTGGTCATTTCAAGTTCTCCAGCAAAAGATGTCTTGGAATGGATGAGGAGAAGAATGAAATGGTAAAGGTTCTTTACTCTAGTGTGATTGGACCAGTCATGTCCATGATGATGAGCACTAGACCCAACATTTCTCAGGCAGTGGGTGTTCTCAGCAGATTTGTGAGTAATCCCAGAAAAGAGTTTTGGCTTGGGATGAAGTGATTACTAAGGTATTGGAAGGCTCGGTGGCAGCCGGTGGTAGCACTCTTAACAACCGGGGCAGAATACATAGTGGTTTTGGAAGCTATAAAGGAGGCTATGTGGTGCAAAGGGTTGTTGGATGAGTGGATGGTCCTAAAAGAGCAGGTGGTGGTGTATTCGGTTAACCAAAGTGTGTAGCACTTGTGGAGGAATCCGGTGTTCCATGGGAGGACAAAACACATGGATAAGGTAGCCACGGAGGAAAGTCTTGCAGATTTAGGCACCAAGTTTCTACTTCTAAGAAGGTCCAATTATTGCCTTGGACTTCTTAGGAATGGAGTCGGTTGATTGATGACTCAAGATGAGTTTGGATCCTGGAGTTCTCTGTACAATGGTTCAGGTTTAATCACTTAGACAAAGGTATAGATTGTTTATCTTTGCTTAAGGTTTAAACATGGTTTAAACAAGGTTAATGTCTAAACTAAGGGTGGAAGAATAAATTTCAGCATGTTAAAGAAGTGCACACAAGTGTGCATGACACCTTGGAGCAAGGCAAAGGTAGACACACTAGTGTGTGCGCCTAAGCACACAAGCTGGAAAGTATGTACATCAGGTCAGGTAGCAGCCCAGCTTTGTCCAGGCTGCAGCGCACAGTATGGAGGAATGCTGGAGGAAGGCCAGGCCGCGGCACACCCTATCCCAGGCCGCGGCACACAGAGTGGCAACAAATGTGCCCTGTTTCAGGCCGCACCCTGAAGGCACACCAAGCCTAGTTTTTTAGCCTTATATTGAGTGTGTGGATGCAAGATCAAAATGCATAGCTTGACTAAAGAATGATCAAAGGCCATGGTTGAGTGGTCATCAAGATCTAAGGGTAGAGATTGACTCTCAAGATTAGACAAGAAGTTGGTGCACTATATAAATGGTCACCTAGCTTCATTCTCAACAAGAATGTGATGTAATGTAACTTGTGAGACATGTGTGTGAATGAGAGAATTGTGTGAGAGTGCAAAGACACAGACATACAAGAGGGACTCATTGTAGAGAGGCTGGTTATAAAGAAGAGAGAGTAGTATAGATAGAGAGCATTGTAATAGTTCTTATCTTTTCATCTTCTCTTCTTGGTTTCTTCAAGAACTTAGGTTTCTTGGAGAGGGTTGCTGTAATTGTAAAGAACCATTGATTTAGTGCAGAGAGTTCAGAGGAACTCATGGGGACGTAGGCTATTGCCAAACCTCGATAACAAATTGCTTGTGTTCTTTTCTTTCTTGCTTTCGATTGCTGTATTTCTTTCTACAAGTCATTCTAAACTTGGGTGTTTGGAAGATCACCACCTGGGCATCTTGTGAAGGTGATTTCCAACATCCTCGTACTCAACATCTAAGTATACACACACAAGCCTACTACTTAGGACTTCTTTTACTTCGAGTCTACATTTTATAACAACTATTTTCTAGACCAATACCACACAGTAATTACACAATCAGTAATCATCAGAACTTTAACACAACAACATGAAAAATAATCATTAAAAGAGAAGTTCCTATGTAACTTAATTTAGGTCACTAGCTTAATACGATTTATTCAACTCATGTCATCTTGGAAAATCAATCTTAAAAATAAATTCCCATCTTTTTCAACTACTATCTCATTAATAAGTTGTCAACAGTTGCATCTATCACAGTAAAACTTTCAAATAATTAAAATTCTCCAAAGGTCATTTTCTCATCTTTCACCTTTCAACATCATCATCAAACCACCAACCACACATTAATGCTTTTACCCAGGTAAACAGCACGCCAATCAAATATTTTATTGCATTAAACAATTTTACCAACATTATATAAAAAAATTCACACCAATAATTTCCATAAAAAGACATCAATACAACAATTTACAAACATCAAAAGTTACTTCAACCAACATCAATTTCACATAACAATCACACAAAAGTTGGCTGAACTTAAATCTCAAGACATATTACCCCCACTTAAGCCATCTTTGGTTATCATTCCTAAACAGTATCATCTCCAACTCTACACAACTGACTTTTTATCACCACCCCAAGCATTATGCTTATGCAGCTACAGTTTTTAGAACCTTAAACCTAAAGCTTTTATACCAAAAATGTAACGACTCATCTTGAGTAGGCCCTACTAGGAATGACTCCATTACCTTTCAGTATTTAGCATCTTGACTCAAGATGCAACCATATAATACTCATCAAGAATACAAACATCCTATCAAACTTATAAATTAAAATATCAATTTTTACACATCCAATCAATCTTTACAATACAATAGAGTAAATTTTTTTACAATTTTCAAAAGATGCAAATGAGAAAACTCCCCCACTAAAGTAAGCCTTTATACTTTCTTTTACAATGACTAAATCAAGACCAAGGGCTTAGACTCTTAACAAAGACCCAAAAGATGAGGATATTGTAGACAAGAGCCTTATTTAGGACTTCCTTCATCTTTAACTATCAAACTCCCAATATTACCTTAAATGTTAGAAAATAGAAGGGTGAGCTAAACAACTCAGATTACTAAAAGTAATCGTTTTAAAAAAAAATCTTTATTTTTCAAACCTTAACTTAATATTTATTTCTTTCTAAGTACTGAAAATAATACGACTTATAAGTATAAACTCTTCAGCTTACTTTTCTCATTTCTTATTACTAACGAATAAGTATTCCTTATTTCTTCAGTAAATCAGAAAGTACGTAGTTCTTATCACTTATATATTACGTGATTAATCTTTTGAGAGTAAATGACAAATCTCAAATATTTTCATACTACTACAATCAACATTTCATACCCTTTACTGAACCAAATACATTCAACACCCTTGATTGGGCGAATCACATCACATGCCTTTACCGGCTAATTACAACAAGTGTCCTTTAATGGACTAATCACAAAGCATGCCCCTCATGGGTCAAACATCACTTGTGCCTCATATGGGCCAATTAAAGTCATCAATTATATACTAATCATTCATTATGCAATGCAATGCAACTTCACTTCTTTCATCACTTCAAGGTTCTTGCCTCTCATTGGGCTAATCATAAAGAATGGGGACGTCTCATATTATAAACAATTTGGATCTCTTCCTTACCCCATTCCGGGTGCAGTCCTTACAATTAACCACTTGGATCTCCTCCCCACCCCTTGCCGGGTGGAGTCTTTACACTTAAACTTGGATGTCCTCCCTACCCCTTTCTGAGTGGAGTCCCAACAATTACATAATTATTCTATTCATTTCACACTATCACATTATCAACAAAATTTTATAATATGTACAAAGCATTCACAACATTACAGTTTCTCATGTATAAGTTTAATAAATCAAATACATCGCAACATCTTGTAAACATATAAATGTTAGCATACTAGTCTTATTATAAATGTCTCTTACTCTTTTAATCTTTTGTCTACAATAGGTGTATATAATTAATTTCTTACATTCATATATATATATAGACACACACACACACACACTACACACACGCACACACACTAAGCTTCAAATTTCATTTAATATCCTTGCGTTTATTAGAAGTAAGGTGATACTCACCTCTTTGCACCAAGCTTAATCCCAACTCACTTCCTTGCCTCTTAATTAAACTCCAAAATATCCTAACGACACAACAAATATTTATCATAACCCAACATAAGTAAATTAAAATTTAATCACTTCAAATCAAAGGCTTACAACTCTCAACTAACCCATTAGTCATCCTCTAACGCTTAGGATTGAAAATGACAAGATTTGAAAACCAAAAAACTAAAAATAAGGCTGCACAATCGACTGTTTTAATCATATAGTAGATTGTGAAGTCCCCTGGAAGACAGCACAATAAACTATCCAAATGCACAGTCGACTGTACTGTCGACCTGAAGCTTTTATCCCTCGCATAGTCGACTGTGCAATTTGGACAGTCAACTGTCCTAAGGGCTGAAGCCTAGAAACAGCACAAAAACTCCCTCTTTTTCTTCTCAAAACCCATAAATCTTCCATAAAACTTTAAATCCTTTAAAACTAAAGTTTCTTGAAGCTTAAAGTTGAATCTTTTACAATACACACATCAAAATTTTACTTAAAACTCTTGAATCACTCAAATCAAGTGTAAACCCATTTCTTAGAACTAAAACTTGTTTTTCATCAAAAATTCTTCAAAAATGCTATTTCAAGAATTCAAATCTTCACTCTAATGAACATACCTAACAAAGTAAAAAATTCTTTCTTTCTTTGTGAGATTTTTCCTTTCTACTTATTCTCTCTTTTTTCTTTTCTTCCTCTTCTTCCTCCTTCTTCTCTTTTTTCTTCTCTTCTCTTCTCTCTTTCTCTCATCTCTTTTGGTAGTTGTAGAGAATCCAGCACATTGTGTTGGTTTTTCACCTTTTCAACTCATATTTATAGAACTAAATTTTTTTTTATTTGCATGCAAAGCCTTCACCTCTTCCTTTCATTTAAAATTCACTCCAAAACTCTTTAAAACCCAACTCTTGCCTAGATTTCCTTATTACCTTTTAAGCAAAAAAATTTATTCCCTCTAAAATTATTCTTAATTACAACATAGATTCACATAAACACATCAAAAATTCCTCGAAATAAATTCCATAAATTAAAATAGTCTAATTAAAATGTCAGGTCTTACATATACTATACGAAATTAATGTATAATCAACATTAAGAGAGGTCACGAATTTCTTTTTGTTTCAAACAACATTTAACCCAAAAATATTTGGAATTGTAGTGGCATTACAGTATGAAAACTCACCGATTTATGATAGATACATGCAACTATTGGTATTTGTCTAAGGTTTAAGCATGGTTCAAACATGGTCAAAGTCTAAACCAAGGTTAAAAGAATAAATTTCAGCATGTTAAAGGAGTGCACACATGTGTGTGCATCACTTTGGGTGTGTGCATACCTCTATTCATCAAGGCAAAAGAGTGCGCACAGCTGTGAGAGGAACAACATCAGTGTGCGCCGCACCTCTCTCTCACCAGTGTCGCACCGCCCAGTAAGGAGAAAGTTCTGGTAGACAATAGCACTGCACCTCTTCCTCACCAGTGCTGCACCACCCAGTAAGTGGTGAAAATGGTGCTTTGCCTAGCACCGCACCGCCCTCTGTTCAGTGCCTAGACGCTAGGCACATTGAGGCACACACATACAACTTGGTTAAGCCTCTTGTTAGGTGCGTGGATGCAAGGTTAAAATGCACAAAATCTAAGGGTGAAGAATGACACTCAAGATTGATCAAGAAGTTGATGCACTATATAAAGGGTCACCTAGCTTCATTCTCAACATAACATTGCGACATAATTTGAGATCAATTGTAAAAAGTGACAAGACACAATACAAGAGAGAATTGTGTGAGAGTGCAAAGACACAAAACACAAGAGGGACTCATTGTAGAGAGGCTGGTTGTAAAGAAGAGAGAGTAGTATGGATAAAGAGCATTGCAATAGTTCTTATTATCTTCTTTCTTCTCTTCTTAGTTTCTTCAAGAACTTGTGGTTTCTTGGAGAGGGTTGCAAAGAGTTCAGAGGAACTCACGGGGACGTAGGCTATTGCTGAACCTTGATAACAAATTACTTGTGTTCTTTTCTTTCTTGCTTTCGATTGCTGTATTTCTTTCTACAAGTCATTCTAGACTTAGGTGTTTAAAAGATCACCACATGGGCATCTTGTCAAGGTGATTTCCAACAGTGGTATCAGAGCAAGAATAAGAAGGTAACAGAGCCAAGACTCCAAGAATCAAATATCAACTTCTTGGGAGATTCAAGAACGGAGTAAAGATTAAGATCAGATCGTGTTCTTGAGAATGATTCAAGAACGGTGTTAAGATCCATCTTCGATCGTGTTCTTGAGGTTGAAGAAAGTATTTGTGGGTATTGCATAAATCTGAGATCTTGTCCACAAAGATGGCTTCAAATTTCATGGTTAAGAAATTTGATGGAAAGGGAGATTTTTCCCTGTGGAAGCAGAAATCAAGGCGGTTCTAATGCAACAGAAAATGGACTTGGCTATTGGAGAAGATGATGCTTTTCCAGCAAGTATCACGGAGGACCAGCGGGTTAAGATAAAGAAAATGGCTTACAGCACCATTTTCTTGCACATGTCGGATAGTGTCACAAGGGAGTGCGGAGACTCGGAAGATCTGGCTGTCATATGGAAGAAACTAGATGAGTTGTTTCTTACCAAAACTCTCCCTAACAAGATTTATCTTCTTAAAAGAATATTTTCTTTTAAAATGGATCCTAATAAAGAGTTACAAGATAATCTTGATGTCTTTAACAAACTAGTTCAAGATTTGGCTAGTTGTAGTATTAAATTCTCGGATGAACAATTAGTTGTTATTTTGTTAAACTCTCTTCCTGATTGCTTTGATAATTTGATTAATGCTATTGAGTATAGAAGGGATACTTTAACCAAGGGGATTGTGATCAATGCCATAAGGGCACATGACTTCAAAGCCAAGATGAATGAGACATCAAGTGGAGATGGGTTGTTCATAAGAGGAAGGCCAGCAACTCGGAATGGCAGTAGCAACCATGGCAACTACCAAGAGAAATCAAGAGGTATAGGGCAAAGCCATAGGAGAGCACATTCCAAATCAAGATTTGGAAAGAAGCGCTTCTACTGCAACAAAGAGGGCCATTTCAGAAAAGTTTGCAAGAAAAAGATGTGGGATGAGAGGAAAAGCTATACCAACAATGGAGAGGCTTCGGTTGCCAAAAGAGAATAGTAAGATGATATTCTTGTTGTGTGCTCAAATGTGAGCATGAGGCAAGGCATCGAGAAGTGGATTCTAGATTTCGGGTGCACTTATCACATGTGCCCTCACAAGAAATAGTTCAAGAATTTCAAGGAGATCAATAATGGAAAGGTATTCTTGGGGAATGACAATTCTTGTCAAGTGAGGGGGATTGGAGACATCCAATTGAGGATGTTTGATGGAGTCACAAGGTTGCTGCAAAATGTGAAGTATCTTCTAGATTTGAAGAGAAATTTGATCTTATTGGGGTAGCTGGATTCCATGGGGTATACATGCAAAGTAGAGGGTGGAAAGATCAAGGTGGCCAAGGGATCTTTGGTTGTGATCAAGGTAGAAAGAAACGATGGACTCTATGAGATGATCGAAAAAACAGAAATCAATGATCAAGCAGCAAGCTTGATGGCTGAGATGGATAAGGCAGCCATTTGGCCCACTCGTTTGGGACATATGATCGAAAAAGGCCTGAAAATTCTTAGCAATGATGGTCTACTTGGAGGAGACAAAGTAGAGAAACTGGATTTCTGTGAGAGTTGCATTCTTGGGAAGCAACACCGAGTCAGCTTCAACACCGAAGTGCATAAGTCTAAGAAGATTCTTGACTACATTCATTCGAACCTTTGGGGACCACCAAGAACACCAACACAGGGAGGTAACTTTTACTTTATGTCTTTAATTGATTATTATTCAAGAAGAGTGTGGGTTTATTTACTTAGAAATAAATAAGATGCCTTGAATAAATTTGTTGTGTGGAAGAAGTTGTTGGAAACTCAAACGGGTAGGGTAGTTAAGGCTTTACGAACTGATAATGACTTAGAATTTTGCAATAAGGATTTTGATAAATTCTATGAATTAAATGGCATTCTAAGGTATAAAACTGTTGTAAAATCACCTCAACAAAATGGAGTTGCTGAGAGGATGAATAGAACCCTTATGGAAAAGGTTAGGTGCATGTTAATAGGATCCTATTTACCAAAATATTTTTGGGGAGAAGCTGTGGTTGCAGCTGTATACTTGGTAAATAGATCACCCTCTAGAGCTTTAGAGCTCAAGACTCCCATAGAGATGTGGAGTGGGAAACCCCCTGAATTAAGCAACCCTAGGACTTTTGGTTGTGTTGCATATGCACATCAAAAGGAGGATAAGCTTAGCCCAAGATCTAGAAAATGTGTATTTCTAGGATATGGTGATAGGGTTAAGGGATATAGGTTGTGGTCCTTATAAAAGAAAGGCATGAAACTCATTATAAGTACGGATGTTATTTTTAATGAATTGTTATTTCCCTACTTAGAGAAAACTAACCCTACAGGGGCTAGTGAGCAAACCAGTTTGAAAGTTATGGAGCATCGCATCAAGGAGAATTCGGTTCAGGTAGAGCAAAGAAGGTAAGAAAGTTCAGACCAGGTAAAGCCCTTGAATGAAGGCTAAGCTCAAGAAACTTAATAAGAGGCTGAACAAGAAGAGGTTGATGCAGCAAGTCATAATGACTACCAGCTCACAAGAGACCAGGGAATGAGGGTGGTTAGACCATCTTTGAGATATGGGTTTGCGGATGCTAATGTAGCAGATCCTTAGATAGAAGGAGAGGTTGAACCAAAAACTTACATGGATTCCATGGAGTGTAAGGAGTCGTCAAAGTGGCAGCTGGCTATGGAGGAAGATATGGATTCTTTGATGAAGAACAACTCTTGGGAGTTGGTGCCCAAACCTGAAAAACAAAGAGTTGTGGATTGTAGATGGATCTACAAGATCAAAGAAGGGAATTGATGAGAGAAAAATATTGCATATTTTGGCCACTTAATTTACATTTGTTAGCTTAGGATTTTGTTACTTTGAGTTGTTTTCGTTGTTTTTCAGGTTTACAAGCACTGGGAAAGGAGTTTCACTAAAATTGCCAGAATTGCCCGTACAGATCAATCATCTTTGAAAATTAAACTGTATTGATTCAAGAAGAACCAGGATATGAACCACATATTCTTAGAAAGATCCAGAAGTCTATTTTCTGGAGAATTTTATGGCTCGTAAAAATGATTTTTCTACAGTAAGTTATAACCGTTTTAGTAGACAAAGGTCAGGCTGTGCAGGCTGTGTGGGATTTCAGCATAAACAGAAGTTTTGAAGGGCATGTGAAAACTTAAATCCCACATCCCACATCGGTTGAAAACAAATTTCTATATCCTACATCCCACATCGGATTGGAAACGCATTGCACTCGTGGTATTTGCCTATATAAGACCCACTCCACTTCATCATTCAGTGTACAATTCCTAGGCCACTTTGGTGTTAATCGGTGGATGTCTGCTAGCATTCTGGTGGATCCCGAAGGCTTTGCTACCACGAGGGGAAGCGCCGCCCATCAGCGAGTGGAATTTCTCCCATGTAAAGTTATTTATTTCTTTTAATTTAGTTGTTTTACTTTAATGTTTAGCACTTTTATTATGAATTGTAGTTTCATAGTTATGAGTGGCTAGAATCTTCAGCTAAGGTTGAATATGAAGCCTCGCCGTTGTTTGGCATAGTAGTTCAGATTTGCTTGTACAAATCTGACAATTTTTTAGTATAAATGTTCTGTCAATTATTTGAGTTAATCTTGTGATTGATTGATTTTAAATTGTTCTGTTGGATATTCCTTGTGTTTCATCTGATGGATACATCGAATTGTTTTCGATTAAATTGGATTTCCTTTGTGATTTGTTAAGAGTTGATACATTGGATGTTTTTGGTTTAATTGGGATATTCTTTGTTTTTTGTTTTAAGTTGGATTCATGGAATTTTTTGATAGGCTATCTTTAGAACATTGAAATATATACTTAACTTTGGCGAGATGGATTCAGAAACCTTAGTCTTTTTATTAGTTTTTAAAATCAATTTAGTTTAGCTTTTATTTATTTTGCAACATATAATTACAAATTTGGAACTAGGTTAAAATAGACTTAGTTTAGATAAAAATATATTTTCACAACACAATTCCCTGTGGATTCGACCTCGCACTTGCACAACACTATATTGCAAACGACTCGTGCGCTTACGAGTAATTTAAAACTCACAACAAGTTTTTGGCACCGTTGCCCGGGAATTGTTTTGTTTGTAAAATTTTTGTCTGAATTGATTTTATTTTTCTACTAGTTTAGTTAGCATTTTTGTTTTATTTTTATAATTTTAATTTTAATTTTGATTTTAATTTTGATTTTATTTTATTTTATTTAAAATTGCTCGAAAAATAAATAAATAAAATGAATTAAAAAAAAGAGAAAAAAAATATGTGGATGAATCTAGCACCGGTTTCACAGTCTTTAGAGGACACCATTAAGGAGTACATGAAAATGACTGGCTCGTCCATCAATGCTGCCAACACATTCAATGTTGATACATGTTCCATCTGTGCTAGTCCTATGCATCTGGCACAGAATTGTCCATCAATGCCGGCTTGTGCCGAGTATCCCATAGAACAAATGAATGCTTTCAATGACTGTTGTTGGCAATCAAATGGATCTTACTCCGAAACATACAATCTAGGTGGTGGGACCACTCTAATTTTTCATGGACGTAGAACCAACTGAGGAATCAGGGAGGAGCCCCTTATCAAGCTCACAATCAATACCTTCCAGAATTTCCTCCGCCAGTTCCAAGTTATAGTCACTCAGCCTATCCAGCACCATTACCTGCTTACCAAGCTCCCATTCAAACACCAGCACCAGTTTCACTGTCACTTGATGACACCTTTAAGGAGTACATGAAAATGACTAGCCAATCCATGAACAAAGTGATGACTGCAACAATAGAAAATACCCAAGCGATTGCCAAGCTAGAGAGTCAAATTGATCAAATTGCAAGTTACGTAGGTAAAGGAGAGGAAGGAGAGTTCCCCAGTCAACCTGAGCCTAACCCAAAGGAACAGTTTGCGGTGGGAAATTCATCAACTCCTATGCATTGGCAGGAACAAGTGCAATCAACTGTCCCATACTTGTCTGGGAGACAAGTGGACAATCAAGTGGAGGAGAACCCTACTATGCAACAAGGGCAAGAAAGTGGCAACAAGGAAAAGAGATATGCTGAGCCATCTACTGCCACACCTATTATTAAGGATCTCTCTAGGTCATTTTTACCTAAAGCACCTTACCCTGAGAGACTACAAGCGCCCAAGAAAGAAGGGAAGTCCGATGACATTATGAAGGTAGGCTTTGCTCAGTTTGGAGAGGATTTAGACTTAGATAAGTTACTTGAGTAAGCAAAAACTATCTTGGAGTCTGCTCCTCGGAAGAGTAGTAAGACAGAGGAGACTATGGATGAATCCCACATTGAGGACCCCTTGCTCACTTTGGAGAGGACTTGGGCTTAGATAAGTTACTCGAGGAAGTGAATGTCATTTTAGAGTCTGATCCTCGAGAAAGCAATGAGATGGAGGAAACCACAACACCTTAACCCCCCAAGAAGGAACTTAAGCCTTTATCGGACAATCTTAAGTATAAGTTCCTAGGTCCAGCAGATTCTTTGCCTATAATTATAGCTTTAGATTTGGGTGATGCTCCAGAGGAGAAATTATTGGACGTCTTAAGAGAGCATAAGGAAGCTATAGGCTGGACTATTGAGGATGTCAAGGGAATCAACCCCTCGTTGGTAATACACACAATACAGTTGGAGGAGAATACCATGCCATCGAGGGAGCCACAAAGAAGGCTCAACCCTGCTATGCAAGAGGTTGTGAGGGCAGAAGATATTAAGCTGTTAGAGGCAGGGATCATTTATCCCATCTCTGATAGCAAGTGGGTGAGCCTGATTCAAGTCGTGCCCAAACATGCTAAATTAACGATAGTGAAGAATGAGGATGACGAGTTGGTGCCAACTCGTGTTCAGTCAGGAGGGAGAGTGAGTATAGACTACCGTAAGTTGAATGCTGTCACTAGGCCTAATCATTTTCCATTCCTATTTATTGAACAGATGGTGGAGCGCTTAGTTGGGCATGTTTACTAATGTTGGGTCTGGCTGAAGACGTTAAACTTAGCACTCATGGGAGGCACCCCACAGCTTATCTTTTCTGTTTATTTATTATTTCGCATTTTTATGATTAATGTTTGTTTCCAGTATTTTTTGTTTTCTAGTTTTTTTATTTTTCAGGGACAATACGTACTTCAGTTCAAGTTTGGGGGTATGCCATAAGCCATACCAGTCCAGATAGTTCTCCATATCTCAGGTCAGCTCTTTTCATATTAGTCACACATTGGAGTCAATGTATAATTTAAGTTTGGGGGTATGGGAGACACATCACACATTTTGTCCTAATTTGTTATCTTTTTGTCGTAAAGATAAATGCGTGTTCATGTTCGTCTAAAAATTTTGATTGTTCTGAAAAATTGTGATGTGATTTCATTAGTGAGTTTAAAACTTTGAACACATGATCTGATGATAGAGTTTAAACTTTAGTTACTTACTTTAGGCATTTTCGAGAATTCACATGTTTGATCTAATCTAACACGAGCACATCAACACATATTTGTGTGAGGTATGACAAGTGAGTTGAATGTATACGTTTCTTTGTCTTAACTAAAACTGGATGACTTGTTGGATAAACACTTAGGCATATATATAAAAAATAAAAAATAAAAAAACCAACTAATACTACTAATATTTATAATGATCATCATCAATAAACTTTCCACTGAGTAATTGGACCTCTTGCCTCAGTAAGCAGTGAGTGTTCACGTCAAAAGGTGGGAATTTTATTCATAATGATCATTGCAAAACTTTCCACTGAGTAACTGGACCTTTTGCCTCAGTAAGCAGTGAGTGTTCACGTCAAAAGGTGGAATTTTGTTTGGTAGTATTAACGCCGGTTTAATTTCGTAGCCTTTTTGACTCGAGTTAGTAAGTCCTTAGAGGTGTCTTTACACCTAATGCCCTAAAACCATCTGGTTTGGGAGTCATTGACTCAACACTCGCTACATGGGTCGATTAGAAAGCTTAAGGGAACTAAACATAGCAGAGCCTTATATATATATATATATATATATATATAAAATAAAAAAATAAAAAAACTATGTCATCGTTGTTCTTTTCGATGAGAAATTCTGTGGATCTTGAGACTTGATTACCTTGTACATTGAAGTTATTTGGAAACCTCATCTGTATATGCTAAATCACTTTACACTGATTCAAGCTTGTGATGTCTTACCATGCCTCTTGTAAGTAATTAGGTTTTAAATTCTTATTCATTGTGAAGATGGGTTGGACTTATTTAAGCTTGCTCATGAATGAATCTCATGATTTTGAATGCTCCTTAAATTTTTAGATACCATGAATACTGAACTTATCTTTATGTTCTTTGTTTTTCATTTAGTTTTTTTTATTTATTTTGTTTTGCTAAGTTTGGGGCTATTTGATGAGGGAAAAATATTGCATATTTTGGCTACTTAATTTACATTTGTTAGCTTAAGATTTTGTTACTTTGAGTTATTTTCATTGTTTTTCAGGTTTACAAGCACTGGGAAAGGAGTTTCACTAAAATTGCCAGAATTGTCCGTACAGATCAATCATCTTTGAAAATTAAATTGTATTGATTCAAGAAGAACCAGGATATGAGCCTATACGCTTAGAAAGATCCATAAGTCTATTTTCTGGAGAATTTTATGGCTCGTAAAAATGATTTTTCTACTGAAAGTTATGGCCGTTTTAGTAGACAAAGGTCAGGCTGTGCGAGCTGTGCGGGATTTCAGCATGAACAGAAGTTTTGAAGGGTATGTAAAGACTTAAATCCCACATCCCACATCGGTTGGAAACACATTTCTATATCCCACATCCCACATCGGATTGAAAACGCATTGCACTCGTGGTATTTGCCTATATAAGACCCACTCCACTTCATCATTCAGTGTACAATTCCTGGGCCACTTTGGTGTTAATCGGTGGACGTCTGCTAGCATTCTGGTGGATCCTGAAGGCTTTGCTACCACGAGGGGAAGCGCCGCCCATCAGCAAGTGGAATTTCTCCCTTGTAAAGTTATTTATTTCTTTTAATTTAATTGTTTTAGTTTAATGTTTAGCACTTTTATTATGAATTGTAGTTTCATAGTTATGAGTGGCTAGAATCTTCAGCTAAGGTTGAAGATGAAGCCTCACCGTTGTTTGACATAGTAGTTCAAATTTGATTATACAAATCTGACAATTTTTTAGTATAAATGTTCTATCAATTATTTGAGTTAATCTTGTGATTGATTGAGTTTAAATTGTTCTGTTGGATATTCCTTGTGTTTCATCTGATGGATACATCGAATTGTTTTCGATTAAATTGGATTTCCTTTGTGATTTGTTAAGAGCGGATACATTGGATGCTTTTGGTTTAATTGGGATATTCTTTGTTTTTTTATTTAAGTTGGATTCATGGAATTTTTTTATAGGCTATCTTTAGAACATTGAGATATATGCTTAACTTTGGCGGGGTGGATTCAGAAACCTTAGTCTTTTTATTAGTTTTTAAAATCAATTTAGTTTAGCTTTTATTTATTTTGCAACATATAATTACAAATTTGGAACTAGGTTAAAATAGACTTAGTTTAGATAAAAATATATTTTCACAACACAATTCCCTGTGGATTCGACCTCGCACTTTCACAACACTATATTGCAAACGAATCGTGCGCTTGCGACTAATTTAAAACTCACAACAGGAATACTCCAGGGGATGAAGTCCGGTATAAAGCTAGGCTAGTGGCATTGGTGGTCTAATTTGATTGGGAAATCGAGCAAATGGATATGAAGACAGTGTTCTTACATGGAGAGCTTGATGAGACCATTTTCATGAGGCAGCCCGAAGGCTATGAGGAAGGAAGGAAGGGAGAGAGTTGGTGTGAAAATTGAAGAAATCTCTCTATGACCTGAAGTAATCACCTCGACAATGGAATAAGAGGTTTGATTCCTTTGTAATCAGCCTAGGTTTCATGAGGAGCTACTATGATTCGTGTTTGTACTATAAGGGGCAGAAGGTTGAGGAAGTGGTGATCATCTTCATCTATGTTGATGACATGTTGCTGGTTGGGAGCAGCATAGAAAGGATAAGGAAATTGAAGGCTCAACTTAGTTTGGAGTTTGAGATGAAGGATCTTGGCCGTGCATAGAAGATCTTAGGATGTGTATCATCCGAGAAAGAGAGAGAAATAGATTGAAGATCTCTCAAACTTCCTACATAGAGAAGATGATATGTAAATTCTCTATGGAAGATAGCAAACCGATGAAGGTTCCCTTTGCTGGTCATTTCAAGTTCTCTAGCGATCAATGTCTGAGATCGAAGGCGAAGAAGAAGAAAATGGAAAAAGTCTCTTACTCTAGTGCGGTTGGTTCTGTTATGTTCACCATGGTAAGCACTAGACCTGACATTGCTCATGCAATGAGTGTCCTCAGTAGGTTTATGAGTAATCCCGAAAAGGAGCATTGGCTTGGGATGAAGTGGTTGCTAAGGTACTTAAAGGGAAGCCCAGAAGTAGGGCTGGTTTATGAGAAGAGGGGTAAGTCCATCTGCCTTTAGGGTTTTGCGGATTCGGACTATGGAGCAGACTGGGATAAAAGGAGATCGATTACCTCCTACTTCTTTAACTTAAATGGATGTTGTGTAAGTTGGAAGGCTCAATTACAGTCAGTGGTAGCACTCTCAACAACCGAGGCTGAATACATAGCTGCTACGGAGGCCATTAAGGAGGTTATGTGGTGCAAAGGGTTGCTGGAAGAGTTGAAGGTACTAGAGGAGCAGGTTGTGATGCTTTCGGATAGTCAAAGTGCATTGCACTTGTGTAAGAATCTGGTGTTCCATGAGAGGACAAAGCACATGGATGTTCGGTATCATTTCATTCGGGAAAATGTTACGAAAGGATGTATCCATGTGGACAAGGTAGCCACGGAAGAAAATCCTGCGAATTTAGGTACTAAAGTACTACCTCTAAGTAAGTTCAATCATTGCCTTGGACTACTTAAGATTCGAGTCGGTTAATTGGTGACTCAAGATGAGTTCGGATCCTGAAGTTCTCTGCACAATGGTTAGAGTTTAAACACTTAGACAAAGGTAGAGATTGTTGGTATTTGTCTAAGGTTTAAGCATGGTTCAAACATGGTTAAAGTCTAAACCAAGTTTGGAAGAATAAATTTCAGCATGTTAAAGGAGTGCACACGTGTGTGCATCACTTTGGGTGTGTGTGCACACCTCTATTCATCAAGGCAAAAGAGTGTGCACAGCTGTGAGAGGGACAGCATCAGTGTGCGCTACACCTCTCCCTCACCAGTGCTACATCGCCCAGTAAGGAGGAAGTTTTGGTAGAGGGCAGTGCTACATCTCTCCCTCACCAGCGCAGCACCGCCCAGCAAGTGGTGAAAAGGGTGCTTTGCCTAGCGTCGCACCGCCCCCTGTTTAGTGCCTAGGCGCTAGGCACACTGAGGCACACACATAAAAATTAGTTAAGCCTCTTGTTAGGTATATGGATGCAAGGTTAAAATGCACATAATCACTTAGGATTGATGAAGGGCCATGATTGAGTGGTCATCAAGATCTAAGGGTGGAGAATGACACTCAAGATTGATCAAGAAGTTGGTGCACGATATAAAGGGTCACCTAACTTCATTCTCAACATAACATTGTGACATAATTTGAGATCAATTATAAAGAGTGACAAGACACAATACAAGAGAGAATTATGTGAGAGTGAAAAGACACAAAACACAAGAGGGACTCATTGTAGAGAGGTTGGTTGTAAAGAAGAGAGAGTAGTATAGATAGAGAGTATTGTAATAGTTCTTATCATCTTCTTTCTTCTCTTCTTGGTTTCTTTAAGAACTTGAGGTTTCTTGGAGAGGGTTGCTGTAATTGTAAAGAACCATTGATTAGTGCAGAGAGTTTAGAGGAACTCATAGGGACGTAGACTATTGTCGAACCTCGATAACAAATTGTTTGTGTTCTTTTCTTTCTTGCTTTCGATTGCTGTATTTCTTTCTACAAGTCATTCTAGACTTGGGTGTTTGGAAGATCACCACCTGGGCATCTTGTCAAGGTGATTTCCAACAGAAACCAGTGTGAGTTCCTTCCTCCACTCATTCGTTAAATAACCTATTCGAATTTCTTGCGATTTCTCGAATAACTAAGGGAAAATGACTGAAGGGATGGGTTTCTCAAACGAAAATAGTTGAAAGAAATGATAAATAGGTTTGCTCTGATTTTTTGTTTTCCAAACGTGAGTGTAAGTGAGGGTGGTTGTTGAGCCTACATTAAATTAGGGGTAGTAATGTCTTTGCAATTGAGCATGTCTTTTGGTGTTTTACGAAGTCAACATAACTTTATGCAAATCAGGATCTGTCATTATTGAGGGATGCAACTATATAATAACAAACAAGAAGGATGCAAGTGTAATTACACCCTAACCACGTGGTGTTTTAATAATTTTTCCTATTAAACAACTCTCCAAAGGATAACCTTATTCTATAAATCCATATGTAGAAAATTTCTATCTTCAATGTGACGGGTGGTTTAATTATTCTATCTTACATGACAATAATACTAATGGGGTTAGAGAATGTAATTGAGAGATTTAATTGAATAAAATTAATAATTGGAATACTTATTTATCATAATTAAAAGCTGGAGTACCAATTTAATTGATGGAACTAATAGTGTTATTTAGCCTTTAGAGTTCATTTCCTTTCATTTTCCATGTTGCTACAATGTATTATATTTTCCTATAAAAAATTTTATATTTTAAGTTTGTTTTCCCAATTCCTATGCATAGCACACAAACTATGTAAAAAAAAAACTATAATCAATAAGAAAAAAAGAACACAAACTATATTAATAAAATAAATATTCTAAACTATATTAATAAAATAAATATTCTATTTGATTATTTTTTTAGTTTTTTTTTAAAAAAATTTATTGATATGATTCCATATGTAAATACCATTGATCACTTAACTTAAAAAAAACAACCAATATAAAAATTAAACAAATAACTCACACATAAATAAAAGTCAAACCTTCACTTTCAATATTTTACCATCAAACCAAAAGCATTGTAGTTGTATGCTACACTAGGATACAAGATTCACTTGAGGAACCCATAGATTGAACTCCAATTCGCGAAATGGGCACTTTTAAAAAATGGACAAGCTTAACAATTGCGTCAACTGATTCAGCTGCACATAATTGTACTAGTTTAATATTTATTGATATGGATCAAATATACCACCTTACCAGAAAATGACACCTAACAACCTTAAGGGTAAAGTAATAATCTTATCCATTTCAAGCCCTATAAATAAGGGTCTCTTTAATGATAAATCATTCATAACCACCTTTCACTACTTTTCTCTCTCTACCTCTTACTCTGACATAAGCATTGGAGGGCCCTTATAGGAGAAAAACACTTCAAGTTGGCTTCCTTTTTAGGTATCTTAGACCAAGCTCATATTAGACCAACCCGAACCAATATACACTGAAGTGAAACAAACTAGACTTGACTTCAGCAATCGGCTCAATCAGACTCAGAACAAACCCAATCTATTTTCGACATCAACATTTATTTAAGAATAGTTAATAGTAGTAACATTTATTTCTGTTGGTTTTACATAAAAATTCATAAAATTAAGTTAAAAATATATTATACGATACATATATATGTTATGCCTTTATATTTATATTTATAAATTTTTAATATATAAAAAAATTTGGAGACGCTCTTAGTGTTAGTGTTTTTGAAAATCGATGTTCTTGCGTTTTCATTCCCGCTCTAGCTCATGCACTTGTACCACACTATTGTATCCTATATGCCATGGTTATTTAATTTTTAAGTAAATTACAACTACATCCCTCAGATTTGATTATAAATATATTTACATCTTAAGTTTTCACAACATGTCATTCCTCTCCAAGCTTTCATATAAAATTATAAATACAGCCTATAGTATATGCAAACATTAAAAATTTAACAAAATTAAGTTAAATGATGACATGACATCATTGGGTTTTTCTGAATTAATTCAAGAAACTACTTGTACGTAAGGTTTCAATGCGTTGAAATAAGGGATAATTCCAATGATTTCAGTTAAGGTTCTTAAATTTTATGATGTGATTATTGTTTTTTAAAATTTTATGATATAGTTGTATTTATGATCAAATTTGAAATATATAGTTGTAATTTACCTTTAATTTTTTTAACTTTATTGTTACATATTATACCATAATATTAAATGGGATTCCATGTACCCTTTAGCACATTTTGTGCCTACCATGTTTACCCACACCACAATTTATTCTCTTTCCCGAGCTAATTTCCCTCTCTTTGTCAAAACACAAAGCAATTTTGAAATTTGTATAAATTGTCGACTTCTTTAAGATGGAAGAGAGGAAATGAGTATGAGACCTATTGAAAGCTGCATGAATATATAAAAGTAGAACAGTTCCAAATATAAGCAATGACATGTATGCTACATGGACATATTTTTTTAATTAAATAGTTATTTGGTTTACTTGTAATTTTCAAAAAGTAAATTTTAAATTTGAAACTAACTAACTCTTAGTTTATCTCATTCATGAAAGATAACATTAAACTCAAACTATCTTAAACTTTGAAAAAAATTATTTTTATGAATAAAATAGAACTTGAAGATTCTATCGGTTAAATCCCTCAAAATGCCTATCCAAATTAAATGATCAAACCACAATCTCACTCTAACACTTCTATATACTAATTCCTCTCATTTTCACATCATAATCTCACTTCACTTTTGCAAGTGTATGCTTCCATGTATTCTTTATCTTCTTATATATGATATGTGTATGTTTATTGAATTAAATCTTGAATTACTCTCCTTTTGCTTTTTTCCATTTCTTCTTCCGAATGTGTGTTCTCTTTGAAGCTGAGTAATGGGTTTTATTTAGTTGAAGTTTTCATGTACAATTCTTCGGTATTAATTTCAGCTTTTTATTTAATTTTTTAATTTTATTTTGTTGTAGTTATTCCTGCCTTTTTGGATTGTATGCTTTAGCCTGGTTATAGAGTTTTGCTTTCTAAGTTCTGTATGTACTTGGACATGTCCTATTAGAACTTGAAAATCTATAATTAAGGATATATATTGTAGAAAAATTCACATCATCAGTGCTTCCTTCTTGGATATGCAATAGGATGTCCACCGCTAAGGTCCTTACTTCTTAGTAGCAATGTCCATAGTGCACACCCATATACAACTATGCAAACCTCACAATGGTGGAAACAAATCTAGACAATGGTGTTCTTAGTATTTCCAAGTGAATCGTACGTAGGAGCCTATAATGATCTGAATGCAAAATAACAATGATGCAAAGATTGTCACTTTTCAAAATATGTATCTTCCTAGGGAATATTAATTATTTCAACTGAGGATACATATTGCAGAAAAACTCATAGCATCAGTGCTTCCTTCTTGGATATGCAATAAGGCATGTTCTCAACATTGTTTGTTGTATTGGACACCATTATTTCTTAGGTACTTCTTTTAAACTTACCACTTTCCTAGGCATCTCCGAGGTGATATTTTGTCTAAGGTTTAAACGGTTGCAAGAGGAAGTAAAAATCAGCATCAGGTCAAGGGTTACGTCGCACACAAGGAGTGTGCGCCGTGGCACACAGCAAGGAGGTTTTTTTTTCTGTCCAGGGCTATGCCGCTACGCAAGGAGGGCAAGTTGCGATGCCCAAAAAGTCTAAATAAATTGGTGAAGTGTGCCCTGCGTCGCACCTCGGTCTGCCTTATTCTGGGTCGCGGTGCCAGGCACATTGATGCCCACTTTTCCAGCACTCTTGAAAGGTGCATGTGGCATAAACAAAACACACAGGATTACTAAGGATTGATGAAGGGCTATGGTTGATTGGTCCTCAAGATCCAAGGGTGGATATTGACCTTCAAGATTGGTCAAGAAGTTGGTGCACTTTATAAAAGGTCACCTAACTTTAATCTCAACACAATTCATACACAATACATACAAGTGATCATCATACAAGAGAATTCAAGTGCAAATGTGAGAGTGCAAAGACATAAAACATTGGAGAGGCACTAGAATAGATCTCAAAAAGAGAGTCTGGTTATAAAGAGAGAGTAACATAGATTGGGTAAAGGGCTTTGTAATAGTTCTTATCACTTTCTTTCTTCTCTTCTTTGGTTCTTCAAGAACTTGTGATTCTTGAAGGGGTGTTGCTGTAACTTGCAAGAACTCATTGATTTAGTGTAGAGAGTTTAGAAGAACTCATGGGAACGTAGGCTATTGCCAAACCTCGATAATAAATTTCTTGTGTTTTTTCTTTCTTTTTTATTTCTGTTTCTGTTCTGATCATTACAAGTCATTCTAGACTTGGGTGTTTGGAAGATCACCTCCTGGGCATCTCCAAGGTGATTTCTCAATAGTGGTATCAAAGCTAGAGGAGATACCACAACAGTGGTATCAGAGCTTGCACAGCCAGGTATCGGAGCTGGAACAAACGGTATCGGAGCAAGACTTCAAGAATCAAAGGCTAACTTCTTGGGTGATTCAAGAACAGAGTAAAGATCAAGATCTGATCGTGTTCTTGAGGGTGATTCAAGAATGGTATTGAGATCAATCTTCGATCATGTTCTTGAGGTTTAGAAGAAGTTTAGGAAAGCAATCGTGGGTGCTGCATAAATCTAGGATTTTCTCCGCAAGATGGGTTTAAACTTCATTGTTGAGAAGTTTGATAGAAAGGGAGACTATGCCCTTTGGAAGCGAAAGATCAAGGATGTTCTTATGCAACAAAAGGTAAACTTGGTGATTGGAGAAGATGACGCTTTTCCAGCAAGTATCACAGAAGTCCAGTGGATTAAGATGAAGAAGATAGCATACAACACCATTTTCTTGCATATGTCAGATAATGTCACAAGGGAGTGCAGAGAATCGGAAGATCCAGCTGTCATATGGAAGAAACTAGATGAGTTGTTTCTTACCAAGACTCTCACTAATAAGATTTATCTTCTCAAAAGAATCTTTGCTTTTAAAATGGATCCTAATAAAGAGTTGCAAGATAATCTTAATGTGTTTAATAAGCTAGTTCAAGATTTGAATAGTTGTAGCATAACATTCCCAGATGAACAAGTGGTTGTTATTTTGTTGAATTCTCTTCCTAATTATTTTGATAATTTGATTAATGAAATTTAATGTGGAAGAGATACTTTA
Organism: Bretschneidera sinensis; assembly: GCA_023935145.1. Taxonomy (NCBI): domain Eukaryota; kingdom Viridiplantae; phylum Streptophyta; class Magnoliopsida; order Brassicales; family Akaniaceae; genus Bretschneidera; species Bretschneidera sinensis. The sequence continues at coordinate 40,203,079 of CM043699.1, forward strand.
ACCAAAGAAATTGTGATTAATGCTATAAGGGCTCATGATTTTGAAGCCAATATGAGGGAAGCATCAAGTGGAGAAGGGTTGTTCGTTAGAGGAAGGCCAACAACTCAGAATGGCAGTAGCATTCATGGAAACTACCGGGAGAAATCAAGAGGTAGAGGGCAGAGCCATGTGAGATCTCATTCCAAACCGAGATTTGGAGGAAATAGATGCTTCTACTGCAATAAGGAGGGACATTTCAAGAAAGATTGCAAGAAGAAGATGTTGGATGAGAGAGGAAGAAGCCATACTAATAACGAAGAGGCTTCGGTTGCCAAATGAGAACAGCAAGATGGTGTTCTTGTTGTGTGCTCAAATATGAGTAGGAGGCAAGGCAGTGAGAAATGGATTCTAGATTCCGAGTATACTTACCACATATACCCTCACCAGAATTGGTTCAAGAATTTCCAGGAAATCAATTATGGAAAGGTTTTCTTGGGGAATAACATTTCTTGCCAAGTTAGGGGGATAGGAGACATCCAGTTGAGGATGTTTGATGGAGTCACAAGGCTGTTGCGGAATGTGAGGTATTTTTGGATTTGAAAAGGAATTTGATCTTATTGGGGCAGCTGGATTCCATGGGGTATACATATAAGGCAGAGGGAGGAAAGATCAAGGTGACCAAGGGATCTTTGGTAGTGATCAAAGCAACAATAAAAGATGGACTCTATGAGATGATTGGAGAGACAGAAATCAATGATCAAGTAGCAAACTTGATGGCTGAGATGGATAGAGCAGCCCTTTGGCACACTCACTTGGGACATATGAGCGAAATGGGCCTGCAAGTTCTCAGTAAAGATGGTCTACTTGGTGGTGACAAAGTAGAAAAACTCGATTTCCGCGAGTGTTGCGTTCTTGGGAAGCAACACCAGGTCAGCTTCAACACTGGAGTGCACAAGTCTAAAGGCATTCTTGACTACATTCATTCGGACTTTTGGGGACCAGCAAGAACACCAACACAAGGAGGTAATTGTTACTTTCTTTCTTTAATTGATGATTATTTAAGAAAGATTTGGGTTTATTTGCTTAAAAATAAATCAGATGATTTGAATAAATTTGTGGTGTGGAAAAAGTTGCTAGAGACTCAAACGGGTAGGGTAGTTAAGGCTTTACGAACCAATAATGGCTTAGAATTTTGCAATTAGGATTTTGATAAATTCTATGAGTTAAATGGTATTCTTAGACATAGAACGGTTGTAAAAACACCTCTGCAAAATAGAGTTGCTGAGAGGATGAACAGAACCCTTATGGAAAAGGTTATGTGCATGTTAATTGGGTCCGGTTTACCCAAATATTTTTGGGGGGAAACTGTGGCTACTGCTGCATATTTGGTTAATAGATCACCCTCTAGAGCTTTGGAGCTTTAGACTCCCATAGAGATGTGGAATGAGAAACCTCCTGAGTTGAGCAACCTTAGGACTTTTGGATGTGCTGCATTTGCACATCAAAAGGATGATAAACTTAGCCCAAGGTATAGAAAATGTGTGTTTCTAGGGTATGGTTATGGGGTTAAGGGATATAGGTTGTGGTCCTTAGAACAAAAAAGAATGAAACTCATAATAAGTAGGGATGTTATTTTTAATAAATTGTTATTTCCCTATTTGGAGAAAACTAACCCTGTAGGGGCTAGTGAGCAAACCAGTTCGGAATTTATGAAGCATAGCGTCAAGGAGAATTCAGTTCAAGTAGAGCAAGGAAGGCAAGAGGTTTCGGACCAGGTAGAGCCCATTGATGAATGCCAAGCTCAGGACACTCAAGAGGAGGCTGAACTGGAAGGGGTTGATGCAGCAAGTCAGAATGACTACCACCAGGGAAGGATGCTAATGTAACAGCTCATTGGACAGAAGGAGGGATTGTTGAACCATAAACTACACGGAAGCCATGGAATGTAAGGAGTTGTTGAAGTGGCAGCTAGCTATGGAGGAAGAAATATATTCTTTGAGGAAGAACAACTCTTGGGAGTTGGTGCCCAAACCAGAAAAACAGAGAGTTGTGGATTGTAGGTGGATCTACAAGATCAAAGAAGGGAACCCTCCAGTGGATAAAGTTCGGTATAAAGCTAGGCTGGTGGCGAAGGGGTTCACACAAAGAGAAGGAATAGATTTCACTGAAATATTCTCACCGGTTGTGAAGTACAAGACGATACGGATAGTTTTGGCAATGGTGGTCCAATTTGATTGGGAGATCGAGCAAATAGAGGTGAAGACAGCTTTCTTACATGGAGAGCTTGATGAGACCATCTACATGAGGCAACTCGAAGGCTATAAGGAAGGAAAACAGAGAGATTTGGTGTGCAAATTGAAGAAATCTCTCTATAGCCTGAAGCAATCACCTCGGCATTGGAATAAGAGGTTCGATTCCTTTGTAACTAGCTTGGGTTTCATGAGGAGCTACTATGACTCATACTTGTACTATAAGGGGCACAAGGTGGAGGAAATGGTGATCATCCTCATCTATGTCGATGATATGCTACTTGTTGGTAGCAGCAGGGAAAGGATAGAAGAAGTGAAGTCTCAACTCAGTTCAGAGTTTGAGATGAAGGATCTTGGTCATGCACAGAAGATCCTTGGGATGAATATAATTTGAGAAAGGGAGAGAAACAGATTAAAGATTTGTCAGACTTCCTACATAGAGAAAATGATATCTAAGTTCTTTACGGAAGATAGCAAACCAGTGAAGGTTCCTCTTGTTGGTCATTTCAAGTTCTCAAGCGATCAATGTCCAATATTGGAGGTGGAGAAGAAGGAAATGGAAAATGTCCCTTACACTAGTGCAGTTGGTTCAGTTATGTTCACCGTGGTAAGCACTAGACCAGAAATTGCTCATGCAATAAGTGTTCTCAGCAGGTTTATGAGTAATCCCGAAAAGAGGCATTGGCTTAGGATGAAGTGGTTGTTGAGGTACTTGAAGGGAAGCCCAAAAGTAAGGCTAGTTTATGAGAAGAGGAGTAAGTCCATCTATCTTGATGGTTATGCAGATTCGGACTATGGAGCAGACCGGGATAAAAGAAGATCGATTACCTTCTACTTCTTCAACTTAAACGAATGTTGTATAAGTTGGATGGCTCAGTTGCAGCCAGTGGTAGCACTCTCAACAACCAAGGCTGAGTACATAGCGGCAATGGAAGCCATTAAGGAGGCTGTGTGGTGTAAAGGGTTGTTGGAAGAGTTAAAGGTCCTAAAAGAATAGGTGGTGGTGTATTCAGATAGCCAAAGTGCATTGCACTTGTGTAGGAATCCAGTGTTCCATGAGAGGACAAAGCATATGGATGTTCGGTATCATTTCATTTGGGAAAATATTACAAAATGATGCATTCATGTGGGCAAGACAGCCACGAAAAAAAATCCCGCAGATTTAGGCACCAAAGTTCTACCTCTAAGTAAGTTCAATCATTGCCTTGGACTTCTTAGGATTGGAGTCAGTTGAATGATTACTCAAGATGAGTTTGGATCCTAAGTTCTCTGCACAATGAGTTCAGGTTTAATTGCTTAGACAAAGGTAGAGATTGTTGGTATTTTGTCTAAGGTTTAAACAATTACAAGAAGAAGTAAAAATTAGCATCAGGTCAAGGGCTGCGCCGCGGCACACAACAAGGAGGTTTTTTTCTGTCCAGAGCTATACTGTGGCGCAAGAAGGGCAAGCCGTGACCCCCAGAAAGTCTGAAGAAATTGGTTAAGTGTGCCTTGCCTCACGCTGCAGCCTGCCCTGTTCTGGGCCGCAGCACCAGGCACATTGATGCCCACTTTTCCAGCACTCTTGAAAGGTGCATGTGGCATAAACAAAACGCACAGGATCACTAAGGATTGATGAAGGGCTATGGTTGATTATGTCTTTGCACTCTTACATTTGCACTTGAATTCTCTTATATGATGATCACTTGTATGTATTGTGTATGAATTATGTTGAGGTTGAAGTTAGGTGACCCTTTATATAGTGCACCAACTTCTTAACCAATCTTAAAGGTCAATATCCACCCTTAGATCTTGAGGATCAATCAACCATAGCCCTTCATCAATCCTTAGTGATCCTGTGCATTTTGTTTATGCCACACGCACCTTTCAAGAGTGTTGGAAAAGTGGGCATCAGTGTGCCTGGTGCCGCGGCCCAGAACAAGGCAGGTCGCGGCATGAGGTAGGGCACACTTCACCAAGTTCTTCAGATTTTCTGGGCCCTGTGGCTTACCTGAGGCATGCCCTGGACAGAAAAAAACCTCCTTGCTGTGCGCTGTGGCGCACACTCCTTGTGCCGCGGTGCAACCCTTGACCTGATGCTGATTTTTACTTCTTCTTGCAACCATTTAAACCTTAGACAAAATACCAACACACTTCCATTTCTAATTTTTTTTTGGCCAATTACTAATATTTATTGTATTAGAATCCTACCGAATAAATAATAGTATACCTGGTAAAGTTTTTTTTTTCTTTTTTTAGATGGGTTCTTTGGATCCTACTTGATATTCAATTTACCATTGATAATATAATATAGTAATTAGTATTAAAACATTTGAAGACTGTCTTTCAAAAAAAAAATTAAAATTGTTCTAAGAGTGCAAAAGAAAAATGGCAAATTTCATGTTTAAAGTTTTGAATTTATATTTATTTTATCTACAAAACTATAAGACCATAATTATCAAATATTTATCAAAAAACTTTCTATTATTAATTTCAAATTCAAATAAGTTTTATCCCACACTATAACAACTCATCCCGGGTTGGCCACTGTAATACCAGTGTTATTAAAGTAAGAGTAAAGAAGTAATTTAATAGATATTACATGGAAATAAAATAATACATATACATAAAATATTTAGTACTGAATAAAATAATTCTTTTGAAAAAAATTAAAAAAAAATGGGGAAAACGTCGACAACACTTGGAGTCCAGGTGCTGTCACAAAAAAAGCATGCAATTTGCATGTGAAACATTTGTCATTTTAAACAGACGGTTTTGTGTGTGTGTGTGTGTGTGAATATATATATATATATATATAGTTCTCCTTTATTTATTCATTACTTACCAAATCTTGTTTGGTTTTCTCCTTTCCTCAATTCAAACTACTCTATTTCTTTAAACACTTTGGGACCGAAAGAAATGTTGAAAAAGCAAAATTTTGAAGCGGTTTATGGGAGAATTTTATAGAGAGTCACGGGAAACTCTAAGAAAAACAGAAAGTAATAACATAAAGTTTATTTTTGAAATTTAGCTTACATAAAATTTCATGGAATTCAAAGTGGGAATTTTCAAAGAGTATGAATTATGGAAAAATTGAAGAATAAATTAGAAATTTAATATAAATATTATGTCAAGTGTTGATGATCAGCAACCAGGGGAAATTGCTTGGAGAAGCAGGAAAGGCAAGGAGGTGATCCACGGGTAGCTCTAAGTGCTACGTGGTGAGTTAGATTACTTTAAGTAATCAAGATAAATATGAAATATCTAGTAATAATATTAGAATAAATTATTAACTTTTGCTTTGGTAATAGGTGAAAGTTGGTTGATAGGTGTGATGGGAATAGTGAATGTGTAGAGAATTATTTTATGAGAAATAATATTATTGGAATAATTAGTCGATTTAATAATAAAGGCGATAAGTGAAATTCTTGATGAGCTATGGTTGATGATTTAAAATGATTTATCAATAGAGGAATTTAGTGAAATATGAGAATAATAATTTGAGAATAATCAGGATAGCTAATTTAAATATTTGAATTCATGTTTGTTTTTATATTATTTTTCATATGAATATTTCATATCATTGTTCATATGCATATGCATGAAATAAAAGAACCGAGAGGGGGCCAGTCTAAATAAAAAACCGTGACAGCTGGTATATGCTGGAAATAAAATAAACGGGAGGGGGCCAGTCTAAGATAAAAACATGTCGACATGTGGGAAGATATTCCCTAATAATAATTCATGCACTGCATTTGTTTTAAATATTGATTATATTACTGAAATGTTGAAATGTTGTTTGTTATTGTAAATTTATTTATAGATGAATGAGTCTCATAGAGAGACAGTTATGGTGAGAAAGAAACATGGAAGTATGATTGATAATAACTATCTAAATGGTAGACTATATGCTATGAACCTCATAACGAGATAATTATGAGATAATTGATAGTCTTAAGCTGAACAAATATATAAGAATAAGAGATTGATAGAGAATGAGACTTATGATATATGTAGTGATAGTAGAATGCTATTATCAAGTTATATGAGATATGAATGATTAAATATTAAAAAACTATTTATACAAATTGAATACTTCTAGTAAATTTAATTCACTGAGCTTGTGAAGCTCATCTCTCATTGTACAATGATTTCAGGTAGCAAGCAGGACAAATAGTTTAGTGAGCCGAGATTCAGACCAAATCATTATCTGTAAGCCACGTACGTGTCCACATCCTCAGACTAATGAGAAATAAAATAAAAATTTATTTGTAAATATTCATGCATTTTACGTTGTATATAATGTTTAAGTCAAGATCAGAATGATGTATCTCCCCTGTTGAGGGTTGAGGATTGATGTAAAAAAAAATTATGTTAGTATTATTTTTATTTTTCCATATATGTGTTGTGCTGGGATTTTCAAAATGTGACAGCACTGTCTTGAGGGTGGCCAACCCGGGATGGGTCGTTACAATTTTGGTATCGGAGCATTAGGTTTTATGATTCTATAGACTGCATAAAAATTTAAAGAAGTGGAAGATTTAAATAAACTACAGTTTAATACAGAGTCTGAGGATGACATGTGGACGTGTCAGAGTTAGAGTTGTTGATTTGAGAGGGCATGGTAGGCCCCCAATATTTTGGTAAGTCAAGGTTGAGTCTGAATCTGTGCTTCCTAAAAGGGAACATGTTGATAGTATAATTGATATTAGTAAAGGTATGAGAGAATCTGAAGTTGAAAGAGATGAGCTAAGATAAGCTCTTACACATGCTCTTGAGAAAATTAATGTAACAGATGATAGAGTTGATAGTCTATAGCATAGACTTGATGAACATGTTGGAGTGGTACCTGAGGTAGTTGTAAATCCAGTAATGGTAAATGTTCAAAAGTGAAAAGTGAGTTTATGCACAAGATGCAGAAAGATTGTTTTGTTAGATATATTAAGTCGAATGCCTTGTTGTTTAAAGGATCTATGAATCCTTTTAAGCTTGAGTTTTGGGTAAAACATGTAGAGAGATTATTTGATATTTTACCAATGATTGACAAGCAAAGGATCACCATTGCTACATTTAAGTTAGAGATAGAGGCCCTAGAACAGTAGGAGGATATTCTTCCCAGGGTAAGTGCAGATATTGATAGACCCTTAACTTGGAATAGGTTTAAGGAGGTTTTCCTTGATAAATACTTTCCTTATACCTTTAGAGCCCAACAAGATAGAGATTTTATTTGAGGCAAATGTATTGACTATGACTCAGTATGATAGGAGATTTATGGCTCTGTCGAGGTTTGTACCGGAAATGGTAGACCTATAGGAGAAAAAGTGTAAGAGGTTCATAGATGAACTATTTTTTAAGATTTGATCAAAACTATCTTACATGAGGCATATGAATTGTGTTATGTTGGTGAATATAACACTTCAGATTGAGAAGGAGGTGATGGAATTTAGAGGTATGTGAAATTGGCAGAAGAGGTCTAGATTTGAGGAACCCAAAGGTGGTACCAGTATGAGTGTGCAGGGTGGGAGACCACCTAGAGGAGGCATTTCTTATCACAGGTAACTGTAGTACAAAGTCAGAAGCAAGCAGGATCTATTGCTTCTGTAGCTCAGAGTAATATCGATAGGACCCTTAGATTTGGGAGACAGGTTATAGGAACTAGGAGTCATGGCAGAAGAAGTAAGTATGCTACCAAGGGGAAGTGGTAACCTGATGTATGATCGAGAGATAGAAGTTTGTTATAGATGTAATCAGATAAGATATTTATCCTAGAATTATCCTAATTTGAAGTTCTTTGTATGTAGAAATGGTGGACATAACAATGTTGGTTGATCTTGGTGCAACTCATTCCTTTGCATCAAATGTTTAGGAAGTCTACTGAAGTATGTACTAGTACTTGGATGCATAATGTTATTGTTGAAGTTCACACTAAAGATAAAGTGATAATCATAAATATTTATAAGAGTTATATGATTCGTATCAATGATAGAGAGTTTGAAGTTGATTTGTTTTCTTTGAATATGGTTTACTGTTTTAAAGAAAATGTACTGTTCAGGATACCTAGACAGGAGGAGGAGTTTAATTTTTAGGGAAAACTCAAGATATTTGTAAATTGTCTTATTTTTTCCTTTGACTACTAGTAGATGGTTGAAAAAGGGTTGTGAGACGTATTTGGCATTCATAATTGATTCTAAAAGGGAAAATAGGAAGTTAGAAGAAATCTTAATAGTGACAGATTTTTTCTGATGTATTTCTTGATGAGTTGTCTAGGTTGCCTCATAGTAGGGAGATTAAAATTCTCTATTGATGTGATACCAGGTTCATCAAATATATCTAATAGCACCCTATAGAGTGACACCCACTATATTAAGAGAGTTGAAAGTTCAAGAGTTGTTAGATAAACAATTTATTCGATTTAGTGTGTCGCCATGAGGAGCCCACGTAGTGTTTGTGAGAAAGAAAGCTGGAATGATGAGATTGTGTATAGACTATAGATAATTGAATAAGATAACCATTAGGAACAAATATCCTTTACCCAGGATAGATGATTTATTTGAGAAGTTGTATGGAGCAAGTTACATGATGATGTATCTTATTTCCAAAATAGAGTTTTGCCATTTTACTATTCATACCCGTACATGTGTGCTCGATCGCATGCGTCTTGTGCTCGATCGTAGTGCTATGCTTGATCCTTCTTGTGTGCGAACGATCTCATGTGCGCTCGATTGCATGCAATAGTGCGATCGATCGCACTATGACCAGAAGCTGCTACAGGATTTTCAGGCTTCTTCCCTTAAGTGCCAAAACTGCTTCTTTTTCTCCAAGACCCTATAAAAACATATGAAACACACAAATGAAGTGAAATGGGCTAAATTAACATAACTAAGGACCTATCAAATGTAAATAAGGGGGCTTAAATTGAATATTTAAGCACCTATCAGTGCTTCTTTTTTGTGACGAAAAATTTGTGGTGTATAGTGATGTATCCCATCAGGAGTTGGGATGTGTGTTGATGCAACATGAGAAGATAATGGCATATGCTTCTAAGCAATTGAGGAATAATGAGAGAAATTACCCTACGCATGAGTTAGATTTGGCTACCATAGTCTTTGCTTTAAGGATTTGAAAACATCATCTGTATGGAGCCCCTTGTGAGATATTCACCGATCATAAGAGTTTGACATACTTACCTACCTAAAGAGAGTTGAATTTGAGGCAAAGATTGTGGATGGAGTTGATTAGTGACTATGATTGTACAATTCACTATCATCTAAAAAATGGGGAATGTGGTAGTTGATGCATTAAGTAGAAAGTCTACAAGAAGGTTAACTGCTATTGGGAGTCCTGATGTGAAATTGATATAAGACTTAAGAGAGATAGAATGAAGTTGAATACCAGTGATAGAGGATTATGATTAACGAATATGGTTGTATAGTCATCCATAGTAAAATGCTTTAGAGATACAAGGTAGAGATGAAGAGATAGAAAATATTAAGCATTGAGTGCATACTAAAAAGCACTATGAGTTCAAAATTTGAATTGAGGGTATTTTGGCACTGGAATATGGATTTGTGTTCCCAATGATGCGGAGTTAAAAAAGTGGATGTTGAGAAAGTTACATGATGATGTATATTTGATGCACCCAAGTAGCAATAAGATGTATATAGGGTTGAGACAAAATTACTGGTGGTCAAGATTGATGAGAGATGTAGCTGAATATATTTCTAGATGTTTAGTTTGTCAGCAAGTGAAGTCAAAGAACAAACATCCGGGAGACTTACTATAGCCTCTTCTTGTGCTCGAATGACCATAAAAAAATTATGAGCATAGGTTTTATTTATGAATTTTTCCATGCCCAAAGAGGTCACGATACAGTGTAAGTGATAGTATATAGACTTTTTAAGTCATTCCAAATTTCTTCCAATTAAAATTAATTGGAATCCTAAAAAGTTGGCTGAACTGTATGTAGCTGAGATTGTGAGGTGGTATGGAGTACTATTGAGAATAGTGTCATTTAGAGATGTTACATTTACACCTTGGTTTTGGAGAGGCTTTCAGAAACCATGTATACACAGTTGCAGTTTATTTCAACTTTTCATCCTCAAGCAGTTAAGCAGACAAAAAGGATTATTATAATACTAGAAGATATGTTGAGGGCAAATATTATGAGGTTCTTAGTAAGTTGGGATGCTTACTCGCTATTGATTTAATCTGCATATAATAATCAACATCAATTTAGTATTAGAATGGCACCAATTGAGACATTGTTTGGTAGAAGGTGTAGAACTCCTATATGTTGAGAATAAATGGGAGAGAGAAATATCTTTGGTCCATAAATTATTGAGTTAACAATTGAAGGGATCAAACTGGTTAGAGAAAACCTTAAAGCAGCACAGAGTGGACCGAATAGCTATGTTGAGAATAAAATAAGACCTCTTGAGTTTCAAGTAGGTGATTGGGTGTATTGAAAAATATCTCAATGAAAAGTTATGTTGAGATTTAAACAAGAAAAGAAAGTTGAGTCCGAGGTATGTGGAACCTTATAAGGTGATTGAAAAAGTTGGGCTAGTTGTGAATAGCCTGGATTTGCCTCCAGAATTAAAACAATTATATATTGTATTTCATGTTTCACTTTTAAGAAAGTGTTTACATGATGAATATTATAATAATTTGAACTAAGCTATAGAAATTCAGAAAGATTTGGCTTTTATACAAGTACCAGTGAGAATTTTAGACAAAAAGAACAAGTCTTGTGTAATAAAGTAATTCCATTAGTTCAAGTTCTGTGGCAGAATAAAGATGTTGAAGAAATTATGTGAGAGCGTGAGGCAACTATAAAGAAATATTATTCACAATTGTTTTCTTGAGTTAGGTAAGGAAATTTCGGGGACGAAATTTTTATAAGGTGGGTAGAATTGTAATACCCGTGTTCTTAAAGTAAGGGTAAAGAAGTAATTTGATAGATATTACATGGAAATAAAATAATATATATACATGAAAGATTTAATATTGAATAAACTAATTCTTTTGAAAAACAAATGGATGCGAGGGGGCGTAGTTACAAAGAAAAAGGGAAAACGAAAAAAGAAAAAAAAGGGGAAAACATGGACAACACTTGGAGTCCAAGTGTTGTCACAAAAAAGCATGCCATTTGCATATGAAACATTTGTCATTTTCAACAAAAGATTTTGTGTGTGTGTGTGTGTATGTCTATGTGTGTGTGTGTGTGTGTATATATATATATATATATACATATAGTTTTCCTTTATTTATTCATTACTTACCAAATCCTGTTTGGTTTTCTCCTTTCTTCAATTCAAACTACCTTATTTCTTTAAACACTTAGGGACTAAAAGAAATGTTGAAAGAGCAAAATTTTGAAGGGGTATACGGGAGAATTTTATAAGTAGTCACAGAAAGCTCTAAGAAAAACATAAGGTAATAACATGAAATTTATTTTTGAAATTTAGCTTACATGAAATTTCTCGGAATTCAAAGTGAGAATTTTCAAAGAGTATGAATTATGGAAGAATTGAAGAATAAATTAGAATTTTAATATAAATATTATGTCAAGTGTTGACGATCAGCAACCGGGGGAAATTGCTAAGAAGAGCAGGAAAGGCAAGGAGGTGATCCACAGGTAACTCTAAGTGCTACGTGCTGAGTTAGATTTACTTTAAGTAATCAAGATAAATATGAAATATCTAGTGATAATGTTAGAATAAATTATTAACTTATGCTTTGGTGATAGATAAAAGTTGGTTGATAGGTGTGATAAGAATAGTGGATGTGTAGAGAATTATTTTATGAGAAATAATATTATTGGAATAATGAGTCGATTTAATAATAAAGGCAATAAGTGAAATTCTTGATGAGCTATGGTTGATGATTTGATATGATTTATAAAGAGAGGAAATTTAGTGGATCTTAACAAGCTATGATTGATGATTTGATATGATTTATGAGGAGAGGAATTTAGTGGAATTTTTCAAATAATAATTTGAAAATAATCAGGATAGCTAATTTAAATATTTGAATTCATGTTTGTTTTAATATTATTGCTCATATGCATATTTCATATCATTGTTCATATGCATATGCGTGAAATAAAAGAACCGGGAGAGGGGCCGTATAAATGAAAAACTGTGACAGCTGGTATATGCTGGAAATGAATGAAAACCGTGACAGCCGGTATATGCTGGAAACAAAAAAACCGAGTGGGGGCCGGTATAAGATAAAAACATGTCGACATGTGGGAAGACGTTCCCTAATAATAATTCATGCATTGCATCTGTTTTAAATATTAATTGTATTACTGAAATGCTGAATGTTGTTTGTTATTGTAAATTTATTTATAGATGAATGAGTCTTACAGAGAGACAGTTATGGTGAAAAAGAAACATGAAAGTATGATATGATAAGAACTATCTAAATGATAGACTATTTTTGTGAACCACATAACGAGGTAATTACGAGATAATTGATGGTCTTAAGCTGAACAAATATATAAGAAGAAGAGATTGATAGAGAACGGGACTTATGAGTAGGGATAGTAGAATGCTATTATCAAGTTATATGAGATATAAATGATTAAATATTAAAATATGATTTATACAAATTGAATACTTCTAGTAAATTTAATTCACTGAGCTTGTGAAGCTCATTCCTCATTGTACAATGATTTCAGGTAGCAAGCATGACAGATAGTTTGGTGAGTTGAGATTCAAACGAAATCATTATCTGTAAGCCACGCATGTGTCTACATCATGAGACTAATGAGAAAACAAAATAAAAATTTATTTGTTAATATTCATGCATTTACTGAGGGAGAGATTGTTGGCAGGTGTTGTCAGTAATTGTTTCTTGGCGGAGGCCCAGGTGGGGCCAAGTCACAATCGAAACGTGGCACTTGTATGTTGTGTGGTTTACGAGATTAGAGTTGCACTCTGGCTAACAGCTATAGCTTTTGGCGCAGTGGTAGGTGCTCGACCGTGACAATTGGTATCAGAGCTAGGTTCCCATGTTTTCAACTACATGCATGCATTCGCCAAGCACTTGACCACTCCCAAGAAGGCAGGGTATACGCGCGCTCGCCATGCACTTGTGGGAGAACAAGTAGGCAGGGAGTTTTTTAGTAGTTGGATGTGTGGGTCTTGGGATGAGACGTTGCCAAAGGTACGCTTGCACGAGGGCATGCAAGATTTTAACGGGGGGAAGTTTGTTACACCCTAACATCGGGATTAACTGGAGGGAATAGCTTTCGAGCACAATGGGTGCAGGGAGTCGTGTTGCGAAAAGGAAAGTAGCAATGCGGGAGATAGCAGGAGTGCGAAAGGGGGTAAGTCACCCTGCACAAACTGGTTGAGGACTGGAGCTGCTTCCCTGATGAGCCCAAAGCAGGGCGAAACTAGTTGGTCTCGAGAAATAGTACCGACAGATTGAAGGCTGGCCCCGTAGGGTCGGGGCGCTGCACAGGCTGGATGTTATGCTGATAAATGACCCTATGAAGTCAAGATCAGAATGATGTATCTCCCTTATTGAGGGTTGAGGATTGATGTAAAAAAAGTTACGTTAGCATTATTTTTATTGTTTCATATATGTGTCGTGTCAAGATTTTCAAAATGTGACAACACCGTCTTGAGGGTGGCCAACCCGGGATAGGTCGTTACAGCCACACTCGAGACGGTGTCGTCACTTTTTGGAAATCCCAGCACGACACATATTTGCACAACATAAAATACCAACTGCAATTATTTACATACATCAATCATCAACCCTCAACAGGGGAGACACATCATTCAGATCTGAATTAAACATTCTATACAACATATTATGCATGAATATTTACAAATATTTTTTTCTCATTAGTTTGAGGACGTGGACCACATGGCTTATACAAAATGATTTAGTCTGAATCTTCGCTTACAAGTCTATCTGTCCTGCCCACTACCTAAAATCATTGAACAATGAGGAGTGAGCTTCACAAGTTCAGTGAATTAAATTTACTAGAAGTGATGAGGACGGATCATATCAAGAAGTATTTGATTATATACTTCCAATTACATCTTATAATTCAATTACTTCTAATAATCTTCTGATATTCATTCATCTCTTTCCTCAAATAATTCAATAACAATATTTTGTAATCACTACTCAATTTCATAATTCCCCCATTACACAATCTATTCTTAAGTTACTCATCAGATATATCAATCATTCAATCATATATTTAATCATCTCTAAGTTCTCAATTCAACATCATCATTCATCTCGTTATGAGATTCACAACATATAATCAATCACTCAAACAATTCTCTTCATATCATACTTTCATGTTTCCTTATCATCATATTTGTCTCTCTGTGAGACTCATTCATCTATCAATAAATTTACACTCAAGAATAACACTTTAGCATCTCAAGCAATAACAATCAATATTTAAAGCAAATGCAATGCGTGAATTTAAATGTTATTATTATTTGAGAACGTCATCCCACATGTCGACATGTTTTAGCTTAAACCGGCTGCCTTCCCGGTTCTGTCATTCTCATTTAGATCGGCTGCCCTCCCGGTTATTTTATTTTCAGCTATACCGACTGTTATGGTTTCATTTAGATCGGCTGCCTTCCTGATTCTTTTATTTCATGCATATGCATATGAATAATGATATGAATCATATGAATAATAATATAAAAACAGGCATACATTCATACATTCAATTTAGCTATCATATTCATTAAATTATCTCCTCATATTTCCTATCAAATTATCAATCATTATTTCAATAATATTACTTCTCACATAATAAATCTTTAATACATCAATTATTCTGATCATATCCCTCAACCAACTTTCATCTATCATCCAATCATAGTTTAATAATTAACTCATATATCATCACTTTATATTTTATATTTACTTCGATTACTAAAAGTAAATCTAACTCATCAAGTAGCACTTAGAGCTACTAGTGGATCACCTCCTTGCATTTCCTACTCCTTTAAGCGGTTTCTCCCGATTGTTGATCGTCAACACCTGATATAATATTTATATTAAAATTTCTAATTTATTCTTCAATTTTACCAGAATTCATAAAAAAATTCCCACATTGAATTCCGGGAAATTTCATGTATGCTAAATTTCAAAAATTAACTTCACATCAGTACCTTTTCTTTTTCTTAGAGTTTTCATTGACTCTCTTTGAAATTTTCCCATAAACCTCTTCAAAATTTTACTCTTTCAACCTTTCTTTCAGTTCCCAAGTGTTTAAAGAAATAAAGTAATTTGAATTGAAGAACTAACAAAACCAAACAGGATTTGGTAAAAATTAAATAAACAAAATAATAAAAACCATTTTTATACAAAATCTTAACCGCTACACCATTTGGGACAATCGTGCTGGCTAACATTCATTTCTTATATGTTAGCTTGACAACACCTGTTGTCCACTTTTTCCCCTTTTTTTTCTTTGTAGCTACATCACCACGCGTCCAGTTTTTTTTTCAAAAGAATTATTTTATTATAAATAATTCTTTTATATATATATATATATTATTTTAATTCCATGTTATATTTATCAAATTACTTCTTTACCTATACTTTAAGAAAACATGTATTACACACACAAAGTCTTATATGTTTTAATCATTATCTTATTAAAGAGTTCCTATGCATTAAACTCTTACTATTATTTAAAATTATAGTAATTATAATATTACAGATACATACGTTTCTCATGATTTTTCAGTTAGATTTTCCTTCGATCTATGTATTTTCTCATATAATTATAATTTTATTGGTTTTAATGTGTAGGTTGTGGAAGTAACTACAACAACACAAAGAAGAGATTGGACATAACAAATTTGATCCTTCATCTCTATTTTCTCTCGGTAGGTTGTAAAAGTAACTAACATAGATGTATACAAAAAAATATATGTAAACGTGACAATGCCCACATAAACACTAATGCAGATGTATAAATGGGACACTTTCACTTTTTTAATTCTTACTAATATGAACACCTTAAGCTTTTTTTGATAGAAACTCAAGAGTTAATTGTCAGATAAATTTTATCGTTTGAATTTAAAATTCAAATATATTTTATCTTACACAAGATACAATCCTAATTATCATATTATAAATTTTACCAAGAAACTTCTATTATCAATTTCAATTTCAAATAAATTTTATCCCACATAAAGTTTTATCTAATCTAATTATTATCTTCTAAAAGAGTTAATATGCATTCAAAACTCTTATTATTTAAATTTAAAACTCTATTGATTTTTCTCCTAAAAAATTTAATTTTATTTGTATCAATAAAGTGCTTTATGTTAATTTTTTTAGATATAAGTAAAATTCTTTTTCATCTATACCTTTTCATTGCAATGTTGGTTCTTCTTTTGTAGGTTGTAGAAGTAAGTATAGGGATACCAAAAGATTAAACATTATAAATTGGGTCCTTTATTTTTATTTTCTCTTTGATAGATGTGAAAGTAATTATGAAAATACTCTGCATTTCCATCTTGGTTTTTTCTCATATGAATGATAATGAATTTGGTTGGCAATGGAGATTAAACATTCCAATATCTTTATTTGGTTAAGACATTTTAATTTCATCGATTACAATTGGTAGTTACGATTTAATTTTTCATGAATTATCAAGTATTAAATTTAAGGATATATAAGTAGATGGTGTTAGTATATGTACAATGGCTTAACGAAAAGCGAAATACAATTCACAAATCAAAAGATTATAATATTCTCTAAATCAGTTTGATATATACTGTTAATTATGATCAAAATCTATAATCAAAATTATTCTCTATCCTGTTACGATCAATATCATGCCGCATAAAGGGGGGAAATTGATACTATTTTTGCAGCAAGCATTCATGGATATTCAGATAAAAAAAATAAGGCTTTAAATTATAAATGTATAAATATTTCCATTTCTCTTTTGAAAACTTTCTTTCTCTTTTATTTAATTCAAATGTTTTTCATGATATAATAAATTATTTTTATTAGTACTTTTTCACATTTTCATGAACAAAATATTTCTATGCATTTGTCCGATTCATCTCTAAAGTCAAAAAATAGTATTTTGGATCCACGCATGTGTGCGGGCTCCTGAGTCCTAGTGTTATTCTTGGGTACGAACCTTACAGATCTATGTTCATTACTTTTTATTGGAGTTGGAATCGAGCAAAGTTTTTATCGAACTAATCAAGCTCGAGCTCGGTCAAAACTCAACTCGATTGAGCTTGAGTTTGAACTCGAGCTTGAAACTTAGGTTTGAATAGCTTATCGAGCCGGGTTCGAATACCTTAAAGTTCGGCTCGAAAGGCTCTCGAACAGTTCGATAAAGTATTATCGAGTTCGAACTCGAACTAATATTTATTTAATATTTTTATTTATTAAAATTATAATTCATGCTCGAATTTGAACTCGAATGAGCAATCCAACGGTCAGACTCAAATATACTTGATTGTTATCGAGCTCGAGCTTTATAAAATTTATCGAATTCGAGCCCGAACCTGAGCCTAATTTTCGAACTCAATTCTAAATTAAATTCAAACCCATTCATTTAAAGTCAAGCCGAGTTTAAATTCATTAATATTCGGACTCGAATCCTCCAAACTTTTTACAGTATTTATTTAATTTTTTTTTTTAACTGAAGGGAGCTGAAAATTGAAAAGGAGGAAAAGAAAAATTTACACTACATTCGATCCGCCAAAGCTTATAGTGCTATCTGGTACTCGTGTACCTCTGCCTGCAAGTCCGCACTATGCTTTTCACTGATACATTGGAATCATTCCCAGTGAGTGATGAGAGAACCCAAAGAATTCTCCGATTTTGAAATTGAAATCATCGAATCTCAATTCTAGAGATCAGCAAATAACAACCAACCCATCATCGTATAGCGAAAGCAAACATCATCTTCATAATCAACAGTCATAAAATTTAAAAAGAAAAATGTCAGAATTGGGCAATTCCGATATAGTGAGGAAACAGCCAGTCGATCGGTACCTGAAGCGCCAGGTCCTCGGCGAGGGAACCTACGGCGTCGTTTACAAGGCCATCGACACTTTGGTAAGCAGCTTCTCAAGCCAATTGTTATTGTTAAACCAAATTTTGGTTATTATTATGATTAGTAATCTCGTGATTGTGACAGACAGGGCAAACTGTGGCGATTAAGAAAATCCGGTTAGGGAACCAGAAAGAGGGAGTGAATTTCACAGCGCTTAGGGAGATAAAGCTGCTTAAGGAGCTAAAGCATCCGCATATTGTCGAATTAATCGATGCATTTCCAAACAAGGGGAATCTGCACCTTGTTTTTGAATACATGCAAACCGATTTGGAATCCATTATTCGGGATCGAAACATTTTTCTCTCTCCTGCGGATATCAAGTCTTATATGCTCATGACTTTGAAAGGTCTCGCATATTGTCACAAGAAATGGGTGTTACATAGGTAGTAATTATGAATTTTCGGCACTTTTCGTGCAATGGTAATTCATGGCTTGCTTGCGTTTTCGTAACTTTTTATGGTGTTTTGGGTGTGATTTAGGGATATGAAGCCGAATAATTTACTGATAGGAGAGAAGGGTCAATTAAAATTAGCGGATTTTGGTTTGGCACGGATATTTGGCAGTCCAGATCGGAGATTTACTCACCAGGTATCATATTAGATGGAGATGGCCTTTGTTTTGCTCAATTGAATGATGGCCTAGCCAGGCTTGCTGATGCTACCATGGATTTGTAGAGTAATTGATAATTATCTTGAGGTAAAGATAAACATATTGGGACATCCAAATTGAACCACCTCTCACATCCCACTTGCTAATGTGATTCATTATGGGTAAAATCAGTCAAATGCAAAATATATATATATATATATATATATATATATTAGTCTGCCCTATATCAATTACTAATCTAGCTTCTGCAATTATATTTGGTCCAAATGGTGGTCTAACGGCATGGTTCATATAGTAGTTCTCATTATCTTGTGCATTATATCTCTATGCATATTTGATCCTAGAAAGTAGAATGAGGTCTGTGGAACCCGTCTTGTGTATTTTGAGTTGTTCACTGAAAAATGGGTGATCCTTTAATGATGGCGGTTTCATCTTCAGGTTGATGTTTTAATATTAAGCTGTCTAATCTGTCATTTCAAGTTATCTGCAGCTACATGGAATTGGGATGTGGTGTCTCTATATGCTCTTAGAGGTTCCTTGGATAATAGTATTAACCACTGCATTAAGTCCAATACGAGAATCAATTCAGTTTTTTTTACCTGCAAAATGCCTTTGATTTTTCACTGTTGTGCGAGGAAACCTGGGCTATTTGTTGGTTGATACCGTGCTAAAGTATTCTAGAATAAACATAGTTCATCATTTCAGATGACGGTTTTCTCCCCTTTTGTTTAATTTATTGAATTGAAAATGGAATTAATTTTGAGGTGTCATATATGTGTAACAGGTCTTTGCTCTATGGTACAGGGCACCTGAATTATTGTTTGGCAGCAGACAGTACGGATCAGAGGTGGATATCTGGGCGGCCGGTTGCATATTTGCTGAGCTTCTCCTCCGAAAACCTTTTCTACCGGTATATCATGGGAGCATATTATTGATTTTTGCATTTTCTGATTGCATAATGTTCTTTTTGCTTTAGGTTCTTTCTATATATTTTGGTTAAATTTGTTAGTATATGAATGATAGAGCTATTAAGTGTTCCAAATTGGAAAAGTTCTGCAAATCTCAGTCTCTTTCTGTCTCTTTTCCCATCTTCTTTGAAATATCTTGTCAAAGAGTTTGTAATTCATTTGAGATAGCCTGACAAATTGACCAACTTTGGGAAATTTGTTAAGAATATCAAGCCATATTGTTCGTTGTTGTTGTGGTTCTCCATATCAGGCTTTCAAACCACTGTTGGACAATATACAATCTCATCTATTTGATTTCTACCTTGATGGTTATCTATGGTTGTCAAAGATTCCCCTTTTTGTTTTTGTGATAAGCATTTTCCCTTTCAATTGGGGTTTACCTTATAAATAGTAATATATCCTAATCATGACTCTCTCTCTCTCTCTCTCTCTCTCTATATATATATATATATATATATATATTGTAAAGGTGAATGTAAGACTGGAATTGACACCTCTGATACAGGTTCAGCAACAACTTCTTCTGGGATATTTGTTTTCATATAATGGAAAAAGATAATAAAATTTTAAGTGCCAACCACATCACTGGTGTTTGAACAACCACTAGAAAAACCTATTTCCTTTGAATGTGCACCTCATTGTCATTTAACTTTGTTCTTGTGAAGAGAGCTGTAATAAGGTATCAAGGATATTAATGTTTTGCCCTCGGTTTTTACTTATTAATTTGTCTTTTTTTTTGGTTATATAGAGCTTCATTAGATTTTCTGTGATATGTTTAATAGGATAAAAACTCATGAAATTGTAGGCTTGAGAGGAAGTAATATAGGATGTCAGTCATGAAGCTAAGAATGGTTTCCAGCAATTTAATTCTGAAGATGTTTCTTGTCAAGTACAAGTAGGCCACAGAACTTCAACCTTATCTTGAACTGTTATCAGGACAGGATCTTTCCTTTCCCAAAAAGTGTTGTCTCCAATACACCAAGGGGGTGCCAACCCATGTACAAAAGTACTTCTTTGCAGGAGATAAATTCTATAAGCTCTACAACCTTTTCTTCATTTACAAAAAAAAAATTCCCATTGAACCAAAGATTTAGAGTGTTAAGCCATCTTCCTTTGAGGGATACAGTGGACCTTTCCTTCCCATCGAAAGTTCTATTCCTTTCATTCCACATAAGCCAAAAAATGGATAGGGGAATAAACGCAATGGCTTTCTTCTTTTCTTTCTATAAGATACCATGCCATGATCAGTTCTTGGCGAAGGCTTTTTAGTAAGGTGTTACCTCAAAATTACACTCCTTTTTTTAAATTCCACCAACTTGTTCTCCTCTTGCTTAACATTATAAATCAATTGCAAGGAAATTTCAACACTATTGAGTTCCCAATCATATCTACCAAAAAGGAAAGCACCCAATTATGAGCATTCCAATTAGTAGGGATATCCTAAATAACCTCATCCATTGTAAGAGAAACACAATAAATAATAAATGCAACCTAGTTCCTCAAGGAGAAACCATTTGGGAATCGTTCCTTTGATAGAGATTCCCCACGCCAAGCATCATGCCAAAACCTAGTCGCTTCCACATTACCCATCACAAAACAAATGAAGGGAAGAAAGCTTCCCAATCTTTTCTTATCCATTTCCACACTCCCACGCCATAGATTCCCTTCGACCTTTGAAGCCCATCCATTATGATCCAAACCATACTTGGCGACAATAACTTTTCACCATTGATGGTTTACTTCAACAATAAATCTCAACAACCATTTCCTAAGTAAAGCTTCCTTGAAGAGTGAGGGCATATAAACCATAATTACCAATAACTCAGTACGCCCTAGTTCGCGGTACAGGTATGAGAACGTGATATGTTACTCACCCCGCGGTACGTTGGGAGTAGACTTAAATGATTTATATCATATATAAAATTAAGATATTAGATATTTTTATGAGTACAATATAAATAGAACTGTGGGCATAATAATAGTTTAGAAGATGTTAGTTTTGACAAAATAGTAAAGTTAACAAACTTAATATTAGAAAACATAATTTAAAAATAAAGTATGAGCATTCTCTTAAATCTTTTCTTATGTCTAGAATTTTTTAAATTTTTTTTAGCTAAAAACCTTAGTAAAAATTTGGATCACCAATTTTAGGGATCCAGTGAGTGAATGCACCACGAATTGGAACGTAGGATCCGGATCGCGGTTCGAAGAGGGGCAGAGGGATCTCGGTAACTATGATATGAACCTAAGCCTCTTATATCAATGGGTTATGTGGAAACTCCCTATTTCAGCAAGTGATACATTTGCTCCTCTCCCATATTCCCCAAAAGAACCTTCTTTGAATACCTTCCAACCTTTTAGTCGCCATACTTGGAGTTGGGAAAAGGGACATAAAGTAGATGAGAAGATTAGAAAGAGTGTTTGTTATAAGTTTCAATTTTCCCTCTTTATAGAGAGGTAGTGCTTCTTCCACTTGACCAACTTCTTTCCAAACCTCTCAACAATGGGATCTAAACGCTTTTCTCTTGGGACTTAGCACCAAAAGGGTTCCCCAAATAAGTTGAAGCGAGGGACCCTTCATTGCACCCCAACACATTTGCCAAGGAAGCCGCATCCACCTCTTTACCTAGAGATGTTAAATTACTTTTGCCCAAATTTATCTTAAGCCTGGAAACTGGTTCAAAGCAAAGCAAGACACTCAAAAGGTTGAAAATTTGTTCCACTTCCGCTTCATAGAAAATAATGGTATCATCGACAAAAAGAAGATGTGACACCATCACTTCTTCACCGTTTCTTCCTTGAACCGCTTGAAAAAGACCCTCCTCCACCGGTTTAGACAACGTTTTGCTAAAGACCTTCATCATCAAATTGAAAAGGAAAGGAGACAAAATGTCCCCTTGCCGAAGACCCCTAGAGGCATATGAAAAGAAACCGGATGGGCAACCGTTAATCAAAATAGAAAAGGATACGGTTGATATGCATTTCGAAAGATTGGGGGATTGGAACAAAATCTAAGTTATCTTTGAAGTATCTTTGTTAACTCTAGCTCTATCTGGGTCGCATGGCTTAATTGTTATTCTGAGAGGGAGAAGTATCTGGTTTGTTTCAGAATCTTCTGACTGGAGAAAACTCAAATGCTAAAATCTGATTCTGCATAAAATAGGGAATGGAAAGTAAAGTTTCTTCTGGTTTGATAAATGGCATCTAAGAGGTCCTCTTCTACAGCATTATGGGAATAGGATTTTCACAATTTTGGCATTCCCCTGCATGCTATCTGTTATTCAATGTAATTCTTGGATATAGCTTGTGACTTGATCAGATGCTCAAGTGGAGACTCAAGCAGACATCACTGGTGTGATTTTCCCTGATAGTAATTCTGATGATAGAATCATATGGTGTCCTTCTCATGCTAGATATTTTTATGTGGCTACAACTTGGGATCATGTTAGATCTAAGCTTCTTGTTGTATAGCCTGGTGTCATCTCATTTAAGTTCCTTCATAATATTCCTAAACATAATTTTTTTTCACTTAGCTGCTATCAATGATAGTTTGCCCATTGAAGACAGATATTTGGTATGGGGTTTCAAGAGTAATATTACTTGTTGTCTATGTGGTGCCAGAACTGAAAGTAGAGACCATCCTTCTGTGAAAGAAATCTTAGTCGAACCCTTTACAAAGTTCTGGATTTTTGCCTGGTTAGCAGGAGACCTATAGCTTGGGATCTGTGCTTTTGATTGCCAACACTAAGAAAAATTCTCTAACTATTGCTCTTTTAAGAATTGCTTGGAATGCTTTTATCTACTAGATTTGTTTTATAAGATATCTACTTTGTTAACCTGAAATGTTGACCTTCTCTCCTCCAATTCGTCATCTGAAGTCTGTATCTTGAATGATATTGTATTTGCAGTGAGATGAAGGATCTCTTCTCGTTAAAGCTTTTTTTTGTACTAACTGGTTTGTTTCTGAAGATTATTGCAGATTTAATTTCTTAGTTTGTTGCTTTTAGGTTGTCATTTGGGATTTCTTCCCCTGTTCTGTTGTACCTTGTTAGTTCTTTTGTACTTATGGAATGTATTCACTTATTCATCCAAGAAGGGAGGGAGGTGGTTGTAACAGTGTACATGTGGAATGAGAATTTTGAATTGAATAGTCTTCTTTTCTTTTTTCTTTTTTTTTCTTTATGTGCGTATTTCTACACGGATTTGCTAATATTTGGTTCAGCTCTTGAAAGGTTTGTCTCCACTGTTGTTTTGGTCAGGGTTCTAGTGACATTGATCAATTGGGGAAAATCTTTCAAGCTTTTGGGACCCCAAAACCTTCACAATGGCCAGACATGGTTTTTCTACCTGCTTACGTAGAATTTCAATATGTTCCTGCACTTCCACTTCGTTCATTGTTCCCGATGGCAAGTGATGATGCCTTGGATCTTTTGGCAAAGATGTTTACTTATGACCCAAGAGCGAGGATTTCCATACAGCAGGCATTGGAGCACAGGTTTATATCTATATCACCTTGATTTGAGAAAAAATATTTGAAAGAAGTTAAACAAATCAAATAAAAATGATAAAAAAAATCAATTGAAATTTTAGCAACTGATAATTTGTCTTTGTCTGCTCTGCTTGTTCTTTTAGGTATTTCTCATCTGCACCACCACCAACAGAACCGACTAAGCTTCGGATTCCTCCCTCAAAAGGTGATCTTTTAACTTCTAAGGTTTTTGATCAAAATCCACAGAAAAGTCCAACAGTGTTGTCACCCCCTGGAAAATTAAGGAGAGTGATGTGCCCTGAGGGTTTAGATGAAAAAGGAAATTGAGCTCTCAATGAGGTTGGTGATTATGAGTAATGATGATATTTGGTAGGGAGCTGGTGATTATGAAGTCAATTTTTTATTTAACATCTTTATAAAAAAGGGTGAGTTCTATGGCGGCTTTTGGGATGTTGGAGACACAGTATGTTGTATCAGTTATGATGGCAGGATATCTTGGCAGCTTCACCTCTCATGGTTGCCATTTCTGCTTCTTTCGTAATGTTTACTTGTTTCAGTCTCCTTCTACAGTTTTCTTTCGTCTCTTATGATTGGTAGGGAGGAAGAAAGAAGAGAAAAGAAAAATGAATGGAGATTGAAAAGCACTTTTCTATTTTCTTGTAGAAAAGAGAAGTAGAAAGATTGATTTTTTCTTTCCACAATTTACAAACAGAATAAAAAGATTTTTTTTTCCCTTATTTTTCATTGTTGTCACATTTTTCTTCCATCGATCATAGCATAGTTCATGCATTTAAAATCTGGTCTTTTAAAATTACAAAAGCGCATAAACTTCAATATTTTAAAAAGAAAATCTGGCTTGATATATTATTAGTCAGTGCAAGAAACTATGTAAAGGCATCAAATCATTATTATTACTCATTTTGTTCCATAGTATATGTTCTCAATTTTATCATGATATTTCAAAATAGTTGTCCCAATTAAAAACTTTTATCATCAATTTTTTTTTTTAAATATAGCATTAATTGGTACTCCAACTATTTAAGTGGTTTTGAGTTTAGTCCTTTCTCCGTCGGTGTTAGATAATATAATAAAAAAATATTTATAGTATTCAGCCCATTAATTTGATAAATCACTCTCTGGTTTAAGTAAGTAGTTTAAGGATCTGTTTAGTTATGAAAATTTTGTATTTTTATTAACATTTTTTTTTCAATAATTTGAATATTTTTAATATAATTTAAAAATAATATTTTTTATTTCAATATAATAATGAAAAATTTGAAAAATTATTTTTTTATTTTCTAACATTTTTAATATTATATTGGATAGAGAAAAATTGTTTTTTTTTAAATTATGTTAAAAATATCAAAATTATTAAAGAAAGCGTAAAATAAAGATAAAAAATTTCCAAAGCTAAAAACACCCTAGAGATTTGTGGGTGCCACACAAGGAAATAACATTTTCCCTTTTTTTTTATCCCCTCAATTTTTAGTGTGAGCAACAATCTCCCACAACGGTGAAATAACTTTTCACTAACCAATTTCATAATAGAGGCCAATTACCAGTCCAGGTAGGGGTGGTAATGGGCTAACCCGTGCACGATACGACACGATACAGCCCACATTGTCACATGATGTCTCGTGCTTGGCATAGTCCAAGTGGATGGGTTGTACTAAGCCTAACTTTTGAGGCCCACGATACAACATAAAAAAAAGTTCGACACGGCTCGATGCGTGACATCTAATGAGATTAAAAGTTACATGCAATTTTATGTCACTAGAATGATGAGTTAAAAAGAATTAGATGGTGATAAATTTTATATTTTAGGATAGTGGAAGAACAATGAACAATATTACTATATTATTAGCATAATGGCACGTGATCTACTAATTATTCCAGTGTCTATTATAGCATCAGAACAAGCTTTTAACACAGATTCTAGAATTTTGGATGAACTGCGATCAAAACTATTACCAGAAATGTTCAAATGCTAGTATGCACAAAGGATTGGCTAGATGCAAAAGGTTGTATAAACAATATATTAACGAATGATCAATATAATGTATCGAGTGACGATCTAACTCATTCCCTGCAAGAGTATAAACGGTGAAAAACTAAACAATAATAATTATAATATTATTTTTTATCTTTCTAATATTTAAACTTTCTAAATTGTTTTTTTTTTTTTTTTATATTTCACTCATTTGTAAATCATTTTGTTTTCTTTGTTTATTTTATATGGTGTTTTTTGTAAATTATTTACTTATTTATGTAAAAGATATTTGGAACTTGTATTTCATATACGTAGGCGGGAACAAGGGAAGGGGTCAGATTTATCCCGATGGGGGCAAAAGTAACAATACAGTTTATAATGCTACGACAACGTGTATAGTACGTACAATTCTACGAAAAGAAAAAAGGAAATACAAAATAACCATAGTGGATGCATTGGATGGACGTCAAGTGGTTGATATTATCCCTCCAAGACCAGAGCTTCTTGTTTCAGAGGGTGTATCCATCAAACTCAATCAACCATTAACAAGTAATCCTAATGTGGGTGGATTCATATGCCGCTTCCTAGACTGGGTAAAAGTGCAAACCTATACAGATTATTTTTCTATACAATTATAAGTATTTAATTAAATATTTATAATTTTTTTTTTTTTTTACTGTTTTCAACCAAAAAAAGTCAATATATACCTATGAGACCCATAGTTCAACACAACACTGACACTACACGAAAGAAAGGGTAGCACAACACGACAAAAAAACATGATAAGCCACCTTGTGTTGGATGTGGGCCGGCACAGCCCATTGCCACCCCTAACCCTAACTCCAGGAAAGCGACTTGAAGGAATGATTGTGTTGGCAAAACGTTCTTGGAAGTTATAATTAGTTTTGGATTTCCCTCAAAAGCCCATTAAATTTTAGTATTCAGACCCGCAAAGAAAAAGAATTTATCACCATGCTAAAGTCTGAACCCCTCCTGCAACATAAATTTCACTTTTGAAGTCTCTACTGATGCCTATATTTCAATTTGAGTTGACTTCTAAATGATAATACCTTTCGTGGTCCAGGTGAAGAGCATGTACTGGTAAGCCTGGTACTCGTGGTAGTTCACCCCAGACTAAACTAAACATATGTATTATTATTGATAAAACTCAACTCACTCGACTTTGAAACCTTTAGGACCTGAAGCATCAGCCTCAATCATTGATCCAGGCCCCCTAGAATTGTAAGGTGATTGTTCACCAGAGCACAAAGCTATTTGAGAGAGAAATAAGGCTCAATTTGCAGAATCGGGGACATTTCTATATGATTTGAAACTAAATACACAGCAAGTTCATGTCTATATATTTACACAGCTACAAAAAGAAAAGCCGCAAAAGGGTTAATAACCGAACCTTTCACATTTTTTTACATTGATGAGGAGAGGGATCAAACTCAGGTCTCCTATATGGAGGGCCTGGAGGTAACTGTTAGGCTAAGAGGCCTGGTTTAAACCCTTCACTTCCTGTACACTTGAAGCTGCCTCAACCGTCATTCATTGTTCATCCAAAACTTGAACAAAAACAGCTTACATGAAGAATCAGAAAGGTAGTATTCAAAGTATTCAATCTTTGGCTGTCACATCCATCTTACGAGTCTGATAATTAAACATTTCGGCTATATCCACAGCTGTACTACATTCCTCTGGGTTTCTATCTGATACAGACCGAATAAATCTTGGAAATCTGATTGAGATGCCGCGGGAGGGATGAACTAAACCTATAGCAGCCTGGTGAACTGGTGACACTGTGAAGTCTGCACCTCTAATTTCCCAAACAAGTTCTGGGGAAAACCACATATCAGGAACCTCAGCTGTTCTATAGTAAGGTGGCTTTTTGGATAAGATCTTGTCTCCAGAATAGAATTCTTTCATCTGCAATTAAACACAGAAAATCCCAGTTATATTGAGGGTGAAGGATTCCACAAGGATGAAAGGCAAAAGATGACATGAGGACGAAAAAACTTCAACACATCATACAAAGAGCTTCAGTTTATGTGGAATAATCAGAAGCTCAGAAAACACTAGCTTTGTTTTGAGGACACCAGATCCATAAAATGGTTCCGGTAAAGGAGATCCAAAAAAAAGGTAAAACTTGTATTTCTACAATCATAATGCGAGAATCACTGAATTATTTGCTTTCAAAGCCCAAAAGTATCATCACATGATGCGGTTTGAAAAGCACCTGTTGAAGCTCAATAATTGAACTCGGTTCCAGAACATCGTACACATGCCGTTGAAGAACGTTAGTGACCCTCCGACAATTTATTTAACATCAGAAGATATTTTAACACTCTAAAAGCAAGGTTTTTTTTTTTTTTCCGAATAAACATAAAACTATAATTAAGAGAAACAAACAACTTAATTTACTTAGCATGATCTGTCACCATATTCTAAGTAACATGCACAAATAACATGTACCGGACATTCTAAACTATCATGCATATTATTAATGCCCACATTTACCTGTGTGTAGAAAGAATCTGAGAACCCAGACATGACACGACATACACTTTGGAATTCCTCTGTCTCAAGGTTGTAACATGCCATGAGGAATGGACTATACCTGCAACCACACGGAAGTCCAATTTCAACACATCACAGATTCATCAAACGATATTAGATTCTCCTCAGATTACTGTATGAGAAACCATACAAGATTATATATCATTTTGTATTTTGACATTCATACTGATAAGCAACCAATTGCAGCATTTTGTTTTGGGACACGCACATCATGAAACAGAGACCCCTGCCCCTCTCTTTCAACCCTGCCTTCTTGCTCGACCTCTCAACTTTACCTAAGGTCCCTAAGACCTTCCAACTACCACTTACAGCTCAATGCTTACGTTTTATTGATTTTTAAAAAAAATATATTTTCAATCTATTACCTTGTTTGAAATTTGAAATCTATCACTGCAATAGAAACGAAATGATTTGAAACCATTTTCTCATATTTGGAACAAGAGTAATTATAGAATGATTTCAGAGGTTTAATGAGTAGTGAGTCGAGGTATTAATTTTAAAATTAAGATCCTACCAAATTCACTCATTTTCTACAGAAAAATTTGTGTTAAAAAAATTATATTATAATCTACCAAACAATGAAACCGACTTTAAATCATTAGTATGATTTAAAGTCATGGGATATAAAAGCACTATTGAAGACAACCCACTTTCTCTCAATCTCAATTATTCCACTCCAAATTAGGATTTTATTCTCTTTAAGTTTAGTGAAACATGAACTATTTTTAATTTCAGGCAGTTTCACAATGCAGATCCACAGCACATAGAACAAATAAAAATAATTAGATACCATCCTGCTTTTCTCCCATTTCCATGCCAAGCGCCGATTGGGACTAAATCAAGGGAGTCATTCAGTCCCTCCACATAATCGCGCTTGACCTACAACAGAAATGCCAACCTTAATAAGTGACTGATATTTTTCATTCTTCCTATCACTTAAGTAGTTAGAAGAAAAAGTATCAAGTATCATGTAAAACCTTCAACCATGTGTCAGTACGCTTTGACGGACAATATCCAGCATCAACATCTAAAGATTTAACCATAATTCCTTCACACGAGGAGTGGAATGCATCTTCAAGAAAGGAATTCATCATAGTCAATGTGGCTTCACTACTCAAACAAGCATCCTCTGCTTCCACCTAGGAAGCCAAAATCCGGTTTAAAAGACAAATTACATAATTATGTACAAAGGAAAGATTAGAGCACTTACTTTGATGTCCTTTGCGTACTCGAAATAACCCAACTTCTCCTCATGGAACAAATCCTTTAAATCTTAAATTTTAAGCACATAAAGAAGGATAACATTAATTTTAGAACCTGAAATACTTGCATGAAAAAGAGCCGGAGTGAGTGAGTGAGATGATGATGACGACGACTTACATTTCTGTCTTTGTCGGAGAGGAAAACCCAACAGCCTGCAGCAGAAATATTTTGTTAGCTTCTTATTTTCATTTAAAAATAGTGGAACCAATCGCACAGAGAACAAAGTTATAGAATATAATGTTTTCTACAACTGGATTTTGTTGTTCACGTGTCCATGGGTTCATGGCACCAAAAGACTTGAAATAATTCCAAAAGAGGGTCTAAGATCCGTACTGCTCTCCATTAGCGAACATGATATCAAACACAAACACGCAAATGTCAACCTGCATACAGCCAATATATAAGAAATAAATCCAGAAATTTAAACAACTAGAGCAGAGTTAACAAAGGAGAAAACAAAGATTGGATAGAATGACATTGATCATCAGAAGGTAAAACACATTATACCACAAGAAAATAAAAGCAGTACCTTAGAAAAAAAAACCCATAAAAGCAGTAGGAATATTATAATTTAGAGAGAACAAAAAAACATTGAGCTATGCAAATCCAGTGCTGAATAGTTTGACATCTACCAGTAAGCAATCAAGAAACTGGGGCTTATCAAAATTGCAGCTCAAGGTACTCATCTATTGATGTGCACTGCCCCACCCAAGCCAAAATGTTGGCTCCACCATGTGAAGAGAGTAATATTCTTATCCATGACGTTCTTCATGTACTCTAGCGCAAAAAAATACATTACAAAGCTATGTTCAACTTGCATCAGTGTCAAGGCTTATATCACCAAACTTTCATACTTCATTATGTAAGCACTGGATTACATGACTGAAAAAAGATGATATATCATACCTTTATACTATCAACAGTGATGAAGGTATCTTTGCTCCCTCTCTCTCTTAAAGACAGTTCTTGGAAGGACATGAGCCTGCATCCATTCTTCCTATCAACTGCAACCACCTGAAGCCAGAAGAAGCACAGAACTAGATGATTAAGAGAAAACTGTCCGACTAAAAAATAATCAATTCACCAGCTTATTGAGCCCTAAATGGGGTCTTCTTCTTTGTGGGCTTTTTTTTCTTTTCTTTTCTTTTTGGTGGGGGGGGGGGGGTGTTGTGCGGGAGGGGAAGTTTGGGGGATTCAATCCTAAAGAATTAAAAATGCATCTTGCTGTAAGAGAATCCCACCTCTGCATCCAATATGAATGTCCCAGCAGCAGGTTTGCAAGATTTGTTAATTATATCAATCAAATCTGGAAATCTTGATGTTGTTTCATCCCCATTTCGAGAAAAAATACGCACAGTACCATCCACTAATTTGTGAATTTGAGCACGCTGACCATCATATCTGAAATGACATGCCCAGGGATCAGTTTAGCGGGTAAAGAGCAGTAATTTAGAAAAACCAAGACATAACAACATGGTCAGAAAACACACGGAATATATTTTCACTTGATCGTAGAAAACGAAAAACTGCCCAACTAATTTTGTAAAGAAATAACTCAACCATCTTGAGGGAATAAAATCTTATAGCAAAGCAGATTCATGCAAATCTTTAACCACCCTACACTAAATTATCTCAATTACTAGTAGACTTAACCACAAATTGCACCAGAGGCGAACCACCCTTAGGGAACAGGGGCCATGGCCCCCTCTGGCTTTTAAATTTTCTTTACTTAATTTTTTGGGGTTTACTTTAAAGAGTTTATATATTTTAAGTTTGGCCTTTCAAATATTTTGTATTTATATGATACTTTAGTCTAGCAATAATGTATTAATTCCACATCTTCAAACTTTATGCTTCATAAAAAATACATATATACCTTCAAATAGTTAAAACTTAACTTTAAAAAGTTTTCAAATATGTTTTTAATTTCATACAATAATTAAATGCATTACTGTTATTGCTACAATCATATATTACTTCAAAGCAATGATCCTTTTGCTCATAGAAAAATCATTACTAAACTTAGCACTTCTTGCTTAGTTTCTCTTGGACTTGTCAACCTGGAAGTTGCCTCTTTGGGTTTTGGGACTCTCTTGCATTCCTGCCGGCTCTGTTCATGATGAGATTTGTACTTTGAGTGGTATTCTAACTTCTAAAGGGAGGGAAAAAAGAGGGGGGAAAAATTGTTGAAAAACAATAACAGAAAAGAATTCTTTGTCTTATTGATTGAATGAAAAGAAAACAATTGACCCTGTTGGAAACCGAGATTATGTTAGCGAGATTTAGAGGATTTGGTTATTGTAAAGTCTGTAATATATTCATTAAGATTTAGTCAATGCACTAAAATAGGAAAGTAGTTAGGTTGTTTCCTTTTCTTATGCTTTGTATTCACCTATTTATAGGTGCACGATGTACATGATCTTTTATCAGAATATAGAGAATCATTTTATTCTCAACTTTATTCTTTCTTCATGGAATCAAAGCAGGGACTTATTCTCTGAAAAAAAGAGAAGAAAAAAAAACCCTAGCACCTTTAGCCGCCATTCACAATGTCCTCCGAAGTCGCATCCGAAACCCCCAAGAAAATTCCAGAAACCCTTCCTCCCAACCCTAATTCTGATTCTCATTCTGTCCAAATTACCAACATCAAGTTGAATGGTGATAATTTTCTGCGATGGTCTCAATCCATCCGAATGTACATTCGGGGCCGTGGGAAAATTGGGTACATGATTGGAGACAAGCAGGAACCGACTCCATCCTATATGACCTGGGATGCTGAAAACTCTATGGTAATTACCTGATTGGTCAATTCCATGGAAGAGGAAATCAGCTCCAATTACTTATGCTATTCAACAGCCAAGGAACTCTGGGAAAATGTTAGTCAAATGTATTCGGACTTGGGAAATCAATCCCAAATGTACGAATTGACAATAAAACTCGTTGAAATCCGTCAAGGAGAGGATAGTATCACCAAATACTTCAATTCCCTGAAGAGGCTGTGGCAAGATCTGGATTTATTCAATGATTACGAGTGGAAGTCACCGGAGGACTACAATCACAACAGGAAGCTGGTCGAAGACCATCGAATTTACAAGTTCCTGGCGGGTTTGAATACAGAATTTGACGAAGTCAGGGGGAGAATCATCGGTCGTCAGCCATTGCCATCTATCGGTGAGCTCTTTTCTGAGGTTAGAAGAGAAGAAAATCGCAGGAACGTGATGATTGG
Source organism: Bretschneidera sinensis (assembly GCA_023935145.1). Lineage (NCBI taxonomy): Eukaryota > Viridiplantae > Streptophyta > Magnoliopsida > Brassicales > Akaniaceae > Bretschneidera > Bretschneidera sinensis. Next base: position 40,236,498 of record CM043699.1, read on the forward strand.
AAAAAAAGAGATTGCTGCCCCAGTGGAGAATTCAGCCCTGATTGCATCCGATTCAACTGCAAACAAAGTCTTCAATCAACGAAGGTAGAATGAAAGGCCTAGGATATGGTGTGATTTTTGCAATAAGCTACATCATACCCGAGACAATTGTTGGAAGATTCATGGGAAACCGGCAAACTGGAAGAGCAATAAGCCAACCAAAGGAACCTCCTATGCAAATGAAGCTGAGACAAGTCCTTTCTCTATGGAGCAGATGGATCATCTTCTAAAACTACTAAAGTCCAATTCACTATCCAGTACTCCTAGTAGTGCTCTTGCACAAACAGGTAGCGATTCTAGTGCTCTATCTTGTAGCAAAAAATCTGCCCCGTGAATCCTTGATTTAGGGGCATTTGACCACATGACTTCTCTTCCCGATTTATTTTATAAATATTCATGTTTATCTAAAACAGAAAAAGTTATGATTGCTGATGGCAGCTTTACACCTATTGAAGGAAAAGGTCAAATTAAACTCTCAAAAAATATAACACTTGAATCAGTTCTTCATGTTCCACAATTAGCCTGTAATTTGCTATCTGTTAGTAAAATCTCCAATGACTCTAATTGTCGTGTTATTTTCTTTGATTCTCACTGTGAATTTCATGACCAGAACTCGGAGAGGATGATTGGCAGTGCTAGAATGGTCAACGGTCTTTAATACTTTGATGAACATTTTTTCGAGAATAAAAATGCTCAAAGCTATAGTGGTACTGTTAGTTCAATTTCTGCTCGTGACAAAATAATGCTTTGGCATCTTAGACTAAGACATCCTAGCTTTTCATATTTAAAACATTTATTGCCTGATTTGTTCAAAACTTTGGATTGTTATTCCGTTCATTGTGAGAGTTGTTTTCTATCAAAAAGTCGAAGAGCTACTTATTTGACAAAACCATATAGTCCCTCTAAACCATTCTATTTGATTCACAGTGATGTGTGGGGTCCCTCTCGGATCACTACTATGACAAGAAAAAAATGGTTTGTTACTTTTATAGACGATCATACTCGTCTTTGTTGGGTGTACTTGATGAATGATAAATCTGAAGTTAAAAATGTGTTTCAAGTTTTTCACAAAATGGTTGAAAACCAATTTGAATAAAAAATCTGTGTTTCATTCGGATAATGGGAAAGAGTATATTAATGAATATCTAGGAAAAAATTTTCAAGAAAAAGGTATTTTGCATCAATCCACCTGTCGTGACACTCCTCAGCAAAATGGTATTGCTGAAAGAAAAAACAAACATTTACTTGTGGTAGCTCGTGCGATAATGTTTTCAATGCATGTGCCAAAATACTTATGGGGAGATGCTATCTTAATTGCCTCATACTTAATAAATCGCATGCCTACCCGTGTTTTGCAATATGTCACATCTCTAGATTACTTCAAAAAAACCTTTCCCGATTGTAGGATTACTTCAGATCTGCCATTAAAAATATTCAGATGTATTGCTAATGTTCATATACCCAGTATCTTTAGATCTAAATTGGATCCCCGAGCTGAAAAATGTGTTTTCATTGGATATGCTTCAAACAAAAAGGGATATAAGTGTTACAATCCTCAAACGAAAAAAGTTTTTGTGAGTATGGATGTCTCTTTTGTGGAAAATCAATCCTAGTTTTCAAAAAATTGTCTTAAGGGGGAGATAGAGAATGAAGAAAATTTTAATTTTTGGGAAACAAATCTGGATCCCTTACGAAATCTTATTATCTCATCTTCCTCTTTAGACGTTGAACAAAATCAAAAACAGAATGTTTAACATATGGAGAATGAAGGAGATTCTAACCTAGGATCGCCAACACCTGATGACTCACAAGCAAGGGGAGAAATGCTATAGAAGGAACAAAATGTTCCCAAACCTAAGTACTTGGTTTATACTCGGAAAAAACACAAGAGTAAAGACCTGCCAACTGTTTTACTACAAAGTCAATCAGAATCCCTGGAAGAGGGTCCAAGTAATTCAGGTAATTCTAGTCCTAATCTAATTCTTTCTTCATCTTCACTTCCTTCAGTTGATGTTTCCACTTATCTCCCTATAGCCATTAGAAAAGGAGTTTGAAAGTGTACCCAACATCTCATTGCAAAATATCTATCTTATGATAGACTTTCCAAAAATTATAGAGCTTTTAATATGTCTAACCTGTTTGTTCCGAGAACTATTAAGGAAGCACTAGATAACCCGAACTGGAAGCTAGCAGTTATGGAAGAGATGAATGCTCTGGAAAAGAACGGAACTTGAGAATTGGTGAGACTACCGGAGGAAAAGAAGACCGTAGGTTGCAAATGGGTGTTTACTATTAAATGCAAAGCCGATGGGAGTATAGAAAGAAATAAGGCAAGACTTGTGGCAAAGGGGTTTACACAAACCCTTGGAATTGACTACCAAGAAACGTTTGCTCTAGTCGCTAAGATGAATCAATTCGAGTGCTTCTATCCTTAGCTATCAACTATAACTGGCCCCTACAGCAATTGGATGTAAAAAATGCTTTCTTGAATGGAGATCTTGAGGAAGAAGTATATATGAACCTGCCTCCAGGTTTTGAGAAGAAGTTTGGTGAAGATAGAGTGTGCAAATTGAAGAAGCCCCTATATGGTCTTAAGCAATCTCCTAGGGCGTGGTTTAAACGCTTTGAAAAAGTTGTTAAGGATCATGGTTACTGCCAAAGTCAAGCAGACCACACAATGTTTTATAAACACTCAAGAGAAGGTAAAGTGGCTATCTTAATTGTTTACGTGGATGACATTATCTTGACAGGAGATGATATTGGCAAGTTGGAAAGATTGAAGAAGGGACTTGCCAAAGATTTCGAGATAAAAGACCTAGAAACTCTAAAGTACTTCCTCGGTATGGAGTATGCAAGGTCCAAGGATGGTATATTCATCACTCAACTAAAATATACACTTGATTTGCTTAGTGAGACTGGTTTACTTGGATGTAAAGCGGCTGAAACTCCAACCGAACCCAATCAGAAACTTCAACCTGCTAAACCCGAGGACGTGGTGGATATAGAGCAGTTTCAAAGGCTGGTTGAAAGATTGATTTACTTGTCCCACACACGCCTTGATATAGCGTTTGCAGTAAGTAGAGTGAGCCAATTCATGCACTCACCAGGACAAGAACATTTTGAGGCAGCATACAGAATCCTAAGGTATTTAAAAGGAACTCCTAGAAAAGGACTGCTATTCAAAAAAAGGGACATCTTCGGGTCGAAGTCTACACCGATGCAGATTGGGCTGGCTGCATCACTGATCGAAAATCTACCTCTGGCTACGCCACATTCGTTGGAGGGAACTTGGTTACTTGGCGAAGTAAAAAACAAAGTGTAGTGGTGAGAAGTAGCGCTGAAGCTGAATTCAGATCTGTGGCTCATGGAATTTGTGAAATCTTGTGGATCAAGAGGTTACTAGAAGACCTAAGAATTCAAAACTCTTTACCAATGAACGTGTATTGTGACAACAAGGCAGCAATTGCAATTGCACACAACCCTGTTCTTCACGACATAACTAAACACGTGGAAGTTGACAAGCATTTCATCAAAGAGAAGATTGGAAAAGGAGTGATCAACATGACCTATATACCTACTACTGAGCAAATTGCATATGTTCTTACAAAAGGATTGTACAATGGGACAGTTCAACTACTTAATTGGCAAGTTGACTATGGAAAATATTTTTTCAAGCCAGCTTGAGGGGGAATGTTGGAAACCAAGATTATGTTAGTGAGATTTAGGGGCTTTGGTTATTGTAAAGTCTGTAGTATATTCATTAAGATTTAGTCAATGCACTAAAATAGGAAAGCAGTTAGGTTGTTTCCTTTTCTTATGCTTTGTATTCACCTATTTATAGGTGCACGATGTACATGATTTTTTATCAGAATATAGAGAATCATTTTATTCTCAACTTTATTCTTTCTTCAGACCCAATATATAGACTTACGAATACCAAGTCTAATTGGAATAGGACACAACAATTAAATAAGATAAATATGTAGATAAGATAAATACGATCCAAGCCTACTATGATACTCATTAAGAATCCTATTAGGACTCTCAACAAGTTAGAGCATAAATATCATCCTATTAGGACTCTCAACACTCCCCCTCAAGTTATAGTATAAATATCATATGCACCCAACTTGTTACAAATAAATCGAGCTCGAGAACCATCCAATGGTTTAGTAAATAAATCTACAAACTGATTCGTCGACTTCACATGTCTGGTACTAATCACATTTTGTATAAGCTTTTCTCGAACAACATGACAATCAACTTCAATATGTTTAGTTCTCTCATGAAACACTAAATTATTTGCAATATGAATAACTGCTTGATTGTCACACAACAAGCTCATAGAACTTAACTGGTTAACCCCAAGTTCCGATAACGATTACTTTAGTCAAACCATCTCACAGGTAGTATGCGTCATTGCTTTATATTCAGATTCATCACTCGACCTAACAACCACAGTTTGCTTCTTGCTTTTCCATGATACTAAATTACCTCCAACAAATACACAATACCCCGTAGTGGACCTCCTATCAGATGGAGAGCCGACCCAATCTGCATCAGTATAACCCTCAACTTAAGCATGACCATGATTTTGATAAGGTAAACCACGACCAAGAGCACTCTTAATATGTCTCAAGATTTGAATAACATCACAATGACTAGTTCGCAGAGCATCGAGAAATTGACTAACCGCACTTGTTGCAAATAAAATATTAGGCCTAGTAACAGTCAAATAATTCAATTTTCCAACCAAACGCCTATACTGTCCTAGATCAGATAATAAATCACATTGATCAACTGTAACTTTTGTGTTGGGATCCATAGGACTATCCATAGGCTTACACCCTAACATTCCAATATCAGTCAACAAATCAAGAACATATTTACGTTGAGATAAAGAAGCACCATGACAAGATCTAGCAACCTCGATACCCAAGAAATATCTCAATTACCCTAAATCTTTTGTTGAAATTTAGTACTTAAGAATTGTTTCAATACCAGAATGCCTTCTTTGTCATCTCTTGTGATCACAATATCATCCACATATACAATCAACAACATCTTACCTGCCTCACTGTGTTTATAAAATACAGAATGATATACACCATATCTCTTGAGGCCAAAAGTAATCACTACTTCACTGAACTGACCAAACCAGGCTCGAGGAGACTATTTCAAGCCACATAGAGATTTCTTTAATCAACATACTAACCCAAACTCCCCCTCAGCAACAAATCCGGGTGGTTGCTCTATATATACTTCTTCTTGCAAATCACCATTTAGAAACGCATTTTTCACGTCCAACTGATGTAGAGGCCAATTAAAAGTAGTGCGAGAGAGATAAATACACGAACAGACATATTCTTCGCCACCGGAGAGAACGTCTCAGCATAGTCAATACCACATACCTGTGTATACCTTTATGCTACTAGGCGAGCTTTTAATCCGTCAATAGTACCATTAGAATGAACCTTTACAATATAGACCAGCGACAACCAACAATAGATTTCTCAAATGGAAGAGGAACCAAGTCTCATATATCATTAGTATTCAAGGCATGTATCTCTTCATTCATAGCGGCTTTCCACCGAGAATGAGACAAACCTTCTATAACAAACTTAGGAATAGATGATCGAAGCAACAAACAAAGCATATGAAAGAGATAAATAATCATAAGACAAAATTAGCAATAGGATGAGAAGTACATAAACGTTTACCTTTATGAAGAGCAATAGGACGATCATCCTCAGAAGAGGAAAGAGGATCAGGATATGTCAACAAGGGAGCAATTGGTGGAGTAGCAGAGACGGAAGGTCACGGACGACAGGAGTATACTTGCAACAGAGTAGCAAATGACGAAGAGACTAGTGGAGGAGGATCTGACTGTGTAAGGGGCATGAGAACAGGTAATGGACAAGGAAATGAATCAGCCAAATCTGAGATAGAATGAGACTCAAAGGAATACGGAGCAGACTCAAAGGAATACGGAGTAGACTCAAAGAATGTAATATCGGCACAAACAAAGTGCCTTTGTAGTGAGGGACTATAACTACAATAACCTTTCTGTATACGAGAATAGCGGGGATCAAGTTTGTCAACCCCTAGACCGAGCTGATGAACAAAACAAACAAATCCAAAGACACGAGGGCTCGTGGAGGTAAGTGGAAGGTAATATCTTTAGGAAAGAGCACGGAGTGGAGGTTTGGCCATCAATTATAGAGGATGGCATACGGTTGATTAAGTAACATGCAGTCATAACGGCTTCACTCCAAAACAACTTGGAGAAATGCATATAAAATAAGAGTACGAGTAGTAGACGATTTCTATTCCACAACCCCATTTTGTTGGGATGTATGAGAGCAAGATGATTGATGAATAATGCCAGACTTAGTCACAAAAGTTGTAAAATGCTCAGAAAATATTCCTGAGCATTTTTACTACGAAGAATCTTAACAAATTAGTCAAATTGAGTTTTTATCTTAGCACAAAAGGCACAAAAAATGAAAAACAACTCAGGACGGTCTTTCATTCAATAAAGCCAAGTCTAGAATAATCATCCAAAAAGTTAACCAAATACCGAAATCCAAATATGGAAGTCACACGACTTAGACCTCAAATATCAAAATATACTAACATAAAGGGATTAGACACGCGATTATTAATTCGAGAAGGAAACAATATACGATGATGCTTACCCAATTGACACGACTCACATTCTAAAGACGAAATGTAGGAACTAACTTTTTTAGCTTCTCTAAGGACGGATGACCAAAACGATAATGTTCCTGAAGTGGAGACATGTCAATCAAGCAAGCAATGGATGATGGGATAGGATCAAAGTAATACAAGCCGTCCGATTCATGCCCTCCATCAATTGTTTTTCTTCTTGTCAGATCCTGGGTAAAAACAGAATCAGGAAGAAAGGTAACAAAATAGTTAAGAGATTTTGTAAGCTGACTAACATAAATCAAATTATACTGAGAAAAATGAGCATAAAAGATAAATGATAAAGACATAGAAGAACTAGGGTGCACAGTGCCAATGCCACTAGTAGTGGTTTTAGATCCATTTGCAAAAGTAACATTAGGCAAAGACGAAGAGTGATAAAAGCTAGAGAAAACATCAGTTGTACCTAACAAATGATTAGTAGCTGTTGAGTCAAGGACCCAAGGTCTAGATGAAGAGTTATCGGATGATAGACAAACTTTTGGTGTACCTTTCTGGATGGAAAGGGCAGTCAAGGAATATATCAGGCTAGTTGCCTTATACTGTAAGAACTCATTATACTCATCTTTAGAAACCATTAGAGAAGTTGAAGGCACGGATTTTAAGGTAAGTCCATACTTAATAGAATCAGAAGTCATATCATTAGCAAGCATGGGATGACCAACTAACTTCCAACACATCTCTCGGGTATGCCCAAAACGATGACAATACGTACATTGACGAAATGAACCTCGATTGCAACCAACTAGCTTCCAACACATCTCTCGAGTATGCCCGAAACGATGGCAGTACGTACATTGACGAACAAAATTACCACCAGACTAAATGAAGTTCTAATATGAGAACTTGAATGGGGAGACACCGGAGACGATCTTGGACTCCATGGTGATTTCCTTAAAAAAGGATGACACAAAACAAAATTCCTCCACACAAAATACAAAATTAAGACGAAAGATATATGAATATTTTTTTTGAACTAAGGTTTATTTTTACTGTCTTTTTTTTTTACTGCACTTTCCTACAACCTTTTTTTTCGTACAAATCTATTTATCAAACTTTCTTTACTACCTGTGAATAGTACTCGAAAATAGTGTCGATGAACGGTCAAGAGAGATCTTACTCTGATACCATGTTGAAAAATAATAACTGAAAAGAAATATATCTTATTGATTGAATGAAAAAATACAATTGACCCAATATATAGACTTATGAATTCTAAGTCTAATAGGAATAGGACACAACAATTAGATATGATAAATATAATCCAAGCGTATTAGGACACTCATTAAGAATCCCGTTAGGACTATCAACAAAAACTATTGCTTTGATCCAACCATCCACCATGTGGATGGTTTAGACGGAAAGAAACAAGAGTGCTTTTGAGAATGTGGAAAGCTCAAGTGCTTTTTTTATTGTTAAGATCGAGTGCCTCTTTTAAGGAGAGGTGGCTTAATCTCCTTATTTTTTGGTTAGAGGGAAATTTTTTTTGTAAATAGACTACAACTTCTAGAGTTCACAGAATCACTATCTTGTAGAAAGTCTCTTTTTTAAATGGGCAAAACCCCCTTGGTGTCTTCTATATATAACACTGTATATATAATTAGTTAAGCAAAGATCGAAATATGACAAAACACAGCGCATCATATGCATGCAAATGGAATTCAGTGTCTAAAGGCATCACTCAAGTTTTTCATACTAGCAGACTTATGCATCAACCAAAAAAATGTCTTTCACAATATTCTTCAGCTATATATTCTTCATCCGTGGATTTACTATCGTGTAGATAGTTTTGTACTTTAGTTGCACCCTCTTGGTGCTTTCATTTCAAGATTTAAACTCATATCCTCATATATGGGTGTATAATGTCAACATACAATTGATACTAATAGATTGATGGTCAACTAGCATTTTCAAATTAGATCTTCAGTCATTCTTAATTCAATCAATCTCCTCAAAATTGTATATAGTACATAGTATCATCTCAGCCAAAAAATTTAATGCTAAAAGTCTCAAGGGGGTATAGGGATCCTGGTAACTATGGCTGAAACAGAAACTGATGTAGAGAAGTAGGAGATTTAAAGAACAAAAGTAAAGAATATAAGAACGAACAATGCTAGTCACAAAATGCAACCGATTATCAATTCAATATTCTGTTTATTAATTCAAAGCTAAATGCCAATGACATAAAGATGTCTAATATATATGAAACCCTAGTCCTACCAAAATAAGGAAACAAAGTAATAAACCCTATAACTAAATAATCCCAAAATACAATACATAATAGTTTTAAACCTATGCCAAAAATACTTATTCCTAAAGTAGTCTTTAGCTGGTCCTCCATTAGAAACACCAAATACTTATAAAAAAACCCA